>JACATO010000128.1:722500-1322500 GCA_018389105.1 Nautilus pompilius | reverse complement strand
ATTCTGGTTACAGTGGTCTTGATGCATGCTGGTGTGCAGCAATTGTGGGGGCACCCCAGTAAACCATGACTATCATGCTAAACCAGGTGATGATGTCCAGTGAGTGAATTTCTATGGTTGGCACTTGTCCTGTCCTTCCAAGCATGCACAAACTGTGACAGCCTGTGGAGTGCAGTACATCAGTGAAATTTCTACACCTTAATCCCCTTCATGTTTAAGCTTATACTTCCTGTGCTTGCATTTTGAAAAGATGTGTCATTTCCATTTTGGCTTATATGGTTACCTGGGGAACCACAGATTAGCTCTGGAGGTTGTCATCAAATTGTGATGTACACCAAGATTAGATAAAAATATAGGTGGTTGTAAATAATGAATAATCTTCAGAAAGTTAGCAACAAACTAGATGGCAGGAATTCTTTGGTGCACAATTGGACAGTTGTAAAATTTCACTCAACGGATACCTCCACCTGGTTTAGCATGATAGCCATAGTTTGCAGAAAAAAATAGTTGATTATGAAATGTAATAATATTCTCAAAAGTGTAATTAAAGGATGATAATTACACGCCTGACTTTAAAATACATTTTTACTGCAATAAGACAATAAATATGCTGATTGATTTTCATTTTTAAATGCACAAGTCACACGTAGTTGCATTTTTAAAATATTTCTGTGCCTCTGCATTTCTTGGAAGAGAGAAAAATAGGAATTGTGTTGATCAAAAGAATCACAAGCTAAACAATGTTTTGAAGCATCCATGCCCTTGCATTTTTATGCCTTGGCTGGTATCAACTGTTCTTGTTGTTGTCTTAATCTGCTACAGCTGAACATGAAAACCAGATCTGGTGTGATTTGATATATAATGCACTATGGATCACTGCAATAGATTGTACAGAATTTCTAGTCAACACAGAGATGATTTTTCTTTTGTTTTTGTTTACCAGAATTTTTTTTTTAGTTCAGTGTTTTCAACAAGTTCAAAGTTATCTTTGACCAGCCAGTGTAGACTGTACACAAATAGTGATCAAGCATTGAAAAAACAGGTGTGGGCTGGAAGATGAGGGGGCTGTAATGCCCTATATTGTACTAGCACTAATGTCTCTGACCAACTTCATTTTTTTTTTAATAAAGGTGGTTTATGAAGAAGCAAAAGGTAGTAACTAATTATTTTCAATTCCTACCATGACATTTTCTTTCCAGCCTGAATCCTCTGGAAACACAAATGATGATGTTGATTTTGGCCTCTCATTAAATGACACAACAGTAATAGCTGGCTTACTAGATGCCATAGTCATTTTGTGGAGTGCAGTTGAGATCCAGCTCAACAAGGTAAAATGCATCATTTTGCCTGGGTATTTGTGGTGGGTTTTTTTTTTTTAAAGGGAGGTAATCATACATACATGATTACCTTTCTTGTCATAAGATAAAAACTTTTTCAAGCTTGACAAATTTTCCAAGCTGTTAACAAAGTATATGCATTCTGTTTATTTTGCTCAGAGCATTTGAGTCCTCAATAAGTTGTTCACTCAGGACCTCAAACGTTTTGCAAGTTAGACAAAATAAAAGTCACGTGAAGTAAGTATTTGCATACATGCTTCAAGAATTGACCGTATTTTCTTTGTCAGTTTTCTAGATATTAGGTGTCATATGAGTTCAGGTCATGTGTGATTACATGAAGCTAATTAATTTAAAATCAAGGTATCACTTCATTTCAGGATGTTATGGTACTCTGCACCATCTTTGGTCTGTACAGAAAAAAAAAGTCAACCTTTGCAACAACTGCACTCAAAAATATACCACACAAACAAAAAGTTAAATTAAAGATAATGAAAATGTATTAATTATACTATGTTAATATACCATACAACTATTTCAACAAAACATGTAGGCATACAGTTCAGAACTGTATAAGAGGTGTTCGTTAAGCAAAAATGAATTTCCCATTAATTTAAAGGTGATAATTGGAGATGCATTCCAGTGATTTGAGATAATATATAAATTATAGTAAGGGAAGGTAAATATACGAGGTCTGTCGAAAAAGTATCCGACTTTATTTTTCCCCGTGGGAAGTAATGGCATTAGGGAGGCAAAAGTGTGCATAGTGGAGCCGCATGCCTTCATGCGCATGTGTGGTTTTTGGTGGGCTTGCTGGATGCGTCAGTCGCTGTCAGGTAGCCATCATGTGAGGTGCTGTACTACTTACTCGTTGCATTTTCATTTCGCCCGTGATGACGGAATGTGTGGAACAACGATCTTGCATCAAGTTTTGGTGACAATGACATGGGTGTTACCCAAATAAAAGAATGGTACAACAGGTTCAAAGATGGCTGCACATCGGTGGAGAGTGACCAGCATTCTGGGAGGCTGTCAACAAGCCGCAATGCAGTTGTTATTCGAGAAAGTGCGGACTTGATAATGGAGAATCGTCGTTTGACGGTGCGGGAAATTGGTGATGAGGTTGGGATCAGTAAAGCTTCTGAACATACAATTTTAAAGGAGGATTTGAGTTTGCGCAGAGTGGCAGCAAAATTTGTTCCCAAGCTGCTTTCTCAGGAATAACAACAACTTTGTCTTGAGGTTGCGCAGGACCTGCTGGATACTGCCAACAGGGATCCTGAGTTCCAGAATACCATGATAACTGGAGATGAGATGTGGGTGTACGGGTACGACCTGGAAACCAAAGCTCAGTCATCACAGTGGAAGCATCCAACATCAGGTCCGGAGCAAAATCAAGGTGATGCTGACTGTTTTCTTCAACTACCAAGGCGTTTTGCACCACGAATATGCACCAGAAGGACAAACAGTTACAAAGGAGTACTATCAGGAAGTCCTCTGACATCTTCGTGATGTAGTTCGGCGCAAGAGACTGGATCTATGGGCCTTGCAAAACTGGCAGCTGCATCATGACAACGCCCCAGCTCATTTGTCACAGCTGATCCAAGGTTTCTTGACAAAGAAAGGCATTTCACTCATTTGCCAGGCTCCCTACTTTCCAGACATAGCTCCTTCTAACTTCTGGTTGTTCCCAAAAATGAAGATGCCACTGAAAGGCTCCCTCTTTGAGAGCCAAGAGGACATCATGCGGAATGCGATGGCGGAGCTGAGAGCCATTCCGGAAGAAGCGTTCCAGACATGCTTCAAACAGTGGAAGGATTGCTGGGCTAAATGTGTGAAGGCACAAGGGGCCTACTTCGAAGGGGATTAGCAATTGAACCCCACCAAGTACGTAATTTTTTTTTCCCAGCCTGTCGGATACTTTTTTGACAGACCTCGTACAGTACACTTATATGTATGTATTTGTTATAATGAACAGTACTAATTAAAACAAACATATAAAGGAAAAAAGAAAATAAAGCAGTGCTATTTGATATCAGTGAGCAATAATTCACTGATAGAAGTTGATGGCTGAAGTTTCAAGGTACATTATTGAGGATTTGCTAGGCCCCTTAGCTTGAAGAAAGTAGCAACTGATGTCTGCTTGTTCTGTTGTTTCTTTTTTTTATAGATCTCCCTATAGCATCAAAGGGCAGCTTCAATTTTTCTGCTCATGTTGAGACCTCTTTCCATATTCAGGTTATAGTTGAAAATCACTAGGGCTTGTTCGATTAGTGTAAAACCTTATGACATATGCTTTGCAGCAAGGCATTTGGCAGAGGAGTTTGCAAGTCAGTATCATCTTTTTCCTGTGCAGCTTTTTGTGTCCAGCTTTATAAGGTTTTTGTTTGTCAGATCATTGGCATGGGATTCCAACAACTTGTTTATGTCATCTTCATTAACGTCTGTAAATCCTGCTTCATGTGCCAACTCCACAATCTGACTGTTGACCCCTTCCTGCTCTCTTTCAAATCCTAAAAAGTGATGAACACACTGTAGCCACAATTTCTTCCAAGCAGCATTCATGGTTGCACTGCTTTTTTCATTCCATGATTCCTCTATGTTATCCGATGCCTTTTTGATGTTATAATTTCTCCAGAAGTCTTGAATTGATGGCTCATCTTCACGGTCTGTTTCCAAGATGAGCTGCCTCATAATACATCATGTGGGATAACACTTTGATCCATCAGTTGAATTAGCAAGGTGTTTCATGCATGGATTTGTTCATAAAATAAAAATTGTAAATTAAAGCATGGTAAATAATTTAAGTATTACAGTGAAGCGGTATTTAGAAATCTGCATCCTTTTCTGTTACTATAATAATAATTTTGTGCTTTTAAAGCCAGAATTGCTTCCTAAAAAGTAAAATATAATAGTGGTCTGGTTTAATGTATCCACCACTGTTATCAACACCAGCTGATTAATGTCAAACTTTGATTAATGTCAAACTTTATCTCTCTTCAGAAAGAAAGAAAAAAAGCTCAGATTGATTTCTACATAGTTTAATCTTACAGAATTATAGTGAATGCCCTGTGATCTGTAAATTTATCATTTTCTCTCTCTGTTTAGCCAGCCAACGAAGAAATGGAGCTGTTACAGAAAAGAATCAGCTCTACTTTGCCAGAACTTATGCGAGCCTTCAAGGTGAGTGTTTTGAAAAGAGTTGATGAGAATATAAGGTCCATGTAGAGAACACCTGTGTGTAATGCATAGACAACTATGTACAAGGCGTACTATTTATCTTCATGTGAAAATAGGTGGATATAAATGCATGATTTTTTTTTTACTATTTATTAATCAATTCATGAAGATTCTCTTGGAAAACAATTCTTCTTGGATGTTTTCTTTTTTGTTTGATGCACTCACAATATTTAACTAACACATTGTTCATTGAAGCCTGGAGAGGGCCCACATCCTGTCTACCTTCATCTTTAAGGCATTGAATAATTTGCACTTTGTAAGGGAACAAGTTTAAGTCTTTATGAACTATGCAGTGAACAGATGTTGGAGTTACACCTGTCTGGCCCGACAAATGATGAAGAGATTTTCTGGGGCTATGCTGATTGTTATGCTGTTATATTCTCTGCTGTTTTCATTGATGGTGTTTGCATGTGCTTCTTTGGAGCTATAGGACGACCTTCCTTAAATCTTTCAGCATATCGCAGAACTGAATATTTACTGGCAGCATCTCTGCTGAAATTTTCTTCTAAAAGCTTATTGTGCCTGCACTGTGAAGCCACTTTGAAAATAAGGTTTCACTATCTTTAGTTGCTGCTGTAGATTTCAGGGTTCTATGATAAGCAATTTTCCACTCTTCAAATATCAATCTGATATAATTAAAATATATATATATATATTGCAGCACACTTTCCTCTAAAATGATATTTACATTGTCTAAGATAAATCGAACACCCTGTACAATACTAAGTTCAACAAAGCAAATTTGAAAGTGTGCACAAAAAATAGTAGCTTAGCTTTGTAATAATTATGGTTTGTTGTTTCTCTTTGCAGAATTCATCTGCAATAGCAGCTTTGATTCTGATTGCTGGAAAACTGCCTCCCAAATGGGTCCCCTATCTCAGGTAAATTCAAGGTGTTTATTATTACTTGCATGATAAATCTGACAAAGCTGACTTTTTTTTATCTCAGTATAAACCTAAAAATCAACAACAAACCAGTAGTTTATTGGTCTTGGCTTTTTGTGGTTTGTAACAAGATTTAGCCCATGGTTTTAAAATATATAAAGCAATTTTTAAACACAATTGAAGCGATGATTTTAAAATGCTCACATGGTAAAAAAAACGCAAAGACACAAAAGTACTTGTGTGAAGGCTAAGAGAAGATGTTGTTTAGTGTCAGTTTTTGTCACCTTGTCATGAGATGGCATCTCAGCACTCTGAAAACCCCCATACATTGCTCAGTCATCTCTCCAGAGTTTGTGCTGCTGTCACTCTGGTGAGATCCTGAAATGAAGTAGTTTTAATGTCATATCTAGGATGGCCCTATGCTGATGCATATTGGTAGGGACACCACTTTGGTTCTGAGGTCCATACAAGAACTGTTCACTTTTTAAGATGTTGGAGAAAACCAGAGTGACTGGAAAAAATGTGGAGGCAGCTTGTGAAGAAGAGTGAAAAGAAAAATTAAAATAAGCTGTTCCTATGGGAACAGTTTTTGCCCTTAGCAGTTTAGTAGTCTACCACTGGACTACTGCACTGCCTTTGTTGTGAAGTTTGCATTAATTTCTAAAATTTTCTTTAGTTCTAATGTTCACAATGTAGCATTTTCACTTGCATTTGCATAAACTTTTGTGACAATAAAAAAGAAAAAAGTTTGATTTCAATTTAAATAATAAAAATGATATATTTTAATTACCTAAATTAGATATAAATAAATGCATTTTTGTTTCATCTGGTTTAAGATAAACTCATTAGAAATAAAATGAAATCATACCACTTGTACAGAACATGTTATATTTGGATGATATCAGAATTTTGAGGTTATTGATTTCAAATTATGGAATCCTTGTTTATGTACTATAAGAAATCTTCATTAAATGAACAAAACCAAACTACTCATATTTAATTAAAGGAGACATAGCATGGTAAAACACCAGGAATATAGTTAATACAGAGCTCTTATTCACTGTATATAAGGCAGTGTTTTTCTTTCCTCTTTATTCTAAACAACTTTGACATTATGTCACTGCACATGTGTAGCCATAGAAATGAATATTTCTCAGTGGACGGACCAGTTTTTTCTTTTTGTTTTTTTATTACTGGTAGTCCTACATTTTTTTCACGTAAGCATAATATTAAAAAACTGAGGATGCATTCCTGGGCAGTAATTTTTGGTCATCCTAAGCTAACTAAAGCAAATAATAGAGACATACTAACTAAATAAAATCACACAGAACATAGATAAATGTATGAATAAATATTAAACACAGTACCTAACTACATAAATAAATGGAGATTATACACTGTATATAAATTGTACTCACCAAAAATAGCAGTACATAGTGCATGTTGAGGCCTTAGAAGTGTGTGGTGAAGGTTGGAGAAGTTACTGAGATGGTGAAGCATGGCTGTCTTCCTCTTCATCTGATACTTGGCTAGTTTTATGCTATGCTGGGCTGGCAAGGTTTCTTTGCTTGTTGAAGGAGTTGATGGGGTTTCCCGAGATTTGAAGGTGGTAAGAAGAGTGTCTGGATAGCTTTATTCTTTTCCTAGTACAGCTCCTTATAGCAATGCTTGGTGCCCTCAATTATATGGTTACAATTGATGCTGTGCTCCATACTGGGGTCATTTTTCCTAAATACATTGAGCAAGGGCTCAATGTGGTTGAAAGCCTCAGAGTAGTTTCATTGTAAGCTCTTTTGGGGGAGGTGTCAGGTTCTCCTCATCTTTCTCCTGCTCTCTTGCCCTTTGTTTCTCTAGCTGCATTAATTCTTCATTAGTAAGATCTTCCCCATGAAACTCCAACAGTTCAACTACATCATCTTGGTCTACTTTGTCAAATCCAGCTTCCAGTGTCAGCTTCACAATCTGCATCTAGATATCGGGCACATTTGGAAGCCATGGACACATTAAGGTCAGATCTTCCAAACCCCATTCATTGTTACAGGGATTATTTCATCCTTGAGGCACCGATGTTCTCTATACACTTATTTATATTATAAGCCCTTCAAACTCCTGAATTGTGGCTTGTCCTCACCTTCTGCCTCAGTGATTAGCCAACTTGTATGCCACAGGTAATTTGCCTTAAATGCGGTAATGACACCCTGATCCATGGGCTGCAACAACAACATGGTGTTTGGTGGAAAAAAACACAACACAAATGCTGTCAGCCAGGTTGTCAATGTTCAAAAGATGACTAGGGTGTTATCGAGGGAACCAGGCTCTGTTATCAAGATGATTGTTACTACAGTACTATTTTATGAAGTTGGAGAAGTAGGTGGTGATCCAATCCTGGAATAATAGCCTAATCACCCAGGCTTTAGGATTAGATTGCCATACCACAGGGAGTTTAGCCTTGGAGAAACCTTTCTTAGCTCTTGGATTTTCTGAGTGGTATACCAGGAAAGGTTTTCAGCCTGAAGTCTCCCTCAGCATTACCTCCAAGGAGAAGGGTTAGGTGATCCTTCATTATTTTGAAGCCTGAAGTGATCTCCTCTGAGATTTATATATATCTGTAACAGCATCCTCTTTCAAAAAAGTTGTTTTGTCCACATTAAAAACTTGCTTGGCCATGTAGCGACCTTCCTTGATGATAACTTTTAATTTGTCTGGGAAATTGTCTGCTGCCACAGTGTCTGCACTTGCTGCCTCTCCAGTCACACACACATTGTGCAGGTTAGCCTGCTTCTTAAAGTGCTCAAATCAACCATGGCTTGCCTTGAAACTTTCTTGAGCACTTGAACTTCCCTCACCTCCCTTTTCTTTTAAATCTCCCATAATGACTTGGCTCTCACCTGGATCATTAGCAAACTCAAGGGCACATTCCTTTGACCTTAATCCTCAATCCAGATATTTAATAATTTCTCCATGCTTTCCATAACTGTGTCCCTACCCTTCACAATTCTAACAGCACTACCAGGGTTCTCACTTTCAGCACTACACTTTATTTTGGCAGAGTTAGTAATAATTGTCCTCACAGTTGAAGGTGGTAGTCCAAGCAAGCAGCCAATGTTTATTAAACACTCCCTGCCTTCGTATTGCTTCATCATCCATTTTCATATCCAAACAGCTCTCTTGGCTGGAGTATGTGCTGGAGAACTCGCTGGTCATTTTCCGCTCATTATTTAAGAATTTTGGGAAGGTTGGCAAAAAATATTCCCAATCAAGGTAAGATAATCATTCAATGATTGACCAGGTGAAGCCGAGATTGATTGGCGGGGACCACATGCACGTTGCCCTGACCAGTGGAGTGGCGAGCATAGAGGTTGCAATGCAGCTTATTTCTGGTGCGAAGTTTAGCATTCTTGCACCATGAAAAAGCATTAATATGGAAAGTTCAAAGCATAAATAGAAAAGTGTCCAAACTTTCTCAATAGTGTTAAGTCAAAAAAATGTAAATCAGCAACTATCTGTGTCAAAATGTCTAGTTTCTTTCAGTATAATTCCTACTGAAAATTAAATCAAAATAAAGCAAATATTAAATGTTTAATTTTTTTTAATGCATCTACTTAAATAATTTGTGGATATAAAATGGTATAAATTGAAATGATTATTGATGGAAGGAACACATTTTAAGAAAAGTAAATGAAGTTATTGGTTTATTGATTCTGCAAAGATATTCCATAGATGCTGTAAATATGGTGTTAAATAACAATGCTTATTACAGTTTTTAGATTCTAATAAGTTGATATATCTAATAGAGCGATAGCTATAAATATAATAGTCATTTAGATTTTTGTTTTAATATATTTTTTGCTAGAAAAAATGTTAAACTATACTTTTCCTGTGCATTAAACATTTTTTCTGTAGTTGCGTTGTATTTGGATAACAAATGCTTCCTTAGAGATATGTGGGAAGTAATTAATAAACTAATTTTAACATGAAGACAAATATCTTTCAACAATACCTTTCTTCTTATATAGCCACAGTTATTTTTCTAAGTTGCGCAACATGAAAAAAGAGAACACTGCGGAAGATTTCTCTCCCTTACTCGAAACTGTGTGCAGATGGGGACAAATGGGAATTCTTTTGGAATTGATTGAAGACTGGTTGATTGAAGGAATGGCTTTAAAGGACAATGGATCAGCTGGAAAGGTAAGAAAGAATATGTAATGCAGTATTTAAGAAAAAGAAATTGGGGAGAATTTAGACATTTATACTGCCCTTGGTCTCAATCTACTCAAATTAATATTTTTCTAAAAATCTGATAAGCTAGAAAGCTGTTACTGTTGCCCTGATAAACTGATCAAATTTAAAACTTAGATAAACTTTATTTGAAATTCCTGAATTTTTTCTTCCTGTTGACTTTTTCCATAAATGTATAGAAAGGTGATTTATGTCTGTGTCCACTTTTCAGCCAAGCTTACATGTATAAACATTGGAATCTTTTACTTTGTGAACATTTACCAACAGACTTGTTAAATTTGCTCATCTTAATTCTAGGTTTTGTGGCTGCACTAATTTTTTACCATCACCTTTTTGTTTCTTGACAAAAGCCTACACTTTTAAATGTTTTTCATTTTTTGTTTTGTTTTGCTAAAGTTGAGCAAAAGAGGTAAACAGGTGACCTTCAAAGAGCCAAGAGAACCACAGCTCCACCTGGCCATCCAGTTCCTGCTGTTCCTTGTGGAAAACCCGGTCTGCCAGAAAATGCTCATCAGAAAATACAAGCAAAAAGTCTGGGCGATTGTCTGCCAGCTGGAGAGAGTGCTGGTAAGTTCCAAAACATGAAAGGTAACTACTCAGTGTAACTAAACCAGTTAGGGGGTAGTGTTCTGTAAATTTTATACATGTAAATTATTTGTTTTTTTGTTTATTTATTTTTTTTGGCAGTAAGGTACTTTCTTTATTTCTTTACCACTGTATAAAATTGAGATTGTGTGGGCGCATGTGTACATATTGATTCTAATTGCCACATGTGATCCAATAAACAGCCATCTCCACCAGTTCCAAAATCTATAAAAAAAAAATCACCCATTTGTCTGTAACTCTACTAAACACCCAGTCCATTTTTTTAGGAATATCTTGGCACATGTATATCATTTATCAAAGAACTTACTTTGTAGATTTTATGGTTTTTGATCATTGCAATTAAAGACAATAAATGAAAATCAGCCATCTCAGTTTGGATTAGCTGCAGCCTATTTCAGAGTGTCTTTTTCCATTGAATTATCCTGACCAGTAATAAACATAGATTGTTTATTCATGATTTTTTGCTTATTGTTTGTTGATGTATTTCTCTACTTTTATATTTACATTGTGCCCCTGTAGCACCGAGATATCACCTTATTTGGTAGAACTTTGGAAAGCATTGATGATTATAGGATGCTGTGTATTTAATTGTGTGTGTGTGTGGTGATTTGTGTCAGATCATTGCTGTTTTTATTATACTAGGTGTTTCAGCAAACCACACAATCAGGTTGAAGTTAGGTGTTGCAAACTATGTAAACTCTACAACAATTAGCGAGGCAGCAGGGAAATTAGGCACATAAGACAACATGTGGTACATGGATTCCAATTCAGACAGTAACAGAGTGGAGTTTCTGGGATTCACATTGCAGGATTGTGAAGTTGGGTGCAATTCGAGAAGATGAACAGTGCCATGACAAAGTTAATAGTTATATGAAAAAGTGACTCATTGAACTTAGACCCAATGATAAAGCAGTGCTGATATGTATTTATTTTTTTCTCTCTTTCTCTCCCAAGAGGAACCCAATGTTTCCAGGACAGTTTGCTGTTGTGATTTTTTTTTCATCCTTTCATTCAATGTAAATCTGTTCCATCTGTAATGTTGTCCAGTGTTGCTTGGATAGCAATGCATCAGCTGTTACCAATCATAGGAGTCTGGGCTTTGGTTTCAGTTTTCAGAAAATTTTGACTCAATGCCCAGATTGCAATTTAAACTAATGGTAAATTTGTATAAAATTATGTAAATTTATTTAATTTTTATATTTTTCTAAAAAATTTGTTATATTTATTTAATTTTTTTTTTTACTATATTAATTAATATTATCTGTGTTGGTGGGGATGAAGATTTTCAAATGTTGTAGCTATTTCCAGACTTGTTTAAAGTTAAGTTTTCTATTATAGCAGATAATTATGCAGTAGGCAAAGATGCAGTGTTAATTTTGAGTGGTTGTGTACCACAGGGTAGGTAACTGTTCAATATTACAAAGACTTAACTCATCCTTAGCTGCTCTGCAGTACTCACTCCTTGGAAGTTATTCAGGTGTAAAACAGACTGGTTCTGTTATAATTAGTACAGATTCAATTTTAAATTTTAGAAGATGGTTATTATGAATCTCGATAAAACAACTTTTGGTTACTAGCAACATTTTTCCAAGAATCAATAGACTTTACTGTTAACATAATTTGGATGTTAGCAATTGTCATAGTGCTTATTTACAACTTTATTAGAGTTTTCTTTTATAAGATTCATAGAAGTCTTGTAATCATTTTATATTTTTTAATATTATTAATGAATTGCATTTACCTGGAATGTCAGTGGAAGTGTATCAAAGCATACAAGCATGACAGACATGTCACTTTAACTGTTGACTTACAATCACCAGTTGCTTTGCATTTGGATGCACAGCTGCTCATTTTTGACAGTTAATTTATCATGTGTCTTGGCTGTCAAATATGTGGACCTGTCTTTTGCTGATAAAGTTACATGAACCCTGTTTTATGTGTTCTAAGGAATAGTGATGACTTTTTTAAAGAGTACGAGATCATCTAAAACCAAAGCCGTAAGCTCTAACAAAATGGTACAGCAGAAGTTTACTTTTTAGAACTAAATCTTAAACGGCTGTATTTTTGTTTAATTTTGAGGTCTATCAAACAAAAATATAAAACTTATTTCAGTGCATGCTTCTACAACTACAGTGACTTTTCACTTATTGGCAACTGTTTGCTGCTGAGCAAGAGATTGCCAATAAGCAATTGCAGTACACATCCATTCTCCTTTTTAGCTTTTAACAAGGGAGACAATTATACATGAAATACTTGGATTTTTTTTTGTATTTTCCAGAAATGCATAGAAAAACGATTTTTGAGCATGTGTCCACTGTCCAACCAAGCTGATGATCAGTTTTTACGAGATGCATTCCTTTTGTTTTCTCGATTATCTGTGTTTCTTCATGTTCAAGTGAGTATGTGTACAAACATTTAACTCCTTGCAGCTTTTTATCCTGTAAAGAATATAAATTCTGTTGTTTATGGTTTTTTTCCTTTTTTTTAATGGCTGTGTAGTGTTGTCAGAAGATGAAAAATAGCTATTCCCAATTCAGATTATATGACATTTTTTCAGTTTAACTATTCAAAGCCAAAATTATCTAATCTGGTTATTTGATGTATGAACCATTTAATTAAAAAATTATTTTAACCATTTAATCAGATGATGAGAAAAAGTAGTGGTTTGAGAAATACCCCCCCCCCCCACCCTAGTAGAGAACTTTAGTACAAAGGTGCATTATCAGTCCAGCCTGTTTTTGTTTTCTGGTTGATGATTAATTCCTGCTGAAACCACACAGTGAGTGTTTAACTCTGTGGCCTCTGGAATTGCTGAGAACAGAGGATCTCTTAAAAGAATGCTTATTCGTTTCTTTAGTGTTCTTTATTGAAATTTACTGTTTACTTATAAAAGGTTATGCTTGCTGAAAACACTAGAAAAAAGAGAGAGAAAAACTACCCTGATAGCAACCAAAGGTAACAGACAGACGCTGCTGACAAAATAACAATAATTTTAATATTTTTCGCCCCATTTTCTCAGGATGAGACAGAAAAGGATGCTGTTAAGCTTATTGAGTGGTTGTTTGTGTGGACTGGGAGAGAGGTGCTGCCAGTCCTTACTGTTACACCTGACAAAGCGATCGTGACACGTAAGCGAGGAACACCTGAGAATAAAGATCAGGTAGAACTTGGTTATAGCCTGATTCAGGTAAGCTCTTTAATAGCAAATGATGTGGTTGTGAAATACTTTCTCTTGTAAGTGAGAATAAAGTAATTAAATAGAAAAAAATGCAATACATTCCTGCTAAAACCACTAATGTAAAATTCAAAGGTGATATTAGAAAGCTAGGCAATTTTTATAAATCTTATATTGAGGGAGTCTCTTTATTTTCTTCTGTTTATTATTTTTTTCCCATTTTAGTCATCCAAGCTGGTGTAATTTAAGTAAAGAACTTTGATTGTGATGGGCAGTCCTATCATTCAAATTGTTTAAATGGATTAAATCTCCTTGTGAGAGAGAGTTTGTAGAAGGAATGATTTTTAGATATACTCTATTTCTCACTGTAATTTTGTTTTGGACATCATTGAAATCTTTCTTAAATCCATCTTGTTTACTATCCATGAGTTAGAGGGCATTTCTTATCGTTAGTTAAATGTGAAAGTTATTAGTAATTCCATGCAAAGCTTCTACATGGAAAATGTGTTCAGATAAAACAGCTCACAAGATATCTGTGGCTATAGCTCAGTGCTTCTCAATCATTGTCAGTTATGAAAGCATTAAACATGGAAGAAGTGGTACCAGTAAAAAAGACAAGAAAAAAAACCACAGGGACAACTGTTCAAAGCTTGCAGTAAATACGTTTATGATGGCACAAAAGCTTTTCATGAAACTAATTTCATTGTTGTTGGTTTGCATAGCATTTGGAGACATTTTCAGCAGATGGAATTGTTTGCCATTTTCCATTTATACCAGTGTAGACAAAAATTTTTTAAATCTAATTAAACATTAATGAGGATTATTGTGATGTTTCCTCTCTTTTTTTTTTCTTATTTTACAGGATCTTTTTACTGTGACAAACACATTTTTGTTGGTCAATAAAACACACATTGACTTTTCAACTTTAACAGAGTTTGGTGTAAGTTATTTGCAAACAGGTTGGTTACCTTTTTCATTTTTCTCTCTTTGTGAATTTTAGTTTGTGTGTGTGTGGGGGGTGGGTTAGGGTTTAGCATATTTTTAATGCTTAATGAACAAGAAAAAATGTTCCTAAAAGATAAAATATTCTGTTCCTTTTTCTCCCACAAACTTAAAAGATAAAAATTACTTTCTAAAAATATTTATTAATTTCAGGAAAAAGATTAGTACTACTAAATTTATTCAAGAAAAAAAATTATTATCAATAGTTTTCTATGAGTTATTTGTGAAACTTCTAATCATCGATTTTTTTAATTATTGTTTTTCACTTTGACATAATGTTCCATAATGTCATGCATTGTTATTCACGTTATTTTCCCATCAAAATTATTAGAATTTCTGTTATTAGTGAATACATCTGTCAGGCAGGGGGGCTATTTCAGATTGTTGCATGCATTCCTCTTACAGATGATGGGGTGAAACTCTTGCCTGTAATACTGAAGTGCTTTTATCAAGTGTTTGAACAGCGGAGATTATTCCTGCTTGAACAGAACAGTTCAGTCGTCTTTCCAGCATTGACAGAGCCACACATCATGGGTGCTGTGCTCAAAGCCCTGGCTAACCACATCCAGAAGAAACCTGAAGTTGCACAGGTATGACAAACAAGCCAACCAACTCTCCGATGGTTAATTTGACAATTCTTTTTTTATTTCAGTTAAGATGCAAAATATTTGAATTGAAAATTTGTTAAGCGGGTAAAAGAAAATTTTTTTCTAAATTCTAATTTGTGTTGTCTCTAATTATTCAAACAGGATGAGAGGGAAAAAATATCTTGATGTTCATATTTTAAAAGAAGAATTCTGAAAATAAATTTGATACATTTTCTAAAACATAAGTCTTGACTGTAACAAGCACAGTGTATTTTAGGGAAAATAAATATATCAGAAAAATATGCAGGTTTCTTGTACTCCTTTGTCTACATGTGAGACAACCTTAGTGAAGGAGCATATTGCTGTGGTTTAGGACGTGTTGCCAACTTCGTGCCGCAAGGAGCTCCGTACTCCTGCAGAATTTTTCGGTTTTAGATGTGGGAGGAAACCCATGCAGCTGGATGGTGAAGAAGAGAAGAAACCATGCTAAGGAGTTCCATCAAAACAAGCTGGTTTCCTTTTGGAATCTGACTTAGGTCCTCATACCTTACTTGTCTATTAGTCTATCACAGCACCACCCACATGCAGAAGTGACTGCATTTGATTTGGCATCTAAGAAATGATCTTTTGCCTTAATCTTTTTTGCTTTTATTATTACTTTTATGATTGTAAAAAAGTAATATCTTATTCATTTCTAGATACTAGCGAGTACCAAATCTTGCATGTCTGATGTTCTATGTTCCTTGTGCCAGTTGCAGTTTATAGATGGATCTATAGTCAAGTCGCCATTTGTCAGTTTAGTAGCTGCTGTTTTGTCTGAGCTGACAAATGCTAGCGAACAGGTAACATTGAATTACATTTTTTAGATATTTTATTAGAGATTTCAAAATAAAGACTGATTATTATTGTTTTAAGCTCAGGAAATCGATGCACCTTTTCAACTATAAAGGGAAAGTAGTAGGGAATTACAGTACTGATTTTTTTCATGTATATAAAAAGGAGGGAGATAGACTACACTGATGATCCTTCAGCAACTTACAGTAGCAAGTTACTTTGGACATTTCCCATCACCTTATTAGTGGGAATTAAAGTAATTAAAAACCCTCCTTTTCAGTATTTTTTCCTTGCCACCATCAAGAAGGTTGAGTGCATTGATGTCAATCAGCAGTGGGTCTTTGTTTTTATGTTTAGTGACCTTGAACCCATGACCTTTTTGACTGCTAGGTTTTTTTTGTTTTTGACCAATGCTTTAGTCCACTGCACCACCAGAGAAAAACATTTACAAGTTAGCATCACCACACTCAAGAACGGTCTTTGAAATCCTGATGGCAGAAACAGAGAGGTTGCTCAAATGACCCAAGTGGTGGGAAATGTCCAAAGAAACCTCCCTACTTTTTTAAATAGCACATCACATCAATGACTTTCTGTTCTTATCTTTTCTGCATCTTGTAAACTAAATTTTCACTAGAAATGATTTTTTTTTTTTAAAAATGTATTTACATATTCTTTTAACACTAGATCATAATTTCCACACTTTACTTATTAGGATGAACTTGACGAGATACCTGAAAATCTTGCTGGATTGCCACCTTTATCATCCTGGCTGCTGGACACTGTCTTAAGGAAAGCGTATACCACACAGTAAGTTTGTGCTGTTTTTTGACAGTAACATCTGCATATTGTAAAGCTCTCGGTCAAAATATTTCTGGTTGCACTGGTACGAGCTTGGAATTTTGCTGACTGGAAAAGACATTGTAACAGCGCAAGATGGAGGGTTGTTCTGATCTAGGGGCTGTGAGGAAGGGTATATGACTGTCTGGTTTGATGTATATCTATAATGTTTTTATTAAAGCAAATGTGTCTTTCACAGTTGCTTTTTTAAATGCTACAAAATAAAAGCAAAAATTATCACATTCTTAATGCATTTTTATGAAAATAAATAAAACCAAATTGACTTTTCTGTCACTTCAGAAACTCTTCTGGTTTTTCTAAAACAATCACAAGACACATTTAAAACGATCTTTCATGGTATGAGCGGCTTTTTATTATTTAAAAAAAAATTAATTTTTTTGTTAAAATGTTTAGATGCATCATAAACAATTGTTATGCTTTTTCGTGCTTTGTGGATAACAATTGTAGCAAGGACATGTGACATTGTCCTGAGCACATGAGTATTTGTTAATGTTTGAAAGCCAACAGTAGTAGGATTATTAATTATAACAATCTCTGATGAAACAAGCATCAGAATTCGGCATTCTTTTGTAAAAAAAATAAAAACAATACCTTTGTTTTGTCAGCTTATTGTTATAGTGAGTCAAGTTGGTATTCCTATGTGGAAAGGTAGGGCTAGGTTGTTGTGAGTATTATATCTACATTTTATACCACTATTCAGTCAGTATTTTAGAGAGTGGCCCAAACTATTTTTGACTAAGTTAGACCATTTGACTTTTGAAAAATTCCTAAATACTTTCTAAATTTCTTATTCACAAGTGACTGAGATGGATGTGTGGAGGGGGGTATTAGTGATGATTCATTTCCTAGAACACTCAAGTAGGTCTACAACTGAACAAGTTGGGTAAGATTGCAATTTGTGGTGTTTTTTGGTTTTGTGTTTGTTTTTTGTTTTTTTAATGTGGTTTACTGGTGTATTATCGCCAAAACCACTTTGCCTAGAATTTAGGGATTTTTTAAAATAACAATTAAATATTTTTTCTTAAGGTATTTTATTGATGAACTGGAGAACTACATCAAAGAAGGGACATTTACGAATATTCACCTCATCCATGCAGCTGTCCATACTGTAGTCACTGTTTGCAAATGTAAGTTAGAGTGAATATAGAAATCAATTTTCCTTTGTAGCGATAAGAAAGATATTCATGCAAAAAACATGTGCATTCCTAGCAGTAATTTTCACCCACATCAACAGAAAGTGAAATTACCCTTCAAATTTTACAATCACTATAACTTCAGTGTTCAACATACTAAATGTAAAATTGCACTAACAAGACACACCATAGATGGATGGTCTAGACCAGACTGATTTCTTCCTGCTCCAGTTTTTTTTTAAGCGATTCTTTTTCATTTAAATTGCTACACTTTGAATTTTGCTTTAATAATAACATATTTTCATTTTTACAGAGCTTTAACATCTCAGTCCAGCCAGTTTTGCCAAATTAAAGGTGCCTCCTTAAAGCCTGTGCTGACATTAGCACATACGGCATCCACCAGAGGAAATCTGGTTTCAATAAATTAAAGCCTTAACATCATATTATTTTTTTGCTGTTTCTTGGAACTTATCCCATTCCCATGATTTCATGCTCAAAGTTCAGTTGCTAAGTGAATATCTGAACAGCTTCATTGTGTCACACATGGCCTAATGAGTAATACATACAACTGTTCCAGTGATGTAAGATTGTTTATTGCTTCTGCTTGCATCCAATGAAAAAACAAGCACTTTTATACATAGAACAACTGAGGACTTTGTTGCAGATTTCTTTTATGAGTACTTTAGTTTACAGATTCTAATAAGCTTGGCAATTTTGTGAATTATGTATTCTTTTATTTGTATGCTGTGGTTTTAAATTTACTTAATTATGTCTTATAAAATCTGAGGAGAACATTAAACACGGTTATTACTGCTTGTCTCTCCAGTTTTCATTTGATACATGACTCACTTAAAGGTTGAAATCTTTTGTTTTGCATAAATGATATTGTACATATCTCATCATTTTTTAAATATATTGCAGAGGTGTCAGCAAATTCTGAAATTTTGTTATGTTGCACAGTAGTATTCAAAATTATTCTTGTTGAGTCATTTGATTTTATTACTTTCATCATCCCAAAAACAACAATTTTTATATATATATATATATATATAAAATCATAAAATAATAGGAATAATTTGACATCAACATCCAGACAACAATCTACAGTCAAGTTGATTCCCCTATCTGATAAAGGTCTGTGCATAAGATTTGGAAGTTTGGTCATTAATGGTAAAGTATTCAGGCACTGAGCTTGATTAGAAAAAAACACTTCTCTAGCAGCAGAATTGTAGCCAAGCTGAATGGATTACCCAAAATGGTAAGAATGCAAACCATTTTAAATGCTACAGTGATATTTATTTATCATCCTGGCTTTGTACAGTATAATGCAAAATGTTATCTGCTGTATAAAACTAATCATATATTGTATAATAATACAAGATAATAGAAAAGGTGCAGTTATTACTGAAATCAGATTTATCCATTTTCAAATGGCTTGATCCAAGGAAAACTTAATTTTCAGTTTCTAGTCAACTATGCCACAGTAAGTATGGCTTTGTATTGTTTATATATTGAAAGTTCTTAAATTCTATAAACAGTTTTATTAAATTTTTATTGTTTGAAAATATGGTGGTGCTAAACATCTCAGCAGAAGAAAAAATGTCTTTATTGATGTTCAGAATAGTTTATTATTAAATTAATCACTTACCTTATTATGAACTTCTGAACTATTGTATTTATTGTTATACATTTATTACTGCCCTCACTATTGTTTTTGTTATTATAGGCAATCAGTCAGTTTGTGATAAAGTATCAAACTTTATAGTGACCCTAAAAGATGCTGTTGAAAATCTTCAGAAATCAGAAAGGGAAGATGAGAAATCAATTACGTAAGTATCACTGGAAATTGACTTAGTAAAAACTTGTGAAAATTTTGCTTAAATAAATAGAAGCAGTTAAAGCATTTGTCACCTTTTCTTAAACAATCTCACCTGGTCCTTAAGCCAATTAGGCTTATGAAAAAGAAAGATGAAAAAGGTTTTTTAAAACATGCTGATGTTAAGTTGAACAAAAAATTAAATGATAAGGATTATAAGAAAACTAAAATAGATGCGAGTTATAAACACTGCTCTTGATGGTTATGTTTTTGATTTAGACATGACAGCATCAAAATGTAAATCTAAATAAAGACTTTAGTCTTTTTAGAGCATCTAAGACTAGAAGTAGAAAATAACTTTTTGTAATAAGAAAGCATAATTTTATATTTCAATTTTTATTTTAAGCAGAATTTAAATACATTGAAATTAAATGTAACATAAGTTAAAGCATACCAAATCAACAAATATAACATACGAAAATACTATAAAGCTTGGGGAAAATACATAGAAGTGATCCATTTACAGCATCACCATACACAGAATTACCCAACTTTTTAAAAGAGAAAAATGCTAAACTAAACATTCAAAATAAGGATTAGAAATGTTTTCTCTGATGTATACTTGCGCATCTACATCTAATTGATAATAAAAGTTACTCCTGTAAGGTAACAAAATACCAAAACTATTAATCTTAAATATGGAATGCATTACTTACCCTGTTGTAGTAAACAAAATAAATAAGTTTGAAAGCAACAAAAAAGGTGTACCAGATAATTACAAATTTAAATAAAGCAAGAGAACATGTAAATCTCTTTGTTATTACACAAGGAAATCAAACTCCTCATACTTTAATTTAAAATCGAGGTAGTTTAATTAGAATGCATATAACAGTATAAATCAAAAATCTTTATTTGCCCCAACTGTTTGTTAAATTATAGATAGTAAAAATTGGCCAGTTTTACCTAGATTGCCTAAAGCATATGTTAAATTTGAATTTAAAAACTTTGCAGCAAAATTAAAAGAACCTTTTGTAATTTATGCAAATTTTGAGTGCTTTGCTAAAAGTACAAAGTATTATAATGGACACATTCCATCTTCGTTCTGTCATTATGTTGTATCTGATTTTGCAAAATCCACACCTGTTCTCTATAAAGATAAAAATAAAGTAAATACTTTTGCTAAAATCTTTATATAAAATGAATTTTAAAAATACATAAATCCAAAAGATATGATTTATACAAAAGATAGCTTCTGAATTTTGTCATATCTGTGAAGATCCTTTTTATTGTCGAAGATAAAAGTGACAATTCACTCACTTAACTGGTACATTTAGTGGCACTGCATGAAAGTAATTTAAACTTTAGGTTCCAATCATTTGTTATATTTCACAATTTTTCTAATTGCAATGTGCATCACTTCCTAGATCTGGCCAAAGGAGATTGTATCTCTATTATACCACAAGCATCTGAAATATTTCATTTTTATTTAACGAACCTGTTGGTAAAGAGATAACAGATGATAAAGTAGTAACCAAATTTCTCAAAGTTACATTTTTAGATTCTTTTAGATTTATTTTCACATTGGAAGCTTTGATTAACTTGCTAAATGATATTATAGGACAAAATAATTAATATCAATAGTCCTTTATTAATTCCACGGGCTCCTTTAGTAGCTCACAACAGGAGTATATGAAGATGCTGTAGACAATTGGTGATTGCTTTTGGTTTATGAAAGTAAAGCAAAAACTAGACAAAAATATTCTTACTGTAAAAGATTTTTAAAGTTCAGCTATTTATCACAACAATGACCTTGCACAAAAATTATGAATGGAACAAATATACTACTACTTATCTAAGATAAAAAGAAATTATCAAAAATTCAAAAGATTGATCTAGACTAAGGTAATTTAGATTATGAAGTATCATCCTCAGATACAAATCAGTTAAATGAAATATATAGTTTACTTTTAGCATCTAAACAAGCTGGAAATAATAATGTTTTTAATAGAATAGATGCAATTGTTTATATTAAATTTAATAGATAAAACTAGATTTTTAAACACTGTAGATGGTTGGAGAACTCTTGTGTAAAAAATCAAAAAGTACTGAACAATTAGAAAATCCAAAGATTCTTAGTTTTATTTTATCATCAGTAACTACAAATTTTCAAACAGATTTTTATCCAGCTCTAAATTTATATTCTACAAAACTGTGAAATTGCTCTGATTAATCTTGAGAGGAAACCCTCTTTCAGATGTTAATAATAGAAATAATATTTTTAAATAAAGTGCTGATAGCGGAACTGCTTGAACCACAATAACTTTAGATACAGGTTCATATGATCTTAAATTGGCAACAAATTCAGACAGATGAAAAGGAAACACTTTTGGTTTTTAATGAGATATACTATGATATTCCTTAACTTTGTCAATGTTTTTATCTCACCGTCATCTATTTTTAGGCACCTTTATCTTTATTGTTCATAATAATCATTCCATCTAGCTCTATCAAAAGCATTTCATTAATGTGCAAACCAGCAATAAATGTGTTAAGAGAATGCTTAACTCTATATATTCCCCTTCTATTTTTGCAATTCTCTTCTGTTAGTATGGAATTACTAGTTCTCTTCCTAATTCTCTCATGTTTATATAATTTTGAATTTTTATTTAATGCTTTGATATGTAACAGTCATCTTTCTTCTTGAGCTTTTATGTTGAATTAATATAAAACAAAGTTGGATTATTTTGATATAAGAATTTATAAACTTTTCAAGTTTTTCCATTTATTAACATCAATAACAAAAACTAACAAATAAGTTCCAATCTGGAGACTGTTGGATGGCATGTGGTTCTCCCCTTCTAGATGCTGGGTCAAACTGAAGAAATGGATTTTTAGAGCATCATCTAATTCCATTAATGCTGCTTGATTCCCACATTGATAACAATAATTAGGTGCACTAAAGATAGTAACAACATTACAATCATGAGATCAATTATAACCTTTCATTCCAGGTTGGTGATTCTTTTAAAGACTCTTCTATGTGAGATACTCTTCCTAATAAACTTAATAAAATAGTGTGTTTTGTTTTAAATCTAGATTTAGTTTTAAAAAAATTTGTACACACTGGACTAAAGTTAATAAAAATGCTTATTATTTTGATTCTTTTGGTTTGATAGTAAGCAGTTTTGCTGATAAAAATATTTTTATCACATTTGAAATTCAAAATAGTAGTGGTCTTATTTGTGTTCAGTTATGTTTAAAAGGTTTTAAGCTTATTAAATGAATAAGTTAAAAATTATAAGTGAAGTTAAACCTTTAGATAATGTAGATAAAAACCCAGTGTCATTGTTTGCAATGAAATAAAATAAGATCATTTTTAGAAAAAAATATTCAAGATTGTTAAAATTTAATAAAAGTGAAAAGGGAAAAACAAACTTACTAAATTAGTTTATTTGCTTATCATTGTTATTTCTGTCTGTCTTTCATATGGTGTGACAGTTTTTCCTCCACTTATGATCACATCACTAGTACATTTGGTTTAACGTATTCTATAAATACTATATTATCAAGCAGATTGAAGATATGGAAGAAAAAGGAGAGTATTAAAATAACAACTGAAAAATTGAATACACTAAACTATACTCTGGTGGATTATATAATTTCATGTAATGAATGGTTAAACTAAAGAAAACAAAATATTTTTTAAGAAATAGTTGAACTTTGTAGATAATCAGCAAAACTGTGATAGAATCACCAAAGTTTCTATTTAATTTTACTTATTAAATGAGTGTTGGGTTGGTTTCAGTCAGAAACCTAATTCATTAGTATCTTCTAGCTTAATGGCTTAAGATTTAAATTTAGATAATCACAGAATTATAAATATCAATAATCTCATTGAGTAAACATTTAAGTAATTTAGTACAAACGATAAATATATTTTGAATGGAGTGAAATTCTTGCAGTAATCATGTTGCTAATTTAAATGAGTTTAAAGCTGATGAAAACAATTGAGTTTCTAGTTGTAGTTTGTTTTACCACATTTTTTACATTCAATTTATTATAATGGGATTAAATTAATAGTAGGGAATGAGCGCACAATGGTTCATTCAATAAAAAGTTTAAAAACTGATCTTAAAATAGCATTTTTTTCCTTTAAAAAATATTTAAAGTTTGTATTTAATAAAAAAAAGCAGATTTGGGTTTTGATAGAAATGTTGGTGCCAACTTAATGGAACTGGCAGATAGATTTAACAACCTGATGAAACTTTACTGTGATATTTACAATAATAATTTTTATATGAATGAATAGATATTGAAGTTGAAGCACTATAGGAATTTGTTTTTAAATTTTTTTTTTGTTTTTTGTCTTTCATTCAGCTAAATAAATAAATAATATATATATATATTTATTGTTTATAGGCAGACTCTCATCACAATACATGAGAAATTAAAACAGCACTGAATTTTAAAGACAGACTCTCTGGAAACTTCTAAGAACATCTATCAAAGATTTTAAAAAAATTTTTTTCCAATGATTTTCTTTGGATTGGAAGCTTGTTCAATCTTTTTCTTCTCCCCTGCCTTTAAGTTTATATTTATAAAAATGTATTTTATCTGATTTACTGTAGCATCAATATTACTGTCCCATATATATTCTATTTATTGACTAAAAGCCATCAAAATGAGATATAGTTTTTTTGTTTGTATTATATAATTTGCTTGTGTGTAACATCTATTTATAATAAAATAAAGTCACCTTTCTCCTTTTGTTGTTGCTGTTGTTCATAGAAAACAAGTTTTTGTTTTATGTAATTTTACTTGAACTGGATTAAAAGAAATAAAATGTTAAATTAGCATTGACTCACTTTGTGATGTTCTTTCTATGTTTGTTTCACTTTATCTATTTATTTATAATTTAAACATGTACTGTAGATGCTGACAGTAGGGAAGGTAAGGGTTGCCAGTCTATCTGTAAATCTTAATACAAGTAATTTTATCATGATTAGTGATGATATTTGACATGCTAAGTGATTTGAATAGATGCATATTTTTCTAATTGGAAATGCAACCAAAATACTAACTAGGTTTGTGCCTCTAAATAACAGTCTATTCCCAGTTACAAATAGAATTTGTTTTAGCAAGGTGAGAGCATTACACCAGCAATAGTTTTTGAAATTTTGGATAAAGAGAAAGAATCAAAATTTGTGAAAAGGGCCAATTTTCAAGTTGCCATCCTAATACTTTATATCAATTTTTAGATAAATATGTCCCTGTTATCCAGCAGTTCCAAGACATTCACTTTGTTTATAAGGTCAATGTAAGAAAATATATCTAACAAAGTATTTCCTCTTGTAGAACCAGATATACCCAAACTTACCCATTTCATTTTTCAGATATCTGGATAATTAAAATCCATTATCAGAATTTTTTAAAAATTTTATTTAATATTTTATACAGTATTTTTTTAGAATTATTTTCATCATCACAGTTAGGACTGCAATAAATCTACAATGATTCATTATTTTTTACCAAGATTTAGTTTTGGCCAATACTTTCATTATAAATTTGTTGTCAAGTAAAAGATGTGGAGCACAAATTTTTTTGCTTAAACAAAATATTACAACCAATGGTCTCAAGTTTTTCTTTAGATATATCATTTGTAGCTCAAGTTTTGGATATACTTACTATGTTAGGACTACTCAAAGTGCACCAGGTAAAGGAGAACAAAGCACAGAGGTTAGCTACACACCTATCAGAAAATCCCTACATTTATTTTTTGATGTGGAAAGTAAATGCAAGTGGCTGGCAGGTGAAAAAGAGCAAAAATAAACCATGCCTAACCAGTAGTCTATTATTGGATTACTATACTATCTACAATGTACTTTTGTTCATCTAATTTAGGAATTGATCTTCTGGCATTGACAATAAACAGATTCTGGTGCTTGCTCTGGTCTTCACTTAAAAATTCTATTAAAATTTTGAAGACCTATTTTTTCAGCAAGAGTATTATGAAAATTTTTTTAATGAGAAAATAAAGAATATTTTTTTAACCCTTGCCAAATTTTTTAAAAATTTCTTTCTTTGATTCTCCAGACCAGACAGGACAGACTTACCTGAATGATTTACACCTTACGGATTCAGGTATAATCCATTCCTTGCAGAGCAAATCTTTGCAACCAAAAAATTTGTCACAATGGTCGAGAAAGTTAACATCATCTATGTTGCAGTAGAGGCTTTTAAACCAGGAAGTAATTCATTGATTAGCCATGAGACCTATGCTCACTAGAACTACTGACTATTGTTGGTAAAAGTCTTCAAGCTACCGAGGAGCATTTTTTAAAATTACTATACAGCTACTAGGTCTGCAGATCTCTCCCTAATTTATTTATTATTTAACTACATGTACTAGTTTTTCATCTGACCAAGACTACCAGATTAGTGTATGCATTATTTTTTATATTTATTTCTAGCTGTATGAAAGATCCACAGCAAAGAGTAATGGTGCGGATATGGACAAGACAATTAAAAGGACAAATTTTTGATTTAAAACGTGGATGATGATATCTCAGTAATTTCGTAGTTACTTTATTATACATGTCTTTAAAACCATCTACCCACCTAACTACCCACCATCCATTCGTACGGACCGAACGAGAGCGTTCGTTACCGCCGTCGACCAATCAGCGATGTCCAGACGGCTGGGAGGATTTGCACTTAGGTTCGCCACAGCTGCGATGTCGCCGGCGAGGAGAGTGAGCATCATTGGCTCCGGCAACTGGTAGGTAGCAAGAAAGAAGAAGAAAAAATCATTTTCGGGTTACCGAGACTACTACTACTAGCTACGCATCCACATACGAGCCCACGGTTTGTTCTTTGGTTTATTCAGTGTCGGGGGAGGCTTTCGTTTCTGTATCGTCTGCTCAGACGTGGTCCACGCGCTTATGAGCGACCGACTGACTGATTCCTCCACCTTCCCCCGCTGATCCCCGCCCGTGTGTCCGGTTGGTTATCTTCTGAAACTCTGGCGCGAAGGGAGGGAACAGAGTCATCGACGACAACAACCTGGAAGTTTCTGGCTGAAGATCGATAATCGATGCACCCTGATCTCGATCGATGCCTGACTGTCAGTTTTCGTAGCTAAGCCGTGAGTGAGTAATCACAGGCACCTCGAACTTATCAACCACTTAAACTGATAGCACCTTGAAAAGAGAATAAGATGTAATACATTTTTTTATGAGATAATAGGAGTGTTCAAATGAAACCCGGCTGGAAACAAACGCGCTGTAATCGTATCCAGCCGGGTTTCATTTGAACACTCCTATTATCTTTTTTCTCTCATCTACTTATTCGTTGTTATAACATTTAATAATAAATCTTTTTAATTTAAGATATATATATATATATATATATATATATATATTACATTTTGTGTCATTAATCACAAGAAGAACTTTAGTTGTCGCGACATCTACCATTTGCTGCGCTATGCAGTTATGTTCCGACTTCGCCTTTTCCCTGGATCTTTAAATTTTAAAACACTAATCTCTGAATATCTTAGGCATTCAGAAGAAACCCACTACTCTGGTACTATTTGCGTCGCTGTGCGATATCTAAGTGGTTTACCCAGCTGGAGTAGTAGTAGTAGTAGACAGGGCAGTTTCTTTGGTGTGGATTTCAGCTCTTGAGATAATTTAAGCTAGCAACGTAGGTATGTAGGTACTTTGTTCAGGTGATTGTTTGTACACAGTCGTGAGGTCAAAAATCTGAACCCTCCTTGCAGACTTCGTCTCCCCTAGACATTCCTGGATTTCACACAGATTTGCCAACAAACCTTTTAATCTACAGCTGTCACTGCAAACATTTAGATAAAATTAATTTCTGCCGTGTTTCTTATTATGGTTTTAGGATCATTGATCCTTGTCTGTTTGGTTTGCACTAGTGCATGATTGACACAGATAGCTGACCTGTTCCAGTGAGCAAATAATAACGGCCTTTTTCTGGTTCTGGTGTTTTAACCCTAGTGCAGTCACTGCATTACTACAGATGCTAACCTGTTGAGCAGCAGTTTTAGAAGGGTTAACATTACAAAGTGATTTTGAACTAATTAGAAAAAATTCTCTTTTTAATACTTAAAACATTACTCTGAACTCAAAATAAGTATTTATGTTATACCTTATATATTGCTTCTGAAATTCCATTTCTTACTACTACAGTAAATTACCTTATTACATCTTGTGCTACTATAAATGAAAATTTGTTGTCATACATCAGTCTATACATTGGAGACAACCTTGGTATGGGAGCATAGTTCCGTTTCTGACTCCGACAGGGAAATCTCCAATAGAACTCTTCATTTCTAGATGTGGGAGGAAATCCACAATTGACAGAAGAGCAATTGTTACCTATCTTGCATATTCAAATGATGCATACAATTTTTCATTAGGATTTGGTTTAGTATATAACTAAGGGTAAATAAATAACATTGTCATAGATGAGTTTTTATTTTATTATAATTCTTAAAATCAAGGGATTTAACAAAAGAATTATAACATTTAATTTAACTATAGGTTTTCTTGATATAATTTATTGTATATAGAATGTTACTAACTAAATAATAACTGAATTTTTACAGATTGCTTTATTTATTTTGTTTTATTTTAATGGGGAAATGGAATTTAAAGAAACAATATCTGATTTGTTTTCCTTAACACTTCACATGTAAATTAGTGTCTAATGTAGATTTCTGAAATCTCAATACAAAGAAATACAATTTTGAATTGTTACAGGAATTTTTAGCAATATGCAGAACATCGGGTAGCTTAGATAGGTAATATGAGACATCTGGTTAGAGTTGTGCATTCTCTCGAGGTATTTGCACTAAGGAAAAATGTCTTTTTCAGTGTCTTGTGCAAAAATGTACACAGAGAAAGAGAAACTTGATAACATGACATCTGTTAAGAATCTCCATTTGGCTACAGTACAAAAACCTTGGTGAGATATGCCAACACACATGCTTGTCAAGTGCAGGCACTACTTGAGATAAGTTAATCGAATTTAACTGTTTTATTTATTTGACCTTGCTATATATATATATATATATATATATTTTTTTTTTTTAAATTACAAAGACAAGTAATTGAAAGTTGACAGTGTGTGATTTTGTTTTAGAATGTGTTCATGATTAATAACCTAAAATTGTTGTTAACTATGTATGTAGAGCATCAATAATAATTGTAAAGTTTTTTCATATAAAAAATGTCACCTTTACTTTTTTAAAAATTTAGTGCTGTATTATATTTTTTTATTTATTTTAGAAATTATAAAATGAAAAAAAGTTTTTTTTTCAAGATTTTTTAAATGGTATTTTCGTGTAAACTTTTAGTTGAAATATAACTACTGCATTGTTTCTTCTAAGCATTTTAGGAACTTTTTTCTTTTGTTTATTAATTTTCACCAGAGAATAGTTAACCAACACTAGTGTCTTGTGCTAATGGATAGCACATAATGATGACATTCTATATTTGTGCTTGTAAATTGTAAATTCATTTTAATTTAGCTATTACAAGGGACATGAATACAACTCCCAGTGAAGAAAAATTTGTATTGATATGATTTCTAAACCAATTCATGCTTTCACTATTAACCACCACTACTGGTAATTTATTCAACTCATTTACAATTTTTACTGATATGCTGAAATTTTAATTGATCTGTAATTATGACCTCTGGTATTGATAACTATAAGTCTACATGTTTATTACTTTTAATTACTAGAAAACTTCTATCAGATTTCTTTTCTCAGATGTCTAAAATCCAAACTGATGAAATCTAACAACTTTGATCTTTCTGCATACTTTAAATGCTGAAGCTTGAAATATTCTTTGCTAAAATTACCTTTTCAAATAATTGATTGTCTTCTTTCAGCTTTTTAGCAACATCTGAGTGTAACATTGTTTTGTTTTAATTTAGTCCATAGCAATCTACAAGACAAACTGAAAATATCTGAAGCTTTTTTTATGGCAGTATTTTAAAATGTTCTAAAGTTAACAAGCATCTTGTAAGTAGAGAGCAAAGATCAATAGTTGTCAACAATCAAAGTTTCATAAGTAATGTTTGTTAACACAAAGAACTGAAGGTAGTGACTGGATCGATGCCAGCCAACCCAACACGCCAGACTGCAATCACTGCAGACAAGCACGCCGAGCGAGGAGAGTCTCCTGGAGAAATCAGAACTGACGGACCTCATCAGGTTTCGGTCCAGGCATCATCCAAAACTCCAACACTGGCTGTGCCTTACAGGCAAAGCCGAGACCGACATTTGCCGTTTCTGCGCGGAAGAGGAAGAGTCATCTGAACACCTTTGGATGCGCTGCCCTGCCTTCCTGGTGGACCGTCATCACCATCAGCTGGGTCTCTCCTATGACGAACTCTCTCAACTTCCACGTGCAGCCACAGGGCTACTGAGGACTATCCTCAGGCGCCTGAGGTGACGCAACAACAACAACATCAGCAGTGGGAACTGTTAGCTGTTACGACAATGTCAAGGTGAGCGGAGATTTGCAACACAAGCATAGCTGATGGCTGAATCAGTTATGTTAGCAGCTGAGTACCAAATAGATTATGCTCACATGTAAACAGAGGTGCCACAGTCGGCAGTTTGTAACATTATAAGCAAACTGTCAGAACTCTGGTTTTAGTATGAAAGCAAAGTACTTAATGTAATACTTACATGTGTGTATGCAATGTTAAAACCTTGATCATCAACATATAAACAGTAGCAAACTAATAGACATTAGGTTTAATAGATTACTTAGCAGGCAGACATAATTTTTAGAAAAACATTCTAATAATCTGCTACCTTTTTTACATATAAAATCTAAATGATGTAATCATCGCATTTAACATAGAAGATACTAAAAATAGTCAACTGCTACAACAAATCATTAATCTACAAAACTAACTAACAGCAACAGCAAAGGGAAAAAATGTGTTTTTGCTTTGTAGCTGAACATTTTATAATATCTTTATTTAATAATTGTTTACTAGAATGAAAATAATGAAGACAGTTTACATAAAACATTTGATTCTTATTTCTATTGCATCAAGCATATCTTTTTAGAGAATGCTAATACATGTCTGTAAATAAAAGAGCAGTATTGTTTCATTGTGCCTTTAAAAAATTAATTTTTTGAATGAATACATTTAAATTTGTGGTTTATTAACTCAGTACATGCTTTTTTTAAAAAAAATTATATCTTGGAGGCTTAATTTTATATATCTAAAAGCAAGTTATTGCCCTAACTATGATACATTACTCCATGTTTTGTTTATCCTGAAATCATTCATGGTAAGTAACTTGTGAAATCTAAAATCTAAAAGTTTCTCATGAAAGGATATTACCTGAAAAAAAAATTGTTTTGAGATTGAATAGAATCAGTTCATACTCAGTCTGAATGAGATTTTTTTAAAAACAATTTAGATTAATATTTTCTTAACTTTTTAAATTACTACTTTCATAGTGTTTCTGAAACTTGCTCTGGTTAAACTTAAAATTTCAGGCAAGAAAGAATTTATGAATACCCAGTAAAAAGTGTTATCTATATAGGAGAAAAATTTGTATGATCTTGAGTTGAAACATTCAAATATAATTGAGTTAGAATGTTTAGTAATTTTATTGGAAAAACTTATTACATCTAAAGAATTACTACTTTGTCAAAATGGAAGGTCTTGAGTGCCTCTGTGATCTGGAAAGCTGTACTATCACTGATTTCCATAAATAGTGACCGGGTCCATTAAATAACTTGACAGCATTTATTTTAGGCTGCCAAAATCAAAATTACAAGGTTTCATTGCTTAATAGGTTGTATGCAATTTGCATTCACATTGCTGTACTGGAATCTTTAGTTAATTGGACTAGTTCTCATGTAGCTATCAACCCATTTTAATACAGATCTTTGCATTGCTTTACTTACATAGTGGCACAGCAAATAGCAGTAAAAGCTGGAGTTATCTTTGCAGGGTATTTATATACCCAATTCCTTTTCCCACCGCACATTTTCAAACTGTTTATCCAACACGAGAACCATGACTAATTTCTTTTTTCCACCAAATAAAAAATAAGCATTCATCACAAGAGAAAGCATAAGAAAAATTCAACAATTGCGATGCCTCTGGCCAAGATGAGATTAGATTCATTTTGGCTTATGCAAGAGCCCTACAAAAGAGAAATGGCTATCAGTATAATTCTTAAATAAATATTCTCTTCCAAATAAACACTCCAGGCCTGCACAGCATATTGATGAAGTAGAAAACCCAAGGGTTTATACAACAGAACTAAAACTTTTGATACTCTGATTAATTACTATCTTTTTATTTGCTTTATTAATAGCTGAGATGTACTGCTCCTCACATTTGAAATTTTGGTTAATGCTTTCAGGTTTAGTGACTCCCATATAATAATGGTTATAATTAACTGTTGCCTTGTTTGAATTTTACATTTGCTTTATGTCTTTAAATCCAATAAAATTTGCAAGATATATGAATGATATTGTTTATAGCACTTCCTCTGGGTTTTAATAGCACTGTCAATAAGTAACGGTTAACCAATCATCAGGTCACACAAGATTAGAACATACTAACACTAAAATTGTCAGTGTTTCTTCTTTGCACTTGGGTTTTTGTTTTTAAGAAATGGATTTAAAAACTCTTTTATGTATTGTTGATGCATATTTTTCTTTAATAGGCTTGTCAGAAATATAAATCCTTGTGAGTTATTGAAAAAAAATGTTGAAATATGGGTTATTGGATTAGGCTGGCTGTGGAAATGAATTGGATGAAGACTGGTAAAAGCGGGCTATACTCCCATTTTCTGCAGGGATGAGAGAGTTAAAAAAAAAAGAAGAATCTTATGGAATTTGTTAGTAGATAATGTAAGGGCACGATAACAGCAAATATTGATAAAGAGAGGCAGCCTTTGCCTAGACAAGGAGACTAATAAACTAGCTATATTCATCTTTCAAATAAGTAAAATCAAAATCTTGAAAAAAAACACTATATTGTATCAAAATTATTATTCTATATTGACTAATTTCACAGCTGTTAAGTCAAGACAAACAAACAAACAATAATAAAAAAGCATTAAATGAAATTAAATTGCTTATTAGTATTATTTATATTAACATACCTTGATAGAAAATAAAGCCATCATTCGCTTCACTTAATTGCTAAATCAATTTTTTCACCATAGTTAGACATTAGAATATTTTAAAATCAAGTTGAAAATAATACTGATTTTCTTAAACACTCCACCAAAAAAGTTTAGTCTAATTTTTTGTACTAAATAAAATGTTTTAATTTAAGGAAATCCATCCTTTTTGTCCTAATTTATTATGAACAATTTTTAAAAGTAGATAATCCAAAATGCTATTTATTTGTGTAGGTATTTGGCTTGGTTCATTTACCAAATTAATGTTTAGTGTACTTGGCAAAAAAAACAAAGTATTTCTGGCCAGTGATAGTGACTGTAGCTCCAAGCTAAGCTAATATTTAAAATGTTGTCAATATAGCTGATGTGGATCTTTGGACTATGGCTCAACAAGGTTTTAGCTCTTTTATAACCAATTACTTGTGCGCCTGAAGGGAGTTGCATACAACAATAGTGAACTGACTTAAATACTATTTGCAGTATGTAAATTAAAAGCAACAACAACAACAAATCTTTAGCTATTGTAGCTGTAAGATCACTTTTCTGATGGTGAAATGTGAATAGTAAATATACTTTTTGTAAGATATTTGGTGTTTATTTAATAGTTTTACTTTTTTTAACCCTTTAAAATCACAACCATCCGTTACTAAGGAATAACTGGTTATAAGCCTTGATCATTGGTTTTTCTAAATTGTATTTTGCTTTCATACTTTAGAACACTATAGAAAGCACAAGAACTTGTCTAAAACTCATCTATCTGACTTAGACCATGACGATTTGTGTATGTGTTGTGAGCATGTATTAGTGCATACAGGTACAACATTGCAATATAAACTAGCTTAGTTTACCAACTGAAATATGCACGTACACAAATAATGTTGCTCCATTTTGTTTTCTGCTAATTTATTTGAAGCATCTTTAACCAGCTTAAGGTTTTTACTTCAAAATGTATAATTGAGATTCACTTTTAGCAGGAGCTGTTACCATAGAAGCCATCTTATGCTGTTTATTGTTTATTTTTTATTTTTGTTTTATTCCAGGGGTTCAGCCATAGCCAAAATCATTGGTAACAATGTTGCACAGATGCCAGAAAAGTTTGTTTCTGAAGTTCAGATGTATGTTTATGAAGAAATTGTAAATGGCAGAAAATTGACAGAAATTATCAACAAAGAACATGAAAATGTCAAATACCTTCCAAAACACAAATTACCAACAAATGTGGTTAGTGTTTGTTGTCGTTGCTTTTTTAAATTTTTTTAGTAGCATTACCAGTGTTGTCTTGCAGAATAATTCATTTATTTAGCTTGGTATTTGTTGCTGAAACTGTGTTGAAAGAGTTAAACATGTAATATGCCTGATTACCAATAAGAAATTATGTAAGAAAAAACTTATAATTTAGTGGAAATGCTCACAAAATGAACCAAAATATCGGAATTTTAATGCAGAGAACATAATAGAATTGAAAAATAGTTTCAATTTTCTACATAAATAAAACGTTTTTGTTTTAATCAAAGATTTTGCTAAATTTTATTTATTTTTATCATAGCAAATGAACCTTTAGCAAATACCTTTTTTTTCAATCCATGGTGTTTTATACTCATTAAAAGCTTCAACTATATAACACTTAGAAACTAGAATTGTAGATGCTTTTTTGTATAAATTGAACTAATAGGGAAGCCACAACTCTTCTAATGAGATTGAACAAAATTCATGAAAATGGGTGTTTGCAGACCAGAAAGCATACATCCTAACCACTTGCTGTACTTAAAGCTCCTTGTTAATGTCTTGATATGGGAGGTACACTATCTTTGGGGTTTCAGTAAGTGAATAAAATCTAATATGAAATTTATATTATATAATATAGTAAGCTAAAGTCATATTCTATTGTTTTCATCAAATAAAGAACTTAGATTTTAGCCAAAATGTGGATGAGTGAATTGTGGGAGAGCAAAAGTGTTTTCATGTTAATCAAATTTTATTTTGCAGATTTATAACTTATGATTTGCCAACATGTCCTATTAATCACCTTTTTGTTTTATCATCATTCTTTTTCATTGTTTTCATCAGTCCCTGAGTCATTTTGAATAATATACTGGCTTTCATCACTATTAAATATTTTCATTAAAGTTAGTGTAGTTATTGTTGAACATTTTTACAAAAAGAGACATATCTGTGAAGCTGAGCCAACGTCAGATTCATGCCCATGATTCTTAGCTACACTATGCAGTACATGAAAAAAAAAAGTGTGATTGGTCCCTGATATTAGAATTCTCTGCTTTTTTTTCTCTTCATTGTATGGTATGATGGCTGATCATTTAATTCTTTGACTGATACTGTAAAATGATCATCAGGCTACTCATTTGCAAGATGACATCTCCCATTCAAAATACTTCCCTTGCAGTCACATCTTCCAATGTTGAATCTATGCATCAAATGATGCCTAGAAACCATTTTTGGATTGGGTACAAAGTTTGGTGGTTACAGCATGCTAAACCTTATTGTAAACCAGAGCTTTTACTTCAACATTGGAAACAATCAAATATAGCATGGAGCAAGGTTGGAGAAATAGGACAGATATGCCAATTCTTCAGCTTTGACAGCTTGTGCTGCTGACCTCAGTGCTGATGGTTGACTGTTGAAAATCGTCTGACTGGTTATGCCAGTAAAAAATCTGTTACTTTTGTCAGAGCAAACTCAATAAGCTAGTTTAATTTTCCTAAGAGTGACAGTGAGAGTCAATCCATATCTCTCTCAATAACAAATGGCACAAATGTTTAATTTTTAGCAAAATGTTAATCTCAGTAGCTACAGCACACGCATTAGTACTTCTCAGCACATTGGTTACTCAGTTTCTTCACAATAGGCATATACTATTGGATTTTTGGTGACAGCAGCACCATCTCATGGCTACTACTTTAGAATTAGATGAACAGTCCCCATAAATTTTAAAATTTAGGTTCAAATAAATTTGAACTTATCACAGGATTTTAGATTATTGAATTTTCCATTGTTTATTTTCATCAGACACCTTTATTACTGTACCTGTCACTTCAGTCATTAACACATTTTTCCTATATATTGTGACCTGTCATACTTTGTTTTCTCTTGTTTTTTGAACATGTGACTATCAAGATGACAGAACAGTATCTATAAAATTATTTGAACCATATTGCCTACAAAGGCAAACAACAAGACTAGGATTACCACATTTAACTTCAGATACATTAAATAAACAATTTAATCACAAAATATCCCCTTTTCCAATCAAAGCAAAAATTGGTTCCTAATACCAGGTTGCTATTTTTAACTACTTAAGAATACTATTAATTTCATTCCATCCAGATGATGCTTATACCTTTATTGTGAAATGCATTTTATAAGTATTGGTAAGTTTCTGACATCTTGCAATCTTGTGTTGTTGTTACAAGTTAGATTTAAGTATAAGGCAAGGCTTCTTTGCACTTTGTTGAGTCCATTTTATTTAAGTATACAAAAATGAATTTTGTCTCTACCTTCCTTTCTTAGGTTGCTGTAGCTGATGCAAAAGAAACTGCTGCCAATGCCGACATCCTGGTGTTTGTGATTCCCCATCAGTTTGTCCAAAGAATATGTAAATTGCTAAAGGGAAATATTAAGAAAGGTGCTTTAGGCATATCACTCATTAAAGTAAGTATCATCCTGCATATATATATAGAGTGATAAACAGCCATAAGGAATTCCACACTAATGTAAATATTCCATTCTCAAATGAGAGGAAGATCATACGGAAGGAAAGTTTGTTTTTTGCAAAGGTTTACATAACTGGGGGCAGTAAAGTTTCCCCCAAAATTTCTGGAAGCTAGCTCTCTTTCTTTCCCTCCAAAAAAAAAAACCATTAGAGGATAAGTTCCACCAAAAATCTGTTAACTTCAAACTCCTTGTTCTGTTATTTTTTTTAATGATGTCCTGGCAAAAAAAAAGTATATGTATAATGTATATAATCAATGACCAAGTCACATAGGAGGAGGGAGACATTAGCACCCTTGGCATATTTTTATAAACATTCAACTTAATAAGTTTTATACCCTTAAGACCACGCTACTGTGCCGCTTTAATGAATTTTTTTTTCCTTTTTTAGCTCATCCTCAATTAAGTTTGAAGTAAATAATTAAATTTGATTTTCTCACATCACATACTAACTAAGATGATTTTTTTGTCTTGTTATCCAATTTCTTAATGAATTTTTTCAGAAAATCTCCACTAGCAAGCACAAATAAAAATGTACAAAAAATTCACCTAATTTTCTTGCTTAGTTAGATTCATTTTATTTATTCACCTTACTAAGGAAGTAGGAAGCCATCGTGGCTTATACAAGGGGTCCCCAGGGAAGTGAAAAGGCCATCAATACTATTCTTAAATTAATTGATGTTGTCAATTTTTATTATACTTCCAGATAATTTATTAAACTCAGTGACAGTTCTATTACTAACAAATATTTTCTGATACTTAATCTTGCCAGAATATTAGCTAATTTGTAATTTTGGCTCCTATATTGATTTTGCTTTTTCCTATTTATTTTTTTATAAAACTTATTTAGTTTCTTTATTTCAGTTAATTATATACTATTTTGGAGTCACTAAAAATTCTAAAATTGTTACATTTTTAAAATGAATTTTCTGTCTTTCCTTTCTTATCCATTATTTTAGCAAATCCTTATAAATAACAATTTGAGAATTCTGTTGTTTTATAGGGTTTTGATTTACAAGAGCATGGAGGAATTGAGTTGATATCCAATGTTATAGGGACCGAACTAGAAATCCAGTGTGCTGTTCTTATGGGTGCTAACATAGCTAATGAAGTTGCTGCTGAGAGCTTTTGTGAAGCTACGATAGGTAAGGTCTTTAATGTCTAGTATTCTCTTCATTCATATCTTACATTCTCTAAATAAGATCTTTATAAACCTGACTGTCCCTCCACTCATCTATTCTGGGTCAAGAACTGAGCCATCTGTTAGACATTTGTGTTATTAACCAGAAAATTACTTTTGCAGCACAAAAACACAAAACTGCTGTTTAAATAAAAAGATTGTTCTTGTAATGGTAAATCCACATGAATAAATCTGACAGTAAGGTTTAATATGGCAGTGAATGTAGAAGTAATCCATATGTACTCATAAAAATGTTCTGCACTCAACCAGAAAAAAATAAAACAAATGTGAGGAAATTATGTAAGTTAGTTACGAGATTCTCTTCAGCATGTTATGTGATTTGTATATTATGTACTGGCTATGCCAGGTATGGAAGAATGGTCAACAGGCAAAAAAAAAAAAAAAGTTACACTGTTTGAGCACTCATTGTGATTTCTGTTTTAGTTGGTAACATACACACATTGGTAATAATAATTGTTGACCCACCAATAAAATAATTCATCAAGCAGAAAGGAGGATATTTCAATGAAAGAAGTTGTCAAAATTTAAAAAAACAAATATTGTTTTTACAGAAATGGATTTTCTAACAATTCTAGTTCTAAGTTATTTTATTGGTGAGTCCACAATTATTCCACCAGTGTGTATTTATGTAATTTATTAAGTGTTAAACTATCAATTCATTATGGTAACCAACTGTTTTCTTTTTTATTTTGAATATAAATATTAAAAGCATTTTTAAAACTTTCATAATGTATTTGCAGTTTATCTAAAGATGAGTATGGATATATTTTTTTTTCTTCAAAAAAAAAGGTTGCAAAAACAAAGAAAATGGTTTAATATTGAAAGAAATTTTCCAGACAGACTACTTCAGATTGGTGTGTGTGGAAGATACACAAACAGTGGAAGTGTGTGGAGCTTTAAAGGTAGGTAAAGCTTTGATACATCATACAAATTTGATTTTTTTTAAACGGTGGATTCAGAAGGATTCTGTCATAATTCATAATGTTGGTTTGAGATAGATCTGTTTGCATTAACCCTTTGAGCCCTGATGGCCTGATTTAATCATTATCATGACTCAGGGCATCCAAAGAAATGTCTGAAATTTCCAAAACATGTAATTAAGCTGAAAAATGATTTATATCATGTATTTTATTTAATGCATCAATCAATAACATAAACTTGTTCCACCCTTAATCACCACCAGTAGTCCACCTTTTCATGCCAGTCACACCAGGAAGCCAAAAATATGGCCCAAAAATGTTTAACTTTTACAAACACAGCAGTCACCATTTGCGAACATTATTTCTTATGGTCCTGTTAGGCAATCACTGATTGGCTCTCTCGCTTTGAAGGCTGTAAATAGATAGCCATTTTCTAAGAGCCCAATATATTGTGCTTACAGGATAGAGTAATGTTGGCATCAGCCTGAAATATCAGGCTAATTGGTTCTCTAAAGTTAAGGAGGTATCAGGGAAATGTAGAATCATCAAAGAATACTTAATTTAAGAATGCAGTTTGGCTACAATAAATGAAGATTATGTTATTAAAAACATGTTTATATAGAGATGACCAGCTGAAAACTAGAATGGAAAAAAAAACATTCAAGAGTTATGAATAAACCATAGTACATTGAGATAGTTGACTAGTTTATTTCACTATTTATCTGAAATACAATTAACTACAGGTTTAAAAATTTATTTTAATTTTTAAAAAAAAAAACAGACTTAAAAAATAAAATTAAGTGGTTGATGATGTTTATTTATCAATAATGATGAACTTCTGGTATCTGGATTACTTAGTAAAAAGTTAGTTGAATTTGACTACTGAGTTGAGCTCAACATTCATCTACTGACGACAGATGCATTGCTCCAGCTGAGGTTAATGCTAGGCATCAAGGAGGCTCATCAAATATCTGGGTCTAATTGATGGTTTAAATTCTTGATCAGTCAATCAATTAATAATAAGTTTTTTAAAACTAACTTACTTTCAGACTATTCTTATTTAATTTTGGTTTCTGAGAAGCATTGAATGGACTTATATGGTAACATTTGTGTATTCTGTGTACATTTATTCTTATTTCATTATAATTTCTCAAAAAATTTGCATTATGCATAGAGAAATAGTGTTCCAAACTAACTTATTTTTTTGTGGTCATAGTGTTAAGTGAGAAAAGTTGGTAGAAACAAACTAGCTGGTACACTAGGTTACAGTATAACTCACTAACTAAATAAATATCAGTAACTACAGCACTAAATTTGTAATTTGCAGGTAACAAAGAAGGATATAAAAAAAAAACAACTTCCCATAGTGGTCAGAAAAATAAGGGTTTCTAGAATATATAAACAAAATGCTAAGTCAAAAAAATAGTCACATTAAATGACAGGGTAAATCTATGAAAAATGAAACTTTTTACTTCCACAACCTAATTTTTTAGAGGAATTTTGCAGCAGCTAGCTTTACCCTACGATTTTGTAAAATCTGTAAAATTCTAGTAAGATTTCACTCATTTGTACTTGCAGTTTAATGAATATGATCAATAGAAAAAAGTAAATCATCTAATGGTCAATCCAAAAATATTTTAAGGAAAAAATTCTGGGCAAAAAAATGTAAATAAATAAGTTTTCTATTTTAAAACAGGATTGTAACTCATTTTATAAGTATTTTTGCAATTTTTAGGGTTTTTTAAAACTACCATAACATTTGGAGAATGTTGATATTTGTAGGAGCTTTTTAAAAAAAAATATTTATAAAAACTAAATGGAAAACCTTGCTATTACAGTTAACATCTTGTTTTGGAAAATTTAAAAAAAACTAAAACCTTAGTGATTCTAATTGCCACTAGGCATTTATTGGAGATCATCAAAATTGAAAAGTTGGAAATGAGTGATTACTGTGACTAAAAAAGTCAAAATTGAGTTTAAAACTGAAAATAACTCCTTAACCTTCCTATGACTGGCAAACATCAAATAAAGCTTGATTTGAAAAACAATCTTTCCTAGAAGTATTCTATCTGGAAAGAGAGAAAAAATAAATGAGGAAAAAACTTGAATGGACACCAATCAACTGCATTTGTTTTACAGTTTATCACTGGATTTCAATAAGCAATTTTTTGGCATTACTATAGACTTTTTCATGCACTGTTTTAGCTCATCATCCTTGATTTCATGTCTAGTTACTATCTTTAGCATTCTAACTCTTCCAATTATGCTTACTGTTTACTACAGTAATTTCAAATGAATGAGTGAATATGTTGGAAAGAATTGATGTTGTAGTATAAACACCTAATAGGGTAAAAGCACACAAAACAATGATCTGACACAATCACTGCATGTACATCACTTAAATAGTGTCACATGCCGTAAGGAGAAGCACCATCTAAAGTATTACAAAACAAGACTATATTCCATGAACTTTACAAGGGATGCTACAGTCAACCCTCATCCAATGCACATTTGTCCATTGTGAATTTGCTTATACGTGCAAAAATAAATGTGAACAATTATTTGCAGAAAATGGAAAATTTGAATATGCACAGTCCGCCAAACACACTACAGCTATAATATTAGGAAAAATAGTTATGGGAAAACAATACTAAGTATTACTATCAGTGAATTATTTTCATTATTTGTTATTTTTCTATAATGGTTTTTCCTAATATTATTGTTAAAGGTGTAGACAATGCACTTGGTTTGTGTCAACACAGTCAATGTGTTGTTTTGTTGGAAACAGTCTGACAGATACAATACCAGCTGGTATATTAAAGATATGCAAAAACCCATTTCTTTCAATTTAATAATGATAATGGTGATGATGATAATGACTGTCCATTGTAACGTATTAGAGGTTTGGAAACAATGAGAGGATTTGCCAGTATTGCTTTTTTTAAACACTATTTTTATATTATTATTATTATTATTATTATTATTATTATTATTATTATTATTATTATTATTATTATTATTGTTGTTGTTGTTGTTGTTGTTGTTGTTGTTGTTGTTATTTTTTATCCCATTGATCTCATTCCATACAGCCATCATGCTCATATAACTCTGCCTCAGTTTTGCTTACATTGTTACCGTGTTGAGTTCAGTGCAGTAGCGTATGTTTATTTTCGTTGTGTTTTACCAGTTTTTTTGCATTTACCCTTGGCCAACAGTATGGAATCTAAATGTAAAACATCTCTAAGTGGTAGTGAAGCAAAGAAAAGCTGTAAAGTTATGACATTATGTGAGAAAATTAAGATTCTGGATAAGTTGCGTGGTGGAATGAGTGTAGTATCAATTAACCTTGAGTATCACATGAATGTGTCTACCATATGTACCATTCAAAAAAGAGAAGAGAAGATACGTGCAAGTGTTAAGGCTTCTGCCTCTGTAAGTGCCAAGGTATCTCAAGTACCTAGGAGGATTCCTTTTATGGAAAAAATGGAGATGATGTTGAATGTGTGGATAAGTGAACAAGTGAACAAAAAAGACCCTGTTGTTAATGGCTTAGCTATATGTGAGAAAGCTCTTAGTTTGTACGAATACGTGGTCTCCAATGAAAGTGATATGAGTGTGTGATTTTCAGGAAAGCAAAGGCTGGTTTGCCAACTTTACACGACGCTTCAACCTGCATAACGTGAAGCTACAAGGTGTAGCTTGGTTAGCCAATCATGAAGCAGCTGCATGATTCAAGTCATGAGTTCTTTTGAATTTATTAAGGAAAAAGGGTATGCTCCCGAACAGTGTTCATTGCAGATAAGACAGGTCTCTTTTACAAAAAAATGAGCAACACAGCATACATCACCAAGGAGCAGAAGGTAGCACCTGGGTTGAAGGCCTTTAAGTATAGGCTAACTTTGCTTTTTTGTGGGAATGCATCAGGTGATTTAAAGTGCAACCCTTGTTAGTACGTATACTGTTCTGAAAACCTGTGTGCATTAAAAGGAAAGAATAAGCAACATTTGCCTGTTGTTTGGCAATCAAATATAAAGGATTGGGTAATGATGAGGCTGTTCAATGACTGAAACAGTTTTGTGCATAAGGTGAAAGAATACCTGGAGAAGAAGAACATTGACTTTAAGGTTTTATTGGTTTTGGATAATGCCCCCCAGCCATAACCCAGAAGCACTGCAATCCAGCCATCCTAATGTCAAGATAATGCTTCTACCTCCGACCTGCAACCCATGGATCAAGGAGTTAAGACATTCAAGTCTTACTAGTCTTACTATTCAAGAAAGATCTACAGACACACATGTGCAAATCAAGCTATATACTCTGGTGCTTTCAACAATTTAATTGAATTTTAGAAAGCACACAACATCAAATACTATATTGATGTCATCAAAATGTCATGGGATGAGGTGAAAGTGTCTACCATAAATGCATGCTGGCACCATCTTTGCCCTGAAGTTGTGAAAGATTCCAATGGCTTTCCAACGGTGGAGAAAGACATTTCCAAAATCATGAGACTTGCTAAAGAAATTGGAGGTAAGGGGTTTGATGATATGAGGTCGAAGAGGTGGATGAGCTGCTGGAATTCCATTACCAAGAGCCAATGAATGATGAGCTTGAAGCACTGATAGCCAGGGGGGGGGCAGTCACCCATGGGTGCAGGTCTGAAGGGACGCAAAATTTCCGCTGGCCTATAAATCATAATGTCAATTAATAACTAGCCGCCTTCGCCCGTGAAATTTCCACAGTAATTGCAAAATTAGGGAAATGCATATTCAAGCACTCGATACAGTTTGCTGGAGTAAGCGATATAACTGTTACAAAATCATGTTTGTAATCCAGGGAATTTAAATGCAAATTATAGAATCTGGGTACCTAACATTTATAATTTCATATGGTGAAGATGTCTTCCCAAATTGAGGTTTCTATTGCTAGTTGTGAAAGGTCTTTCAGCAAGCTGAAATGAATTATGACATACTTGAGAACTTCAATGACTCAAGAACAACTGAGTAACTTGGCAATATTAAGTACTGAAAATGATGTACTCAGTACCTTAAATTTTGATAGTTTGATTCATTTGCAGCAGCAAAAGCATGAAAGGTTCACATATAATGTAACAATGAATACCAGAATGCTACCTGTACAAGATCTAGTTAAGTATATGCTCAGTTTTGTAAACTAATAAAATTTATTTGTAAACATAAGTAGTATTTCATCAATCTGTTTCATAATACATGTATAACACAAGTGACTGCATTCTGCATGCTTGAAAGATTACTCTAGATATGTGACTTTGAATGATGCTGGATGAAATAAATATCAAAATAGTTTACAATTTAACAAATTAAGTAAGTAGATCTAGTAGGCGATACCTCATTAGTTCCAGGTTTACAGTTGTGATATTGTGACTTTAAATTAGCTCTTTATAAGGCAGTGATTAATTCTTTGTGATTGTCATTAAGTGGGTAATGAGTCACAAACAAACAATCAAAACATTTCAGAAGTGGGGGCACCAAAAGGGTCTTTGCCTCCAGGCACTGAGAACCCTTGCTACACCTCTGCTGATAGCCTCCAGCAAAAGTGAGAGAGATGATGATGCTGAAGAGAAAGAACATGCTAAACCCACCCTAACAGCAAAGGCTATGTCCGATTTTCTCTGCAAGGCAAACGAGCTGGCAGAAATGGCTATGGACATGGATCCCATAATGGAGAGAAACCTTAAATTTAAAAGAGGGTTTAATGATCTTATAGTACCTTACAGGGAAATCTTGAAAGATTTTTGAAGGAAAGCAAAACAACAGAAAATCACTGAGTTTATGAAGCCTAAAGCACCCACTCCAACTCCCGTTGATCCCAAACGATCAGATTCTGCAACTGTTTCATTAGAGTTTGAGGCTGAATTTTCTGATGATCAATTGAGCCCCAAGCAATCAACCCCTCAGCCTCCAAATCTATTATTGTCATCACCATCATTGAAACTCTTCGTTATTACTCATTATTAGAAGTCTTTGTCGTCGTCATTCATAGGTGAGTTACAATAAAATAATATTTTCGTTTATCATATGTGAATGTCATTATGTTTATCATTATTTCATATACAATATAGGTAGGACTTTTCATTTATATGTGTATAAAAATCGACAAATCTAAGTATTTGTAGCTACATATCCCCATTAATCACATAAGATATTAAGTTTGTCCAACACAAATTTATCTAATACGCTGTTTTCGAGGAACGTAACCCCCATGTTGGACGAGGGTTAACTATAAGTACGTGTATGTATGTAAGTAATACTGTAGATGAGTCAAATAGTAAGAAAGCATCATAAATAAAAAATCTGATCATCACTGAGTAGGATAAGACATTGAAGTAGTCTACAATTGATTTAAACTGCAATTAACTTTCATTTAGGATCTGTATATGCAATAATCAAGGGCCATCATGTCTACAAAGTAAATTTTTTAGTAAACAATATTCATGTGCTGAAATATTCCTAAAGATAGGGTGGCAATTTATTAGGGATATTTATAGATGCAGACAAATTGGGGAATTTTTAATAGTTTCTTGGGGTTGATTGAATTTTTTGGAACATTTAATAGAAGACAAAATGGATATCTTTATGGTTTTTATTCTAGTTTTAGGTAATGCAGACAGTGTTGGAATCTAACTACATTATTTCTTTTATCTGGCTGACTTTTTTGTGAGGTCAATGAAAAAAAAATTGCAAAGTATAAAAGATTTTATTTCAGAATAATTTATTATATTGCTATAATCTTATAAATTTTTTTATCTTTAAAAAAAATATTAGAATATTGTTGCAGTTGGTGCTGGGTTTGCAGATGGTCTGGGTTATGGTGACAACACCAAAGCAGCAGTTATACGACTTGGTTTTATGGAAATAGTGAAATTCTGTGAAGTTTTTTACCAAGGTAAAGGGTTTGCTAGACATTCTAGAAACTTCTTAGCTGTGAAGTCTCCTTTTTTACCATCTATTCTTTATTGTAGCCTTAAAATTCATAAAAATAAAAAAGAGTTTATTGTGTAAATCTGGGTTGACTTGGCACCATAGATAGCTAGCTGCACCTTTGGAAAATTGCCAGGGTGGTGGCGGTTTTTACCCCATTGAACTGTTGTCTTTTTGATTAATTCTTTTTTCTTTCTTTTTTTTTTTACTTTTAATGGTTTTCCATTGATTATTGATTTTTGTGCCTAGGAAGTTACCTTTTCTGCTCCATGTGTCTATTGGACTGACCAGATATATAGGATACTTAGAAATCTCAGAGATTTACTTGCATAGACTAGTCTCACATGAGCCAGCAAGATGGCAAGAACACAGAATGCCCAAAGGATGAAGGAATAAAACCTTTGCTTAACAATAGTAAAAAAGTTCCTCATCCTAGAGAGTGTTTTCTCAGCTCTTACATTTTGTTAGTTGGCCTGCTTTCTGGAGAACTTAGTGAGCGACTATGGATCTGACTGGGTAACCATTGGTTTTGTCAGGACTGCACAGCTTTAACCAATCAGAGACAAATAGTTTAAATACTTAGATCTTGGCTGATAATTTTTCATTGTATATTATTAGCTAATGAATTTCATGCCTTCTTTTTCACCAGTCAAACCACCCATTACTTGCTGCAAAAGTTGGTTTACCTGCTAACTTTTTATTTAACTCAAGCCTTTTCTTGTATCAATGACCCACTCAGCGGAGTTTTCTCCCCTTTTTCATTCTTGTGTAAACCACAAAACAGTCTCATCCGACTTTCAGTATTTTAATTCCCATGTCATATTTTTCAGCCAGATTTGTTCCAGCTTCACCTATATGTATGTAGTCTTCTTTTTCTCATTCCAACTAAACTGAAACATTTTCATTTATTAGACATGTTGCACTTCAGTTACATGCTATGCCTCACTAACATAATTTGTAGACTAGTGCATGAGCAATAAAACACATGCATACACTTATATGCTGCTATTTACTTGCTAGAAACATTAGCAGTCAATGACAAGTCAACAGTTGAGTTTTGTGAAATTGTTTTTTTGGATTATGCAGATCACCAAATTAGTGGGGTTCTACTGTGTGTGTGTGTGAGATAAGGTAAAAATTAATTTAATCATCTTTCGCCACCACTTTGCCTTACAGTCCTTCATATTTACGTTATTTATTTATATCAACAGAATTGCATTGTGTTCATTAACATCTTAAGAAATTACACTAGATTTTGGACAGTCTATCTGTCAAAATTCAACAGGATGATAAGCTTTTGAGAAATTCTGTACAAAAGAAGTTTCTTTTCACTTGAGAATAAAAATAATATTTAATTTCAAAATAAAAGTGATTACTTTTTAATTTAAAATTCACAGTTGAAGAAAAAACCATCAGCTTGTCAACGAAACATTTTTTTTTTCCGATTCTATAGCAGTACCAACAAGAGTAACAAGATATTATAAGGAACTGAAAAAAAAAAACTGACTAACACTTTAGAAATTTGCTTAATTCTCTAAAACAGGGTAGCAAGTCAGCTGAGTGACCATAGTAGCAATAGCTGGTTTTAGTGACCACAGTTGTTTGGTTTTTTTGTTCTGTGCCAGCTTACAGTTGCTCCATGTTCAAAACTCACTGGGTCAAAATTTTCAGGCTGCAGGCAGGTTTCCTATAACTTTAGAATCATACTTCCACACACATCAAACCATGCTTGTTGCAGTCTCCTTTTTTGGCTGTTTTCCATATGCAAGGAAACAGTGACTATCCAAATTCATCTGGGTTTATACATTTAATAACTTCTTAGTATCAAATTTTTCTTGGTCATTTTTGTTTTATTAACACTGCTTTATTCTTTTCCTACTTTTTTGGCCTCAATACAACCAGACATTTGAGATGGTTTTCTGTTTTAAACAAAAACATTTGTAAGACAGGAGCGCACAGACTGCTCATGCTAGAAACGAGTAAACATTCATAATCGTTCCCAACTAAGTATCTTATGAAACTGTTCCTCTGTAGAAACTATTGTAGGCAGTTCAGTGTGTTTAATAATTCCTTTAATTTATGTAGTATCTCTCTTTGTATTGCATTCCTTATTTTTTGCTGTATATGCATCTTTTAGTGCATTGACTTACCTTCCAACCTAGTATCATTGATTATACTTTTGTGTGTGAACTGCGCTGAGATCTTTTACGCAGTAATAATTATCAAAATGATTATAATATCATGGTGTGAAAATGATTTCAGTGTAAACATTCTTAGAGTAATGTATTAGTGCTACGGTGTTAGTGGTTATCACTGTTCTCTGTAGTATACTAATGTACCAGATTTAGGAAGGGGGTAGTTCATAAGAAAATATATTTTTTACAGTGTCAGTGTTAAAATTACTTCTAGCACTATCTGAGATGCTAATATTTGGAGTTTGTAGCTAAATTGTATAAATTGTGAAACATTGCTTAGTTTCCTTTGAAGTTTAATAATTGGAATTGTATTATCAATTAGCTGAGTTTATTTATGGTGGTTGCTGGACCTTAATACGTTGACTGCCGATTACAAGTATACTCTTATAATCTGGTACATCAAAGACCATGAGTATACTCATAGTCAACAGTCAGCATGTTAAATATGAAACCAAAAAATATTTCATATATTCATATATAAAAGACCCTCAAATTTTTCAGAGAGATCACACAATTAATCTGCTGCGATGATGTTTCTGTTCAGTGTTACTATTTTCTTGAAAGTCTAAAGAGACATTTAGGTTTTATAAATCAGTGGGGAGGGTGTTTGCCAGGATGAGGTACTGTTATATGGAGCTCTTCACTATATCTTATATTACTTTTACAGGATCGTGTATGGCAACATTCTTGGAAAGTTGTGGTCTTGCTGACTTGGTCACAACCTGCTATGGTGGCCGAAATAGGAAAGTCTCTGAAGCATTTGCCAAAAGTGGCAAGGTAGAGTCTGAGTTTGTTTTTAATTCTTAACAAAAATCTCAAAAAGTTAACACATTTAACCTGCAAAATAAAACAAACAAAATGTTAGGAGTAACATACTGGAGCAGGCTGATCCAACTTTTACCCTGCTGAGGGCCAAATTACCAATTTGTGTACGATTTGATTTTATTTCTGTGGGACAAAATATTCAGTGAGTTTATAAAATTTTAACTAAATTTGCAGATGAAAAAACCTTTACTGGACATTCCTTTTTACACTTATAACATAACTTAAAATGAATACAAAAAAATATAATTTAAAAAATTTATCACAATTAATGAGACAACTGAGCATTTTTATCTTTGACTAAATCTGCAGTGCCAATGGAGATGTTCATCATAGTGTGCCTGAAAGTGGAAACTAGTGTTTCGCTGATGATTCTGTACTTTATTTTGACTTTATATGGTTCCTAGTTGGGATGGTACTTTCACAAAAGTACTTGTAGACATAGAAAGAATTTTCAATCCAAAGACATGCAATTTCTGGTAGTGATCTCTGGAAATCATTTTTCAAAATTCTTCACATGGAATATGCCTTTTTTTGCTTGAAAGAGTGGATCACTTCACTCTGAATCTCCTCATGCAGTTCCATTTGATACTACAGTGGTGTCAAAAATTTATAAGTGGATTTGGAGAAAAATTTTCAGATGTTCATAACTTTTGCTAAAATGACCAATAACAGTACTTTTATATATCAGATGAATGGTAATTTATCAGTATTTCAGATGCTTTTTAAACTTCACCATAAATGTGTAAGAAAAGTTTTGATTCTCAGCAAAATAATTTTATCATCATTTTATGGAGACAAAAAATTATAAATGGATTTCATGATTCAATCTAGACTGTATATTTGTAAAATAAGGCACTTTATTGACAACCCAATCATTAAATATGTTCTAGTATTTGGTAGAATACACGAAATTACTGATCATGGCATGATAGTGAAAGGGCATTGAATTGTTAAGCTTGTTGTAATTAATAGTCATCCGTAATTTTACCCCATAATTCTTCAATATTTTTGTACAACTTGCTCAACTTCGCCGGCTTTGAAACTCCGATCCCTCTACCTTGTGTATGCCACATGTTCTCCAATGGATTTAAATTCGGAGACTGAGTAGGCCATTTGAGAAGAGGAGTTTTCATGGTTTGGACCCAGTGCTTAACAATATTCAGTGTGAATAGGCACATTGTCCTACTGGAAGATCCAAGTCATGGGCAAATTCTCATCAGCATATGGTTTGTGGACATTTCTCAAGATGTACAAATATCTGGTGCTGTTCAAAGTTCCTTAGAATTTGCAAATCAGACTGATCCCATGCCTGGAGAAACAGCTCCAAATCATAATGCTTCCACCACCTGCTTGAACAGTCAGAAGAATACATCTCTGATCAAACTCTTCACCAGTTCTGCATCAGACATATTGCGCACTGCTGGAATCAAACAAATTGAACTTGGATTCATCTGACCAGATGACTTTGGACTATATTTCTAGGGTCCAGTTGATGTGCTCCTGTGCAAACTTGAGCTTGAGCCAGCACAAGCAGTTCTTTCAGGAAATGAACAGCTTCTTCCAGGCAACCCTACCATTCAGTCCAAACTCATGCAGACAGTTCCTGGCAAACTACACACTGATCTCCCTATCTTTCCACTGCTGAATTATCCTATATATGTCTACAGCCATCTTCATACAATCAGCTTCAGATAACCTATGGATACTCCAGTCTAATCTTTGGGTAGTTTTTCTAGGCCAGCTGGAATACAGATGATCGCTATACTGTCCAGTGGCTTGGTGAAGCTTCCAGGCTTGTCTGCAGGCTATTTCACTTCTTCCAATTTCCTTGGAGATTCTGGAATAAGGAAATTTCAGCTTTTGAAGCTCAACAATTCTTGAACAAATAGTTGGAGAAAGACTAGACTTCCTACCTATTCTAAGAAAATAATAATTAATTATATACTAGCCACATGTGTGATAAATATCACTAGGCCTATAAAATCCTCCTGTCATTATCAAATTATTTAACTATTCAAAATCCACTTATAATTTTTACCATTATAATAAAAAAAAATAATTTCTTGTCGTTTTTTTTGTAAATAAAATCTTTTTGATGTAAATTTGTGCTAAAACTTGAAAATCATCTGATACACTGTTATTTATCGTTTTAGCAAAATTTATGAACATCCAAAAATTTTTCTCCAAATCTGCTTATAATTTTTGCCACCACTGTAGCTTGGCTCTTCCTCTATTTTCACATCTATAGGGTCATTGAACAGATGCAAACTCTCATTTAGTTTCTGAAAGTCTTTGAGCCTGGTGTTAAATTCAGTTTGAAGTTAAGTTCAAAAATGATTTTTTAAAACACTTTGAAGTATGCTTATCCAACTTCCTGCACTAACTCTTTACAAGAGAGAAAATGTTAAAGTTGTTTTCTTGAATGGAGGATTTTAATATATCTAGTTTTCTTTGAAATCCACGAATGTGACCAACTGTATTTTAAATGTGGCCTATAACTTAGTGGCAGAGGTTCAGTGTCTTAAGGTAATCAGTGATGTTGATCAGAAAGGCTATTCTGCAGAGAAACAATGTCTTTCAGGTTCTTTTCAAACTTGGCAGTGTTACCTTTGATCTGATCCTTAAAATTGTGATTATTTCTTTCCTAAGAGAAAAGAATTGGTATGACTTTTTCATTTGTGTACAAATTCACCTTCCAAAAGGAACAACTTGAACTTCTGATGGCTTTGAGCACAGTTGCCTCCTCATATCATGCTTGTAATTTTAACAATATTAGTCATTAAATCTGAGGAATTTTCCACAGAGTACCTCCTGGTAAATGATACAATGAAACAGAAGACAATCAATGCCATTTTGTTTCAGAAAACCAGCTAAAGCTGTTTCACTTTCAGTCAAGGTCTTTGTGCCATCAGTAAAATTACAGGGGCATTTTTCAAACATAGCATATTTTCAAGTACATTTCAGAATGTTGCAAATGCCAGAACCTTCTGTAGATACACACAGCTCAACAAAGTCCAGTAGTTCTTGGATGTCAAAAATTTTTTCAATTGTTCTTATGAAAATTATCAACTGACTTGAATCAGTGATATCAACACTTTAACACTCATCCACAGCTAACAAAAAATAAATACAATTTTCAATGAGTGCCTTCAGCTTATTCTCAACATGAGCATTTTTTCCCACAACACAATCTTACTGTCTAATGTGAAAGTGATACACTTTAAAAACTTCACCATTTTTCATCTCCAAAAACTTTAGACATTTTGACTGCACAAATTTTAATTAATTCTCTATTTTTGAAATACATTTTTGACCTAGCAATTGAAAAGCTGACATTATAAAATGCTATTAAACTTTGAGTCTGAGCAGTTTTAGATTTATGAAAAGTGAAAAGTTTTTATTTGAAAAGCTTGTTTTTAGATTAGATACTAACATCATTCATGACCCACCTGTATAGTTTCCTTTGTGGTGACTATGGTATACAAGGTATTCTTTCAGAACAGCAAGCACTTGTAGGAAAATGAGACATTGAGGTTTCTCTTTGAATTTCACAAACAAATAATTCCCCTCCCATGTTTGCTTTCATTTCACTGTCATCTTTTCTTGTCCTCAAAATTATTATAGAAAGTCTTCACAGAATAAAAACAGGGTTTAAATTAATAATAATTAACAATGAAATAATAATAAAATTTTCTCTAATGTGTCAATGTTCCTTTTTGGCAGTTTTCAAAAGACTTGCAGAATTTCATAGGCAAGGGAGATTTATTATCAATGAGAAAGAAGATTTGTGTAAGCCAAACAACAAATTGAAATCACACTTGGCAAAAATCCAGTCTGCATGAGATGGGAAAGAAACAGTACTTGCACTGACAAACAGTGGGAAAACAATGATTCCAGCATGAAAAGTCACTAGTATCCACTGTATGTCGTAAACATGCATCATGCATGACAGATTTGATGAGAAATAAGAAGTTGCACATCTAGTATGTTGTAGGCACTGGGTGTTCTTTAATATAGCACAAGACAGATAGAACAGTCCATGACATGAAGCATATTTCCTTAACCAATCAAATCTAACCACATGAGTCTACTGGGGAAACCCTAATCCAAAACAGTAAATATTCTGTATAAAATTGCTGGTGGTTTTTATTTCTCAGCTGATTGAATAAACTCTCCTGTCAAAACACCTTTCCACTTTTTTCCTTTTGTTCCATTTGAAAAATGTTTGACAGGCCACCAATTGGACAAGGCTGAACTGGAGTGTCTAACGTAAAAGTAAAGCTTTTTATGAAGTATAAAACCTTGGTTTTATTCTGTGGTGCAGGGGTGGAATGAAGTCCTTATTTGAGGAAAATTGTTTGTTTGTTTTTTTCCAATGTTCAGTAGATTTACTGGAATGTTTCCATGTCTTAAGCATTTTTGATACATTGATTTAAAATATCAGATCTACTAAGATTGAAATTTAGACATTTAAGAGGAGATCTAACAAATTTTCAAAGTATATGAAGGTTTTAAATATTTATATAGGGAGGAATTTTGGGGGCTATCTACAGTTACTGATGCTAGAAGTCATAATTACAAATTAGCTAAGGTTCCAGCAAAGTTTCATTTTTTATCAATGACTGAAGTTAATACTGACAGTATTAATCAATTTAAGATTTATTGGTGCCATCTTTCTTCTCTATGGGTTCTTTGCATCTTTCTTGTAACTACAGAACTAAACTAATAATAAAAGAAATGGTTAACTTTCTACAGGGGTGGTGGAATGGTTTATGTCTTTACATTCAAAGTATATGTATTTATTAGTTACAAGATCATACTGTTCTGCAAATAATACTGCAATCTCTAAATACTAAAAATAGTTGTGATACTATACAACCAATGATCTTTAACTTGACAACATCTGGCAGTCAATTGTTCATACTCTTTCAAACCAATGTTGAATTAAATTAAATAAAATAAACTTTTGTATTGCTAGATGATCATATTTCAATGCTTCATTATCATTACCTCAAAAGCCTGTAACATTAACACTGCTAGTGAAAACTTTGAGCTTTATTATTATCATGAGAAATTGAGTATTTCAGAAAAATAAAGTTTTCAAAGTAGTTCTTGATATTTCAGACAATTGAGCAGCTGGAGGCAGAGATGTTAAATGGACAGAAGCTTCAGGGTCCTGCTACAGCACAAGAAGTTTACAGTTTGTTAAAATCTAAAAACATGTTAGACAGGTAAAAGTCTAATTTAAAATTTCATCATTCTTGTTCATTTCTAATCTAAAGCTGTTTACTGCTTTAAATTACAAATGTTTTTATTCATATTTTTTTTAATGATTGATAACTTAAAATATTGTTATACATTGCAATCAATCCTATTTGTATAGTGTCTTTTTATAGAAATTTGCTAGAGTGATTTTGTGGTATTTATTCTATTGCTTGCTCTACTACCCTTTCCCTAGTAGTAATAATACATAGATTAATAGCAGAAAGTGTAACTACTTAAAAAGGATTTGTGTCCCAATTGCTAATATATAACTTTTAACCCTTTCATGCATACTGTTTTCATATGAAGTCAACAAATTAACGTAACAATATAGTTTTTGGATTTTTTTCTATTTCCCTTCTTGGTATATCCTAAAATATATAGAAATTATTCTTATTATAAGATAATTCTTTCTTTATTTCATTTCTACCCTCTGCATGTGTATGTGAGAAACTGTTAAAATGGTTCACACATTTCTTGATATCCTATCATATTTTGAACTAAATATAAATGTGGGGAAGTTAGGGTAGGTTGGCAGTGATTGAAATATTTCTTTTAAAAATACAACAAATAAATGTGTATTAATCTACTGCTGCTGAATTTGTAAAATAACTTTAAATTCAAAAGATTAAACTCTTCAGAAAGATCAGATGTAAACTTAGAATGGATGGCTCAAAACAACATTCATCCAATAGCACCGTTCTTGCTCCGATACTAACACACCCCCCCCCCTGTCTCCATTACCAAACACCACCTACACTGAGATGCCAAAATAAATTAAAGGCAACTGATTTCATTCTATCTCACTCTAATATTCTTCAGACTATTCCCTGAGGAGATATTTGAGTAAATCTGCATGAAGTCCAGAGTTAGTTTGTACTGCAGAAAGGAAAACTCGTCAGCCCAGGAACTTATCTTCTCAATGTATACTTAAAATGTTCCCAAGTAAGAGAAAACTGGAAGTAAACCTGATCTTCCTTCACCTGTCATCAGCAAGTTTTAGGAGATTTGTAAATTTCTTTGTTTTGTGGATAATGAGAAGGGTGAAGATAAAACCAATTGTGGAAGATTAAGCCATCTTTACCTGCTTGGTTATCTATGGAATTTTCATCCAGAAGTGAACCAAACCATTGATGAGATTATGCTCCCCATCAAGGGGATCTAATTCCTTAGGCAGATGTGACAGAGGCCCTGGATGCCATTGTGCTTATGCAAAAACCTGAAAGGAAACCTTCATTGTGCTTTATTTGACAACAATTTTTAATCCTGCCTTTTGATAATGCATCTAAAAGAGGAAAAAAATTATGCAAATAGCCACCATCCAAGTAAACTGCTAAAGGGGCAGTAATGCAATAATGATAAATGCATAAAAAACTCATTTCTTCTGCATAGAATGATACCATACTAAGTAATATATCTCATTTGTTGTACATGCATGCAGAAAAAGAAGATAAATGTTTATGTAGATTTACTTTTATCCTTGAGTCAGAATTATTTTAATTCCTTTGATGCATACCATCCTCAAATAAGGAAAATTATTACATAAAATAATTATTCTATAGTATATGCGCTTATCATTTATTTTTGTTTGTTCTATTTACACCTGATAGCCATTAGTTTTACTCATTAAACTTTTTTTTTCTTAATTTATGCATGAAATAGAAAAGATTTCATACTCTGAATAACTGTATTTACTCTAGTATAGGGCAAGGGAGTGTATCAGTATTAATAACATATGTAGCTCTCCAGTAAAGCATTGATAATAAGAATTTAAAATTTAGTGATCTAGTAAATTAGCCAACTTTTGCTAAAGTCAGTCCAAAAAATTTAAATGGGCCAAAGATTTTGAAATCTTACTGACAATCTAATAATAATATTTGATTACACAAGTACTATTACATACTCTGCTGCTAGTGTGGTTTTCTTCCTGAGATTAACTGCATCTAATTCATTTCTTTTCAGATTCCCCATGTTCACAGCTGTTCATCAGATCTGTAAAGGAGAGCTATCAGTGACTGATTTTATTGAATGTCTTAAAAACCATCCTGAGCATATGTGAGCAACATCCACGGAGAGACTGTAAAATCAAAATATGAGACAATTTTTCTATTCTCCTTTAACCCTACTGCCTTTAGACATCTATGAACATTATTTGGACTTTTATGAATACATCTCAATGATTTATTACTCATAACAACAGTTATTACCCTAATCCATTGGCAGATCTATTTAAGATTAGACACTCGTTCTATAGAAAAAATTAACTAAAATAGGTGCTATAGAAATCTCTCTAAGTAAAGCTCAAAATGTTTTTCATTTTTTCTGCAATCTAAAAATGAATTTACTATCAGTGATTCACTGCAATTTCACCAACGGTTTCTCGTATTTCTCTACACAATATTCAGAAACTTTCTCCTTACACATTTGTTCACAGAGCAGTAGGGTAGTGGTATGGGATTAGAAATTTTACTAAAAATTTTACTAATTCTATCTGTATCTTAGTTTTATGAAAAACATTTTACATTGAGTCATGAAAATGAAATAATATTCATCTCACAATACTTCCCCTCTTCCCAGTGTTTTTGTTTATCTTTAAAGATATTTTATCAATAGACATACTATATCAAATTTGGTACAGTTGTATATTAAATAACCAAATAGTGTTTATATATATGCAGAATTTTAGAATATTGGGTAAAATAGATTTTAATTTTGTGATTAGCAGTTTATTTTTTAATGCTATTTTTATTTTTAGATCCAGATAGAACACAGACATGATTAGAATCATTGAACCCAAAATTGTTTAATAAGCAAAATGATTTATGGCTAATTTTTGAATTTAATCCATAAAATTCTGCAAGTTAAAAATACATGATATTCATGTTGCAAAAAACAAGTATACAGAAAGTGTACAATTTTATACTTACAGAAAAATCTTATTTAAATTGGAAAATAAATGTAAGAAGATAATTAGTCTCCTGGTGTGAAAAATGTTGAAAATTGCTCTGAATATGTTTTATAGTTTTAGATTTTGTTTACTACAACTGCCTGCCAAGAAGTGTGGGGGATGTCACTTCAGGCCTGGCTTAAGACTGACCTCTGTGGCCTGCAATTCTACCATCTTTACTAGATGTATCATCTTTTGTTTGAAATTTTATACACAAAAAATTGTTCATGGGATGAAAGATATTTTGTGAAAATTTTATTCTATACAGGTCTTCAAAGTGATTTAAAAAAAATTTTTTTTATTGGATTCACTGCATACACAAAGAAATTCTATAACAACATTAAAGCTTGTGTGTAGGAAAAATTTCATGCAATATTCATGAATGAGTCTGAAATTTAATTTTGTATTTCTACAAAATTATGTTACACTTGGCACACAAGACAATGTAGTAATGAAATTTACCCTAAATCCCCAGTTTAATTACTACCCATGTGAGTTAACAGTGCACTGCAGTCATCATGGTTGTTGTCGTAGTTTGGTTCCTATTAGGTCTTGGCCTTGTTGGATAACTAACCAGTGACCTTTTTTCTCTTCTCTACCAGCTTGCAAGTGTATTTATTTGTCTCATTCCAAGTCTAAATAGAAGGACCTGGTAATCTCAACCAGAATAAGGTACTTTAAAAATTCCATGTGTAAATGCCACTGACAGTGGTTTTTAGTTGGGAGTTTGATGTTACTTTTCAGCCCTCCATTATTTCTAATGGTGCACACAGAGATGCCAACTATTTGCTTTTTAACTCCAGATTATGTCATTGCATTCAATTCCAATTTTTTAAACATTTTACAAGTATGATATTACACAATCCAGTAAATTTGTTGAGGTAAAATGAAATGAAATGACACTGCTGAGATCATAGTCATTTAAGTGTTTGTACTTCTGCAGTTGTACTCGGGTGCTTTCATTATGCTGATTTTTTGTATAGTTAGCCCTTCAGAAGTGTTGTGATAGTCATGTTGTTTACTTTCATTGGAAAAATTTTGAAACAAGCCATTTAGCCAAAAAAAAAGTGTTACAGAAATTTAGGTCTGCTGACTGGCTGTACATCTGCCCAAAATTAATGTAAAACCATACATTTGGTTTTCTTTACTTTGTGAACTTCAGTATCAATCATGGTGGAAGTGCCAGATGCAGAATGTTACTATAAAAAAACACAAAGATTATGGCTCACTTCTAGTAAGACAGTTGGTTTTTGACAAAAGGAGACCAATGTGAATTCAGTAACAAAGTTGGAGGTAATGTTTACCCATTTTTTTAATTAAACATAATTTACTATTGTTTAAAAAAATGCTCCCGGATGCACAAATTGCATCAAAATGTATCAGCAGCAGTAATAAAATGATGGCAAGCTTTAAAAACTTTAGCCAATGAAAAAAACTATTTCACTAGCTAAAATAATAGAATCCATTCTATATCTGCACTATGGCAGATATGACTAAGGGAGGGAGTTCTCAGTTGTACCCTATTGTTATGTTATGCTGGCAGAAAAATAGGGTTTTGACTATGATGCTATCACTGCCAGGCAGTAATGGAGATTCAACTGAGAAAAATATATTTCAACTCTTAGATAGGGATTTTAGAAAAAGGAAAATTTCAGAAAGCCAAGTGACACATACCAATCATTGAGTCAGTAAAGGTAGCATTCTAATTATATTTTTGATAAGAATTAAATCATTCCTATTTTTATGCTTGAATTTTTATTTATTCTTTTAAGGCTGGCATTCCTTTTGTACATCACTTAAATTTGGCATCTCTGCACACATCTTTACCTTCTCTATGTTATAGGTCTCAGTATTTTGATCTTAGGAAACCCAACAGCATCAAAACTAACATCTCATCAATTGTAAAACCACACAAATGGCTGACCAAAAGTAAAGAACACCTCTCTCTGAACTAGAAAATCAGTACTTTCATTTCTTGAGGAGTACATCCTCGAAGCCTATGAAATCTGGAAAATACATTTTTACAAGATTACCTTGTCAGGATCAGTATCCACTCCCCATAAATATATGGGCATACTTCTCAAAGGTTTTTTTTAAAAAAAAAAAAACTCTATGGGTTAGATATTATATTTTTTTTTGTTTATAGAAAAAATATTTTAAACTTTTTATCAAAAAAATTTTTTAAGGTTTTTGAGAGTACAGGACAATCATGTTATTTCAGTGGGCAAACTTTATATCTGGGTTAACTAAATTCGTGGCCATGTAAATTTACTGACCATTCTACTGTTCTGGTAATCATCAGTAAAGTTAATTCCACACGCTAATGGTTTTTTCAGTAAAGCTTTATTCATTATACTATAGATACGCTTTTGTTTGTTTTATATTTTTGTGAAGCTACATTTTTTTGCAGTATAAATTGAAATAAAACAATATATCTATACTATAAATGTATTTTATTCTTTCATAGTAACTTTCTCTGGATGTAAATAAATGTTTGAGATTCTAAAAGTTTTTTTTCTTCTTTTTTTAGGCCCAAAGTTGGAAACCATAGAAAGTTAAACTGATTTATCCCATAGCGAATAAAATTTCAGCTTTCATGAAGCAAGTTTTCACTTGGTAATTCTTGGTTATGTTGGTTTAATGTTAAACAGATTAGTGTTTTTATAGAGACTAGACTTTTGCCTAACTCTCCATACACACAAATGTTAAGAATGTGATTTATAATGCAGACTGATGTTGCATTGTAATGTTGTCTTTAATAAATGGCAACAGAATAAGCTAACTTGAACTATAAATAGTAAAATTTAACAGTTCTGGTATCCACATATAAATCAGATGCCCACTTCCTGACCTTATACTCAGAAAGAGATATAGAGCCCACATTGTTAAGAAGGTTATAGATATCTTAAGTAAATTATTTATCATCCTAGCAAATTTTCTAAATATTTTGATTGCTTAGTTTGATCTCCTCTTACTTTTTTAAAAATCATTTCTGGAAAAGAATGCATGCTTACTGAACCATGTAACAACAGGAGGAAGTAAATTTTAACATTTCCCTACATCAACTTTCATCTTTTTTGTCAGTTATTGCCTAACTTATTCTGTCTTAATCTTAAATTTAAACTAATCTAACGGCCTAAATTTTAAAATATGAGGGACCCTTATTTCATCTGCAGGTAAAAAGAAAAAAATGGGGATGTCAGCTAAATGATAGTGGTTAAACTAGGGTGAATGTGAATACATTTACATTACACAATCTTTTAAAAAAATTATTCATTATCATAATTTAAGTACAAAAAAATATTAAACAAACTAGCCTAATTTAGCAGTCTGGAACCTCTGCTTTGGGGGGGGGGTTTACTTATAGCTTGATTCTTATGCATTGGACATTTATTGTAGATTTATTAATATTCTTCACATGAGAATTATTGGAGTTTGTGCTCAGATTACAACAAGATATAGTCAAGGAGATAACATCTGATTTCTTTGATGTTCTTTGTGGTAGTGCTTACTAAATTTAATTAGTTTTTTTATTAACTGATTAATAAAAAAATATTTAAAAATAACAATTTAAATTTTGTGGGATTTAAAATCTGTGATATTAAACCATGGATTACTGAATATTTTTTATATGGCTGTAATATGTTGTAGCCATTAAGATTAGTCAACAAACTGATGTCTAGTAACTGACAATGGGAGACTAGTTTTCCTCATATCAACTAGCTTCATGAAACTGGTTTGTCTCATTACCAGCTGATGTCAGTACCTTTATCAAGTGCTATCACTACCAACCAGAGAAGACAACCTTTTTTTGAGTTAATAATGAGTATGGTAAATATGAAGTGTGCTCAAAAAGTTCTCAGATTGAATTTAGTGTGGCAACACCAATAGCTGATCTGTAATATCTGAATGCATCATCATTCCCTGCTGATCACGTGTTATAGCTAGAACAGCATAAGCATGCCAGCAATGATTAGCACATTAAAAGATAACAGACATACATAAGCAGGCATCATGTTTTGTTTGAAGTTCAGGGGAAAAAGACAAACATCATATGTTGCAAATAGCTTTTGTTGATGCAGATCTTATGCTACATTTGAATGGATTTCTTGATTGAGATGGTAGAACATCCATTGAAGGCATTATATTTTCTGGACAGTCAGCAACTTCATACACATGAAAAATTCAGTCAATCTTGCTTACAATTAGATTTGTGTAGACAGCACAATGACTTTGTTCCATACTTTCTCACTAATGAGCAGAAAGCAGAGTCCATGTGTGACTATCTTAAAGAACAAGCAGCAAATGATTCAGAATTTCTTCAGAACCTTATAATAGGTGACAGAACTTTGGTTTATAGTTATATGGAAAGCAAGTGCCTTCCAGTGGAAGACACCATTGTCAACCAGACTAAAGAAAACTAGACAGGTGAGATCAAAAGTGAAGACAATGTTGATAGCATTCTTTCACAATGAATTTAGCCCAAACAATCAGATAGTGATTCAGGCATTCTTCATAACTGTTATCAGTTCCTGCAATCAGCAGTTTGCAGATGATATCCAGAGTGGAAATCCAAAATGTGGATGTTGCATTGTGACATCAGATTAGTCCAGACTTGTGAAAAAGTTAGATGAAGAAAAATATATCATTTTATTGTGTGCTATATGTAGTATATTCTGATCACTATTCGTGGCATAGGTGGAGGAGATGCTCTTGTTTAATGATTGCTTTAATTGATAGTTCCTTCATCAAGAGGGTCTGACCCCAAACACCATTCCAATTATTGCACATCTGCCATATTCACCAGACTTAGCACCATATGATTTCTTTCTCTTCCCCAAAATGAAGCATATCTTGAAAGGGAGGAGATTTTACCATTCTGAAAAAGGAAAAAATTGCTTCCAGAAATTGCACCACCACTACTGGAGAGAGAGAGTGTGTGTGTAAAGTGACTACTTTGGAGGGAAACCTGTGAATACTTAGTGTCATGGTATCATCACAGTATATTCTGTCAGGGACCTTTTTTATCACCTTGTAGGTTTGGTTTTAGGGCAATTAATCATAATTTTGTTGGTAAGTCTATCACTGTATTTAACCCATATTTAATTGCAGGCTATGGAATGTTTTAAAAAAGTTAGATCTTAGATCAAAATTTGGTTATATCTACCATTTTTTTTTGTCAAGTTTGCGAAGGAAGTAATACCAAAGGGAAAAATTCAAAACAAGAACCAGGGATGCCTTGTGTATGATAGTGGAGGTGGGGGCAGTTCAAGAGAACAGTTTTGAAACTGAGACAGAGACTTAAATTAAATAAACAGTTTCAAAAAAATTTAGATGTCTTATCCATTAGTATTAATATCCAAACTGTATTGCAAGAAGCAGCATATGATTTTTCATAGTTGACAGATAGGAATATTAGTCTTAATATGAACATTTTAAATAAAATTAATTGGTTTGTGTTCTGTCACATATTTAGTTTGTTTGGCTAAATTTTTTACAAAATGGGGTTACACACACTTACTATATATGGCCAGACTCTCAAAAAAATTAAAAATGCTTAAAGATATCCAAAGTTTGACTTATCAGAAGTTGAAAGTTACTGGTTTCTGCTCCTTGCATTTCTGTTCTGGTAAACATCTTTAAGCCATGTGGAAAGATCATATGAAGGAATGTCTCAAACTGCTTTGCTGTCTGTTTTATTTTATAGTCCCTTTTCAACTTCTAGAATTTCCTGATACTTCTCAATTTTGTGGGTCCACGGTAACCCTAACCCTAACAAAAGACAAGCAATAAGGAGGGAGTTGTGCATCTTTTTACAGATAAAAGAATAAACTGTGATTTCTTACTTTAATCATATATCAAATGTTCGAGACTCTCGAGATGTCAATAAACACCCTCATTATCTGACAATAAGTAATTAGCATCATTGACTTATGAAAATAAATTGGTGGTTTCTTAACGCATGCACAGAAAATTACAATCAATCATCCAATGTCAACTAACATAGTTTGAGTTATCAACATAATTGCACTTCAAGGGTCTAAAATATGTCTTGTCTTAGAGTTATCCATAGTTTTTAAAATGAGATATATAGGCATTTTTCCTAGAGGACCATCATGTCACTTCAAGTAAACAGTATATGGAACTCTACTGTATACATAAATACAAGTTATGAGCTTTCTGATTTGTCCTATATAACTTCCAAGAGGTGCTTTGCTGCTCCACACAAAATCTTTTTTGAAAAAAATCAGTTTTAAAAAAAGTTTATTTGGATGCAAATATTTCATGATACAAATGTATTTTGATAGCAGTAAATCCGAAATAGTGATCATTAATTGTATATTTAAAAAAATACACTACTCAGTCAATTAATCTGGAGTCTATATAATATAAATGGTTTCATCATTCCAAAAAGTTCATAGGAATATCTTAAAGAGGTTAAAAAAAAAAAAATTCTGGCTACATTAATTATAATCACTATGATTGCGGAAAGTATACGGATCCACCATTCTTTAATGAATGTGGGATGCTTGTATAGCATAAAATGATTTTTTTAAAAAAATGTATCAAGTAGAGGATGCAGTCCACTATGTAAATTACACTGGTTCACAGTTAACAATGGTGTTCTCTAGATTAAGTTAGTTTTCATTACCCAGCAAACAGCAGTATATCAGATAAGTGATGTCATAGTGCTAGATTTTTCTTTCAAGTACAAATCAAAAAGGAAAAGAAAAAACTTTGATTTCAATTTTATTATTGCTATTATCTATCTGTTTCCATAAATGTAATAGATATAGTAGCCAAAATTAGCTGTGCTTCTAGAACCTGCTGGATTAAGGATACAGTGCCATGAATTTTTTTTTTTCATTTTAACAAGTTAATTACATTTTCGCTATAAAATCAATATTCACATTAAACGTTTTTCATTATAACAAATGGCATCAACAATTTACCCTTTATTATTTAACAAATGATAATGGGAAATTAATATTGTAGTTTCTGTAAGCATCATATCCATGCTGGTTTTTAGTTTTTCTTCCACTGATGTCTGATAAAATGATCAAATTTCTTAGTCATCATCCATCCCAAACAGACTATTCATTTTCCCAGAAATTGTTGTTGTTGATAACACTGACTTTAAGGATGTTCTTAAACTTGCAAAGTGCACAGCAACACATTTAATTTTTGGTGTGAACTTTGGCAAATACATCTAGTTAGCTATAATAATGTTATGCAATATTAGATATAGAATATGATCTTGTATATTAATACCTTTAGTATTTCCTTGCTCACCCTAATGAATGTTTCTAGGTTGTACCCCATGCCTGGGATTCATTGAGACAAATGTCAAAGTTTAGAAGTGTAATTCTACAGACATTGAGAGAGATAAAGGAATACAACTTGATTTAAACTACAGTACTCTGTACTAATAAAGGAGATTTTTTAAAAGCATTGAAGCATCCCAATGGACCCCAGTTTCCCCTACTTGCCAAATATTAAGCTTGTTATTTTTCTCTATTTATTCACTATTACATACAAAAACCTAGAAGTTAGAAGCTAATATTTAATTAGATATTGCAATCCATTGTAAAGACACATTTTTGTTACTAATAAATATAACCAATAGGTGCTCTCTTCACTGTCTACTAGGTATGTATATTCTCTTTGGCCATTTTCATACAAGCTATATATCATACATTCCTGTTCATGTTTAATACAAAAAAAAACAACACAACTTGGAAGTCACATATAATTACAAATACAAAATAAACATATACACTGAAAATTGTTAGCTTAGAATGATAAATAATGCATTACTGATTTAAAATATTACATAACATTATACAGGGTTGAGACTTATTTAAAGAATTCACGTACAGCTGTTTCTCTCAAATCTGTATTTTAAAACAAAAACAAGTTTGTCTGTTTACATGATATACTCCCTAAAAACAAAGTGACTTATGGTAATGAATACTTGATGATTTCATCAAAAATACTTTTATTTTAATGAATGTTCTATATTAAAAGTATCTAACCTTTCTGCAAGCTCCAGAAGCAAATGATTCTTTCAAGTTATCAAAACAAAACTCTTGTTCAGAGAACAATTTCTAAGTTTTGGAACTGCTTCCAGTTAACAAATTCTGACAGCTATTAGATTAACTAGGTCAACCTTGCAAGACTTTGCTTTTTGTACTGGCAAGATTGTCAAAGGAAATTGTTTTAGTTGAGCCATTGCACTTGGAGTATAAAGAGAAAAATTACTGAGGCAGTTAATGACTGTCTGAAATTAAACAACTAATGAATTAAATGCATTAAGTAAAATCACCATTTCAACTAATATCCATAAAGTAGTTTATATAACACCACATTACTCAAAGGGTGTTTCAAAAATGCAATAAAATACTACCTCGTAATTAATTTTTATTCAACTGATACAAAAATGAAACAAACTGCAAATATATTGTGGTTACAAGTTTTCATTTTGATATTTCTAGTAATTTGTTTGGCACAATTATAAAAAAGATGTGATGGAATGCAAGAAAATAACAAGAACGGTCTAAACAGTGTTTTAAGTTGCATATCCTGCACTTCAACTAATATACTGAAACTTCACAAATGATCTTTAAATACATGCAAAACCTGATTATACAAATTGTTTTTCATTCAATGATAATAATGATGTTATTACTGATCATATTTATGTACCCTATATTGCTAGTCATCATGTCACTGCATCTTTCTTATTGAAAATAAGATTTCAATAAAAGGGATGCAATAACAATTTTTAGTTCAGAAAAAATTATTTTAAAATACTGCAAGTTGTTGTAATAGGTAGGGCTCATTCTTCTGCAACAAATAGGAGCTTATTTTTAAAAACGTTTTTCTATGTTGCATAATATTTTGTCTAATAAATGAATCTACTAGAAACAAATTTTATGCTACTTCTAAACAGCAAACATAAATATATTTTTAATTTTGTTGTATTACATTAATCTGTAGAAAACTGTAATGAAACTTACTGGTAATGGTTCCATTAACTCAGCAATTGGGCAGGTTCCTCTGCTAAAAATTAAATTGAGATTTACCAATGAGAGGTAACTTTATATAAGACAATTTTATCAATAGTTTAAATATATATGACAATATACTGACATATCCAAGATCAAATTATATCAATTCTGTTTATTATGTGCATTGAAAAGCAAAATTTCTAAGCTCAGGTAAACTAGATGTTTACATAGCTTTGAAAGCTCATTTTAAATTATTTATTTTTTTTGGAATGGTACGGTGAAAATATAAGACAAAAATAATTCAAGCAAGAAATTAAATTGTGCAGTTTTGTTAGTAAATGCTGATAAATTTAACTACACCTATAACCAAGTGTGGATTGAGCCATCTAGACATTGAGAAAATTCCCAGAGGTGTATAGATGTTTAAATATATACATATTTGGCTGTTGGTCCAAAAATAGCAAATCTTAAGGATTTTCTTCCAAGTTTTATAATAAAATCAGTAAGCAAATACTAAATAATCATAACATCTAATATTTTTAGTCACTGGCTAGGTGATTTTGGTAACCTATTACAAAAATAAAAGGTGCTAATTATTTAGCATGTAATATGTAATTGGATGTGATCTTTAAGAATGCTCATGAGTATTTCACAAAATAGTTTAGGGTCTTACATCTAAAAACGTTTTATGTAATGTGTTGCTATCCTTTGAAGTCTACTACTATCACTAAATGTAATCAAATATTAACCTTTTTAGATGGAGAGAAAACAAATGTGGGATAGCAAAACAACAAAAAGCTGCTGCTACTGTTCTCAGAAGCAGAAAAGTGCTCAAAGTTGACTGACATATTCAAGGTTAAATCCAGTGGTCGTCCTACTCCACAAGCATCAAAAGACAAGACAAGACAAAGTTGGGGGCTCCAATGTAGAGGGGCCTTCACAACAGCCATCAAAACGAACACGATGCAATAACTGAAAGCTCCAATACAGAAGACAGACAATGAAACCGAAAGAATAGAAAAAGCAGGTAGAAGTTGCTTATTTTCTGACAGACCAAAAGAAAATGAGGCAGCTTTTTGCAATTACATCCAAAACAACCACTTGATGATAATCTTCTATTTTCATCTAAGAAAAAAATTTCAAAAGAAAAAAGAGAGTCCTTTGTACTATTGGTTAGTGGAGTCAACAAATGTGTTCTACTGCACAGTATGTTTAGCATTCGGCAAGGATAATGAAAACAATGTTTATGGATGGCATGAAAGACTGGGAGAATATTCACCAACAAATCAATGAACATGAGAACAACAAACACCACATTCAAGGCACAAAGATATCAAACAATTACTGTTTTTTTTTTAGATAAAATTAAAAATGACAGACAGGAAATGGAAAGGCTGGCTGATGTTATAAAACCGATTGGTAAACAATGTCTAAACTACAGGGGTACAGCCAAAGCTGCATACACACCGGACAATTCATTGCCAGATGGGAATTTTTTAGAACTGCTCTTACTGTTCAGCAAATATGATCTGTTGTTAGAGACATTTAGAAAAAGAAGTGAAGAAAAGTCAACAAGCTCACAAATTGAGTTAATTTTTTGCCCAAAGCCAAAAAAGAGAGAGAGAGAGAGAGATTGTCATGCAGTTCTTTCCATAGAAAAATATAGAAAAAAACTACGCTTGGAGAAATTGCATCTGAAAAACCAATTGTTGATGTTTACAAATTTGAAGTAGATGTGCATAATAGAATAATAAATATTTAAAGTTTAAAAGCAAGAATCGAGAAAAATGGGAAATTCAATAAGAACCTGGTCTGCTTTTCCCCCTGTACAGTTTGTAAAGATAAAGAAAAGGAAACATCTTTGCCTTTGTGGTGCACTTCAAAAGCTGAGTGAAGCACTTGCAAAGTTTGATAAGGAAGTAACCAATCAGAACTTAAGTTTATCAAATAACTAGGACAAGCTGAAGTTGTTCATTACCCAAAAGGTAAGTGCTGATAAAACAGACATTATAATTGTGGAAAATTGAGAGCTAGAGTACCATGAGGATACTTTCAATATCTCAGGTGGCGCGTGATAGAAGTTTTCCAACACTCAAATTTATCAAACAGTCTATAGTACTCAGTGTGCTTACCATTTGGTAGTATTTCTTTTGATCGCCATGAAAGACGACATTCTCCATCGTATAGATACTCTGACCAATCACTGATAACACATCATTGAAAAGTTGTTATGTAAACAGCTATATCTGCAATAACCTGACATTATTTTCAGTTTGAAGTATGTGCATAGTACTATTTTTGTTTAATTAGTGTTTTCAGTTTTGTAGTAAACAATATTTACAAATATTTCATGAAACTAATAAAATTGAGAGTTCTTTGTAATTTGTTTACAACTGACCATAACAGTAACTGAATAGGTATGAATGGGGTTAATGAAAATGAGGTTATACTACTACTACTACTACTACTATTGGATGATGGCAACATGGGCCAGTTTCAAAATATTTTCCAAAATTTATTAAATTCCCAATCCACCCTGGCCTGTAACTAATAAATTAGTTTAAGTGACTTTCTAATTTGATGTAATTTAATGCTAATCAGATGTATTGAAGATGAAGTGTATGCGAAGTTCATTATTTTCTCACAATTTAAAAAAATACCTTCCTGAAATGTAGTGGCAACGAGATTCTCATGCATCAGTAACAATCATGTGCTGAAAAAAGTTGCAAGGGTTATATCCTATTTCAAGTATGTATTTAAAAAAAAAAAAATTCAGAATGTTTTTACGAGTAAAAAACGAACAAAAAACAAATATGTACTTAAGGTGCTGCATAGTCCTTGTAGCATAATAATCATAAAGAAAGAATTCTGTAGATACAACTTATTCACTGTATATACCCATATTACTTTTAAAACGTTTTTATAATCAAAATTGTGGTATAAATTCAAAAGTTTCAATAAATCCACTCACAATGCAGATGTACATTATATATGTATAAACAAAAGTCTATTCCTGGATTGACATGCAAAATGACTGATATGTCTATGCTTTGTGAGACGGATAAGTATAGCAAAGTCTCTGATAAATCCAGCAAAAGAATAAACTGTGCAGGTGAAGACGACATACTAGACTGGTGCCAATCATGTTTCAGATTAAGTGATGTATACATCCTCATCTATAAACTGAGAGCAGGTAAAAATCAGACAATTTTGTTATGATCATTATTCAGACAGCTGGTTACAAAATGTCAGCACTAGGCCTAAGAAAGACTTGTTTTCACTAACACTGGCTTTGGCATGAAATATTTTAATGTAAACATGCCATCCTGTCACTCTTATTCCAACTGCAATAGCCTCAAGAAAACTTTCACCAGCAATTTTTTTTTTTTGTATTAAAATGCCAGAATGGAAGTTATACCTTCTTAAATGTGATATTGTGTAGGAGGGGAGCAGTTGGTCATGGTAATACTAATAATCACCACTATGACAAAGTGAAGGAGACCTACTCCTGCATGTCGATTACTAACTAGGTAATCATTATTCAGATCTAGTTAAATCTAGCATAACTGCTGTTGGATTGCACCATGCTTAAGAGGAAAGTAATCAGCAGTGATTCAAAACCTATCTGAATCTGAACCCTAACACATGGATCACTTGACTTGTTTCTGTTCTGCTGCTGGTAGCAATGATGAGGCCAACAGCATGTTTGGTAAACACAAATCTACACTTTACATCAACTATCTTTACAGTTTTCAGTTTCAGAGTCTGTCAGTTCATCTGCATCTGACACTTTCTCTTGTTTTTCATCCAGTGTCTTTTTAATGGCTTCCAGTCGCAGCAAGATAGCCTGGTAGTCAAAGACTCCTCTCTTGTCACCATATGGATCCTACAAAAGAGTGTTTTGGAAGATGAGCAAGAACATTTAGGAAAGAGCTAGCAGAATTTTATGTAATAAACTAACTAAAGATTAGAAAATTCACTTGGATTACCAACGTACCTGCATAGTCTGCCCTTGTTTCTTGTTGTTACTCTTGCACACTGCATCATAATACTCATAGTAATCAGAGAAAGATTTTTCCATCACTTCCCTATAAGGAAGAGGAAAAATGTTAATTGTTGACTAGGTAGGTCTTAATTTTAAACAGTAAAATAAAACACTCATAAAACCCAGTTTTCATAACTATTTTTGGGGGAGTTAATTTTTCATAACTATTCAACTTAAATAATAACCATAAATAATTATTCTTTAATATATACATCTGATAATCATTATATTCTTTATAAATATTTAAAGTGTCAACCACTAGATACTTCATTTTTAGTAACAAATATATGCAAATAACTAAAGTATTTGATGTTCTAAATCAGCCTCCAAGGGGTTAAGATTATATTCTGAAGAGAAATGTGACCCCAATTTTGAGACTGAGCTGTAGAAAACTATGGAATTTATACACAAAGTGACAAAGAAAGAATGCCTTTTGATAGGCTCAAATACTGATTATAGAACAATTATAATATATTTCCTGCAGTTTAAAAGATGTGAATGAATCCATAAATTGGATAATAATAAAATACTGTATTATTGATTAAAAGCTTTTGCACATTCCAGATTTTATCTGCTAATTATCTGAGTATATCCTAAATACCAGACTTTTTTTTTTCTTGTTTACATTGTGTAAATACATTGTGCAGGTAATAAAAAGTTGAAAAAAAAAAACAAAGAAAAGGTCTACCTCAAGGCCTCTGGACAAGAGCATCTTCCTTCTAACATATCACAGACAGCAACACGTAAAGTTTCGTGTTGAACCACCTCATTGTACCTTTTTGCATCACCTGCATTTCTCTCCTAGAGTGCATAATCAAAATCAAGAAAGGTGTCATAATAAATGTAAACAGGAAAATACAAGCAACAAAGAATCATATGAAAACTCAGCTACTTAATGTTTTGTATAAGTGGACTATACCTTCAAGTGACAAAACTCTTCCTTGCCAATATACCAAAGAGCATCAATTCAGTGGAGCAGAACTGAAGAGTGCGTGGAAACCCATTATATTTTATTTTGAGTAGGTCAGACCAGAATTAAAATGTTATGTTCAGTACCACACTTTTTACATTACTGTGTGAATGATGACCTTAAAAAAATATGGAGTGGTCAGTCTAGATATGTAGGATGGCCCTTGAATCTAACCCCGTGGCCAGGGTCTCAAACTTAGTGGTGGACAGGAACAACTATGCTCATGCATGCACCTAACAGCATCTGCCTTTCTCCCCAACTGGTCTAAGGATATTTGGCAGTAATTTGCCAAGCCATCACTTTTTCAAAAGTCCCCTGCTTTTCTGCCACCTGTGCAAAAGCAAGTTTTTATCTTTAGTCAAAAGCTTCTACCTGTGCCATGCCATGCCTGGCCTACTGCAACTGGTCCTCATGGTCAACAAAAGGACTCCTCATTATGAGAACTATTCACAATCTGAAGCTTAGTTATTGACTTTGATGATAGATTATAATTTATTTTTAGGCAGATTTTCTTGGAATTTCTGTTTGAGAAACAGAAGACAGAATGGATGTGGTTCTAACTATTTGCTTCAAGGCAAAAAACAAGAAGGGGCCTTCCTGAATACAGGGTTTCTAGAGTACAACAGGTTGATGCTTTATTTCTTGTTTTTATCTTGATAGTTAATTTTATTAAAATAAAAATACAGAAGTTGTTGTTATAACAAAAACCTAGGTTTTAATTCAAAAGATTAGTATAAAAATTTTTGTTCAAATATTAAAATATTTTTTAAAAAGTTAATCAGCTTTGAAAAAATTGTTTGTTTTTTATTTTACTAAAGCAGACATGAGATCCCATTTGGTAGACCTGAAACAATGCACTTTTAAACAATATGAAACATGCATTAAATGAAAACAGCTTTCTGATCAGATGATTTTTTTCTGTAGTTACAAATTATTTCCTCTTTCACCTTACAACTAAGTAAACTTTGTTTTTTTGTTTTTTTTTAGAAAAATTAAAACACTAACATTATCTGAGTAAAGACATGCCCTTTGTATAGTCACAATGTCCACAGCTGTTGAAAATACCTTTTCTCTGGGTACTGAGATACCAGGAATGGACAGGACAAGTGTGGGTACTTTTGGTGCATTCAGGTTTCTATATGGCCAACAACACATGGCTTTCATCTAAAATTTCTATACAGCTGGCCTCTGATTGATTAGCCTTGTTGCTTGTGCCCTGAATTGCCATAAGAGACAAAAAGTAAGTGATTTCATATGCCTGTGGGGTACATATGTAATTTTATATGACTAGATTAGTTTACCAGTCCAAATGTGTGAATATGCATTCTGACTAGCTGAGCAACTGGTTTGTATTTTTCTGTGCAAACTGCTAGATTTTCCATACAACCAGTCTTCAGTTCATGCGTGGGGATTATCCCCCCCCCATATATACACCACACTTGGTTAATAAGATTTGTGTATTGTCAGTTGTAATATCTTGTTATGCATATCATGATAAGGCATATCACAATTCACCATTGCAACAAAGAATTGTTATGGTTCTATTATTTAGTATTTTGGACATCTTATCTTGCAAATATACATTCTTATCACTGTGATAGTAGAATTTCAGGTTGTCTACTAATGGAGATTTCAACTGCAGCTAAAAAGTTTTAATGTGGAAAGTGCATTTTCATAAGCCAAGAAAATATTAATTTTTGTTAAACCAAAGGGTTGATGCAGAGATGTTCAGCTTATTTTGCAAAATTCAACTGGAGCTATTTGTAGATATAACAGTTACAAACCTTGTACATGTGAACCTAAGAAATAAGGTAATAACAGCATGTCTGCTACTACTTACTTGTTCAAAGCCTGGCTCATTGTGATAAGGTTTGTCATTCATCAGAGACTGGATAGAAATAAGAACACTGGACAAACTCTGGGCTGGACTCCATGATGGACCAGACCAAGTTCTAAAATACCACAATTTCAAATCACAAATATTTTTAGATTGTAGTCATATACTTTAATATAACCAAAATAAAACAAACCAGGATTTAAAAAGAATTTCAGTTCAGCTTCTGATTTTACCTTTTAGTTGGTGCAAATTTGCTTGCAAAGTATTTAAATTTCTACAAGACAGGTATAAATCAGCATAAACATTAAGATTTGCACCACGCTTTTGTTTTGAAAAAAATTGTCCACTCTGATTGATGACATGTTTTTGAGTGAAGAATCTTATTCACTAATTTTTTGTTTTATTTTTAAACACTATACTACAATATGTAAACTAAATGAGCAGGAAGGTTGAAATGTGCAATCTCTGTAGGACCTAAATATCTATGAAATGCATTCAAGACAGATTAATTTAACTATATTCTAAAACCTAGCAGAGAAGAATAGTCAATGCACCACCTACTGGTTATTTAATATTTTTAAATGATTCAGTAACAATAAATAGCTTGTCTACTTAAATAAATCTAAACTGGTGTTGACCCTCTAATAGAATCATCAGATAAGTGAAAAACATTCAAAAGATTTAGTTTTCACTCTCAAACATGTTAAAGCATTTAAACACTCCAAAAAAAGTTAACATGGCAACAATATTTTAAAGACATGGGTCTTAGACAAAAATCAATGATGTACACCACAGATAATAAGCTCAATTATATTTTTTCCCTCACTCTCTCTCTCTTAGTTAATTATGCAAATCTATTTAATCTTCCATACCACCCTTTCTTGTACATATATATATCACTACTTTTAGCTACAAATTTAACACTAAAAGTGAAAATTAAACATTTCCTTATTCATAAATTAGTGAACTACTTTACTGTCAGTAAAAACTATCAGCATAATGACAACAGTCAATTTTACATACCCTATTATGCTGAGGCACACCTTTCCATTTCTGTAAAGATTTGGATTGAATCGCACTCGTCCATCCCCAGTTGTCATGAGCTTCACCCGAGGGGGGCGGATAGGGTAATCAGGAGGGCACCTGATCAGGAAGTAGAAAAATCCTCCCTCATAAGGTGTATCAAAAGGTCCCGTTATTAGTGCATGAATCTGAATGGAAAAAAAACTCTTAGGATTCTATTAACAAATGTAAGATTGATCTGTTGTAAATGATGAATCCAAGAACTGTTACAACAGTCATTAGGTAGTATACTGTTCGATGAGAAAGTGGGTCTTTTCCAAGTAATGAATTAATTTTAAAAACTCAGCCAATGATTGCATTGTTGTTAATAAACTCCAGCATCTAAGGACACCTGGTGGCAAAATAAGTTTACTCTTTAAAATGCTCAATACAATATGCACTGGAAATCTTTATGTTAGCTGTTTTCTGTATTCTGGCAAATACATGTTTCTAAAAGCCTTTAGTTATTTACCCTTTTTCTAGATTTCCACTTCTTATTTCACATTTCAACAATTTTTTTTTTCTTCTTTTAATGCAGTTTAGCTTCTTATCACATACCTGTGTTAGGCGTAAGAAAGTAAATTTTGTTTCTGGAATCAAATGACCCTAAATTTCTTTAGAGAGATATAATAATTTTTTTTTTAAATAATGAAAAGTAGTTTTTGAATTGTGTACTTCTAAATTATACCTATAATTACAGATGTTTTCAACTAATAAAAACTGATTGTAACATCAACATTTTGACTAAAACCAAAATTATCATACAAACCCATGCCTATTTAATAAATTTACAAGTGCAAATAAACAACATGAGTTGTCTTTTCAGTGCATGTAAAACTACATCAGGACAAAAAGAAAAGAAATCCATATTTTTTAAATTATCCAAATCAATTATTAATCTTATGCATTTTGAATTGCATCCTTATCTAACAGATAAATATTCCCAATATTTTCATGTTTTGTAAAAGATATTCAATAATAAAGCAACTTTTTAAAGAATATTTTCTGAAAGACAAATTTTGTTGTTAGGTCTTATATAAATTTTAAAATTCTTCTTTTGTTTATCTAATTGATGCAATTAATTTTTAAAATAGCATTGTGATCACAAATAGCCAATAAATAAACATGGTGCATCAGCATATGAACACCACCAGATTTTGAAGGTAGATCTGTGAAACAAAACCCCCAACCTAGCTCAAAGCACATGCAGAATATTGATTCTCTGCAGACATTGTTGGGAGTTTCTGCAATGCCTTTGCCAAATATCACTTTTTATTATTGTAAATTGCTGATTTTGAAGAGCAACTGATATTGAAATTTATAAAGGAATCACAAAAGGAGACCAATTGACAGACGCTTTCAAACAACAAATTTTCCAATTTTAAGGTTAAATACCACTAAAAACAGTAAATCAAATCAAAGCTGTTCATGACATCTATACATGAACCAAAATTACAAGCAACATTCACTGTATGTCTGAAATAATTTGCATAAGACCTATTTGAACTCACTAGCCAAACAGCATTACAGAACATGTTACAATTTACCATAAAGTTGTAGCCAGTTTGTAGTCTGTTTCATTCCTAAATATTCTTTATTTATATTTGCTTGTATCATCCAATGATAAACCAAAGGAAGGGAAACAACTCTTGTAAATGCAATCTTATCTTTCAACAAAAGCAAGAACTGGCAATCAATTTATACACCTTGCAAATGTTTTAGAGTGCAGCTAACTCAAAAGACTTATGAGATGCCAACTAGTTGAATTGTTAATATTAGCGTTTATCTCACCATTCCTATACAACTATGTAAATTCATACATAAACATAACTTTTATTTCTTCTTAATATTATTATAACAACATAATTACAAGATTTTATAAAGGTTAAAGCATAGAATCTCAACCTGGGGGCCATGGCCCCCAAGGGGGCCATGGCAATAATTTAGGGGGGCCATGGTGGGCTGTTGCAAATTATACATTTCTAATTATTCAATTGGGGCAGTGCTTGTCAAAGGAGGTGTGTTCTTGCTGTAGAAAGTACATTTCAGCTTGCTAGCTTGAGTGTGAATGTTTATCATCTTTACTCTCTCTGTGTATGTTTGTGTATGACTGTGTGTGTGCTTAATGTGTGAGTCCATGGATGTATTATGTATGTGGATATTTGTGTGTTTGTCATTTTATCACTTGTCCTATTTATCTGTCCTTCATTATCATTCTTTTGTCTTATCACTTAATGTTTGTTCTGATGGTCTGTCTTCTTTATTTTCCCTAGATTTGCGATGGCTACTAGTGTTACTAAGAAGCGGAAGTACAGTGAAGAGTACATTAGCTACGGATTTACATCAATTCTCGCTGATGGCATCGAGAAACCTCAGTGTGTACTGTGCTTCAAAGTGTTGGGGAACGATTCTATGAGGCCTAGTAAGTTGAAGCATCATTTGCAGACCATCCATCCACAGTATGCTGAAAAAGACCCCGATTTCTTCAGGCGCCACGAAAGTAGTTTGGGAAAACAGAAACTGGATGCAACTGGTGCTTTCCAACAACAGACCTCAAGTGTAGTTGAGGCATCATACGAGGTTGCCCTTGAAATAGCGAAGCAAAAGAAGCCCCACACAATTGGTGAAACCTTAATTAAGCCATGTACTTTAAAGATGGTCAAGCGTGTTCTTGGAGATGCAAATGAACGTAAAATTCAACAAATTTCCTTGTCAAACGACACAGTGAAGCGGAGAATTAATGAAATGTCAGATGACATAAAGGAAAAAGTGATACAGGAGATCAAATCGTCTCCAGCTGGTATGTTTGCAATACAACTGGATGAGTCAACGGATGTGAGTTCGTGTGCACAGCTACTCGTGTTTGTTAGGTATGTTTTCTTGTGTGATATCAAGGAAGAATATCTTTTATGTACACAGCTTGAGACCACCACAACAGCTGAAGATGTGATGGAAAAGCTATATTCTTTCTTCAAAGCTAACAGGATCCCATGGGAAAATTGTTGTGGAGTCTGTACAGACGGGGCTCCAGCGATGCTGGGATCAAAATCAGGGTTCCAGAAGCGTGTCAAGGAAGTAGCTCCGAATGCCAAGGGGGTTCATTGTATGATCCATCGTTTTGCACTGGCGTCGAAAACCCTCCCTGATGAACTTTGCAAGATCCTGGAGGCAGTGGTCAAATGCGTCAACTTTGTAAAAGCTGGAGCTCTGAACTCTCGCCTTTTCCAGAACCTCTGTAGAGACATGGATTCGGAGCATGAAGCTCTCCTCTTTTACTCCAAAGTGCGCTGGCTTTCCAAGGGCAATGTTGTGAATCGAGTGTTTGAACTTCGGGGGGAGCTAAAATTGTTCCTGGAAATGCAAGGGAAAGATGATCTGTTGAGTCACTTCAATCAGGTTTTGTGGGAGCCACGTCTTGCATATTTAGCAGATATATTTGAGCAGCTAAATAGGTTGAATCTGAAGCTACAGGGCAATGAAAGAAATGTGTTTCACCTGATGGACTGTCTTCGTGGATTTCTTGCCAAGCTCCAGAATTGGCAAAGGAAAGTCGGTGCCGGGAATGTTGCCATGTTTGAAAACCTTTCAGCTGTCCTTGACGAGAATGAAGAAGATAGTCTGCTTGACCCATTACTTAAAACTGAAATCACCCAGCATCTGAGATCCTTGGAAATTGAACTTAATATGTACTTCCCAGAATTCGAGGAGGAAGAAGGGAAGTTGGTAAGGAATCCATTCTCTGGCACTCTTGATATTACTACCATTCCCAGTGATGTTCAGGACGAGTTCCTTGATCTCAAACATGATTCTGCTGCCAAAGATCTCTATGAAGAAAAATCTCTGAATGTATTCTGGTGTTCGATGCATCAGTCATATCCAAAAGTCAGTGAGATTGCACTTCGACTACTCTTGCCTTTTTCAACTACCTATTTATGTGAGTCTGGTTTCTCCACCCTTCTACAAATCAAGAATAAGAGCCGCAACCGATTGGATGTGGACCCCGACATGAGATGTGCATTGTCAGTGACACAACCTCGGATTCGTCAACTGACTGAAAAGAAACAATATCAGCCTTCCCACTGATGTGTGATAAAGTATGCAGAGGTTAATTGAACTTTCTCCCATCCAAATCAAATTTGCTATTGTCTGCTAGTCTTTTGTAGTCTAGTGATGTAAGTTAAGCATATCACAGAAATCTATCAATATAAGATAATTATGACTGTAAACTTTTTAATAAAGCAAGGGTGTTCTCTTCATCAACATTTTATTTATTCTTTTTTTTTCTGCGCTTTTTTTGGCAGGGTGGGATTTGGGAGAAAAATAAAGGGGAGCCACACGAATGTTGAGAATTCATGAAGGGGGGAATGGAGTGAAAAAGGTTGAGATACTCTGGGTTAAAGTCTATTTTAATTATAACTACTCCCAAATGATAAGGATGTTTTTATAGGTGATGAAGAAAGACGAAGTACAAACAAGTGTTCAAGAAAAAATGTAAATGTTGATAAAGCTAAAAATAAAAAAATAAAAACTGAGAAAATTTAAGGGTGTAGTAAAAAACTTCACAGATTTTAAATAAAATAAGCTCACCTTGGTGATGTCATCTTTATCGGGTACAATACACATTCCAGGTGGAGGTGCATCATAAATTGTCATAATATCTCTGAAATAAGCAAATGCTTCAGATAAAAGAACATCTGTAAACTAACATTTTGCTTTCCTCTAATCATTTATTGCCATAGTTTTCAATCCATTGGCAGTTGGTAGTCAATTAAGAAATCCAAATTTGTCTAAAAATTGGGACCACAGACAGAGTGCTAGCACACATATTTACTTCTGAAATTTAACAAGGCCTCTTATAACCCTATCTAAATATTCTAACAGTCATCATTTGATAACTAGTTAATAAATGGCAAATAGTAGTCCAGCACTTATTATTGAAAAAAGAAAGTTGAACAGGTGGTTAGATTCACAGATACTATTTCACAAAAGATTTTTTTAAAGCTTTTGTTAGAATTCTAGCTGTTGATACATAATTTCAATCACATCCAAATTAAAAACAAAAACTGTTGGAACCAAATCTTCCTCATTATATAATTCAGATGAAACACTCCTAATAACTAGACATACTTACTCCAGAGTTTTATTTATTCTCTTTCCCCCAACTTCCTTCCTCAATCAGTTTCAATTCTCCATCATAAAGCTGGTCATCGTTCCTACATAAAGTATATCTTACAGCCCTTTTTTTTTAATGCCTTCCGTATAAGTTTATGGGTCATATTTTGAATTTTGCAGCTCACAAATTTGTTTAGTTACTAAATTTTCGCAGTAAACGTAACTGTATAAAATTAATAAAAGTAAAATATATTTTATTTTTAGTCAACGTTTCTGTTTATTTGTTTGTTTTTTTTTTACTTTAAGAAAATGGGTAAATATCTAGAAATTTTTTTTAAAAATTCGAGAAATGAGGATACAAAAGGCAACCCACGCATACACGAAATAGCGTATGAGGGCGGTGAGGAAACGAGCTGGATCAGGACTATAATAAACGAACGTGTTTTTACAGCAGGACGTATTTACTGTGGTATCTGTATGCTACCGACAACAGTTTCTGTAGGGTTTTAGCTGGGTGCCGAGTTACAATAGCACCAGTGTTGGTGCTGACGTAGCCACGGACATAGGTCTATCGGAGTGAATTACTGGTATAAGGAAGGAAGAAATAAAACAACTGGCTTACATAATAACAGCAGCAGCAGCAGCCCTGCTCCAAAAATACACGTTTTTTGGTATTTTCAGCTCGTCTGGAGCAGACAGCTGATGTTTCTTCCCTAAAACTCTGATTTCGACTGTCAATGTGTTGTTGTTACCTAGACAGACAGATTGGTTACTATTTAGTTCTGCAGGACTCTCTCGGCCGTTGCTGTACAGAACTGGCGTTATCTTCCGAGCGGGGACAGACCCCCACCACCAGTTATAATAAAGCCAGCCTAGTTTCCCCTCCCACTGTTTTTTATTATTATTATTATTATTATTATTATTATTATTATTATTTGTTAATACCAGATGGACATCTTACGAACACCGGGAGAGGAGGGGTGGAGGGAATATGTCTAACAAAAGAAAGGTTATCCGTGGTCCCATACCTCTTTATTCTGAGTAGGCATTGCTGGGTTGGCTTTTCCTTATCCCAGTCTTTGCTCTGACAAGGATCCCAGTTAGCAAATGACGACTGAACCGGCAATTCATCGGACACTACAAAATTCAGAGACTCTTCCGTACCGCCCGACGCCATTATCCGTTCGCATCAGCACCTGTAGCACGTGACCCAGGCTCTTTCCTCCCTCCCCCCCAAACTTTTATTTTCTTTGTGTCTGTCTGATTGTTTGTTTTTTGTTTTTTTTTTTAATTTATTTCCGTGGTGATTTTGTCTTTGCCGTGAGGTGTATTAATTAACAAAAACAACAACACAACCTTACGTTACAGTTGTTTGATGCGCTCCTGTTGTCGTACGCGGCCATTTTGTGTGTGTGTGTGTGTGTCGCAGTAAACTTTCCGGGTCTCACGGAGCTTTGTCGAAGTCCTATTTGGAGGAATTAAGCCAACAGATTTTTCAGCAACCGTTTTCGCCCATTCAACAGGGGAATGGAAGAAAAAAGAAGAAAAAAAAAAACAATCTTGTTTTAGTCTGTGTCACGGCTATAAATAAACAAACAACTGGAAAAAGTCCGCGGGGGGGGCCCCCCCGGTCTGGTCACGTGGCCGGATTCCTCCAATCGGGTTAAAGAAAAATTTCGCTGAGTCATTCGTACGTTTGGCCGACGTAGAGGATTTTTGAGCGAAGCCGTCTGCTGCTATCATTTATTTGCTTTATCAGATGCGCGGCATCTCTGCTAATGTTAGAGAGTTTTAAAAGTTGTCATTTTGTTTTACCAATACCTGGGGGTGTTTCGGAGAGTCCTGTCCAGCCTGATTTCAGAAAACCGCGTGGATTTGTACCAACGAAGTGAAAGGAAACTGCGAAAGAAGATGGAGCCGGACTCGGAGATTTTTCCTTATTCAGCCGCTTTTGATGGTTCCTTCCTGAAGGACTGCTCCCCCGAGCCTGCTCTCGAAACTGGTGAGTTCACGCCGGCCTGCGATAGTTCTGGGTCTGGCTACGACAGCACGGACTCGGAAAGGCTTCTCGCTCGGCTTGACGCGCTTTCCGGCGACAGCCAGCAGCAGGGGTACGGTGGGGGCTCCGAGCTCCTGAGCCTGATCGACGACGGAGGGAGCAGCAGCAGCATCCCTGTCGACATCGGCGAGGCGCTGAAGCTTCCGGAGATGACCGGTCCGTTCCTTTCTCCTCGGCAGGCGGCGGTCGACTTCCGTTGTCAGCCCCGTGAAGCTGCCAGAGAGATGAGCGTGATTCGAGCTACGCCCGACTCCGCGTCGATGGGGCGGGAGGCGGCGGCGAGTCGGAGGGTTCTGAACGAGCGGAGCCGCAAGAACGCCGAGAACGCCCGGGTGAACCGCCTGAAGAAGAAGAGGTACGTGGAGAACCTGCAGAAGGTGGTGTCCTCCCTGAGCGAGGAAAACGCGAGCCTGAAGGCGGAGAAGAGCAGTATGGCGTCGGCGAAGAAGAGCCTGGAGGAGGAAGTGAAGTACCTGCGGAACGTGCTGATGAACCAGAGCACGCTCTCCGACCTGCTGAAGAACATAGAAAATGTCGGGCAGGTGAAGCTGACATCCCACTTTGCGAAGGCGAAGAGGAAGGCGGCGGCGAAGTCGCGAGGCCACAATGACCACAACTACGAAATGGAGTGGAGGCAGCCGGCGCCGGTTGGGGGCGGGGTTTGTTTGCACGTGGAGAAGGAGCAGGTGTCTCTGGAATTCTGCGAAAAGTGCGCGAAAATGGCTTGTTCGGACAGCTGAATGGGGGGGGGGAGTCTACTGCGACAGAAGTGAGTTCTTCATGAGTTAATACGTTCTCTCGTGTTCATGCTGCATCTTCTATGGGTCGGTCTCATCCGATCGAGTGTGTACGGTTCTTCGGACAAAATCGGGGTAGCGGCTGATTCCACTGAACAGACAGTTCAACTTACTGTTACTACCTACCTACCTACCTACCTACCTATACAGTTTTGTAATGTTTTATTTGTTTTTATATGAGGGTAGACTTGTGATGGGTACTGGTCAGACAGAGGCACCAAAACTAAAGAAAACAGGTACTGGCTTTTTATTCGGTATTTCTTTTGTAAATCTAAGCAACTTTACATTGTGTTGCGTAAGGAAAAATAATGGTAAACCATTTCCTGCCATATTTTGAAAGGTGTGCTACGAAAAATTAAAATCTAGTACTGTATTACGATTACTAATTATGTGTGTAGTTTTCTTTGTAGGTTTTCTCTGATTCTGAACTCGTCTACGTCTTTCCAGTCCTCAGGGCTTTGAACTATCGGTAAGGATGCTTCTGATCTATTGATAATAGAAAGTTTTCGAAAGTGTATTTAAAAAAGAAATCTCCACCTTAATACTGATATACATCGAATCTGTTGCCTTGTTATTGGATTATAATTTTTAAATGCCTGGTTAGTCATCTTATCGAGACGCCGAGGTCAAGAATCAAAGTGACACCACCGTGGAAACACTTGAAATTATAATTGCACGATCAGAGAACTGGAGAGTTACGAACAGAATAATATGGTATCTTGTCTTGTTTGTGTGTGCAACCCCTTCTATCAGTGATACTTTTGTTGAATATTTTTATCTATCTGAGTATGAATGCATGCTTATATCGTGGTAAAGGGAACAAAGAGTTCTCAATTTCAACTGATCTGATTATGTATTTTCAATGTTCTTAAGATCCAACAAATGAAAAATCGTTTTGTTTTCATTATGATTCCTTTTAAGATAGAATACACGCAGGGTTATTCTGAAATAGTTGGTAGAGCTGCTGCATTGAGCTCATTATAAGCAGCAGCAGAACGATTAATTGCACCTAAGAATTCTGTAGTGCAATGTTTCTGAATAATTTCTTTTTCCTCCTCTCCCTCTCTTGACTGGTGCGGAAGTATATTGGTTCTTTCAGTCAGATTGATGTTTAGATTTGAAGGTAAATAGTTCTGGAGGTTTTAAATCAAAAGTGGGATGATTTATACTGATTAGAACAAAATTCTTGAGACCACTTTCTATTTACCCATTTAAAGGTTTTCTTACAAAGTGGAGAATATAGAAAGAAAATAAGCTTGATATTTATTTCTTTTTACTATCACTACATATGTAAGTGAAAACGCAACTAGAATAAATATGTAAGCTTAAAACCTGGTCAGTATATTACAGACCTTAAAGCTTAATAGTTTCTACTTTGCTCACTTCCTGAAGGTAAGGCCAAGTGATGAAGACAACAAACACTTTTACCTAGTGTAATATGAATGTTGTTGGCATTTTTGCATATAAATCTTTAAAACTTAAAACAGTTCAAATTACTGCTGAGATGGAGATTATCTATCTTAAATCAAAGATGGTGTTTTTTTTTTTAATTTGGAAAATAAAAAAAGAAAAATGCTTCTTGTGCCTCCAGTTCTGTTTACTTACTTATTTGATCTGAAATTTACACAAGTAATTCTTTACTGTGTACAGTGATGGTGGTGAGGTGAGCAAGTCTGTCTGCTGATTATGGAAACAATAAAGAAGCTTGGTGGATGGTTGTGGAAGTTCTGTGCAGGGAGTATCTTTTTTTGTGTTTGTTCCTTGGTTGTTGTTCTAATGCATGCGTGTGTGTGTGTGTGTGTAACAGTGAAGCTTGACTGATATCAGTTGGTTTGATGGAGCCAGCTGCAAGCTACCTTAGATTCAGTATAGCACTGTAGGTAAGTCCTGAAATCCAATCTTTTTTTTTTTGTGACAATTATTTTTCTAGTATATGAAAAAAAAGATAAATAAGTTTAAAATTTTTTCTAAATTAACCTGTATGACTGAAATGTTGCAGCAGATTTAATTGAAGTAATAAGTTGCTAGATTAACAAACATTACAGGTAACTGAAAGATGTTTTGAGGTTCATTTACATCCCAAATCTTTCTGTATGACTTTATGTAGACTATTTGACATTATTTTAAAAATGCATGCTTTAATAAGACCTGGATAATGGTTGCACATGTTATTTAACTGTAAAACTTGTCACATTCTTATATTGTAGCATCAGTTTAATCAATGTTTCACTGTTTTTAGTTAAGGAGAGAGACAAATGAAAAAATATTGGGATAAGATACATCTTCATTTATGTAATTAATAAAAATTTTTAAAAAATGAAACTGAACTTAACCAGAATTTTGTTGTTGGCTACTTATGTTATATTGAGCATCTCGAGCTGATAGAATACCAAATTATACTTTCGATACTTTTTCAAGCCTAAAGTACTGTCTTTTGTCTGAAATACCAGTTTAAACTAATGTTTGAAATGTTCATTCTAAATTACCAATTCAGTTTAGTCATCAATTTCTAAAGATATTTTAAAAAATGACAATAAAAAACAAAACGAAACCTGCCCTATCAATAAACAAGCTTTTTATACCCTTATTGTCAGGGTTCCTGATGTTGTTTTGCAGCTGGCCTCAACACTTTACGTTTCTAATTTCTGTTTCATGCTTTCCAACATTCTGAATAATTATGTAATTTTTTGCTTATCTGGATTAATGATGATGGAAATAGTAGAATCTGAGGATTCTCCTTTTCAGGAAGGTAAATAATTCAATTAACATTGTTTGTTTTTTTTAATGGCAAATGGAGTGCCACTCCAAAGTTTTACATTTACTCCCAAAAAATCAGTATAGGATATTTATTTTTAGTCAAGTTGTGCCACTATAAAAAAAATAAAATAATAAATTTGACATTGTGAAATACATCTGCACTCATTGTTTTAAACTGCTCATAACATTCAGCCTTGTTGTTGTTATTCAGAGAGAGTTTTTTTTTTTTTTAGTTTTTTTTTTTAATTATTATATTGTAGCAGGTAAATCATACCTACCTTCAACATTCTGAAGTATTTCTTAATTTAAACAAAAAAAGTTTTAGAATTTAAATAATGAGAAATTGGCTTTTGGTCCACTCATTTCTGTTCTACATGTAAGAAAAGTACAGAATTTGATGTGGTGTATCTGTTTACTTTAAGAACTGTTTGAAGGGAGTCAGTTGTATTTATAGTATCTCTTATTAGTTATTACAGCTGCTTTGTTTCAGACAATAGCAGAATATTCATCAAGAACTGGTGCCTGCTATTTTACTGCCATTGTCTGCATCGCTACATAAAGCGCTGAAAGTCCATTATCAGACGACAACTAGCTGCCAGTTACTAAATCACTCATTTGTCTGGATTTTTCTTTCAATACTTTTACTATCAATAATAAAATATGAATGAATTTCCAAAAGAATTTTTGTATAATTATCAATATAATAATGTATCTACAAACTGCAATCATGCTAACCATCACTTGCTAACAACAAATTAATGTTATAATGGCTCATAGTAATTAATAGTTTTAGCTTGTAAATAATGGGTTGTTTTTTGTTTTGTTTTTAATTTTGAGCATGTGGCCTTTTTGTCAGGTTAAATGCTGTTTGAGGTGTCAGAAACATTGAGCCATTAGTGCTGCATCTTGGTTACAGTTATGAAAACCTGCATGCCCTCAAAACTAGAAGTCTGGTTGTTTTTTTTTTCTTTGTACTTGGTGGTACTTAGACATATTTTGGTCTTTTTTTCTTTCAAGATTGATTTTAAAGCTATTACATTTGTGTTCTAGCTTGTGTAGAAATCTTCAATGCTTTGTATAATGTAGTTTGTTTCTCACTAAAAATCTTGATGGAATCAGTGTTTCAGAATTTTCTTGTAATTTGTTTATCATCAGATGCTGTCTACATGCAACACAATTTCAAAGACTGATATTGTTTTCTCTCTCTTTTTTTCTATTAGCAAGGTGCACAGAAAGAAAACCAACATGCGGGCACAGAGGGATCGAGATGTATTTTTTGTTGTTTCTATTTCAGTCTGGGGGTCACTATTTACCCTGTGGAAGGAAACTGACTACTATTTCCTTACGTATATGAAGTAAAATAAATACAATTTATAGAAATATGGCTTTGTGGGAGTATCAATAGCCAAGATATTTTGAAAGAAAACATTTAATGATTTCTGCTCACCTGTAAAATTACAGATACAGCATTGTCACTAATTTTAAAATCAGGCTAGGGAATTAGATTAGATGATTCAAAATAAATACAATGATATCCATGGCTTTGTAATTGATAAGAAAATGTAATGATTACCTATATGCAGACTTTATAATTTAACTATTGAATTGTTTACATTAAAATGTAGATTCCACATTTTAAAGATTGGATGGACAGAGAAGTAATTTTTAGCTACAGTAGAAGCTGGTTATTAGCAGTCCTGATAAAAACAACTTTGGTTCCTGGGAAAATGTTGTTAATTACCAAATCTTGTCCCATAGACTTTTAATGAAATTTGGATATTAGTAATTGTTATGCTGCTTACTGACAACTTTAGAGTTTCCCGGGATATAAGATATTCACACATTTTGTGATTGGATTGTTTGTATTTTCTTTTATTATTAATGACAACCATTTTACTGGCTTATCATTAGAAGTGTAGCAAGGCATACCAAAATGACAAATTCCTGTTTTAACTGTTGGTGTACAATCACCATTTGGATGCACAGTTGCTCATTTCTGACAGTTGACTCTGTCATGTGTCTTGGCTACCAAATGTGTGGATCTGGTTCTGGACGTGCAGTGTGTCGAGCAAGAGTGAGTAACAGAAAGATTTGATGTTTCAACACATTACTTCACATGTTCAAAAAGAATAGTGATAAAATTTTGAAAAGTATGAGGTCATTTCAAACTGAAACCATAAGCACCAATGAGATTTCTGAGAGACCAAAATTTTTTTTTTAGAAGCTACATTTTTTTAAAATAAAAATCATTGGACAACTACCACTTTAAAAATGTTTGTGCTTCAGCTGCGTGCTTGCTTTACTCATAAGAAAAATTGTAGTACAATACTATAAATGTGCTTATCTCTCATGCATGCATGTGATAAACAGTGTATTTCATGTTTAACTTTTAACATTGTATCAAACAAAAAATTGAAGACTTATTTCAATGACATGCTTATACAACTACTGGGACTTTACATATTGGCAATTTTTGGACAATGACAACTTTCTGACCAAGAGGCTGCTAATAAGCAGCATCTACTGTACTAGGATAGAAACAATAAAAATGAAACTTAGAATTAAGTTACTGTGCTCATATTTTCTTAATTCTTCCAAGCTACTACTTAAACTTAACTCATTAATTACATTAGAAATATTACATCTAAACTATTTTAAATGTGTAATGCTGAACCTGATTGCATTAATTATATTTGACTTGTTTGGTTTTTATCTGGGTCACTGCTTTCTGGAGTTAAACTATAAAGGATCCTAAAGCAGATTTTATTGCATAATTAAGGAACACCATCTTTGAATATTTATCAAACTGCTAATATTAATTCTGGCATTCATCATAGGGTTTGATTAGTTGCTTTTGCAGCAGATTGTATTGTTTGCAGTAGTGCTTTATCTGTTAATGTTGAATGTGAATCTGCTAAAACTATATTCAATCAACTAGGTATTGTTTGTGTGTGGCACTAGTTAGATAACTGGGCTGCTAAGGTTAAGGGTTTCCTGGCAGTTTTTTTTTTACTTTCCTTCAGCCAGCCATCTGGGTTTCTTCCAACATCTAAAAATGAGAGATCATAAAGGGTCAATGAGTTCCAGAGTTGTCTAAATTCACTTGACTGAACACAAGACCAAAATAAAGGGTCATTTATAATAAAATATCTATTTGGGTCAGCCTCTCTTTGAATTTTGAAAATTGAGAGCATTCTTTATGCAATAATTGTAAATAAAATTTAATATAGGAATTTGCTTGTGTAAATATGCTTCAGTTTAATGCAAATTTTAATCTTTTTTTTTTTTACTGGATTAAAGATGCTCTCAAACAAAATGAAGGCTTTGGTACAGTTCCTTTTATTAATGCATGGTGATTTATAATGAATTTTCAAACAATCACATAATTGGTAATTAAAATATGGGTATTGGTTATAACTGTTGAAATCTGCCATGATTATGTTGCAAAATAACAGCTTAATTACATCAGTTTACTTTGCTATGAATTCTAGGAGATTATTTCACTTATTTTTGAGACAACAAGATTGCAACCAAAACAAGTAAAAAAATTACCCAATTTAACCTTCCTTAAACTGAGTTTTTAAAATTTACTGACTTTAAGCTACAGTATTTCTTAGCAGTCCATGAAATCTCAATGTATTCAGAAAAAATTTTAGATTGTTTAGTAGACTCAGAATAACATGAAATAATTTTAAAAATCAGTTTGGATTTAATGCTTTTTTTAATTATGCAAATGCATTGAATAGAAGTCTGATTATAAAATCAATGTTCAAGTGAGTGGCATTATGGTGTTGGTTGCTTTAATAAGATTTGCAAGTGAATTAGGCATTTCTTAATATTTTTAAAACAATCTGATGATGGATGTTGTTGAGTATATCAGCAGTTGAGAAGCAAGAGTAATTTTTTTTCTCTTAATCTGATTTATATAGTAAACCGGTAATTTATAACTTCTATACTTATCTATTTGTCTGTCACTGATAAATTAACACAACCTTGAATAGTTTAATGTATTGTATGCTACAATCAAACATTCAATTACAAAAAAGCCAAGGAACAGTCTTTTGAATAACTTATTCATTTACACACTTTTTCTTACATGATAGATGTGTGTCAACTGATCTATTAACCATTAATTTTATCCCAAGGTGGTTTTTAATGAATTTAGAGGTTTCAGAAATATTGTATATCTAGATACCAGTAAAGCAACTACACAAATCTGTCTGCAGTAACTAGTTTTACTGAAACAGCTTTTCACAGAATTTTTTTTGGTTTTGTTATTAATAAACCATCAAAAACAAAACAGTAAGTATAATTCTTTTTCTTTATTGTGCCACTGATGCACATCTTAAAATCATCAAATGCTATATTAATATAAACTTTTAATTTGTCTTATAGTAAACAACTTTAATGCACATTAAGCAGACAGCTTAAAAATTTTTTTTTATATCAGATGAGTAAGGTACAGATTAATCAGTGTACATGTAGCGATTTACTAATATATATGTAAGGGTAATATTGACAACAGTTGTTAGAAATACTTATTTAATGACCAGTCTTTAAAAAATAGGTTAAGTGAAAAATTGTCATGAGATCTGCTTAAAAATGCACAACCTGCTCTTAGACCATTTAAAATATATAACATATGCTTATTAAATTGCTTAATATTAGATATCAGGCTCTTGGCCAGTGATGGAAATGGTGGGGGTACAGGGCATGTAGCTGCTAATCAATTTCCAGTTTTTTTTTTATGTTCAATTTCTGTAGTTCTAGTTTTCAGCAACAAAGAGGATATGGACAGTAATATAGAGGTAAGGTGGGTCCTTAGGAAGAAGTGATCATAACAAGATCAGGTTTAAACTTCTATGAAACCATTCATAGCACTGGTCAACAAATTTAAATGTATTATACTCATTATGAATGCAAACCAACTTTATAAGACTAATTTTTCATGCTGATTTCAAAATTTCACTCCGTTTGTATGCAGCACGTATCAGTTTTTCAGTAGATACATGCAAATATTTACATATTTGTATATGTGAAATCATTAACGTAATAAATAAGGACATATTATTTTTAGAAAGTAAATGAGTTTATTGAGTTAAAAATCATCACTATCATTCTACAAAGAGTGAATACACAAAAAATGGGTCAGACAAAGTTAGCAACAATGATTTTCTCTGCCGAAAATAAGTTATATGAACACCGTGCTCTAGCAGATACTTCTCCAGTCTTGATGCCAACAGTTCTGCTTTATCTTTTGAGAGGGATAGGTCTCTGACAATGTCATTCATTTCAGCTTGGGAAAATTTCTGAGGTTCAAAGCTATCATCATCAACCACGTAATCTTCCTCAGCAGCACTATCGTGACAGTCAGCAGCAGCATCTGATGTTTCAATACCATCATCTGGTGGAACTGGAATTGGCAGACTTCCATTGTGAGGCACAGGTCTCATTGCAGAATACAAATTGGGATACACAATTTTGTTTATTCTTCATAGAAAATCCTGTGACATTTATTTTGCAAAAATAACAGTCATTAAAATGGTCTTTCGGCTCCCTCCATATTATTGGAATGGCAAAAGGCATGGACTTCTTCCTCTTATTGAACCAGTCACGTAAGCCATTTGAGCAAGCTGAGCAGATAAAATGTGTTGCCCATAACTTGTCCTGATCTCCAAGAGGACAGTCAAAGTATAGCTTATAAATCTTCTTGATCTCTGGTGTTATTGTACGTTTTTGAGCTTTCACAGTAAATTGTCCATAGACATAACAAAACACATCAGGAGGATTTCTACACTGTCTTGACATTGTTAACACTGTAAAACAAGTAAGGAAATAGATACAAACGGTTATACTTATATTGAATTTGAGATGATGAAATATTTCATCAGACCAATTATGACCGGACAATTTGAGATGTTGAAATACCTATTTCATCAGACAAAACTTGATTGGTTAATTTAAGATGATGAAATATTGCATCTGAACTATGCAGCAATGAATAATGTAGTTTATTTTAACGGTATGTTTCCATGATGTAAATGAAATACATTCATACACGTCATTAATTGGAATTTCTATATAATACATGAGCTAAAACCAAAAATCTTTCTCATCTTGAAAACTGTACGTGATGTCAAAAAACTAATTGTATATTTGAAATCAGCATTAAAAACCACACTAAGTACACCTTGACATATGCTTGATGAAAAATACTTGTTGACCAATGTTATTAGCAATAGAAGTCCTATATTATTTATATAAAAATAGACATAATGATAACCACAGTTAACGACCTTTCCGCCTTCACAGAAAACTTAATTACATCTTGTTATGATGCTTTTGTGTAAAATAGTAATTGCTTCAGTAACCCCCCCTTTTTTTTTTAGCTAGTGATCTATTGTTTTGTAACTGTTTATGGTAAGAAATTCATAGAGGATTGGTTCAAGAACAGTTTTATTAACATCTGTCAGACACGACAATACATATAAACAACAACAACACAAATTAAGAAAACCTACGTGTCGGTGGTGAATGTAGATTAAGGCACTTTGACTTTCTATTTGTAGATATTAGAATAGTATATGATAATACAACAACTAGTCATTATAAATGATACATATGACTCTAATTAATAACTAAATTAAGTGTTTTTCTGCACTTAATTATAAAAAAATAAAATTTCCTCCAACATGTTTTAGAAGCTACACGTGAGGAGAATACACTAGATTTGGTTTTCAGCAACAGAGGATATGGTCAGTAATATAGAGGGATGTTGGTCCTTAGACACTTCATTGTCAAAATTAGATAATATTCCAGAAAATTCAATTTTTATCTTTGGGGATAATGATATTGAAAAAAGGGCAGAACAGTTTGGCTTAAATGGTGGGCTATGTATCACAGCCTACAGAGAATTTAACGACTCGAAAGGATATCAACAGCAGAATGAATTTGTTTATGTCACCACAACATGCATGGCTTGAAATTGATCATCTTTCAACTCTTCTCTTTATCAAGTTAGTGGGTGTCAAAATTAAATCCCGAAGAATATGTGAAAACGGCTTAGTGAAAGAAGGTGTGCAGAAAGGAAGAGGTGACAGAAAAAAATGATTATATATCCTTAAGGGGTATTCTCGACTGAGACTAGTACACTTGACTGCTGTATTTGTTCATAAATGAATAAGTAGAATGTATTTATATTGTGCATGATCATCCTGTGTATACAGTATATATGTAAAGTTGTAAACTATGCTATTATTATTATCAATAAAATTATATATATGCATATTTATTTAATGTTACTGGTTATATATTAGTTTGTGTGTGTCTTTTCCCAAGCATGTACCTTGTTCTTAATAACCATTTCCATTCCTGCTCTTGGTATTTAATTATTTAGCATCTGTCATCTTGAAATGTTTCCAGTTATGTTATGAAAAACTGCAACTTTTAATTTTTTGCCACCCTTTGATTGGATAATAAAATGACTGTTTTTAAATCTTTTCTGAGAATGAATTTATTGCTGGTGAAAATTAGTCTTGCTTGGTGGAAGGGCCTAGAAAAATGTTTACTTTATATTATGAAATGATATTTATATATATACTCCTGTACGGATACTGTTGAATAAGTTTTGCTACGTATATATGCTACCATTTTTAAATCAAATCTACATCCAAGATATAACACCAGCTAATTTTAAAACGTTATGCATGTATTTTTGTGTGATTGCTAGTGTTATAATCAGCAAGCATTTCCAAACATGTAATGTGAAGAACTACATTAATTTTAAACTCAATTTTTAAAAATTTGATGTTAGTGGAGGCTAAGTTAAATCATTGGATGAAAATAAAGTGACAATCTTAAATGAGCATGTAAAATGGTAGTGATGCCAGTCTAAAATTGATCACAGAAAAGGCTTTAATATTATGACCACCAATTAACCTCATTACAAACTTGCATGTTTAATATCAGACCATTCAGCTGTTGTCATGGAGTGTTGCACAATTCTTTGACTAGTGTCACTTCCAGTTGATTGAGAAACTTGGCAACAAAGATACCAATCTAGAATGTTCATTTATGTTTATGTACAGAGATTCAGTTTCAATGCTAGTCCATACCATCAGGTTCTCACCAAAAATGTGCTCCTGCTGGGTAGTTAGAAAATTGTTCAACAGAAGCAATCAAGACTAAAGAACACAGCCAATGGGTCATCCTTTGTTTGTTGTCTTATGTTGAGAGATGTGCAGCAGTGATACTCTGGACTATATACCACTATCATTAAGCTTGTTACAAACTATTGAAATTCTATGATTGGCTGCTTTTTGGTCATTTTGGAAAAATGATGTTTTTAAAAAACATTTTCTTCTGATGATGATACTTTCAGGAAGTTGTAACCCTTGGGCAACAAACTGGCCAGCCTGACTGAACTTTATTGGTGATCTAAAAGGACGCTGCAATGACCATTATATTAGGAAGTAATGGCAGTCTTTGTCATCCCTAATCAAACATCCTGTTTGTTTGAGTCACTTCAATTGATGCTAAATTGTTTGGGCATTAGTAATATTATTAATGGCTTAAACCATGTGCATTGTTAGTTTATGGTAGAATTGGTTTGTGGATAGTCTAGGTTGCTCAGTTGCAGTGGGGATGATTAATGTTATATGTATACGCTGTTGTATTTGGGTTTCTTTTTAAAATATGCAGGCCCAGGCTTCAGAATGCTTGTTGCTTTTCTTTTTTTTTGACTTGTATGTATAAAACTGCAAGTGTGTTTGTGTTAAGAATAAAACCATATTTTAAAGCTAACTTTAAGCGGGTGTATGAACTTATATTTGTACAATGGAAATTTGAAAATACTGATTTTTAAATCAAAATTATGCATAGTAAAAAAAAAAATTGAAGTTTGGATAAATTCAGTGTGCTCAAAGCAGCTATCATTTCATTTAATTACATATTGTATATTATCATGGATAAAATGCGCGATAAATATTAGGATTTTGACATGAGAATTCTAATTTTATTAGGACGATCTTGTTTTAAAAGTATACGAAATTTATTTAGTACAGGGTTATTGGCCTTGTTTTCAGGGAGCGCTATGTAGTGCATAGATTTTTTAAATAATTTTCTTTTCATAATATTATTTATAAATTGTTCATTGAATTGATCAAAATAAGTGAAAATTTTAATTTGTTGAAAGAGTTTTCTTCAAAAAAAATTTCTTGCAATTTTTTTTTTTTTTCCCAAAAGTTTATTGCCAAATACTGAATTCTCCCAGCGGGCGGAGGTCTTTTGACATGGCGGCCACCAGTAAGGCTTTCGTGTCATGTCTGACGGGAAGATAACGACGACACCCCAGCGAAGGCTTACGTACACGGGTGCTGTTATTTTGGGTGTGGCAGGAGCTGTGGGTGTAGGCTTCTATGCAGCAGTCACACCGTTTTTGTCGCCAGCTTTGCGTAAAATCTGCCTGCCCTACGTTCCCGCTACCACGGCCCAAGTACAGAACGTCTTATCCGCCTTGAGGGGAAGAGCGGGGGGTTCTTTGCTGGACCTAGGGAGCGGAGACGGCCGCATTGTAAGTACTACTACTACTACTACTACTCAGCTTGAAGTAGACTGGTGGTTTCGGGACATTCCCCAGCCATTTAATAGAGCTAACTTTTAGGTTTCTAGGAAAAATGAAGGGCGACGATTTGGGTGGCACTTTTTTGTAATACAAACCTCCGAGTCTCGGGGGGGGGGCTATGAGAAAATTCTTCCTTAGTTACCTTATTCTAAGGTATAGATATTCCTTGAGGTGTGGGGTTCTAACCCTTTATGTGTTGCGTATTTAAAGAACCGGCTTAATTTCTCGAACTGATATAAACAAAGATTAATTCTTCTAACAAACGGTTGCTTTTTGAGAGGTGGTAATTTACGCTAACTTTTATTTCTACATGGTTAGCCTGTGCTAGAAACTTTGAGGATTTGGAATTGACCATTAATCTTCGTAAATATCTCGCTTTTTGCATGCTGGGCACGTTAACTCAAGAAGCCAAATAGACTTGATTCTCGAGAGTTGTCGCCCCTTCAGAACAACAACATAGTTAATAATAATAATAATAATAATAACGGGTCATTCCACGTCAAGTGGACCAGTGGTCAACACCCGATCCCCTCAGAAAAATTTGTAAAAAATGTATGTAGTAGTAGAAGCTTTTAAAATTCTAAATGTGAAATTTGAGCATCCTAAGTAAAAAAAAAAAAAAAAAAGTGACCGAGATATGGTAATTTTTCTGCAGTCTCCTTTCAGACTTAAAAACATCTTTAATTTTCTTCCATCTATGCCTACATTTTTTTACTAGTTCCTGTTGGGCTACAGATACCTAACTTTGCTGTTTGGAGGAACATTTTACGTAAATTGCGACTCTGCATTTGGTCTTTCTGTTTCTCTTAACCCTTTCCTGTTGGCGCTCTGCAAAAGGGAGAAAAAATTCGGGCTGCTTTGTTTTTTGGCATTTTTGGTGGCTTCTTACCTGTTGTACCATCCAGAACTGTGCAAATTGAGTTTTCAGTATATGATTAGTTATATAAAGACTAGAAGATAACATTGTGATGATATGAGTGATATCCCCCGAGATATCTCTGTCTGAACTTGCTTTCCCATGGAAAAGTGGCCATTTTAGCAGCCAATTTAGCCATGTCAGCAAGATTAATTTTTATTGCAAATGAATTCTCTGATGTCCAGCTTTAACATATCCAAAATTCAACTCTGGCTCTCAAGTGCACTCTCAAGTGCATGCATCTTGGCAATATCGTGCATTATTGCATCTTCGTAAGCTGCAAAGAAATCCCTACTGTTGTACCATGATGGTCAATATCATCAGTCTGAAAGAACTTTTTATGTAGATTACGAATGGCTGAAGGAATTAGTTTCATCCTGATTGTGCACTCAGTTGTGTCAGCTTGTCTGCTGACCGACACTAGCTGAGACAAATATGAAGTGCGAAAGAGAAAATAAGAGAGAAAGCGCTGGGAAAAAATGACAAAGAACACAACCGTTTCACGATGCTTAAACAATGGGGTCTCTGGTATATATCTAGCACTGTCTGTGCATGCTCTTTATTAATAATCATCAGCGATAGACTCGAAACCTTAATGTTTTCATTACAAATATAATCTGTGGCTTCCACCACAACATGCTGCTTCATCCCAGTCCGTGAATCCGATGCAGCACGTGCTCGTTGATATCGCTCACCAATCATCAAATAACATCATCCGATCATCGAAGGGTTAGGGTGTACAGGCATAGTGTTAGTCCGGTGCAGGTGCATCAACTTTTGGCCTACTTCCTTTCATTTTTTTCTGACCATTTACTAATTTTGTGCAGCTTGATTTGATAGTCAAGGAAGATGGAACAGTGTATGATAGGAGTGCAACTCAAGAAACTTGTCATAGTAGACAATTCATATGGACACATGGACTGATACAGTTTGCTGAATTAACTGAGAGAAAGAGAGAAGCCTACTTCAGTTGCCTACAGGAAAGCAACTGGATCAGGAATCGACAATGGTGCGCTACCATCATGAGAAACGGTACATTTCCAAATACGAGTCTTGGCACAAGTGCAAGGATCCATTTACACATCATAGATCAAGAGTAAAAAGTGAGTAGCATAATTTTCAATTGTTTTCATGTCTTTGTAAATTTACTGAATGATTTTAGCAGTGCTATTTGAAAACATTCTCTGTACAGTGACACCAAATATCTGTGGAAGTTTGGAGTGTCAATACAGCCTGAGTACAAACAAGCAAGAAAAAGTGGTTAGACTTTTCTTGATCCAGAGTACCCAATCAAAATAATGTTTCTTATTCATTGATCTGATTATTTACCTTACGTAATGCCGCATGTTGGTACATGAGCATCCTACTTGCTTATTGGGTCATATGTGGCCGGCTGACTGATAAAGGTGCTTTTTCTATGATCTTCGAAGCCAATTTGCAAAGAAATTGTAGATGGAATCGTTTTGTTTGATATATTCGTAATCTACATAAAAAGTTCTTTTAGACTGATGATATTGACCATCATGGTGCAACAGCAAGGATTTCTTTGCAGCTTATGAAGATGCAATAATGAACGATATTGCCAAGATGCACAAAAAAGATGGTAAAAATAAAAATAAAGCACTTGAGAGCCAGAGTTGAATTTTGGATATGTTAAAGCTGGACATCAGAGAATTCATTTGCAATAAAAATTAATCTTGCTGACATGGCTAAATTGGCTGCTGAAATGGCCACTTTTCCATGGGAAAGCAGGTTCAAACAGATATCTCGGGGGATATCACAATGGTATTTTCTAATCTTTATATGACTAATCATATACTGAAAACTTGATTTGCACGTTTCTGGATGGTACAGCAGGTACTCTAAGAAGCCACCAAAAATGCCAAAAAACAAAGCAGCCCAAACTTTTTCTCCCTTTTGCAGAGTGCTGACAGGAAAGGGTTGAGAGATACAGAAAAACCAAATTGCAAAGTTAGGTATCTGTAGCCCAACAGGAACTAGTAAAAAAAAATTGTAGGCATAGATGGAAGAAAATTAAAGATGTTTTTAAGTCTGAAAGGAGACTATGCAGAAAAATTACCATATCTCGGTCACTTTTTTTACTTAGGATGCTCAAATTTCACATTTAGAATTCTAAAAGCTTCTACTACAACATACATTTTTTGCAAATCTTTCTAAGGGGGTCAGGTTTCTTAGAGTCCAGAATTTGGTCCACTTGACTTGGAATGACCTTAATAATAAATCTTAAAAGTTAGATGAATATCCCTTTATTTTAGGTTCTAGAAGCAGCCCAACATGGCTTTGAAGCAAGCGGAGTAGAGTTAAATGTTTGGCTAGTGATGTATTCTAGGCTTAGGGCCTGGAAGCTTGGATTGCAATATGAGGCAAAATTCCTCAGGCAAGACTTGTGGAAGGTATGTTGTTTTAACTCAAGACTAAATTTACTTAGTTTTGAATGCCAAGGCTGATTTTCTCTTTGTCACCAGACCAGCTAACATTAAAATAATATATAACCCTTACCCTCTAGTGTCGTTAACTAAATTTAAAAAAAAAGTTTTTACTTGGTTTTAATGAAATGTAAATGAGATTTATTTCAGAATAAAAATCTAAAGTAATGCAACAGAGAAATGTTAGATTATCAGCTAATAAATTGCTCAAGAGCTGAGAAAAAGTATGGTAGGATTTTTAGCAAAATAAGAATTATTTCAGAAAGTTATTTCCCAGATTTGTCAATGTAATGTAGAATGATATGTAGGAATAAAAACATTAAAAAGAACCATTTCTTTATATAGTAAATCTTGTAGTATGGATAACTTCACCCACCAAGAATAACCTTGCAACCAAATTGTATGGATGCACTAAGTTTCTTGTATACTTGGTTACAAAGAATTACTCTTGTTCTGTTGGGCCAATAATGTGTAACAAAAGCTGTGTGTGACTTTTTATTTCTTTTTAAAGGTTGATCTGTCTACTTATGACAACATTGTGGTTTTTGGCGTGGAACAAATGGTAAGTTCGTTTTTATCTGCCAAAGTGCTAAAACTTTATGTAGCAGTCAGAGATGGTCTAGAGTACCCAAGCAATACAGAGTTACAGTTTGGTGATATCCTCAGTTGATATAGAAGCATTTGCTGCCACTCATATAACAAAAGTTTGGGAATTGTTCCTTGAGGGTAGAGCTGGTTGCCAGGGTTGATTTACAAATACAAATCATCAGTTTGAAATATCTTGAATACAGCAGGACTATTCATAAGACCTGCTGTTTCTGTCAGGCACCATATGACACTCTGGGTCATATTAGTATAGCCAATAACAGCACTATCTGTCAGCTGATCATTGAAGAAGCCTGTTTATTCTCTAGGAACCAGTAAATGAAATTGGCATATGATTTATGCCAGACATGGTGGTTGTAAAACCAACATCAGTCAAGCCTTCTGTGCACCTTGATAAGGCATAAAGAGACTGTTCTAGGCTAATGCAGCAATTTCTTAAATATCCACATGCCTGGTCATCTAACCTGTGATGTGATGCTATGCTTGACTCCATCACTGTCATGCTTTCTTAAATCAGGAGCACCATACAGGACTTGAGTGAAGTGAAGCCTATCGCCACCACTTGAGAAAAAAAAAGGCTCAGTAGCCCCCATCAGATGAGTTTGACAAAAATTAGTTGGGTTGCATACTTCTGATGTGTGGTATGGCAAAGCTTGAGCAGAATTTGAACAATCGAAAATCATGCCCTACTTCATCTGTTAAATTTATCACGTGCACACACCTGTTGTCTTATCAGGACGACAGTAAACCTGCATTTTATTGCAAAATGACTTTCTAGTTTACAATGTCCATCTGAAACATATATTTGTAATCACTCAGCATGCTGCCTAAATGGTCATCATCTTTACCTATTCAGTGAGTATGACAAATCTGCCATGATCCATTTTCCCAATTTAACAATCCTGCTTGGAATAGTGCTATTATGTATTGCTTCAACATTCATTCACTAGATGAAGGAAACTTGATATATTTTGCAAAAAAAAAAAAACCAATCTCCTAAAATTGAAGCCATTGTAGGAATGAGTTGGTTTAGAAACTTTTTATTATGCATTTAGCAAAATACTTATTTCATTTAAGTCAGTATCTAAGTTATCAGTGATGAGCAATTTTAGATTTCAAAATTCTGCCAAAGCTGTGCCACCTTACAATATATTAAAAATTATATGTACGTGTATGGTTATTAAGCAGAGATAGGATTCCACTTAGCTTCTCAATCTGTTTTTGCACAATTAAAATTATCAAGTTCCCCTAGATGTTTACAGGGCTCCAATCATCTACTGCTCATAACTTTTTTTCAGCAATTATTAGTAAAGTAAAAGATATCATCAATTGAATTTATTGTGGAAATATTTCCTTAGCAAGAGTGAGGGAATTGATACAAGGCTTCCTCCTCATAATAACTTAACTAAAATGTGCTTTATGAAAATTCTAGAAGACTGATTTGAAATCTTCTTTTAGTAAAATCACCTAAACTTTTCTTTCAGATGTTGCCACTTGAAAGAAAGTTCATCAGGGAGCTAGCAGAGAAAAGCTGCATAGTTGCCTGTAGGTTCCCAATTCCTAACTGGCAACCTGTAAAAACAGTTGGCCATGGAATTGACACAGTCTGGCTTTACCACTCAAGAAGGTGAGGTGTATGATGTTCTACTGGAGTAAAATGTAACTCTGAATCTGACTATACATTCAAATTTTTATTACAGAGGATAAACCACATTTTGGAAGCTATTATTAATAGTACTTTATTCCACAACACAGTAGCAGGAACTCAATGATGGAAAAGCCTAAGGTTGGTGTGGACCATTGTAATGTTATGGTCATCACAAGCATCAATGACAGCTTGGTCATTGGTTGATCCTGCTGGGGAGGCAATGTATTCAACACCACTCTGAAAAAAAGTTTTTTCTTAATGTTAGATAAAATTGGCACATGCATCAGTCAAAAGCCGAGTATAATAGATTTCCTCATAATTGGTAAACTTAGACAAATTGTTTCCTTGTCTTATAATTACCTGATAAGCTCTGTCAATGTTGTCTCTGAATGGAAAGAAAGCATCAGAACTGAGGGACACAGCTTTTAGTTGTTGTATCCAATCCTTCCGCTCTTCCTGAGATTCAGTTGGAGGAAGGAAATGAAACAATTCTATAAAATTATTGGGAATCACAACATTCTAGTCTTTAGAGCTCCAGCTGTGGATTAATTAACCAGAGATTGTCACCAATAAGTGATTAGTGTCTGGTATAACCTCTACAAATCTGCTCTTTATAAGATTCCTGACAATTAACAAACTAGTAAAGTCCCTGTCATATTTACCTCAGTAAGCTGTGCAGGAGGATCTTCCATCAAACTCTCCCAATCTGAAAATTTCATGTCCTATAAAAAGATGTAAATAAGATTTTATTGTTGAGTGGTACTACTTAGACTGCCATAATTTTTTTAAAATCTTGGATAATACATAAAGATGTTGTCTCTCACCTGACCAACAGTTCCCAAAACATAAACATCAATAGCATTTGAAATTTCTGCTCGCTTCACGCCTTTTTTGAACTTCATCCCTAACACCTTCGGATGTTGACGAAGCCACCTGTAAAATAAGGATTATAGAGAGAGACCTAAAGAGTTCTGGGTGGTCATTGGGGTTCCTTCTTGCTTCAACAGAACACCTAAAGACCTGGCCACCCAGCAAGTACTATTTATTTCTGTTGTGTCCTCAACATTGGCATACTAGAACTTCCTATTGCTACCAAACAACATAATTTCCCCACAGATTTGCATTGTGAGCACAGCTTACCAGTTATTGGCCTTGTCACCAGCGAGCCGAGTACAGTGGATTCTGGACTGCTGACCAGCACCAATACCAATTACCTGAATTATTGAGAGAGAGATTATATGAAACTACTTAACCTCCACTTGAGGTTACACAAATTGTTTACAGTAATATATATTTTAATGAAATAAAAAAATTTACTTCCTACAAAATATACAATTTTCCACTCCAATAGTGTAGCTGAAATTCTCATAAGGTCCTAAATGTTGAAAGTCTCCTTGAAACACACATGGTTCCTGATTTTTTTACATGTTTGGATACAATCACCAATAATTGCTTTCTTCCACTGGTCAGCCATATTTTTGCAAACTCATGAAGCTTACTAACAAACCAAAAAAATTCAGTTTTAAAACAGTTGCAAAACATCCATTAAAAATTTGTATGAGAAATTACATGTACTACTATAGCTGTGTAATTCAGCAATAAAGTAGAAAATATATTTGATATCACTTTACTTATCTTAAATACTCTGCTGATGACTGCAGCACAATTCACATCAGATGGAGATGTAAAGACTAAAATCTAGCAACCAATTAAGTGATCTTTCAATTCCAGCTCATTCTGCACACAGCAGACATTTCGTATTCTGTCTACTTTCATCAAAACTTTGAGGACAAAAAAAAAAAAAACAGTATTCCTCATGACTGATGATGCTTGATCAGGAATAGTCTTTGAATTTCTCAAAAATCTCAAAACTTCAAATCCAAACATTTAACAGCATCATGGAAGAAACTCGTGGGGCTAGTAAATTCAGTCACCAAGGCAGCTATCATCACAGCCTTGCTTGCTGATCAGAAAAAAATCCACAGTAAAGGAATACTCTTGGGTATTAGAAATTGAAGATTCTGACATCAACAGTAAAAATGTTGGCCTATTTGAAAAATTAAAACAAACCACTAGCAACATACCTGCCCATCCCGAGCATAACAGACCGAATTAGACTGGGTGTACTTCAAAGCAATGGATGCTACAATCAAGTCACGGACAGCAGAGTCTGGCAACTGGAGAGAGAGAAACAAACAAATATTAATTTTGATTTATTCTTATACATGTTGAATAGCTTAGATGCCAACATGTTTCAGTTTTTAATATTGCTTGCAAATTGAGTACATCTATTTACGCTGCAAGAGATGGTAGCCCAAAAGACCTGGGTTTAGATACTTTTGAAGCAGAAATAATTCTAACAAAACAGCAAAGAGACATCCCTCACCTCCTTTCTCTTGGTGACAACATTAGTGAACAGATTTTTGTCTATGACAGCAATGTTTCGAAGCTGTTGTAGTTGAAGCCCAAACAGGGTCCGCATCTCCATGGGTGGTGGTTCATAGTTCTCGTCCATCTGAGAGAGAAATTGATCTTCACACTTAAATAGGTCCAAGCTAGGGAAAGAACACAGGATTCAGTAAACAGCACCTGGTAAGCATCTCAGAAAACATCTCGAATCCTTTCCAAATGGCCATGGCCAAATGATTCATACGAACGAGACTAGATTTCATCAGTTCTTTATCAGGTTTACAAAGGATAACACAGATCTTCACACAAGCAGAGAGTTCATTTACTCCATGACTAAAACGTAACTTTAGTGCTGAAAGCATAGCAGTAGTGATGACAACTTACAATTTTCATCAAAGAAATATCCTCAATCTGGCTACATTTTCTGTCAAATATTCCATCACTTCCACAAAAACAAATATACTAAGAAGCAAAGTTGTGATTAATCATCAAAAAGTGTTCATAATAACAGGAGAGAAAATTTTAATTAATGCCTAGCTGGCAAATTTTACAACATATTTCAAAACTCCTTTTTAAGTTATAAAAAAAACACAGCAGGCCTGTCCAAAGTGTCCTTTAGGTTATTTCTTATCTGTTACTTTCATATTTCAATTCCAGAAGTGGTTCATTAAGAAAACAAATCTTTTAATTCAAATAAAAAAGAACCAACATTTGGGATGTTGCCAAAACTAATATTATACTTAACATGTTCAATTTTTCTCAAAAAAAAAAAAACATTAAATTCCAATGTCATGCATTTTTTTTAAAGAATACCACATCAGCTATCACAGTAGTAATCAGACACCCAGACTAATCAATGAAAGTAGAACATTAGCATCTGAGAACAAGACAGAGTAAGATTCATGGCACACAAAAGGTGTCGTCATATTACCATGTGACAACTGCTCCACACCAAAAGCCCATACAAATAACAGATTCTAAAGCAGGAAATTGTATTGTTATTGAAAATTGTTTATTTTGCTGCACTATAGCATTTTAAAGATTATTTAACATGTATACTGGTAGTAGTGGGAAGAATGAATACAATCTTTTCTTCACATTAAAGCCAGCTAAATGACCTCAGTGATATATAAAAATCACTCGATCTAAACTGTTTTTACACATTCATTATGATACTCAAAAGGTGTGTAGCAGTTCTTGTCAAAGATGAAAATGTTTCTAATGGTAAATGAACCTTTTATTAAGTTTAGGGCTCTCACTTTTACTCTAGATGACTTTTACAAACAAAAGCTCTGTGAACATCCAGCCAGCCTATTTATACAGTGAACACAAGTCAGAAAAGTCCTTAATTTCTAGTTGATACAAATTTTATAAGAGCAGCATTTGCTAGCACTTCTTAACTTCTAGCATAAAGCTTTTGTGTTAGAAAACACAGGCTTTCAGAACTACAATCAATAACTACTTGGTATATTTAAAGAGAGAAGGGTGGCTTGGTGGTTATGCTGAGGTCTCAAATTCAATTACCAGCCAGATGTAGCTACCTCCATGCCAAAGCCAGAAGAGCCAGGTCCTTTGTGATAGTAGATAACTGCAGCATTATGCTCTCACCAGTTCTCTCTCATTGACACAGTGACATAAGCAGCAGAATATTTAAAAAAAAAAAAAACATCCAATAACCATTTTTAAAAAATTTTTTTGGTTATTTCCATATAATTTTCTTTTGTTTTTTTTAAACAAAGATGTTTTACGGTGCTCATATTTCTAACTTCAAAAGTTTACATTCATGAAGTCTCCATCATACTTTCTGAAACAGTAGTTTTGTTTCTACTTCCAGGTTTTAATCATTCTACATTCTCTAGACCAGTGGCTTCAAACCTTTTTATGCCACGTATCCCCAAGACAGCTTCAATTTTTGTCAATGAGGAAAATATCTGTTTGCACATGTACGAGGGTAGGCTGACTAAGGAGGAGTTATGCCACAGCAATGCAACTTGGCATGCATTAAATTCAACCTTTCCTGATACTAACTGCATTGTTTCCTTCCAGATAAACCCACATTGGATAAGTAATTCAGGACTGTGAAAAGTTGTACTGGAGACATTTCGAGAATATGGATAAAATTTGGCACCGTGGTGTTATCAAATATCTGCAGAAAAAGTGGTTAGACCCCAAGGACATTCATGCTGACATGGTTGCTACATTAGGGGACGATGCTCCGGCTTTATCAACTGTACAAAAGTGGGCAGCTTAATTCAAGAGGGGTAGGGAGAGCCTTGAAGATGACCCAAGGTCCGGACGTCCTGCCACGGCTACCACCCAAGAAAACATCGACCGTGTTCACCACGTGGTGATGGATGACAGACGTTTAACTGTTAATCAGATAGCTAATACTGTAGGCATCTCCCGTGAACGAGTCGAGAACATTTTACACAACAAACTTGGTATGTCAAAGGTTTCCGCTCGGTGGGTGCCATGGCTTTGACACCTGATCAAAAGCACACCAGGCTGGTCATGTCGCAGGCAAACTTGGCACTTTTTGAAACAGATCCAACCAGTTTTCTTGAACGTTTCCTCACCCAAGATGAATATTGGGTCCACCACTTCATGCCAAAGACCAAACAGCAGTCCATGCAGTGGAAGCAGGGAAGGTGATGGCCTCAGTCTTCTGGGATGCAAAGGGCATTGTGTTCATTGACCATCTTCAGAAAGGCCAAACTATCAATGGAGAATACTATGCCAACCTATTGAGGCAGCTGCGAAAAGCAATCAAGTCAAAACTGACGAAAGGAGTCTTGTTTCACCAGGACAATGCTCCTGCACACAAGTCTGTGGTTGCAATGGCTGCTGTGCGTGATTGTGGTTTTGAACTGGTCGATCACCCTCCATATTCTCCTGATTTGGCACCATCTGACTATTTTCTGTTCCCCAACAGGAAAAAACATCATTTGGCTGGGAAGCAGTATCGGGCCGATGATGATGTCATATCTGCTGTTGAGGACTTTTTCGAGGATCAGGATGAGAGCTTCTATACCACGGGAATCCAAGAGCTGCAACACCAATGGAAGAAATGTGTGGACCACAGGGGAGACTATATTGAAAAATAAACCACATTTGATCAAATGACTTTTGCATCATGGTCAGCCTATGAACTTTTCAGCCTTCCCTCGTAAATGCAATTTCACCAAGATCTTCCTCTCACTTAATGTTTTGTAAGGTGCACTCAGGTCAATTAATGGTTCTTTCAGGTCCCCAGATAGAGCTGCACCTTTTGTAGGTTTACATCTGGACTCTGTCTGGAAATTAATGATGCAGTTTTTCATATAACTTATGAAAATGGCCTGCAATGGCAGCTTTCAAATCCAGTCAGATTCACAATCCTGAGAAATTTCCACTTTCAACACAAATTTTCCAAAACCTAATTTTCTTCAACATAACAAAAACACTTGTATGCCTGCTAACTTAGTTTTACTAAAAAGGTCTGCAGATATGCAAACTTGTATATACCATTTATATTCCAAGAAACAAGTTCAAAACACTTAATTCATAGAGTCAGAACAAGATTCTCTGGAGATCCAGCATACCTCAAGTGTAGCAACAGATCTGTAAATCAAATGCATTCACCACTTTCAATGCTTCCTTCAAAACATCATGCAAATTGGCACGTGTTCTTTGCTACCAATGTATGACATATTGGTCCCATTTAACATTAGGCACAACTTTCTTAATTTGCAATATGAGCCCAGTCTTTGCCCATAATTGCAGCAGCTCCAACAGCAAGATAAAGACTGGAACCTTCACGAGGTGTTGTGTCAGGTCGTCTCCTGACAACTACCAAATTCAGTCTACTACACCCAGAGCTGCGCTGTGGAAGGCATACCCTTTTCCCTAGCTAGAGTTGTTTGTCCCGCCCCACATCTCCGGTCACTGCTTCTACAGGTGGGAGACATCTAAACAAACCCGGGACCCACCAGCCCAGGTTGTGTCAAGACCATCCACAGCAACTTTGTCCCCATTGTGTGCTCGGCCTGCTGACGGGAATTCCACAGGAAGTGTAGCAGCCTGACTCGATCTCAGCAAGAGAGTCCAAATGGCTTCATCTGCGGTTCCTGTGCAGGATCTCTCGTCGTGCCAACACTACAGCCAACATACACCAGGATGCCAGATGCCACATCTGCAAGTCAAAAATCCACTCTACCCATACCCCAATCATTTGTCAGACCTGTTCCAATGTTACTCATCGCTCTTGTACAAACATTTCTCACTACACCCAACACCCCCAATGGCATTGTTCATCTTTTATTCCTTCCACCAGACCACAATCTCTTACACCCCAAGTTGCATCACCCATCAGCACACCCTCCCTACATAACCAACCCACCCAACAAAACAAAAACTGTCCTTCCTGCAAAATACCTTTGGTCCGATCCAGAATCCCCCTCGTGTGTCGTTCATGTTGTTGTGGTTTCCACCTCAAATGTGCGCCAGAAACCTGCATATCACTACAGCGCCTCCGAGATTCCAACGAATGGATTTGCCAAACCTGCCAAGAGTGTCCTCCTCTCCACCCGCAAGTTCCAGCAATAAGGCGAGCAGAGCTACCGCGTGCATCAGTCTCCTGCCTCAACATTCTCCAATGGAATTGCGACTACTTGGCTTCAAAGGTTATGGAGCTGAAGGCCTCTCTACAGTGCTATAAAATAGCTGTTGCTCTCATACAAGAAACCAAACTGGGCCTTGAAGATCCTACTCATATCTTGTGGTTTGATGCGATTCATCAGGACCTTATCAGGAGCGGCAGCCTCTTGATCTACATCCGACAGGGTATACAGTACTCAGTACTACCAAACACGAACACAAACCTGTTGCAGCTTCAACAGATCATTCTCCCGGTTGCATGTAGACATAACATTTCCATCAACAATACCTACTTCCTGCCACAAAGATCAGACTATGCTGAAAGCCAAGACAACCACCAAAGGTGTGGCTCTACTGCCTCCCCAAAGATTGTGGTATCATCTGTGGTGACTTTAATGCTCACCACGCAGCATGGGACGACTTTGCTCAGGCGGACGCCTGGGAAACAGCACTCCACACCTGGGACGAAGAGAACCATAAGGCCATACTCAACGAGGGCAACCCAATATCAACAAAGTGCTAGGGTGAGCGCCCCTGACCTCACCCTAGTCGACATGGTTTCAGCCAACCGCTTCTCCTGGACACCCATAAATGAGCTAGGCTCAGACCATCTACCCATCTTGGTCACATGGTAGAGAACCTGAAAGTTGAACACCCAAAACGAAGGATCCAGCTCAACCTCACGAAACCAGATTGGAAAAGCTTCCAAAAGATTTTATTCACAGAAGCTCCCAAATTAGCGTCAACAGGTCCCCAGTGGGTCAACTTAAGGATGTGGCTTCATGCACCATCCTGTCAACGTGAAACCCCTCGGATGAATCCAGAACTTCAGGAGCTCATCAATGAGAGAAATAGATTACGACGGCACCTTTTGCAAAACCGGGAGGCTTTGACGGCGAAAACGGAAGAGGCAAAAAGGGATGCCTGGCATAAGCATCTTCACAAAATCTCCGAGCACAAAGATGCGAAGCAGGTGTGGCAGGTCATCAGAATGCTCTCAGGCAAAGGCACACTGAACACAGGCAAGACGCTAGTCTACAGGAGAGCAGAATTCGCCAGCGATCGTGCCAAAGCAAACGCCTTCATCCAAGAGTATGTCTCTATCAGTAGCCGAAAGAGCGATCGTACGAGTAGGAGAATGGTGAGAGAGCTCCGCCAACTCACACGGGGTTTGTGAAAATCTCCCCCGCCAGGCAATTGAAGAGGCATTCACCCTTGAAGAACTGCAGTGTGCCCTCAAACAATTAAAACAGGGTAAAGCAGCAGGACCTGACGGAATAGCACCAGATCTGCGCAAGCACATCCCAATAACAGTGGCGACAGAACTTCTGAAGATTCTGAATCACAGCTGGCTGGAGGGGTGGTGTCCGCAGGACTGGTGCAAGGCAACCATTGTACCCTTTCTGAAAAAAAGGGAAAGATCCAAAGGACGTGGGAAGCTATCGCCCAATAGCGCTGACCTCAACAATTGGGAAAACTCTGGAAAGAATGATAGCAAACCGTATGTCTTGGTGGCTCGAGCAGCATTCGATCCTAAGTCCCTGGCAGGCCAGTTTTTGAAAAGGACGTAGTACAAGCAACCAATGTCTTCGGCTGTCCCAATTCATCACCGACGGGTTTCAGTCATCACAGCGTCTATGCACTCTTGTAACCTTCTGACTTTAGTAAAGTTTACGAACGCATTTGGCAGTCAGGTATACTACAGAGAATGAGGCGGCTCGGCGTACCCCATGCGCTTCGTTGAATGGTTGTCGACGTGGTTCACCAACCGCACCGCCAGGGTACAGATCAATGGTGCAGTGGGGCGCTGTCGCGCCTTCAGAGGGCCTCCCACAAAGGTCGGTCCTCTCTCCTCCCTTGTTCATCATCTATCTCAACAACCTGCTACAGATTTGACTCAACCGCGCTGGTCAGTGTATATGCCGATGACCCAGCCCCAGCCTGCAGTGGTCAGAACAAGGAGGTAGCTGGGTGACTAAAAAGAGAGGTCGACAAGGTCATCAATTGGAGTCAAGATGCCCGCTTGGCAGCCGAACATTGTTATTGATGGTCGCAGATTGACCCGCAATCCACTGCCTACCTTCCTGGGTGTCTGTTATGATGGACAGCTCTCATTCGGAGAGCAGGTCCAGAAAATTTGCCGATCAATACAGCGTCGAACAAACCTGCTTCGCACCCTGAGAAGCACTTCATGGGGATGGCAGCCAAGGAATCTGCGAAAAATTTATATCTTCACATAGTGAAGTTTGGCAGAATACGTAGCATCAGCATGGGCCCCTTATCAGCCACTAATATCAGCATGCTCGAGAGATCCCAGTTGAATGCTGCCCACACCATAACAGGTCATCTTCGCACCACCCCCCATCGAGGCAATCCTGTACGAGGCGGGTCTATGGCCTCAGGAATGGCGGTGCCAGATTAGTGATACTACAAGCTCAGGAAATTATCCATCAATGGCACGGCCCGACAGGTGCCCGAAGCAGCTCCTTCCATTCCGAATGGATTGCTCTTACAAAAGCCATTTCCTGGTTGCACAGTCACCAAGACTGGACTGCAAATCGCTAGTCGAGGCAGTGGGCAATCCCCATCCAACAGACCCAGCCATTTGGAGCTCCAGAGAGAAGCAGCAAAACTGCTCACAAACACCTCCAGGTGGCCCCTGGTCACTGAAACCTCCCAGGAAACGACCTGGCTGATGAGCAGGCAAAACTAGGCTTTTCATTCACCCAAATCGTCAGCCCAGACGTTATTTCCATCAGACATGCTATTATCCGTAGCGAATGCCCCCCTCAACCACCCTAGTCTTCTGCAACTCTACACCAAGAAGTCAGATGACAAAAACGAGTTCCGCCTGACAAAGGCAGATCGCTCCAACCTCATCTGCTTCAGATCTGGTCATCACCCGGCGTTATGCAGATGGTTGTTCCTAACCAGAAAAGACGAAACATCTGTGGCTTTGGTGTCCAGCACTACTTACCGAACGACATCACTGCCAGCTAGGTGCGCCTTCCACAAGCAGCTCTAGCGCTTGAGGACTATCCTCAGGCGCCCAAGGTGAATTAACAACAATAACAGCAGCTGCTCCAACAGTACATGTACACACCACACACCAGGACCACTCAAGTCCACTTTTACTTCAAAAAATTGTCCAGTAATTTAAAAAAATGACTTAGCCTAATATCTAAGGGTAATGCCTTTCAACCAAGCATACCCCCCCCCCCACTGCCATCTTGTCAGGGAACCAGGTACATTCTTGTTGACTTCAGTACTCTCATAAAGTTTGACAATAAATTTCTTACATGCAAAAACGTCTCATGGTCGATTGACAACATTTCCCTTTTCTTTAATCTTCTGCAATGTCATACTGTCAGATTTGGAATAGTTTTAATTATATAAATTACCTTTATATGCTGTGCTGCCTTATTTTTTGTTGTGAGGATGGCCAATTTGTAAAATATTTCTAAAGCATTGTATGAAATAAAGCAGTAATGTAAATTTTAAAACCCTGGCCTCTGGCAGGTTTCATCACTCCATTTGATAACATTTCACACATTGAGGAAGTAGTGGGTTATTTCCTTTTGAAAAAAACATATGCAAGATATGAGTTTAAACCAGAAATTTGTTATATTTTATATTAATCTTCAATAAATTTAATCAAATGTGGCAAAATTTTAAAAATATATAAACATTCTGTAATGTATAGAATCACTCAAATTTTTATTAGAGCAACAACTAAAACTTCCTTGGATAGGTCCATAAAATGAGTATGTTGAAGGGTGTCGAAACTTTTAGTAACTTGCTGGGATTACCCTTCATTTTCTAACATACCACCCTGGGAGACTGCTTTGACTACAGAAAATTAAAAACAGCTTTCTAATACAATAAGTCAGCTTTTTAAAATATATAAATAATAGGGAAATGCAGAGATATCTCAGATTTCACAGTAATCCTCCACTAAAAACGTTGTAAATTGTTCCAGTCTCAATTAAAAATTGCTACAGAAGTCAGGGAATTGTAGAATTTTGTCATACTGGTAGTGCATGTTATTTATAAGCTGGCAGGCACAGTCTGCGAGCATAGATAGTGTCGACAACAAGGCTCCTTCAGAGTTGACAGGGAGCAGCTGTTAAAATAAGGCAGAGCTCAGAAACAGCCTCTGTTAATATAATCATTGTGTACTGATTATACCAGCAGACAAATCAGGAATCCGATCATCACAGCTCTACTTTACCAGAATAAACACACAGTCTCTTCCCTATGTAATGAATCCCTATTCACTAATTCTAACATTTCCGGGTCTTTTAAGAAAATATTACAACTTATTTACTAATTTATACAAAGGGGGAATTTCTGTACTTTGCCCAAAATTCGACAATAAAATCTAGAACCCATGGACAAAGTGACCAGCTTTTATGCTTATTTCATTTTATCCTAACCACAATACCATCGCCAATTACTAAATACCAGCTCACATACAGTACACACTTACCTGCAATATACAGTAGGCCCCATTTTTTTTCTTGCTGAGAATGAGGAGGGCTTCTTCCGAATACCCGGGAGCAACTATCCCATCAGATACCTGAAAAGAGAAGGGGGGAGTAACCGTTCTGACCGCCTGGCTGCTGCTGCCACGGCACAAACATCGCGCCGACAGACAATTCTTCACTTAGCTAAGCCCTTGATTTAGTTTACCAGACAAGTTAAGAAGAAAAAAAAACCAGCTCACAGTTCCGTTCCGAAACCTGGATCCTTCGCCACGTGTTTCAGCTGGGCCGCCATCTTGACACGTGGTCCACCCCAACCGAAGCTGCTGCTAAAGCCAAATTCAAATAACCAAAACCTACATCACGAACGGCTCAGACAGAGTTACTAGAAGAAACAACAACAGAAATCCGCCCACCCATTTAAAGAGAGTTTAGAAACACATCAAAGTTACTTTAAATTTAAAATTACGTGCAGAAGATCATTAATGCTACAACCTACAAAAACAGAAACCAAGCGACCTCTGTCGGGAAATCTACAAAATCAACAACTTCAAGAGAGAGAACTCAAAAAGAAAGAAAGAAAGAATTAAATGAGCTCGAATCAGAAATGACAATTATTTTTTTAAAAAAACGTGTTTCCATTAATTAGAAGCAAAATATCGGCACCTAAATGGATTTACAATTTTTTCTTTTCTTTTTTTAAAATATGTAGCAGTTTCAAATAAGGGCCTTCTGTTAATAACGATTCTGATTGGTTCATAAAATATTTGAGTGAGATGCAGAACCCTGGTCCAGAGAGAAGTAACAATTAACCAGCTGCTACTCTAAGTTTGCTCTCTCTCTCTCTTTAAAAGATCTTTCGCGTTTTTAAATGATCAAATACGTAGTAACATTTCAAGTTAGTTTTTAAGAACAGCAAGTGAAAAATGATTTTTAAAAAATAGTTATAATTTAACTTTTTTTGCCTTCAGCAATCAGATGAAATAAACTGGAAGCATTATCTGCCAGGTAAAGCATTGTATTCTTAACAGTTTTTTTTCCTATTTTACTTCCATTAATATTTCCCCTTTTTAGACCTAATTCCAATGTTTGCATTTTTTAATATTTACATTTTAAATTTAAAATGTTGATTAAAATAGAAAAAAATGAAAAGGTCTGGGTTCAAAGCTCAATCTCCTTCAGCCTTATATCAATAAATCACATGTTTGATATTTTGCAGTTAAATTATAATAAACTAAATATCATCCAAAAACATTATTTTTCCTAGGGGTCACTCATTTCACAATCTATCTTGGTTGAGTTTTCAGATCGGTCATCCGTGGTTATCTCTCATGGATAAGATCCTCAGCCTACACAAGACTGATTCTCTTCCCAGATTTGATAGCATTGTTGGTTTCAGGTCTTTACAATGTTTCATAAAGGGACACAAAACACAAGGGTATCTTTAGTGAGATCAAATGCATCAAAACCCTTTCCAATGACTTCTAATGTGGCTGACAAAATTTCTGTTTTTTTTTGTTTTGTTCAGCATAAGCATTTATTGCTATGACAGATTTCTCTTCATTGTCCACAAAATATTGTTTCACAGCTCTATCACAAAGCATCAACATGTCCCAGAACCAGATCAATCAGAAATTGTCGTATGCATATTTGATGAAAGTCTTTTTCAAAGATGGATCACAGCTTGGCTGGGTATCCACCTGTATACCAATACGAAGCTACAAGCAGCACCAGAAATATCCGATGATACAAAATCAGAACCAACTGATATGGCTACACATCAACACAATCATATACTCAACAACAAAATTACCCATAGTCAGAATGATGAGATCAGACATCGTGAAGTATAGAAGGTCATACAGATGGGAAGATCCTGATCTGAGTATCATCACTGTGTACAATAGCAAAGTTAAATACTGCAGATTTTAAACTAATGTCACTTTCTCAGATAAGTTGTCATTTTCTCTCAGTCTAGCTGTGTGACCTTCTACTACATCAGCTTGTATACAACACTTGCCCTCACATAGTAAAAGTAATGCAGGCTTGCTACCGCAGAACAGCTTCAATGTGCTTGACTGGCAACCATTCAGATCATCTCAACCCTATAAAAAAGGTTATTCCATAGATCTACCATATCGGATATTAACTCTATTGTCGTGAGATATTACATTATTCAGAGGCATAAATGCCAAACAATTAACTATGTTGTCAGGAATATTTGTTTTCACATGTGAACTGGTGTTCAATACACTGCATAAAAGTGTAGTCTTTTTACTCTTTGAATATAAAAAAAACAATAAAGAATTGTTAAAAATTAATCTATTCCCTTAAAAAATCCAAAGACTTTATTATTTTCTGGATATCACATTACTGCCAGTGAGATCAACAAAACTTTTTATTTTTAAAAATCTTCTGCAAGAGAATGTAATCCAGAGATTATTGCTTTCAACTAATTTCATTAATAAAAAAACAGATTCTGATAAAACTATTTTATTGCATTACTCTTTCCTTTTAGTATTTTAGGGAGATATTTACTCAGTATTAACCTAGGTGTACCATTAAACACATAACGATGGTGGGAACATAAACTTTACTTTCCAACTTTTAGCACCAGTTACACTGAGGCTTGTACGTTTACACTACAGAAGATATTTCTGTAAGCAATACTGAGCAAAACATTGTAAACCATGCACATGTATGCTTAGTCCAAACGTACAACAATTTTGTCAGCTTAACCAGTCAAAACTGCCTTTACATACACAACTTTTACTACATAGGAACCTTTCTGGTTCCAAGTGTTGTTAATGATTCGTGAGGCAAATTATGATGTCATAGTAATAAATGTGTGTTTCTTCTTATTACTCATCCATTGGCAGTCAGCATCAAAGCTACAACGTAAATTCTTCCCAGTTTTCGTTAAGTTTACACATAAGAGAGGATAAGGAACAGAAAAATGGGAATAACAATTCGCCAAGTTCTTTGCTGCCAATTATAATCACCAATGAAGTAGCATAACAATTTCAGCATTTAACAGGAAACTTAAAAAAAAACCACTCAATTTAAATACAGGTATTTTCATCATATTACTGAAATAAAAAAATTCTTCAAATCCTTGTCAATATGAGTTGCTAACTTTTATTTTCAACACAATACTTACTTCAGTATAATTGTACTGGAAATTAATTTGTTACTAAATGTTATCAATACATTAACTGCTGCAGTTGTTCAGAATATTGGAAACCTGAATGTTTTCTATTAGTTTTTGTCTGAAACATAAAATTCATGTTTATTAAATCCAATCCAAAGAAAGAAAACTTAGTATCTAAACTTTTGACTCCAATGCACACAATTCATACTAGTGCTGCCAGTAAACGGTCGAGGCTATTGTGAAGCCATTTCAGACAGGCCAGTAAGCAGTCAAAAATTTCAGATCACAAAAGACACCTGTATACAAATTATAATTCCAAAAATTATATTTAAAAATCTAAAAGAAAAGAAAAAATTAATTTACATTATGCAGGAAGCTAATACTTTTCATACATACCTCTCTGGAAATTATTTTAGCTGTTACAGTGTCGCAGGTATCAGATAAAGCAACAAAGTCTCCGAAAGATGACATCCTGTCTGAGCCTGAAAATTATGAAACATTTGTAGACAAAATCATTACAATTCATTTTTTATTTACAGTATAATCAAAAAAATATTATATATAAGTACAATTTCTTTTTTAGTCTTCAAGTCATTGGTGTTGCATCCATTCCACTTACCGTGACACAAGTCTAAACCAGGCATAAATGAAATGTAGTAACAGCCATTTAAAAAAATCGAGCTAAAACCTACACTGATTATTATACCGGGGATAAACAAAGAATTTTTTTTTTTAAAGAGAAACAAAAACAAACAAAAAGGCACTTTTACCAATATGTCTGGATGGCAAGGCCTCTTCACAGCCAGAAAAAACAGATTTTCAAAAATAATTTATCTTATCTTAAACACAAGTTGACTTTTATGGCCAGTGATGATTGCAAGATAACTACGTGGGCATCCATAACTGTAGACTCTCCATAGAAATATTCCACACCTCATAAATCACTCAGTTTGTTAATGCACACAGTTACATAATCATTGAAATGTTAGAAGAAAAGAAAAAAACCCCCCAATTTTCTAAATTTTGTCACAAGACTCTTTTCATTAAAACATCCCCACCCCTCTGCATGATAAGCTAATTTATTGATGGGATGGCTGGCTACCAGCATCATGACTCTCCAACCATGAAAAAATAACTGTAAAAACAAATGTTTCCAAAATTTTGAATTAAGAATGCCCCCAACATGCACATGTGCTCAAACACACAAACAGCTTATACGTATCAGACACCGCCAGCATGCGCATTCAAAAATATTTTAATAACTTTCTCCTCTCCATGCTTCAAGGACAGTTTGTTGTATTCTACTCTCCACTCTTCATTTGTTGACCATTCTGATGTGAATTATTTAGCTACACTGAAAAAGACTAGCAACTCTGGTGCCAGTAAAAAAACCCATTCCTGCCCAACTTACCCCTGGCTCTGGCATAAGCAACAGCTAGTGGAGACATCGACTTCATGTCACTAACCATGCACAGCTGGGCCTGTGTGCTGCTCAATGGCACACCAACAGCAGCTCCTAGATAAAGAAGAGTCTGATAAAACATTTCAACTTGTTTTCCAAAACTTACTGCTTTGTAAAGCATAAAGCCAGAAAAGAATGCATAACTAAGTGGGCTTTCAGTGACAATGACACAATCTTGAGGATCCTAACTATGCAAAAGAGAAAAGGAAGCATTAAACAGGTAGTTCCTTCTGAGCACCAAATAAATAAAGTCAATCATATATAATACAGAGGCAGTCCACAAAAAGCTTTAGGCATGTGCGTGTGCAGATGCATGCGTATTTAAAATGAAATTACAACTACTGCAGCTAAATTTTGAACCCCGTGCATTATTAACTTTCTTTCATTTCACTACATTATAATACTGCAGAAACATGAACACCGTAGACACAGCATCATGGACTTATGCATACAAATTTTCTAAACTTTGTAATGTTTTAAAGACTCTAAAATTCTAAAGAATATTTTGTCACTTAAAAGTCAGTTTTCTTCTCTAACTGATCCTTTTTCATTTTTCCAACTATCCAATACAGTTGAGACATTTTGCAGCAAAACAGTACTTTACATATTTCAGTGTAATGCTGACTACTTGCTATTTGAGAAACAGTTTATAATAATAATAATAATTCTTTATAATCTAAAATTGAAACAAAAATGTTCTAGACTCACAATGTCAAAAGTTGTTAATACCAAAAATAAGCAAATTAACACATGGCTGACCAACACATTACTAAGAGAGTGAGTTAACATTGTGTTGTTTTCCAGTTAGTGGCACAAAGCAGCTTAACTGAGACTGGCTGATGTAGTGTAAATGACATACTGGATAATGTCAGGCAAGTTTTAATTTTACTAACAATAGATCTTTTTCTCTTTAAACTTTGATTAATATTTTGACAGATAATCCAACCTGTAGTTTTAAGACTTCAGTGTCATGTTTACAAGAAAATTAGTTACTAGCAAAGGTGCTAAATAATGGTAAATTTGTTTGTTGCTAATATTTCTCAACACAATAATAGAGGAAAGTTGGTAAGATAAATTTGTGTATTATGTCACATGATAATTTAATAGATCACAAAATGCCACCCCATGACTATACAGGTGCATCTTAAAAAGTTACAATATCGTGGAAGAGTTCATTTTTTCTGTAATTTAATACAGTGAAACTTTCATATATTCTAGATTCATTACACAAAGTGAAATATTTCAAGCCTTTTTTGGTTTTAATTTTGATGATTACGGCTTACAGCTCATGAAAATCAAAAATCCACTATCTCAAAATATTAGAATATTTCATAAGATCAATAAAAAAAAAATGATTTATAATATAGAAATGTCGAACTTCTGAAAAGTATGTTCATTTGTGCACTCAATACTTGGTCGGGGCTCCTTTTGCACGAATCACTACATCAATGCAACGTGGCATGGAGGCGATCAGCCTGTGGCACTGCTGAGGTATTATGGAAACCCAGGTGCTTTGATAGCGGCCTTCAGCTCATCTGTATTGTTGGGTCTGGTGTCTCTCATCTTCCTCTTGACAATACCCCATGGCCAATCAAGCACAGTAATACCACGGTCAGCAAACCAGTTACTAGTAGTTTTGGCATTGTGGGCAGGTGCCAAGTCCTGCTGGAAAAGGAAATCAGCATCTCCATAAAGCTTGTCAGCAGACGGAAGCATGAAGTGCTCTAAAATCTTCTGGTAGATGGCTGCATTGACTTTGGACTTGATAAAACACAGTGGACCAACACCAGCAGATGACATGGCACCCCAAATCATCACTGACTGTGGAAACTTCACACTGGACTTCAAGCAACTTGGATTCTGTGCCTCTCCACTCTTCCTCCAGACTGTGGGACCCTGATTTCCAAATGAAATGCAAAATTTACTTTCATCTGAAAAGAGGGAGTTTGGACCACTGAGCAACGGTCCAGTTCTTTTTCTCCTTAGCCCAGGTAAGACGCTTCTGACGTTGTCTCTGGTTCAGGAGTGGCTTGACATTAGGAATGCGACACTTGTAGCCCATTTCCTGGACACGTCTGTGCATGGTGGCTTTTGATGCACAGACTCCAGCCTCAGTCCACTCCTTGTGAAGCTCCCCCAAATTCTTGAATCGGCTTTGCTTGACAATGCTCTCAAGGCTGTAGTCATCCCTCTTGCTTGTGCACCTTTTCCCTTCCAGTCAACTTTCCATGAATATGCTTTGATACAGCACTCTGCAAACAGCCAGCCCTTTCAGCAATGACCTTCTGCGGCTTACCCTCCTTATGGAGGGTGTCAATGAGTGTCATCTGGACAAATGTCAAGTCAGCAGTCTTCCCCATGATTGTGGTTGTGTAGTGAACCAGACTGAGAGATTCATGGTATTTATACTGCATAAATAGTGATTTACTGAAACTTAAAATGGAATATTCTAATATTTCGAGATATGTTTTTTCTATTTTTTTTTTTAGCTGTAGGCCGTAATTATCAGAATTAAAATTAAAAAATGCTTGAAACATTCTAGTTTACATGTAATGAGTCTAAAATATATACAATTTCCACTTTCTGAAATAAATGACAAAAAATATTGAACTCTTCCACAATATTCTAATTTTTTGAGATGCACCTGTATATTGAGAATGCATGCTTTAGCTAGTGTAAAATTTTAAAAACATAAAATCTCTTTTAAAATCATTGACTAATATCTAAAATTCAAAAAAAGCAGAATTTTATTTTTAAATTTATTTAACATATATAATGAAACTAAACAAAGTCTTAAGTCATTTACGCTGAAATTTTTCGCATCAATTATTAAGATTATTCTTCTTCATCAAAGAAAAATGTGTGTGTGTGCGTGTGTGTACTGCATTTAAGAGAGTGAGCAAGCTAGCAGACCAACCTGCAGGACTGACATGCTTGAATGATGCCGCTGCAACAAGTCCAACAGCAGCCTTCAGTTCCTTCACTAACTGCCAGGCATTCAGTGCATCACAGAGGTTGATGAATCCCGGTGAGCCATTCAGGACTAAAAAAGCACAGTGAAAATCAATGAGATATTTCCTTTAATGTAATCAGAAATCACTTCACAGGTTACATGGACTTTAGATGATGAACAGAAACGTATTTAAAAAAAACAAATAATAATAATAATTTTAATATTAACCATTAAATCTTGAAAATCATACACACAAACATTCTTTCACAAACCTTGAGAAAGTTGCCCATGATCCCTGTTATAATTACCCATCATGAATAAAAGATTTAAAAATTGGAGGTATAACAAATCTACAAATTTTACCACAAAAAATAAATATTTCAGAGGAAACAGTTGGCTAGTACATTAACATATCTGCCAAAAGATTAAAACAATTGTTAATAACAAGATAAATAATACAATTTAATTTGTGGATTTACCAAAGCATTGCTGTATTTAATGCATTGCCCTGCCAGAAATATGTTCTAGAGCTTTTTTTCCTTTATTATTTTAACAAGGGAAGTAATTAAATAAATTTATAATTCAGGACTACAAAAAATTTAGGATTTATGAAATAATGACGACATTAAAATAAAGATTTAAAGAAATTCTTCTTTAAAAAACTAAAAAGAAAACTGATTCAGGGATTGAAGTTTGGTTTGAGAAAGAAGAAAAATGTGGAAAACACCAAACCCTATTAAATATAATCACTTATTAAACTTGAGACACAGAACAGAAGGCAGTTGTCCATTTCAGTCTGATCTCTGAAGATACATGCAGAGTTGCAGACTCTAACTGTACGTAATTTTCTTCTGCCACAAGATGGATAAATGGCAATCATCTATACATCCTTGTTAACTAACTACGAAAGTTGTGATTTTAGTGTCTCTGTCTAACCTTGCTAAATTATACACAAACAATAATGGAAAAATATCCACACTTCTATTAATCCAGCTAAAAACCCACCTTTGAGTGGAAGCTGGGGTAGAGTTGTGTACAGCTGGGCTGGCTTCTGATGAGGGTTCATCCCATAACGCAGTGACAAGCTGGAGACTCCACGACTATACTGCTTCCTGAAGTAATCAGAAATGGCGGCATCATACTCAGCAGTATGATTGAAGGCCTGCAAGATAACAATATTTTTTAGCATGATGGCATTCTTCATTTTTAAACTAGTGCATTCCATGAATTCACACACTTACTCAGTTAATAAAATACTTCCAAGGATCCTTCAAACTTGGAAATCATCAGAAAGACATTTACATAGTGAATTCATTAAACTTAATTTCACACTAGAAATAATGCCAAGTATTGGCAAATAGTTACACATTCTTTGACAAGCCATGCATGATATATGGCAGCCAGGAAAGACCAGACAGTGCTGCCAGGGCATTGATCAAGCCAGTTTGTGGCACACTAAATGAAACATTCTAACAGATGTGATCTCCATTTTCTATTCTGAATTAGTCTGCCATGCACTTGCAATATTTATATTGGAGTAATTATCAAAATGAAAAGAGAGAGAGAGAAAAAAAATGCAAACTGTCTTCACAATTTTGTCCACTTCTGTTCTTAATAAGCCTTAAATGTGACCAAACTGATATCACACCTTCACAGAGAGCTGTTGTCTTGTAGCTTCACTTGTATCTCTGTTGGGAGAATTTATCATCTCTTTCAATATACTAAAAATAAACAAAGAAAAATAATTTGAATGCTAAGTGTCAAAAATAAAATACATATAAGAATAATGGATTTATTCTCCTTTTTATTATCAAGAACTAAAAAAGTTACAACAAATTTACTTAATACTCATCACAAATTTTGGAACAATAGTCCTGTACTACTACTACTACATAGTACATACATAAATAATAAATGAAACATCTGCAACATCACTGAAATCATATTCGGCCTTTCCTGACTATGGGGGAAAAAAGTGTCAGAGTTAACTGCCCCTGCACAAACATCACACAAAATGAAGCAAAACTATTCTAAAATGGCCATATTGTTTGCTTATTTTTATTTCTTATATTTTAGAATTATTCTGTTTATAAACATTTCTCTATTTATGAACCTGCCTGTGATGTTCCATCTATTGCCAGCCAACTCAACAGTGTCAACAAATTTCTTTCTTTTTCTCACTAATTTGAAAGGTAAAGATTAAACACATTTTATATGCCAGAAATATTGACAGGACTGAATTTAAAGTTAAACAAAAATAAGTATAATAATAATGGTAGTTAATATAGACAAGTTAAGCTCATAAAGAAATATTTATAAAATTTCTTCTTTTATATAAAATAATATTGTAATAATTAGATAAACTTTTAGGCAGAATGAAAAGTATACTAAAGATATATACAGGTGCATCTCAAAAAATTAGAATATCATGGAAGAGTTCATTTTTTTCCGTAATTTAATTCAAACAATGAAACTTTCATATATTCTAGATTCATTACACACAAAGTGAAATATTTTAAGCCGCTTTTTTGTTTTAATTTTGATGATTACGGCTTACAGCTCATGAAAATCAAAAATCCACTATCTCAAAATATTAGAATATTTCATAAGATCAATAAAAAAAAAGGATTTATAATATAGAAATGTCGAACTTTTGAAAAGTATGTTCATTTATGCACTCAATACTTGGTCGGGGCTCCTTTTGCACGAATCACTACATCAATGTGACGTGGCATGGAGGCGATCAGCCTGTGGCACTGCTGAGGTATTATGGAAACCCAGGTGCTTTGATAGCGGCCTTCAGCTCATCCCTATTGTTGGGTCTGGTGTCTCTCATCTTCCTCTTGACAATACCCCATGGCCAATCAAGCACAGTAATACCACGGTCAGCAAACCAGTTACTAGTAGTTTTGGCACTGTGGGCAGGTGCCAAGTCCTGCTGGAAAAGGAAATCAGCATCTCCATAAAGCTTGTCAGCAGACGGAAGCATGAAGTGCTCTAAAATCTTCTGGTAGATGGCTGCATTGACTTTGGACTTGATAAAACACAGTGGACCAACACCAGCAGATGACATGGCACCCCAAATCATCACTGACTGTGGAAACTTCACACTGGACTTCAAGCAACTTGGATTCTGTGCCTCTCCACTCTTCCTCCAGACTGTAGGACCTTGATTTCCAAATGAAATGCAAAATTTACTTTCATCTGAAAAGAGGGAGTTTGGACCACTGAGCAACGGTCCAGTTCTTTTTCTCCTTAGCCCAGGTAAGACGCTTCTGACGTTGTCTCTGGTTCAGGAGTGGCTTAACACTAGGAATGCGACACTTGTAGCCCATTTCCTGGACACGTCTGTGCATGGTGGCTTTTGATGCACAGACTCCAGCCTCAGTCCACTCCTTGTGAAGCTCCCCAAAGTTCTTGAATCGGCTTTGCTTGACAATCCTCTCAAGGCTGCGGTCATCCCTCTTGCTTGTGCACCTTTTCCTACCAAACTTTTCCCTTCCAGTCAACTTTCCATGAATATGCTTTGATACAGCACTCTGCAAACAGTCAGCCCTTTCAGCAATGACCTTCTGCGGCTTACCCTCCTTATGGAGGGTGTCAATGAGTGTCATCTGGACAAATGTCAAGTCAGCAGTCTTCCCCATGATTGTGGTTGTGTAGTGAACCAGACTCAGAGATTCATGGTATTTATACTGCATAAATAGTGATTTACTGAAACTTAAAATGGAATATTCTAATATTTCGAGATATGTTTTTTCTATTTTTTTTTTTAGCTGTAGGCCGTAATTATCAGAATTAAAATTAAAAAATGCTTGAAACATTCTAGTTTACATGAATTGAGTCTAAAATATATACAATTTCCACTTTCTGAAATAAATGACAAAAAATATTGAACTCTTCCACAATATTCTAATTTTTTGAGATGCACCTGTATGCATATATAATTTTTTTTAAAATCAGAATCCCCATCAATGAATTCTTATTATTTAAGGACAGTTCAACTCCAGGATTTGAAATGCTTACAAACTTAGAAGAATGGAGATTTGAAGCAGTCTCTTGTATATCAGAATATTCTGTTAATATAGGCAGTCTAATAATAATAATGCCATTGTGAAGCTGTAAGAAATAATATTTGGTCCTTAAATGAGAACAGAGCTTTAATTGCTCTAAAACAGATTTTATGGTTCCAAAATATACCGTTTAGAGAATACTTTACTTACCTCTGTCTTCAGTTGTTTGACACGTTTAAAAAAAAGTAAGTAAAATAATCACCTTTAAAGGTGTTTACAGAATGCATAAATGTTTTGAATGGATACCTAATAACACCAAACGGTTCTGAGATAGTTTTCTAGCTTAAATATCCCATTTGTAGCTGCAATGTTGTTTCTTCAAATGTCATCTGCAGTGTTCAGTAGAATATCATGGCAAATGTTAGCATCAAGTTCACATCTTCTGCAAGTATGCACACCTCTGAGAACTAGAGCCTGATGCTTCAACCACCCAGTGAAGTTCCATTGGACAGCATTAAGGTTGCAGCTGTAGGCCCCATAGGCCCCATCAGACAATTATGTGCAGCACCATGGGCACCATCAAAGAGACTGCCACGTCCATAGTGAATGGGTAATGAACTAAACGTCAACATCAAAACTGACACAAGGTGAGTAGATTTTCCAGGCTCTTTGCCAAGGTTGAATAAATAAAAATACAGTAATAAAGCTGTACCACTCTATGGCTAAAAATAGCTCACAGAGAAAAAAAAACTCGCTGGTGGTGGTTCCCTGTCAATATTGCCATTCCAGTAAGACATCTTGATGAACATGGCAGCACTGGCTTCACACAACAAGGCAGATAGCCAAGCCTCCTTGTAATAGCCAAACTAAATTAATCTTGTGGCCAATCATACCAGTTAATGGATTCCATTACTCATTTTTACTGCAAAGCATTCTTGGAAGAAAAAATTGTGATATAAAACAATTTTCTTTTAAATATAAAAGGAAAACACAAAGAAACAACTTACCCATCATAATCTGCTGGGTCACAGATGACAGTCACTCTCCTGTGGTTCTTAGCTGCGGCTCTCAGAAGGGTGACACCACCTGAAACAAAACAAAGGTAAGACAGTCAAAGGTAGTTTACTGTGATGCTAACAATATAAAAAAGATAACAGAATTTTATTGTCTTACACAAAACATTTTTTACAATATAACCAGTTAAACCAGTAATTGATGTTGATGATTATATCATTTTGTTTTGAAAGTACTACAATTAAATCAAAACATTTTACGAGAGAGAGAGAACAGTTTTTTATCATCAAAAAACAGAAAACAACACACAGCAACTGTGCTGTCTCTAATAAACACCAACAAAGAAGCAGTCAGGTAAAAGTTTAGGTAAAACCAATGGAAAGAGAGAAAAAAAATATTGCTGTTAATTGCCTCCTGGTATTCATCTTAAAACTAGTAAAACTAAACAAAACTTAAGCCTATGGTAAACTAATGTTAACTTGTACAATTTATTATTTCATTACTTTTTATGAAAACTGTCTAAGTGACCCCAAAAAAAAAGCATTTAATTCTGATTTATCAGTGGTAAGGGAGGGATGGGTTAACTGTCAGACCTGACGTAATTTACCTGCTTAATGCTTATATAATTGTTAAAACCATAAAAGCGATAAACATTTCTTAATTTTATATTAGACAAAAACAGAATTATAAACACTAAAATATAAATACCATTATGTCTTTAGTAATTTGCCATACTACATCCAACCAACAGAAAGGTCAGCTAGAATATTTACTTGTATTTGATATGTTGTTCATTTACACTAAATATATAGTTAAACACAACTTTAATTATAAACATTTACATTACAACATTATGAAATAAACCCCCAGCTTTGTGAGGAAAGGTAACAGGGGAATATTTTAATAACAATATAAACAATTATGCCATCTCTCTTTAATGCCTTCAAATGATCATATTCGCAGCAAGACCAACTGAATTCTTACCAATGTCAATCTGTTCTACAGCTTGTTCCACAGTGACATCAGGTGAGGCCACAGTCTTTACAAAAGGATAAAGATTGCAGACGACAATCCTGGAACAGAGAGCAGGACAAGCATCATCACTAATCCTCACAAAACAACAACAGAAATTCATACAAGGACAGCTACGAACAAAATTCAACAATAAACAAGAATAAATACAGCAAACAAAGAATGTGGCATTTCAATGAAACAGAGAGAGACCCAAATATTTCAAAATAAACTATTTTTAGGATTAGTTCCAGCATTTTCCATCACCTTATCTGTAGTAACAGAACTAATTAATTTACATGCACGGATTTTCAAACAGTTATACATTAAATGTACATGTAATTATCTGTGACAATAAATTTATTTATAGATGAAATATGGAATATTTCACTGGTGAGTCCAATTATGGTTTCCATGGTGTTTTTTAAAAAAAAATGCTCTAGTTTGCATTATATGTAGATGAATCAGACATCTAGAACTTTACAATTTTTTTGTTTTTTTTAGTATATGACTTGCAAATAATTAATGAATTCACATTCCTTTGACAGATGTGCAATGCAGGAATAAGCCACTAATATAATATTTATCAGTATAGATTAACTTTGCTAAAATGGGTGCCATTCCTGCCAGTCTATAGTCCACATATGTATACGGATGCAGTTATGTTTTGAAGATCAGATTAAATATCCTCATCAGTGAGAGCTGACAGCAATGAAATGTCAAGTCATCAAGTTAATGTTCCAAAGTTTAGATATTTTCTTCCTTAGAGGTGATCATTGCACAGAGATCTAGTTAACATCTTTGAAAATTATTAAAAACCATTTCTTTCAAAAGTTTTTTAATCATTACTAGCAATTTTATTTGCTTTGTTAGCAATATCCTTGTTCTGCCCCCATTTTCAATATGGTGTGCAGGCATTAGATTCAGCACAAGCTCTCTCATGTTTCAAGTACCATAGTTCTAACTACCACCCATGCTCCAATAAATATTCATCCCCAACTTCAGCCCCTAAAAGTTATCAAAAAATGCCCATTTGTTTCCGTTCACAAATATCTCCAATTAGCACCTACCACCTTCTGGAAATATTTTGGAACATGAATAATCATCTATCAAAGAATTTACCCTGTAAACATAACCTTTGATCAATGCATTTACAGATACTAAATAAAAATCAGCCATCTTAATTTGAATCAGACTTCAAAATTCTTATCTCTGAAGTATCTGCAGCAGCAATAAACACAGACTGTTTATTCATGATGTTTGCCTCTATTGTCTGTTGATATACCCTACCTGTGTACTTAACTGTGCCTCTTATATTAACGAGGTATCACCTTTCTTAGTAATACTTTTGAAAGCACTTCTTTTGGCAGGTAACTGTCATATTGCTGATCATGATCTCTGTATTTAAGTGACATAAGGGTGGTGATCATGTCAAACCATTTGTTGTGCTTTTACCACATTAGGTCTTTATAATACAGCACCAATTCTTTACCAAGTGTTCACTGATTCATTTGAAAGCCTCATAGCAAACATGTATTGTCTGTAAAAAAATTAAAATGTCAAAGGCAGCAAACATGGTCAAGTTCAAACTACTGGCTATGAAATGTGGGATCACCATGCTCAACAGAAACCTCTTTGGGACTCATTTGGGACTAAGACAGTAAAGTAGATAACGAGCAAGTATACACAATGCTTGCAACTGAAAGTGCAATGATTCCAGATGGTTGCACTATTGGATTAGTACAACTGGCTGTTCAAGCAAAAAGCCAAGAGAAATTGGAAGATTAGATAGTAAAATAGAGAGCACATGTACACAAAGGGTAAGCAGACAAAAAGGCAAAGCCACCCCCCCTCCTTAGTGGGTCAAGGAAGTATAGAATTCCTTGTCTCTTAAAGTGATCAGAAAGTTTCAAGAATATGAGTATATCCAATGCTCTAGATGGCACAGAAGACAACAATGTCAGGCATACTCCAAGAAATGACAAGACAACATCAAAGGTGAGAATTAGAATAATAGTGCCACCAAAAAGGCGACAGGTATCAAAAATCAACTCACTAAAGTTAGATCAAGTAATAAATGTGTGTAATACCAAATAATAGAATTATAAAAGGTGGTTAATAGACATCCTTTTCCTTGTGAGTTTTGTATTAGCCATAATGGTTTATCATCATCTTGTAATAATTAAGCAAAGTACAAACTTGCCTTATCAGCTGATGGCCCTGATGTTTCAGATCCTGTAAATCAGATTCTGTTGATCTGGCCAAAATTCCTGATTAGAGAGAGGGAAAGAGAAACGAGAGACTTGAATTTCATAGGAGAAACCACTATGGCAGAACTTCACATTTAGTCAAATTTTCAGTTTTTTTTACCAAACTTGGAGAATTCAAGGCTTCATGGTTACATTAACCATTAGTAAAAACACCATAAATATTATTCGCTTAACTTAGTGACTCATAACAGGGGCCATACCATTCCCCAGAGGGCGATCTACAAATGTTTGGTGCATCAGAGGGATTTGGGAGGCCAAAATTACGTTTTCCTATAATTTACTTTGTTAATCATTAACCATGAATGTTTATTTATCCATTTATTTTTGTTCACAAATAACAAAAGCCTCTGAAATAAATTTCCAATATCAATTTTAGTAATCTTAAAATAAAATCTATTCATACATAGGAATATAGTATATGTAATTTGTTTGTATTGTGTGTAACTTGTATAAGTTTTTTTTTCATTCTATAAGGAACTTATCGAAATAGCAAGAGGAAATGACATATAAATCTAATGAGCTAGCTTCCAGAATTTTGTTTATAGTGCCTGGAACATCAAGTCATCAAGTACAAAAGCTGGAAGCTGGCCTAGGCTAGTTGAACCAGTTGGCTGCATGCTCCGCCAAGTGAAATCTAATAGTCTTGTGAGTCTCGTGAGAAAAGTTTTATCTAATAACAGCCTGATCCTGAGAACAGTCATGGCCTCCAACGCAAGAAAAAATTTATGTAGGTATTCGATTGACTATGTGAGGATGGGATTCACTGCTGCTCCTCATGAATTGCCATTGTGTCCTGTATGTGAACAAACTCTGTCAAATGAAGCCAGGAAACGTGGTCGTCTTGACAATCATTTTAAGTCAAAGCAAATAGAATAGGTAGGAAAGCCTGTTAAATATTTCACAGAACAAGTCCAAGTTCAAAAAACAACAAACTATTCAGAGCATCCTCACAAACGTGACTGTCACTCTTGATCAATCTCCTGCAGCCAGTTGAGCTATCGCTATTGATAGCAAAGTCAGGAAAGCTACATACTATTGGAGCAGCAGCTTATAAAGCCAGCTACCTCAATATTTGCAAGAACATTTCTTCAAAAGGGTGAACAAGTTTTAACTATTCCTTTCAGCAACAATGCAGTACAAATTCATATTGATATGGCTGTGAATATGGAAAAATAACTTGGGAAAGTTTTAAAGTTGAGGAAATTTACCATGCAGCTCAATAAAACGACCATCAGAGATGGTGAGGTTTTACCCTTGGCCTATGAGAGATATACTGACGAAGAAAAGTTGTGAGGATGCTGCTCCTTGAGTCAATGGAAACTGCAACAACTGCTGCAGCTATTTACAATAGATTTAAAAACTATTTTCTGAAGGATGTTCCAGTGAGCTCCACTGTATCATGTGCTGCAGAGAGCACACCTATAACGATGGGAAAATGTAGTGGCTGTTTGAAACTGAAGGATGACAACCCAAAGATGATTACTGTTCATTGTGTGATTCACCGTGAGAACCTGGTCACAAAAAAAAAAAACTCTCATCAGAATTGAACAAATGAGTGCAGCTATTTCATGCATAAATTCCAACTCAGACCAAAGACTGAACATCTCTTTCAAGTGTTTTGCAAGGATGTTGAAGGAGATCTGAGAGGTTTTTTATGCTTATGCAGGTTTGCTGGCCATTTAAAGTAAATTGTCTTCAGCACTTCATGGAACTCTTTGAAAGTTTGAAGGAATTTTTGGCAGACAATATGAAAATGAAAGTGCTTTAATGCAATCATGGCAAAGCATTAGTCAGCTATCTGACAAATATCTTTTGAAAAATCTAATTCTTCAAACTAAGGGGAATACTTGTAGGTGCAAAAGCCAAAATATTTGGTTTCATCGCAAGCCTATCATTGATAAAAGCAAAGATTTCCCACAGAAAATTTTCTGACTTCATCTGTATAAGAGGGTGTGGCTACAGGGCATCGTGTCCTTAGCCTTCCATTGGGGGTACTGACCAGGTGCCTCATCCTTTTTGGTCGTGGTCACTCGGATTCAGCCCTGGAGGACGCGGGCCACGCAGATGGAAAGTCCCCTGCTCGAAAAGAGTGGGAGCGAGGGATGCTTTTTTGCCCTCGGCCTACTCCTCTGGCTAGAAAGGTTAGGCACGTCGGGGCCAATTTTCGGACCTGAAATTACTTTGAGACAAAGGCCTAATCATCATCAATGAACATCTTGAGAATCTCAAAGACTGATTTGCAAAATAGTGAATTTCAGGGTTGGCTACACACATTCTTACATAAATTAGATGTTGAAGTAAACCTGCAACAAGAAATGATGAATAATTCATAAAAGAAAACATCATTTAATGTGGCTCAGTGATGAAACTGTGCACAGAATCTACTCTTGCCATTCCCCTCTCTGCACTCAGCTGATGCTGCCTTCAGTGCTGCCACTGGTTTATTTTTTCAAGAACTGGGGCTGCTAGCCAAGAGAATGAAAAAAATGGTTACCTGTCCCAGGAATTCATATAACAAAGTAACTTAATTTTTTTCACCCAGTAATGAATATGGCAAGTTGATAAGCATCTGTCTCCTTATTTTTGAGTTTATTTCCCATCAACAGTTGTATAAACCAAAGAACTATGTGCATCACTCACCTCCATGAACAGCTGGATGTAATGTTTTTACTCTGCCTCCCAGCATCTCTGGAGCTCCTGTTATGTCTGCTACATCACTGAGAACACAACAAATTATCTAAATTAACTTAGCATTTTAGCCACTAAGAGCATTAGAGAGAGAATTAGCCAATTTTAAAAGTTTTCTATTTAAAAACTTCATTTTAATGATGAAATATTTGTAAGGGAACTACATGCATGCACACATTCTTTAAAATTTACATCCTTGCTAACAATCCTCTGAACATAAAAAACTTATATTATACAGTGTTTTTTTGGATTATAAGTTGAAATCTCCCCCCAATAAGTCTGCGCTTTGACTTATACTGCAAACCAACTTATCTATGCATAGAGTCTTTGAAATTGTTTTAATGAAAAAATTGTTTATTTGAAACGAAGAAATTACTGCCCAAAACATTTTCCATTTGAGCAATTTGCCATTAATATGCACGTTGAAGCATGCAAAATTATCCAATCAATAACAAGAAAGCACTCACCCATTTACATTCTATCTATACTTTTCTATCCTAATCATATGCATAAATACTTCCAACAAATCCTCTACCTCATCTCAAAATTTCTCCCGTAAAGTCACACTAGTTGTACATGCCAGCCTAAGTTTGCTGACAAAAATGATGGTAACGTGGCCATGCAAAAGAAATATGGAGCCAGCAAGAAATGTGTTACTGGCATAAAGCGAATACATTACAAACTATGAAGACAACCAAGAAGGCAAATTGCAGCTGTAAAGTTAGGTGTACTAACATTGAGGACCAATTGGAGGAGTGTGCTAATCCATTGCACCACATCATGTGAATTTAGTACTGTTCAGCTGAGACTAAAAACCAAATCAACTGATAATTGCTATCGTTACATTTTTCCCCATCTTTCTCTCACTGATGTACAGTATTCACCAAGGTTGCTTTGTAGAGGTATGTACTACATTATCCAATCAAAAAACAGCCAAGCATGGTGACCTCCATATTGGCCTAGACAATGAAACCAAGCTGAATATCACCTCATGCCCTGAAATGTTTGATGTCATGCAGTGACTAAAAATAGGAGACACTAAGCTTTCAATACCAAAACTGATAATAACATTTACAGTTTGTTTCAGATATTTCTCCATGATTACAAACATGTTGAAAAGCTATTTCAACATCTCATTTATCCAGATTGTCCCACTAGGTAGTTAAATGATATACACAAACAGTTTATTAATATCCATAAGCCTAGAAGTACAGTAGGCAGCAATGCAATGTGACAGACACATTGTTCTCACTAGATGAAAGTTTAGCCTCATCTCACACACTAATTCAACTCATCTATAAATAAAGAAAAGAAATATGGAAAAATTAGCCAATTCGAGTTATACACCAGAAAATATAGTACATCAATTAAAATTTACCATTGTTTAAATAGCTACAACATTACATATTTTCTTTGTAGTGAACATTTTTCCACATAAACAAAAAGAGAGAAAGAAATGATGCAGCATGCACAGTGGGCATGAATTAATGAGAAAGTTTCCTTCATACTTGACAGGTATACCAGCCTCTCGAATGGTTTTTGCAGTTCCTCCTGATGCTGTTAACTTCAGACCAAGTTTTGACAGCTGCTTAGCAAAATCCACCAGTCCTCGCTTATCAGAGACACTCAGCAACACTAAAACCAGACAGAAACAGAGTATTGATGATAGTTCATCATTCTTCCACACCAGCTCAGTAGTGGTGCTTCTGTTACCAGGGGGGGGGAATAAACTTAGCTGAATGCCAGCAGTGACTTTCCAACCACACACACACACACACAAATCCGTGTGTATACATATTTCCTATTTCACCAAAGCTCCTGAGAAACCCACACAACACCTTCAATATCCTGCACAGGTTGGACTCTCCCACCCAAACAGGTACACACACACAAGATAACTTATCCAGTTCATGACAAGACCCACGGCCATTACAACCCACATCCATACTTAACACAACTATTACATAATATTTTTTTGACCGAAAATGAAAAGTTACATATAAATGGCGAACCAAACAAGCCACTGCTGAAATCAATCTTAGTTTGCATTTTTTAATTTCATTTTATTGAAAAGCTGTGGTTGGCCACTAGATGTCAGCACTGCCTGCAGTCCATGTGACATTCTACTGTTAAACCAAACCTGCCTGATCTGCTCTCTAACCTTGCTAACTAACTGCCTTCTAGACTCGGTTCACTGCAGGCTCATAATAAAACAAGATCTCACCATCCTTTTATAGAGGTGCAAGTCGTCTTGGGTCGCATTCGAGATGCCAACCGTTTATAAGCAGGTGCTCAACAAACTGTTCACAGACTCGAAGAATCTATTTCTACCAACTTTCGCAATTTTTCAAATCCTGATTTTGGTCAGATTTTTAAATAATGAGAGGGCACCATACAAAGATATCCTTGTACTTTCCACACGACATCTGCCATCTCATTCTGGGGTCGAACTGCGAAGATTACAGCAGGGTGTCGGACTCCGTTAAGTGCGACTGATCCATCCCCCTCAACACACCCTCCTGCCTTCAGGTAAGGAAACAATCGTTCTATGACAATAGCCGGTCTGGGCCTCCAGATAATGTCGGTGGTTTCCCGATCAGGTAAGGAAACAATCGTTCTATGACAATAGCCGGTAGCCATTGTCTGGGCCTCCAGATAATGTCGGTGGTTTCCCGATCAGGTAAGGAAACAATCGTTCTATGACAATAGCCGGTCTGGGTCTCCAGATAATGTCGGTGGTTTCCCGATCAGGTAAGGAAACAATCGTTCTATGACAATAGCCGGTAGCCATTGTCTGGGCCTCCAGATAACGTCGGTGGTTTCCCTTCGGGATCGGGAGCCTTTGCTTTAATGTCGGCAGACTGTCGAGCGAGCAGGACAGACGACAGACAGCATCGATTGATTCTTAACCGGGACCGGCATTCACGTTATCGCTGAACTGTATCGGTTTATCGTAAATGCGCACAAGTAAAGCATTAAATGTAGCAATAAACAAGATTTACCCAAGTCGCCCGCTTGCGACTCTCCAGCCATGTTTCCGCGGAACGCACGAGGCGGAAAAGGGGAGAGCACTCGTTCCCTTGATTTGTTGAGTAACAAATTTCTGTAAACGAGCCGAGCAAAGTTCATCTTTTCCCCTAAGAAGCTGGCATAATTCTCGTTTTCCCCACCCCTATCTCTTGGAATAGTCCTCCAGTGAGACTGTCCTCGGTAAATCCTGTTGTATAAACATGGCGGCAACAACCCCCCCCCCTACTTTCGGTTAGACTTGTCATTGTTTTCTTAGAGGACGAACCCTTACACTGTTTTAAAATGAAAAGCACTCAAAACCCTTTACAACCGAGTGAATAAAACTACGATTAGTTTAAAAACAACATTTTAAAAATTAATTTCAAAATGCGCATAGAAAACGCGTTATTACCTAATAATTATAACGAACGTACTTTCATCATTAGTATTTGAGAGATATGAATAGGATACATCGTTAAAAAATTTACATATAGTGTAATATTTACCTATAAAATACAAAAGAAATAATTAATTAAACGTTAGTTCCTTAACCATTGCAGCTGTGTTCCTCAGGCGAGATAAAATCTAAGTTAAATTGATTTTTTTTTAATTCAACTTAACTCTTATAGTTCAGTACAGGCTATGGATAAACCGAGGATCTACTTGTGTAAGGCAGGCATTAATCCCAGTAGGGTCCTCCTCCTTATCTTGAGTACTGGCCTTAAATCCAGAGATCTTGCAGAGGTTGGGGGAGCAATGCATTATCGTGCCCTTCACAAAATAAAAGGGGACACTGCTCAAGATGTGTCAGACAATAGGATCAAGAATTTCGTCACAGTGGCTGCAGTCTTGTTTTAAGGACACCAGACTCAACTTTGAAATTTTTCATTCTAAAACTTCATTGTGTTTTGTACCACATATTTTTGTTCTTAATGGATATTTCTAAGTTTTAATTGTTAATAACATTCATTTATTCATTCCTACACAACAGATCAGATACCTATAACTAGGGACTAAGATTTTAAAAAAAAGATAATATCAGCATTTCTAAATTGCACTCAAAATTCTTAGTAAAGTAATACCTCGATATACGAAGTAGATGCTTTCCTGGAGCTTCGTTTATATTGAAACTTCGTACATTGAATAGCTATAGCATTAGTACTATGAGGATACATTCCTAGCCTTCGTAATTTACCATTTCATACTATCAACATTTCATAACTTACCATTCATATTGCACTCTATAATATATTTATAACTACCAGTATATTTTTAGGTGCAGCCATCAAGTTTCATTGTCTAACAAAGATCTTAGCTCTGTAAATTCCTTAGGAGAAAGGAAGGATAAAAATTGTGTGGGGAGCTGACATGATCCATCAATGATGACAGCAGGTTGCAGTTTTCCTTACTCCATTGATAAAAAGCATCAATTCACAAAGTATTTATGAAGTGTAAACTGTTTTGTCTTCCATTTCTCACTAAGAATGACATTATAATAGTTGAGGCCATTCATAACAGCCCCCTTAATACTGTTTTGCTTCAAATTTGGATCATGTACTGAGAGCATTTCCAATGCACTAGAATTTGATTTGAAGCCTCAGAAAGAACCTTGGTTGAGAGGTTTCTCTCAGGAACATTGTTGTAATCTCTTTCTGGAATTCTGTTCATCCAGCTCCTTGAGGTCTTTCGAACTTAGACTCTCCCCATGAGAATTCAACTTCTCCCGTCTGTTCGGTGTGTCAATTTCACTAAATCTAGCACCGTTAACCAGTTTGACAATTTCATTGTGGACTGCTTCAGACCATACCTTTCTCCACAAACCATTTAAACATTTGGTGGAAGCCTATCCTTGAGCAGCTAAGATTTTGTTTTTCTGTGATAATTATAATATGCCTTAAAGGCAGCAACGATTCCCTAGTCCTTTTGCTAAAGGAGTGATGTTGTGTTAGGTGGTAAAAAAAAATAAAATTTATACTTTGACAGAAAACTGCTGGATATGGTGGTTTTGCAGGTAGCCTGGGGTATTATTCAGCAGTAACAAAAAACTTTTCTCTCACAATATGCCAACAAACTAGGATGAAAACTACAAATAAGTCACAGTTGAAAAATGTCTTGTATTACCCAGGTCTTTTTGGTTGGATCTCCAGATGACAGAAAGATTCTCTTTTGAATTCAAAGCTCATAGATTTTCCATATGGTAGACCAACAAGGGTTTTAATTTGAAATCACCTAATGCATCAGACCCCAGCAGTAGCCGGCCCGGTGGGGCAGGTGGTAGCAGGTTAGCTCCGTAAGGGGACCATTGCTCCTGTACCGGGTTCGATCCCAGGCTGGGGTCGGAGGAGAGTTGTCGCTGATGATTGCCATAGCGTGAAACAGCTGTACGACATCTCCTTGGTGTCCGACGTGAGAGAGACCTCCCGGGTCCTTGGGGCCCACGGTGTCGGGGGACCGGGCCGTTTGTCGGCTCGACGAACATCTCTCAGTAACGAGGACTCCTCGACAGAGAACAGGCCACTTATCTTTACGGGATGCGATGCCATTGAAAGAACCTCATTCAGAAGTCCAACTCGCTCAACAACAACAACAACAACAACCCCAGCAGTAGTGTTAATCTGTCCTTGGCAGCTTTAAATCCTGACCTTTTGCCTTTCATTTTTGGACATAAAGTGCATGAAGGCATGTTTCCAATAAAGGCGAGTCTCATCAAAGTTAAAAAAACTAATTCTTGTGGGTATTCACCTCAGTTAGCCTTTGAGAAAATTCTTTTACTGCCTGTTTGTTTGCACTGGCTCCTTTGCAAAGTTATATAATACAATAGAAGTTGCTGTGCTGCTCTCTCTCCTACTAGCTTATTAAAGTCTCAGACTTTGTCCCATTCTTCAAAATTTCATAGATATCCTTTGTCATTATTAAAGCAGAACTTAAAGGCAAATTTCACTGGTTCTGATCTTTAACCAATATTCTCTCCATACATAAACTTCGAAACAGTTAGAGTGGAAGACTGATCAGTACTTTTAATTTTATCAACATTATTCAGAATTGTTTTAATTATAGAGCCAGATAAAGCAAAATGAGTCTCCATTTGAAACTACAATGCTCAGTGACAACTACTTGATTTTTATAAGATACAATTTCAGTGTATTTATTTAACCTTTTACTTTAGTTTTAGCTGTGTGTAAAATAATGATAAAAAAATGTTTGTTATACAAAAACTTTGTATATTGAATATTTGTATAGAGGTATTAAAATATACACCTTGGTTCTTATGGCTAATTAACTTATTCACTCAGTCAGGACTTTAAACAATGTAAAACCCCGCTGTGATTACATAAGATCTACACGTAAGATGTTATTCTTGGATATTATTAAACAAGACTCATGAAATAGTGATGATACAGAACACAAACATGTGGCACCTTAAAAGTTTCAAAAAATCTTCTCATTTTACTCACAGTCTGTCTAGACAATCACACGAACTTACATCAAAAGGGAAAATATCACAGCTGGCTTCAGTTTCTGAAGGATTTTTTTGGTTCTTCTCACATCTTAGAAGGGATTCTAATTATTCTGGGTGGGTGTCTGTGGCATGCATCCACATACTTGTCAATATTTTTAAAAAAATAAATAAATTTTGTAACTAAAAAGGATTTAATAGGATAAAATAATTTTGTGCTAGCAAGTGATTTTCTAATATGTAATGTTACTCTTGAAGCAAGGACATAAGAAAGGAATCTGATAATCAGGTACTGTTGACAAGAGCCTATATTTGGGACCCATAGAATTAGAAATAAAGGAGCACACATTTCTCTTTAAAACACTTACCATATCATGATTCTTGAAGATCTAAATAAGGCTACACATGGAAGAATAAACTTTATATCACTGGTAACATTTGGTGTAGCTTTTAGTAATCATTAATTTCATAAGTTTTAATCTTTTACAAGAAAAACTTTTTTTTTTCATTCTGAATTATTTTCTTCTTTTAGCTTTATTACAAATGGGATTAATTCTCTTCTATTTAAGAGAATAAATATGGTTGTTTTCTTTACACACACACACACACACACACACAAAAAAAAAAAACTTTGATTTAGTGTAAAACTGCATTTAAAATATTGATGCAAAGATAAATCAGAGAGTTTCTTACAAGCTGCCCAGCCTGGCAGATGCGATCTGTCGAAAAACAAAACTCCCCCATTTGGAAAGCTGAATTAGTCCACAAGTACAGGCCACATGCTGTGCTCTCACAGAACATTCTCAGCTCAATTTAAAAGCATACTTCCTCCATTACTTTGGTACCTTGACTAATTTCTCTCTCACACGTGCACACACACACACACACACAACAATAATAATAATAATGGTATATTAGCTAATGAAAGAAGTCTAAAACAAAAGAAAACACTGACTTCGTCCCTTTTTATTATTCGCTGACATCCTGGATAACCTTTTGTTCTTTGACCTATGAATTCTAGCCATTCAAAGAAAAACTACTTTAAAAACCGATGCAGCTAATTTTTTTTTTTTTGTTAATAATCTACTCACATCACGCAACCACCAGAGCATATTAAAAGATTTAAAATTATTTATTTTTTGAAAAATTACATCATTAATAGATGGAATAAAGGGTTTTGTTGATTCTTATTTATCAATCTACAAGTAGTAAGGCAAGAACAGGTTAACAGAATTTTGTTTTGTCAACAAGTCTTGATATCTTAAATAGGGCTAGTGTGATGTCATTGATAAATATATTATTACAACAAAACGATGGTAGATCTCCTTTTGGGTTTTTAGATAAAGAAATAATAGTAATTGATATTATAGTTTAGTGACAGAAATTTGGTGAACATTCTAGAGATGGCGTGTTTATGCATTTTCTTTTGGAAAAGCACAAGATGAAGACTTTGCTCAGTACCAGTCATCCATTATTGTGGGTGTTTCACTTTTTGTAGGTAAGCTGTGACTTCATGTTTCTGATGGCTTCCGCCAGCTGTCTTTCTGCAGCTCCACACCTCGCCAGCACAAAGTTCAGTTCATCTTCATTTCGGTTTTCAAAAGCAGCATCTGCAGCTTCTTTCAGTTGTCTGAAACGCACAGCACACGAGATTTTTCAGATGAGTTACATGTGAAATGTACTGGAGAATCAATGGCATTTAAGTAACATATTCTAGTTCCTGCTTTGAGCAAGCTTCTACAGCAAATTCCACTTTTAAAACTCTGCATTTTAAAGTTTTTTTTACACTGTCGAGCTGAGCTATCTGCGCACCAGAAATTACCAAATAGCTCAGAACTGGAATATTTAACAAAATACTCAAAAAAAAAAAAAATTTCCCCTATACCCCTGGAATTTATAGCATGCCATACTTCTATCACTACATCGTCCAAACTTTAAAAAAATAAAAATATATAATGTTCAAAGATTAAATAATTTTCTCCTTTATGTAGGATGTAATTATGCAGGAGTAATATGCTAATTAAATAATCAACATCTAGCTAAGAAAGGAAAAAAGAAAACAAACAAACAAAAAAAAAAATTCTAAAATCTAAATATCCTCACCCAGTTTTCAACAAACAGCGAACTCTGTTTTCTGGCAAAACTCTTGGTAGATATTTTTTAGCTTCAAATCGATTTTTGTACTTCATACAAACTTCCACAAATGCCTGAAAGATAGATATGAATTAGTGCTAAAAATAATCCAGGCTGTATGTTAGATCTTCAGTGCAGAACAAAGACAAATCTGATGAACACAGCAGCAGCAAATCTGGTCTGATGGTAAAATTCAATCTCTGAATATTCACACTTTGGAAAAAAAACTAGACTAATTAACACAATGAAGACTAAAGTAATTTTAATTGAGACTGCTAGCTTAATTTTTGTGGCAGAATGGTCCATCAAATAAATGCTGTTTATATCAAAGCCAAAGAACTTCAAAGTTATCTTTTTCACTGCACACAGATTACCATTTGTCTTGCATGAATTCATTCTTTGCATAAGATAAAATAAATAGGATGATAGTACTAACCAATATTACATGTCAGCTATAAACGCAGACCACCTCAGACAACACACTCCCTATCTTTGCCATGATGTGACTGCTTCTTATAGATAGAAACTGTGCCTAAAGCAGATTGTGACATTGCAAAATTAAGATTTGTTCAAGCCTAAATTTTTAAAAAATACTGAAGGTAGTATAATAGCATTACCAAAAAAATATTTTTAGAGGCAATACCATGTATGGCTTAAAAATTAATAGTAATAAGTAAACTTCCAAATAATACATTAAAACATTTTTTAAAAAATATATTACCTCCATCCCTACAGGTTGTTTTTTGATCCTAGAGAATTTCTCTAACTCCACCCAATCATCTGCTTCTGCTAGAGCATTCATCCTCAGTAACCAATACCTGAGAATTAAGTTGATAATTAGTAACTGCTCTCTTAAACATCCTGCATAGAGGGTTAGTGACTGAACAAGATCTAGGTATGCACTCTCAACACAATTTCTCTTTTCCTCACGTGTGCAAGAGGGAAAAAGAGGAGTATTACTGTATTTATGTGAATATAAGTCACACCCGAGTATAAGATGCACCCCCAAAATTTGGTACAAAATTTTTTCAACGACAATTGAAGCTCCAGCATGCAACCAACGTTGTTTCAAACAAGATGCCATGTTTAAACTATTTATTGATTGGACAAAGTAAAATATGAATAAAAATAAGGACCACACACAACACATTATTTATACAAATATGAATTAAATAAAAATACAGACTATATACAACACAATATTTGTACAAGCATGTCAGTCATATTATAAGTTAATAAAGCACATAAGTACTGACCCAAAGAAAATAGATGTAAACAAAGCATTAAAACTATTAACTACAACCCATCAAAGTCAGAGTCATCATCTGATAATCTAAATAGTCCTTCCCATTCTTCCTGTGTTAGTTTCTCATCTGTATCCCAGCAGGTGGGTATCTCTGGTTCATCTACATCTGTCTTCCTCATCTTTCCACAGGTCTTCTTCAGTACCATCCCTCTTGTTGCTTATACCAGTCTTCAGGAAGCTCTTAATCACCACCTCTGCTGGAATATCTTCCCATGCACTCTTCACCCATGAAGTCACCAGGGCTAACCTAGGCTTCTTGAGGTCTCCTCCAGCTGTCAGTTCCTTGTCATCCACTTCTGTCTCATTCTGTCTTTGAAAGGCTTATTCAGGATGACATCTAAGGGTTTCAGAATTGACGTCAGCCCACCTGGTATCACAGCCTGTGATGGTGGATGGTCTTGAGTCTATCTTTGACCTTTTCTGTGAGGTGAGCTTGGAACTGGTCCCACACTAGCAGTGATTTCTTCTTGAGTGAACCTGGCTTTCTGTTCCAAACTTGGTTCAGCCAGACATATACCATCATCCATCCAGCCCTTGGGGTGACAGTGGACAAGGACACCTGGTTGAAACTTCTCACCCTTTGGAATGGTCTTGCATTTGAAGATCACAATAGGCTTGAGTTTGGTACCATCAGCCATGCAGGAAGGATGACTGTGAAGTGAGTTCTTTCATGGCCTGTTCTTATCTGGATGGTTTTCTTTCCTTTACTGTCTATGGTTCTGTTGCCTGGTAAGTTGAAGAGCATGGGTGTTTCATCCATGTTGCCTATCTGTTGTAGATCAAAGTTGTACTTCTTTCTGAGATTGAGTATGAAGCTGTTGAAAGTAGTGATCCTCTCGTCTAGGTCTTGTGGTATCTTCTGTGAAATCTTTGTTCTCTGACGTAGGCTGAGTCCATGTCTGTTCATGAACTTGTGTGTCCATCCATTAGAAACCTTGAAGTTTGGGTCTTGACAGAACTTCGTAGCCTGTAGTCTGATGTGTAGTGAGGAAGCAATGTAGCCACTGCTTCTTTGATTGGTAACCCACTCAGCCAGGTCCTTTTCCATGTCTTCATACTTGGCCTTCAACCTTCAAGCTCTTTTGGTCTTAGGTAGTTGCATCAGTTCGTCTTTGTTTTCTCCAATCTCTCACATTCTTCTCTGAAATCCCATATTCCTGACCTGCAGCTCTATTACCATTTGACTCAGCAAACTCAACAACTTTCAATTTGAAGGAAGCATCATAGGAACATCGTTTTCTCTTCATACTTAGAGTAGCCATCATGAATATAATAAATATTTAAAAATCTTCATCGGCAAAATATCCGTTTGACCAAGTGTCCAGCCAGGGTTTAAACAGTCTGGTCATTTTGTACATCAAAGGTATTTCACAGTGTGTGTATCAGTTTGTATGTTTGGGTTCTTAATTAAGGCAGTGAGTAATGTCACAAAGGATCAAAAAACCACAAGTATACATGAAACACCTGTGAAAACTTGAATATGTGACCAATTAAATTGATTCATAATAATTATGATTTAACAAATCATAATAATTAACAAAAAGATCGATCGCATGCATTTAGTTTATATTATGTTATTTTATTCTGCATAAATTTCCATATTTTTTACCATGCACATAATTAGGGTCATATAGGTCAACATGGCAAGATGGCAAATATCAGCTGCATGCGCTCCTGTCAAAAAATTTTTTCTGAAACATTTTGACATCTAAAATGAAGTAACCTTTGATAATTTGATGTCATAACCCGTTAGTGTTAATTATGGATAGAACATTACTGAAATAGCCCTATTTAAGCTAGGTAGGTACATATCAGTACCAAAGCTAACTAATATGACAGTCGCGGGTTTTCATAAGTAATGGTATGTCCCTGAATGATTTCAGGTGGTCATACGACTGACTTAGCCTCGAGTATAAGTAGCACCCCCATTTTTGGACTGATTTTTTGGTACAAAAAAGTGCGACTTATATTCAAATAAATACAGTAATTTAAAAATTGTTGTTGGTGTTCTCAGTTAAGGTATCAGTGATTTTCATAAAGTTGTGCAAACAAAAAAGGGGGATGCAAAACAAAAAATGAAATCATGCAGATAAATAGGACATAAATAGTATTGTGGTTTTCAAACAATTTTTTTAAAAAGTTTATTTTGAAGATATTTTTTAAAAAGAAAACTCAGTTAAGCAAAAAGAGCAGCTGATTGGCTTTGAGCTCTGCCACACGTAGGTAGGGGTGCTTTTAAAATAATAGCTACACCTAATGCACAGAAGGTTGCAAGATCTCACAACAGTCAAATGGATGGAAAAGATCCATTTCTATGTTATTGAAGAATACAAAGAAATATTACATTGGTTCAGACAAAGCAATCGTCTCTGATATTAGAAATCAAATTTAAGCAATAGTTTGTTTTTGGGAGAAACTTTTTTTTATTTATTTGTTGTTATTTCTTTCTCAAAGAATCCTCAACAGAAAAGAATGGCATCTGCCTCCTGCTCTTCAGCAACTCATATACTCCAGAGATCTTCACTAATTCCATGATACTGATCTTTCTTTATATGACTCTGTCCATCCGATTCAGGCTTGAAGCTCTTTTAATGACAGTGTTGCCCGCTCTAACAGTGAGTGTCTTTATATTAAATCAGGAATTTTTCAAGATTAGAAGAGGATCACCTCAAATAATTTTAAAACAGTAACCCACAATCTTATCAAGATAACTTATACATTTTTGTAAACTTCTGTTGTGCACCACTAATGGTTTTTCCCCATTGTTCAGACTTTTTCGATCAGGCTTCAGGCCAGACTTTGACGAGTGAACATCTGGCATAATGCAGTCACACAGAAACAAGTGGCCTATGTACCTTTTATCTGAAACTTTGAAATCTTTCCTCAGCATCTCTGCATATTTGTTTTGGTTTTCCTTGATAAGTTTGTGCATAGTCTGGTGCAATGAGAGGTCCACATATGAATGGTTTAGTTCCTCTTCCAACCGAGTCTGGAATTTTATCAGCTTAATTTGTTCTTCTGTTTGCTGCAATTTTAAAAACAAAAACACACTTAATAATTACTAAATCAGAATCTGTTAGCTATAAAAAAATATTAATAATTACTAACTATTTCCTCTTGTTTATTTATTAAACTCTAAAATAATATCTCTAACAAAACTAAATTATTTATCCAATCTTTTTACAATATCTTAAAGAAATAAACAGTCTTTTATGAATAAACATAATAAATCCAATAATTATGTAGAGAATGAGTGCTGTACCCACACACACACACAATGAATGGGCATGAACTAAACAATAGAGGTACTTACTCTCGTAGCAAACTCATTCCTGGCTTTGGTATAACACTGGAAAGAATCTTTGAGAATCGACAACCTGTCTTCCAGCCTCTGTGGAAAGAGTGAAGAAAGATTGTTTATCAACATCAGTAAAGTGTATTGAATGTTAAACAGATTTTTGTAATGCCACCTCCATCCTGGGACATTACCTCTTCACTGTAGCTGTCCACCACATGGCAGTTTCCCTCTTCCATGTAATTGTCCTCTTGATAATACAGCTTCCGTAACAACACACGGTTTTGCTGGCGGCAATACTGAAAATATACAAGTATTTAAAAAAGAAACCTTAATAATCTCTTTGTTAAATGATTATGTGCGTTATGACCCTACCAAGATGACACCAGTTCTGTCTACAGGGTTCTTGACCAATAATTAATGTTTGACAATGATACACTGTTAATGTAGATAATTTGAGCAGTTTATACTGAAGGACTGTTTAGCTTTAGATCTGTAGTTATGAAATTATCACATAAAAGCAAAGGTCACCTCCTAGGTTAATTAGTGGACAAAGAACTACATAATTTAGATGTATTAAGTAACAATGAGTGGAGAACACTTAGAAGAGTTGGCCATAAAGTTGTCCTGCACTTGGCTGCTTATATCTTCTAAATTATAATACATATTTTAATGAAAGCAAGTCTGTATAAACAGGTGGGATCATGGGGAATGCATTCCCAGAGTTTGCAGATTGTCACTGGCACTGTATATAAGTTAACACACCTACAAACAGTCTCTTTCTCCAAGACTACAGCAATGAATGTAATGCTGCAGGGGCACCTTTGTGTGCTCAGAGGTGTTCATCAGGACTCCTGTACACCAGGATCCTCATGTAATCTTATCCGTACATTTGAGAAGTCAGGATCTGTAGGTCAACCACCTATACCTGTGAAAGTTGTTGCAGAAATAGTGTCATCAGAAATTGAACAAGACAATCCCCATAAAAAATACAGCACCCATCAAGTTGCCATGTAGCAAACATGTGGAAGGTGATGCACTGTTTCCATACAAAATACAAAAATTGAAGAAACTGTCTCCTGCTGACCCAGAAAAACAGTTGAACTTACTTTAACAAATTAAATCAGCTCATAGAAATGTTGATAAATGTTTCAATAAACTAGTGTTGGTAATTCAATTTTTTATGGTTTTGTTATAATTACATATTGATTTCAGAAAAGACTTATTTTTAAATCTGACATGGTCATTTCACCATGGAAGCTCTGATAATGCATTCATGACCTCCTGTATATGTACAAGTACCTTCTGTTAACTTATGTTTAGAAGCTATAAGCAACCAACTATAGAAAATAATTTTATGGTCATCCAATACATAAGCCAATACTTATAAAGACATGGTAATAACTGAATGACAGCAAAGCATATGTACTATAAAATACCCTGATGACATGCAGGTTTAAAGGTAAAAGTACATTTAGAATCAACAGCAACACTTAAAAGATGGCATAAAGTCTGCTGTGGATTATTTTGTTGCTTACTTGTAGGTACAGGGAATGAGCCACTGGCATATTTCTGATCTGCATTGAGAAATCTCCAACAGCTGAGCTGTTCTCTTTCAATTTCAAAAGAACTGTATACACTGTTATAAATATAAACATGTAAATAGAAACACATCAAATTTAAAAAGAAAGAAAAACAACATAAAGCACACTTCAATACAGTGGGTCAAATGAGCTGGGAACAGACTGACTGGTAAGCGCATTTATTTAAGACCATTACAACATTTCTTTTTTGTTGGCAAGTGTGTCAAGATTTAAAATTTTGTTTATACTGTTGATAACTCAACAAATATTCTGAGGTCAATCTCTCTCTCACATCGTGTAAGAATTAATCCTTAACTGTTTTTGTTTAGACAACAAAGGCTCATAAGACAAATTTTGCAGGTACACTATATTGCAGTGAAATTTGGTTGCTAATTTCTCATTGCTGGATCCATACTAAATATCCACAACACCCTACAACTCACCAAGATCTGTGTCACCACTGTCAATGGCTTTAGAGAGAGCCAGTTCATTTTTGTCCATTTTCATCAATAGAGGCACTTGTTCTGAGGCTTTCGACTCAAAGTCAAGAAGCTGGAAAAAGAAATCCTGGTTCTTAATGAAAATCTCTCCTGACATTACAAAGTTATCTGTATGTGTTTTTTTTCTTCCTTTATTTTTGACACACAAACATCTGATTTTTTTTCCGATTCATTTTGTCCGACAATGAAGCTGTTACAGATTCTTCAAAAGAAAGTTGGTTAAAAACCTTAATTGTGCAAAAAGAAATTTGATTGTTAATTTCAGCCACCAAGTCCTACATTTAATAGTGTAATGTCCTCAGTTACCAACTCCAGTTTCTCTCATCCCTCAAAATCAGTTTTATAAACTCATGGTCATCTTTGTGTTCAATACACCTGTTATTATCTTGCTGCTGGAATGAGTCTTTTTTTCCCTTTTGTACTAAGCAGAGCAGAATATCTAGTAGAAATTTCCTATTGCTTGTGCCAGCGAAGAGACTTCTGTAGATGTTCTTGAGTCCAGCAGCACTCCTGGCCCCTCAGACTGTCCCTTATAGTGGCAGTTTATGTTGGACAAACTAGCCAAGGGATTGCAAAAGAACTACTTTAGATTTCAATTTTAGGGATCCATTATATGCAGCGCAAGAGAAGAAAGCAAAACTCATGTATGAAAAAACAACAAAAAAGCAATAAATGATAAACTCCTACAGAGCTGGGTGTACCACTACAATGTCTGCACAAACCAGATTACCCTTATTGCCAACTGTTTCCGACCACATTCTATAGCTTTGCTGGCAATTTCAGAGTATGAGACACCAGGCGTGTCACCAAGCTTCTGAGAAATTTCTTGTGCAACCGTTTCATCATTTTCATATTTTTGTTGAACCTTAAAAAAAAAAAGTTGAAAAATTTGGAATTTAGTAAACCATTTAAATTAGTTTTTTGTGCAATTATTATATAGAGTTTTTTAAAGAAAAGTTACCCCTTAAAAATTGGGTACATATTATACAAAATATCAGATGTCACATACGTCTTTTCCAGACCACTGGGGGTCATTGCCGGTGATAGATGAGCGATAATGCATACCTGGGCAATTTGACTGAATATCAGTAAAAGATAGTTGTTCGTGTCTTGTTTTGTGTGTTTTGGGGGAATATGAGTATTGAATGTCACTGGGTTGAGTATCATTGATGCTGGCAATGAAATGGGAAGAAACAGAACAAGGAGTTCATACTGAAACTCTGTGTAAAATTTAACCACAAAAACAAGCACGCAAGTAATACTTTTTTTTCCACAATTTTATTGAAATTCGATGAAATTGATAAATATAATACAGGATAAGTGAGATGCATTGATTTGATGTACACCTGGATTAAAACCCATGAAACTCATCCCCACTGTTGTCTTCCCTCCACTGCATGAACTGTTCATTAGTCATGGTAGCAGTTATGTCATAGTAGATATTGCCGTCGTCACCCTCTGATGCTTCTACTGCGTCGTCATCCCTTGGCTCAGACCACAGGATATCATCTTTGGTTCCACCATCCATGGAATTGGACAGGCAGCACCTGATGAAGCCCTTCTTGATGGCCTCGGGGTCAATTTCCCAGGCATCTCTGATCCAGGTAGAAAATGGTGGATATGTTGGGTTGCGCATACGACCAGTGAGGGTGAAGGTGTGTTTTCCCTCCATCATCCATGTATTCCCTCTCTGCTGGACCCCAGACTTGACTGGGCGGTTGCAAACTACATCCATGACCTGCAGCATAAACGTCATACCCTTGGGGATGATGGCGAGATCTGTGTAAGTCTTCTTCAGGGCTGTCTTCACAGACTCCATGTAGTGACAGGAGCTTGCAATGCAGCATAACCGTCTGTCCCACACTGTTCACCCAGTCTAACATGAGGGCTTCATCCATCCACCCCTTGGCATGATCTTCCTCTTGATAATGATGTATGGCAGGAGTTTACTTCCATCAGCCATACACCCCAGCAATGACTGTGAAGCGGGTCTTCTCGTGGCCAGTCGTCTTCATGATGATGGTCTTTGACCTGATGGAGGCCACTGTGCTGTTGTAGGGATGGTTGAACATCATGGGCATCTGGTCGGCATTCCCCGTGACTCAGGGGGTAGTTGTGTTGTTTTCAGTTTGATGATGAACTGTTGGTACCTCAACAGCTGATCTTCGTAATCTTCAGGTAGCTTCTGGATGGTGGTGGTCCGCCAGCATATGCTCAGTTGGTTGCAAGCCATGAAGCGTGCACACCATTTCTGAGATGCATTAAAGTCAGGCATAGATTGAGTTTTGTAGACAGAAAGTGCATGTGTATCTCTGTGGTGGAAACCCCAACACCCTGCATGCACCTTTCAGTGACAAAGGGAAGTACCTCCTCAAGCTTTGGATAGGCCACACCCTCGCACTGATCAGCATGTTTTGTACAGGGCATGGCTTCAATCTTCTCCTGAGAACATCATCAGGACTTGATGTTGGCCTCATTCACTCCGAACCTTCGGGCTACAGCTCTGTTGCCGTGTTCAACTGTGTGTTGGCAGCATGATTGTGTTAAACGGTATGTAGAAGCAGGAACTGAATGAAGATTATGTACATGTTACTATAATATCTCGATCGCTATTCCATGGCGTAGTAGGTGAGGTGGCGTAATAAACGAGGGTGGTATAGTAATTGAAATGAAATTTTTTCCATAAAAACCTTTGAATGCCATGGCATAATACACAAGGTATTCATAGAAACTTGGTTTGTGCATTCCAGTGACTTGGTTTACCACATCATTACCGCAGCTGAGCAAGTGAATTTTTCGGATTTTGGTGAAACTTACACACATCCCATAAAATATCTCCACATTTAGTTTATTCTGGATGGCCCCACTACAGAAAAGATGTCATAATTTCTCAGTTGATTTTAAGTTAAAGATGGCCATTTGTCTGTTGTATAACACCTGTTCTCCTTCAAGTTGGCCCAATCTGACAGCACCTGAAATAGGAGCTAATAAGCCTGCGTATTATAATGAGAATTATGCGTTTTGGGGGGTTTTACAGATCGAAATTTGGGTGCGTATATGATAGTGCATAATACATGGCATTTTACAGTATTAATGCTAGCAAACCTTGAAAAGATTCTTTCTAAAGCACAGTTTTTCTTTTTACAATGGCCTATCTTGGTTTTCAGTCATAAACCTCCACTCTAGTGTTTTTGGTGTCAATTTCTGGGTTTTAAATTAAATTTAACAAATCCTTAATTATTAAACAATGCTAATCCAAAAGGATTACCATGAAACTATCACATCCATTCCTGAATATTTTTGTTTAATGCTTTTTTCAAACTTTCCAAATCTGACTTTACCATTTTATGAAGGAATGATGTAGATAGCATGAATACAGAGTACAGCAAAATGACTAAAGCTATTTTTATATTCTTTATCATTGCATAGAAAAAAGCCCTTTGGTTGTTCTAGAATCCATAACAGCTTAATAACATGAGCTGTAGATTCAAATTCAGTTGTTTTACTTTTTAAGTTTGAATTCTGTCAAAATAAAAATTTAAAAAAATAATGTTTCAATTATTAGAAAATTGACAAAGGGGAAGTTACTATCTTTTATTGAAGTAATAAAAACTGGAGTATAATAAGCCTTTTAAATTAAACAACAGGAATTTAGAAATTTTCTCATTTTTTTAAAGTTTTGATTTACTTTTAGCTAACATAATATTTTTGCAGAAATAGGAAAAAGAAATAGATGATGTTACCTTGTAACATGCCCAATGAGCTAAAATCCGGCTGACACCTTCTGCATCTGGAATGTGTAAAGACTCACAAATACGTATGGCCAGCAAGAATTCCTTTCGTAGAACCAGTCGGTCAATAAGCACTGGCATTGTTAACAATTCCAGTCTGTGGGTTGTGAAGGTTATAAGAGAAACCTAAGCTACCATACAGCAGCTGCAAAGGAAGTGCATAAACTACTGAAGAGGGCACTAGTCTGCCATGGACAAAGGCTTAGGTTTGATCCCTGTCAGAATCTGACCTGGTTTGGTGACCTCCCACATTATGGTTTCTTCCTGCCCTTTTTGTACCAGTCTATCTGCATGGATTTCCTTCCACAGCTAAGTAGAGAAATTTCTTTCTGGGGCTTTCTGGCTCCTTGTAGTGGAGATTCCATGAGCAATGCTTAACTGGCTTGCACTTTGACCATCATCACTTCAATTGCCCAACTTTTACCCAGGCACAAACCTCACCTCTCTACTAGCTCACTGTGTGGTGTCCTCCTCAGGACCTTGATGTCTGGATGGGGAATCAACAAGAACAAAAGACTACTGAAACTTTTCAATAAACATTTGCCATTTAGCACAATCAAACACTTCAATCAGATGAACAATTATCAGTTTTAAGTTTAAAAAAAATTGATAAAGCTTTAGATTTTTCTTCTATATACTGCAATTATACTAAAAATACTTAGATTAATAAATCCACTTTATTTTAAGTATTTTTAAAATTTATTTGCACTTTATTTCTCTTATTCACAATAATAAACTTCAGTGTACAAATAATTATTTACTTCATTATTCTAAAACATGTTTGTTTTTTTTAAAGGATACTGAGTATATGTGATAGGAATTCCTATGGTGTGCTGACGGACCTGGTTAAGCACACGTAGAGTCCGACACATGTCTCTGAATGTATTTGGCTGGTAGTCAGTCAAAAAACCTTTCCCAAAAGAGGCAGCCTAAAAAGAAATCATGTCTACTTAAACAACTGAACAGCTAAGAATAGGAAAGTTTTAAATTATAAAGACAGACTAGGACTGCCACCAGTTATATCAAAATTTAAAACTTTCTCAATCACCATTTATTTTTCTTTTGTTTAAAAACATTTTGATCTAAAAGTTCAACTACTCTCCATCAGAAAGCCTACAATATAAGAGGAGGGGGGAATCAATTTATAGAAGCATTTTTTGTTTGTTTTTTTTTTTGTTTTTTTTACTTACTCTTAGCAACTCTCTCTGCACTGAAGGTTCAATTTCATTTCCTGCTGCCTGTATACACTGATCTACAGCTATGTCCAACCTCTCGATCATCCGGATGTGTTCATCTGCATTCTGACTGCGTTTCTGTAAACAAAACAACAAAGCAGTTTTGTACATTTTCCAAACACTGTTCCTAGAGTTAGCTTCCTCCTATTTGAGAACAAACCCTGGGCTGGTAATACAGTAAGCCTCGATCAAATGTTCTGTTTCTACACTTTTAACATTATTACTAATGAAGAAGAATATTTAGATTTATTCACTTGGATAGGTTGTGAGTTTTCCTTATTTATTTTTTAAATTTACCAAACCGCTAACAGGTTTTAAGCAGCTTTTCCTTATCTTCACTGTGGAACATTGTTACAAATGTCAACCTTAGATCCAAACTGGTGTCATTCAAACCCCATCTTTTCTCCATTTATCAAATATTTTCTAAACAAACTAACTTTAAAGGCTCACTGAGTTTCCTACTAAACAGGCTTAATTAAGCTTTTAGTCTCCCACAACATACCTATATCACTAATTTCAAATGTAATTTATATTTTGCTATCAAATTGGGAATGTCACAGCTCTCCTGCTGAGAAAACCAAAAAAACAACTCTGGGCATTTGTATACATGGATTCTGCCATCACTATTTTTACTCAGAATTCAAAAACGCAAGATGATACTCTTCCAAAGTACATATTGATAACAGACATTTAATCAATTATTTCTTATAAGCATTTGACAATTTGTGATTAATAAATTTAATAATATTGAAATCAAATCAAAATAGCAATGATAAAATGTGTGGACTAAAGTGTTCCCTTAGTCAGAATATTTTGTCATTAGTAATGAAACAACAAACAAATGTCCAACTTTTGAGAATTTCTAATTCTGCCAATCCATCATTTACATATCTCACGCCACAGTTTACAAACTGCACTACAGGTATTTCTACTCTGTGTTATGCAGTAGGTGTTTAATCTGATCAATATCATAAGGAAACCAATAATTATTTTTTTTTTTGGAAAAAAATTGCTAAGCAAGTTGTGGATCAGATCAAAGTTGATGGTTTGAGATGCAGCTGTGGAATCCAATGATGTCAGAGATGTAGCACTAACCAGATTACCTGCCAGATTTTACTTTTATCATATCATTTGAAAATGCAATCATGTTTTCTTCTATTTTATCATTAAGAAAACTTATCTCATAAATGACATTTAATGTTTTAGCATCAGACAAATAAAAATAAATTATTCACATACACTAGATGGCAATGCCACAGCATAGTAAGAAACTAAAAGAATTTAGCAACATCTTAAAAAGTAAAAAAACTATCGCAAAGCCAACTGGTATACTAAATTTGTAATAAAATATATAGCATAATTTAGGGTTCTAGTTTCACCGTAAATCATTGCTGAGCCCTTTTTTTTAGAGCACATGGCTCAGCTATAGAGCCCAGAATATATAATGGACATCAACAGTTTGATAAATAATTCTTACTTACTGCATGTGAACTGAGTTATGAAGACAGACCAGACAGGCTTTGGTTACTCACAAATATTTTAATGATGACATGATTCAATTTTTTTTTAAAGTTTTTCTAGGAAAAAATGCATTAGACATTTCAGTACTAGTGATGAATCATATACAACTACAGGGATTAAGTATTCAATTGACAAGAAACATCCTTGATTAGATATTAAAAGATGCACTTTTAGTAAATGCATAGTGTTGGCCAAATTCCTTACCTGTCCAGGCAGTAGAAGCAGACAGCTTGAATACTTTTAAAAGTAGATTGAACAGCCCACTTTTTGACAAAAAGGCCCCATGTAAATTTTAAACCATCCTGCTTCCTCACTGTCTTTTTATAAAAACTAAAGACCTACCTGATACTCTCTTGAAGCTTGTCGAAGCATCGCACCAGGTGCCATTGATAGTGTCTTTAAAACCTTCTCAGTAACATCTATAAAAAAAGACAAAAAAAATTATTTAAAATTTTCTCTGGTGAGAAAATAATACATTTTCTTAGCTCAAACTTGACATCCTCATTTTGATAGTTTTCACAATAAATCCAAGCTTTTGAGAACTATCTTTTTCCGGTGGATCAAGGAAAGGAGAGGAGTCAGTCAGTCAGACAGAGAGAAAATATCTGCATTAGATTATTTTAATCTATATAAAACTATTGAAGAAATGTGAAAGTACCAATGCAACCATCTTCCCTTCTTTCAATTTGTCTATTACCTTATACAGCTCAGATAACGCTATTATGCAACTATGTTTTTTGGCGATAAAAAGAAAAGTAATTTCAATAAAGCGCTATAAGTTATACAACACATACTATGTGAGGATATAGATATCTGGACCAAGTTTTGAAAAGCTGGGAATTATATTATTGATTTAAACTGAAAAATGGTAAAACTTGTTGGATAACAGTATTATGCATCTTGGTCATTTTTGAGGTTAGAAATAGTTTTTCGCTATCAATAATAAGGATAAATAATAAAAGTAAGATCGTTTAGTATTCTTTAATATTACATAAATCTAATCTGCCCAACAATCTTTCCATTCACATCCCTGTGAGCTCCTTTGGCAGTCAATACTTTTATCAATCTTTTGTCCATTGTAGTCGTCAAACTTTGAATTGTAGATGGAGTTATGTTGGAGATCACATTCATTATTTGTTGTTTCAGTTCTTTGTTGCTGTATTGCTTTCCTCCTTCGTATAGCTTCTGCTTGACAATTCCCCTAAGGTTCTCAATGAAGTTGAGGTCTGGAGATTGAGGCAGCCATTCCATAAATCGCTTGCCTTTGAATCCTTTTCGCTCTAGAAATGCCTTTGTTAACTTAGCTGCATGCGATGGGGCATTGTCTTGCATGAAAATCATCCTGGCTTTGAAACTTCGTGATTTTTTTTTGTACCAGGGTATGAAGTTTGAGTTAAAAAATTTGACGTAGTTTTCGTTATTCATTTTCACTCCATCTTCTACGAAGAAGGGTCCAACGATGGTATCACCAATGATTGCCGCCCAGAACATAACTCCTCCTCCACCTTGCTGACGTCTGAAGCGGGTTGGGCGTACACTGTCCTCCGCCAACCACTCTCTGGCAAAGGTGTCAGGACCATCGAGAGTAGCTCGACATTCATCCGTGAATAAAACGGAGCTGAAATCGCATTTCATGTAGGCATTTTCCCATGAAATTCTTTTCCTGATGTTAGCTTTTGATAAAGGAGGCCTTGATTGGACTTTAACAACTTTTGCAAGCTCATTCAAGATATTATTCCTTGTAGCTCTGTTCGTTCTAGCTACATCAGCTTCCTGAAATATCTTCTTGCTAGATCCTAACAGATTTTTCTTCAAAGCCCGAGTTATCAGAGGTTTCTCTCACTTCATTATCTTCCTTTTACCAGCATCAGATCTTGTTTTCCGGGTTCAGTTGATGTTAGAAATCGCTTTCTTGATCGTCCGTGCGTCCCTCTTAATCAGCTTTGCAATATCGCTTGCAGTAACCCCTTCTGCTAACATATTTACAATTTTCTTCTTTACTTAAATCTTTTCCTTTTCCCATTCTGATGTTTTCTATCGTTTCAAAAAATACAACGTTCAGAGCAGCGATAACCTGTCATTGCGTAATAGCCTTATCCACTAAATCCTGCCTCAAATCGCAATATCCACTATAGCTTCGCCCAGGAACACATTGGGAGAGCGAACTGCCTGTTAGACTACATACCTACCCAATGGTCAAACTGGTAGTTAACCAATTTCATCTCGAATGAATACTTCAGATATAATCAACGTTTTAATGAATTGCATAATAGCGTTATCCGAGCTGTAGATTACTGCTACAAACTGAACTTCCCAACAACACAGTCTTTGGAAATTCTATCTTATAATATCAAAAGACAACTACTAAGAATCACTGGCCTTCCTTTTCTTCAACTTATATATTTGCATTTCAGATGATAGTGATGATTCTGACAGGATATGTCCTATAATTGATGATGATAATTTCTTTCATCTGGAAAAAGTTAACATATCTTTAGCTAGATCAACCAGTCAAGAAAAAAAGTATTGCCCTGTTTATTCTTTTTTGAATAGTAATAGAGATGTTTACTATTCATGCATAAAATTAGGTTATTTTCTGTATCTGATATCCTCCTATAGATCAAATAGTGATGTTCTACAAATGGCAAATTTGCATCCATCCAGTTAACATTTAAAGCTTTCTAACAGTTTTTTTTTCCTTCTTAAATTGTCTATTACAAAGCTAAATGCCATTTTCACTACTTGCCTTAATGGTGCATTTAAAATTCCATACTTACTTATTTTGATCTTTCAAGACACCAAGTCATAGCCACAAAAGCAACTTGTCATAAATTTGAAAACAACTAAGCAAAGCACTTTTCATCATTTTGTGACAATGGATCATAAAATAAAAGTCCTGTGGGGTGCACAGCTTAGAAATTCTCACTGTTTTTTAAAAAGGGACCTTACAAACCATACTGAAAAAAGCAAACAAAATATAACCAAGAATATCAAAACATCTTTGGAAGGGGAGAGGGGGGACTGTTTGTCTATTTTGAATGCATGCAAAATTTAACTTGATGTGAAAGTAATTAAATATCTGTTGTACTTTTGTAAAGACCCAACCAAACTGCTAGTCACCTACCTGGAACTCGCTGCAACAGTTCATGCTGCATGTTGCCAATAATTCTCACTCCATCCACTTCCTGGACCAAATAGACTGGACTATCAAGCATGTATCAGGAAAAGTTAAGGAAAAGGCAAATAACTGTAGCAAAGTTAATATACCTAGAAAATAAGTTCAAAATCAACCACCACACCACTTATTCTTTTTCGAGGAGGATCTTATTAGGAATGATGCAGCAAAACCATCTTGAGTGTGTGGTTTACAGGAACACCTTAATGAAGATTAGTAACAAATTTGTTAAATCTATTCATCCTTGAAACAGTTTAGTTTTTCTTTTTAAATTTCTCACTCTCTCAAGCTGTGTACAGCAAAACATAGAATATAAATAGAAAAAAAACGGTAGAGATGGTTGGCTATAATTTTGATTTCAGAACAAAATTGATTGAACTTTATTCTACCTTTTAATGTTTAGAAAACAAACAAACATGATTATGCATTTATATATTTCCCCCTGCCAGTTACCATGTCACTTAGAATTTGCATAAATAACCCTCCCCAAAAAATAAAAAATAAATACATAAATGTAAGCATTTTGTTTACTTATTTTCTCTTTTCACTGACAGAACAGCCATTTATTTAAAGGTTTAAAGGCTGCACAAAGATTGAGTGGACCTGTTAAACAACTGTGCACATGTATATTACTGTCATTAATTACAAACATTATTGTATCATGGTAATAAAAATTGCTAACATCAAAACCTAGAAGTGGAAGAGACAGCCTATTTATAGAAGATAGCTTTATCATGAAGGCGGTGTACTCTTATCTAGCCAGTGGCATGACTTCTCCCGTTCTTCTCAGCTGGTATGTCCATGTGGATTTACTCCCACTGTAGGTGCCCTCCCTGGCTTGTTGGCCCTCTTTTGCACAAGTCAGCCAAGATACCCTGCCCACACCTACACAAGATCAACTTATCTCCAGTTGGCTCTCTTCCTGTGAAAGAACCCCCTCCACTCGCCCCTCAAAGAGCATATGTAGGGTAGACGATGATGAGAGCCAGCTGAGTTATATTGCTGCCTTTAGATTTAATATTCTGAAACTTTGCAATTTTTACAGAAAGAAAAAAAAGGAAAGCATGTGTTTTTGTTTGGGGGCGGGGTGGTCACCTTTTGTTCCTGTTTCTGTCTGTCTGTCCAGACAAAAGTGGTGTTGGTTCAACAAGTGAGCCAACAAAAGGATACTTGATGTAGTATTTGTCAGGACCTATCACCACCATCAAGTTTCCCCAACAAGCCACAACAGCTCCATCACACCTAGAATAAAAAGATACATAAATAAATAATACATTTTTAAACAGACCACTTTAATGCTCAACAAGGAGTCATATATTAAGTTTTAGCTATTGCTCAGTAGAATTAAAAAAAGCATTTCAAAATGAAATTACTCAGTAGTAACATATTTTACTTACAACTCTGGTAGATGTTGCAAGTCAATTTTTATTTATACATAAAAAACAAACAAAAATAAAATCTCTCTAAAAATTTCAATTCTAATCTTTTGTTAGGGTTAAGCCCCAAAAATATTACAGTAAGAACCACCTTATCATTTCTTATACATTTGTCTTAAATTGGTTTTATTAGTAAAAAATATTTTCAAGTCAATCCTCTTTCTCTCTCTATTTTAGGAAAACAATGCCGCTTCTGGCAAAAATTAATATTCAATGAGCAGCTAGAATCGTGAACTGCTGAATTTCCACTTTAATCTAGCTGAGGTAAGCTGCATTTAAAATAAGAATTAAAAGATTTGATATTAAGAGGGTACTCACCATGACAGATTTGTTGGCTTGGTAGCAGATTTTGTAGTAAATTCCCAACATACTGTCTACAAATGAAAACATCATCATAAAAGTTTATTACATCCTCTTTTTTTTAATTTTTTTTAACTGCATTCAATTTTAATCTGAACTATAATTTTTAAAATCAGAGAATAGATGAGATATTGATGATATATTCTCTTTTATGTATGTCAATATTTAGTCAGTTACTAACTATAAAATGTACAAGCTTCAACTACCAATATCAGATTTTTAATACTTTACTTGTACACCACTGAAAGTTTAACGGCCAGCATTCATTAATTACAGATTTGAAATCAGAAGTACATAATTAAATTTTGTTTTATGTTTTTAACAACTTGCAATTCAAAAAGAAGATTTTTAATAAGATCTCTGGTTCAATACATTTAGAAAGTAGCAACTTCCCTAAAGATTCTCAATGAAATTTTTTTTGAACATCCACACTATCATAGAAAATTAAAGCTCATACTCCCAAAAAAAGGAGAAAAAATTGTAAAGAATTTAAATCTGCAAAAATGCAAAATCAAATCAAATCAATATTTAAAAATTATTTAAGATATAAAATAAAATTAAAAAGTGGTTCTGTTTTAACAAATTTTAATCTAGCCCAGCATTTGTATAGGAAGGCGTGTTACTAGAGAGATTAATGTAAAACCCAAATACAGTTAAGAAACTGCACTATACAAAAATAAGATGAATTACAGGTGTATTTAGGTGGAAATAGCTCATGAATATTTTCAAATTAGCTTTTAAGATGGTATTTGCTAACAAATTTAATATTTTTAAACACTGTTTAACCAACTGGTTTAGTTTCACTAAAAGTCCCATCACCTTTAAACTGAACAAACTCACCTGAAAATCAGCAGAGCCCACCCAGATGAGTCCTGTGTCAGTAAACAGAACCACAAAATTGTTGTCCATAGATACAGTGATGTCGATAAAGGACCCAAATGGCTGACTCACCTGTGGCATCTGAAACAGAAGTTAGGGCTCTGCTAATAAATTCTATGGTCTAAAGATGCAGTCAAATGCTTCTTTTCAGAAAAAAAATGAAATCAAGACTCAGCTGACCTTTTGCTCATATTGCCCACCATGGTCGACAAGGAATAGCTCAGCACCATTTGCCACCAACGCCTTGGCCTGCCGGTCCAAATTCAAGATCGTCCAACACGTGGGAGCCGACTGCAGACCTATAAGACAAACCTTCCTCATCAGCTATCTGTCAACAAAAATCAGGTCATGACACACAAACAGTATCAAACCAAAAATGTGGAAAATGAAAAAAACTTCAAAATTACAAAGCAAAACCAGCTCCCTCCTTCCTCACCATTCCATCCTGTTATGGTACCAAACTTTCTCAAGTGTTACAATGCACCCATTTTCGCATGGAAAGCTTCTTGCCACAAAAAGGAAACAGCACCACCCCAAGTACAACTTCTTAATGCATAGCTGACTGCACTTCACACTGATAAAGTCTTCATGTTTAAAGCTGGCAGACAAGAGTTGTGCTGGTCAAGAATGGCAGGAAAATAAAAATACCAAATTGGCAATGGAGAAAACACATACATAAACAACAATAACAATAGTAAAACACTGATATTTGAAGTTAGTTGGCCAATTGTATTGTGCTGTGGGAATGGGTGGCTAAATTTGAGCAGTTAAAGACTGTTATCAAGTTCCAACATTGTGGCCACAAGCAATGAAAAATAAATAAATAAATTCAGCTTTAAAAAACCCAATCTTTTTCAGAAGTAAAAAAAAAAAAAGTGAGAGACCATAGTTATTAAGCTTGAGTGATGTTTTGTGCTTACCAGGAACTTCAGCCAATCTCCTGATTCTTGGATCTTCGATATTATTTACCAGAAATATCCGAAACGTACTAGTAAGGATGGCAATGCCTGTACCCTGAAAACTTTGGAATATTTTGCAGTCTTTTACTTTCACATCTTTGGCTTCCTATAAAAATCATAAGTTTAAATTTATATATAATATGTAATTCTTCCCTGCCAAAGTTGGAAATACAAATCACAATTTAACAGAATAATGCATGGGATGACAAATTCTAAAAAAAGAAGAAAACAATAGAAAAAGAAATACTTATGATTACTTAACTCTGAAAAAATTAATTTACAAAATATGATTTTAGCATTGGCTGAAGTAAATTTTAAACCTGGATAGAGCAGTTTTAAGACTGTAAACAGAGCAAGAATTCCAAAGAACTGGCAGGATTTTAAAATTCTGAGTGGAGTTAATGACACTTAGGTTTAACAACAGTAACAGATACTTCAGAACTCATTTTAAAAAAAGCAAAAGTGCATGAGAGCAGGAATTAGAATAGGTATTTTAGAAATTTTTTTAAAATAAAGAAACCATCAGTACAGATCATCATTTTCTTAACCAAACTGATAATTTAACTAACAAATAAATAGCCAAAGAACCAGATCCACTTATGCTAAACTATCTGAAGCAGGACCCGAAACTGCACACAGCTTTAATGTTTAGATCTTCCACCTCTATTTTCAGTTTCTAAGTTTAATCTTTCCTTTATAGACAATCCCGAACTTCAGTAAAAACATTTCAAGTTTACTTTTCAGAAATTTCAAAAATAAAAAGTTATCCATCCAATTCATAACAAACCTGCCCCAATCCAAATGTCTTCTTAAGACAACCAAAAATATCATAGACAAGGACAACACCATCTTCTTGGATACACAACAGGTCCTCTGTGCATGTCCATCCAATTTGAATCAAGATACCACTGGTCCACTGTAAAGATAGAAAAATGCACAATTTGAAATTAAATCAATTCAAAGACAAATGAACACTAAATTCCACAATATCATGAAATGGGATCATATAACGGAGCATCAAACATGATAAAAATACAATTAATAATTGATACAACAGAAATTTTTTCAAAATTTAAATCCTAAATTTTACACTATATTGTATACTTCAAAGAAATTTCATGATGTGACTTAAAAAACAAAAAACGTTTAACAAAAATGACAGTCTATACTTACAAACACTACACCATCATGGTAAATAAGCTATAGTCTATTTATTTTGTGGGCAACATAGGATTTGAATACCTAATGCAAAAATTAGCATATGGATTTGCAGGTACTCTGCCTGTGTGTAAGATGGTATATATTGTGGGATATCTCAGTAGTATTCATGACACAAAACTTGCAGACAAATGCTGTCATCTCTCAAACATCCAATTATTGGATGGCAAGCAATGTCATTGTTAGATTGTAGCAGAAGCTGAATCACATCAGAGATGCTTTTCTGCTGCTATCTATAAGTGCAGGCTTCCGGTGGGACTTCAGTTTCTAGCATTTGTGGCAGTACCCTTGGAACTACAAAGATGATAAATGTGTCAAGTTGATATGGACCTATGAAATAAAAGCTGTAAGCAAAGCAGATTTTAAATTAAGAAAAACTATCAGCAGCTAGTTACTGAATCATTGAAGCCCATTCCATCACAATGTGTGTAGCTTCCCTCCGTATCAGAGACATCAATGACAAAACAAAGCCATAGGCACCCTAACTCATTTTATGAGATATTAAGTTCAGCATATGACCCTCACAACATCTAGTAACAATACAGCCCTGCATATCTTAATATTTTGACTTTTAATAACAGGTAAGGAAAGATTTGCATGTTTTCACATCTGCTTTCAGAAAGTTACTTTTAAATAAGGACTAATACGAACCCTCATTTCCTTGACCTCTCTCCCAGCAGCATTGTAGATGTACAGTACAGGCTTGGTTGTTTGCAGCCGTTTGCTATCATCACGAATCAGTGCTGGGAAAACATAATTCAAAGAGATAAAAATTTTCACCTAAATTACAAACACACACACACTAAAAGAGTCTGATGATATAAGTTTAATTTATTTAAAATTGTTATTCATAACCAAAAGACAAACTTAATTAAAAAATAACAAAGCAATCAGAACTATTAACATTTTCACTTCCAATGCAGTCTGTTGTTACCAAGGCTAAGAAACTAAAACATCTTTTATATACAGGATGTCCCTAAAAGATATATACACTTAAATAAGCTACCACACAAAGACATTTTGTCACTTAATGTTAAGGCATTTTATTTGAAAGCTCACAACAAAACCAGCTATCTACCATCTACAAACTCCAACAAAATGGTTGATGCTTTAACAGCTATTCATGTAAAAACGCAAATTGCTGCATATTAATTTTTTTTTGTCAGATGCTGTAAACACCTATTGTAGAGCATCATGTTTGAGATGTCTGATGTATAAAAAAAAATTCTATCTGGTAATATGGCTAAGTGTATGCATACATATATACATCTTTAAAAAAACAAACAAAAATAAAATATGCCTATGGAAATATGAAAAAAATTTTAAAAGAAATATGAACATAATATATTACATAACAATTTCAGTGTCAAAAAGAAAATGTCATTGTAAGCAGTGCTTTTTTGTTTCTGCTGTAAGAAAAAAATTGTACAATATGGAGGAGATAACTCAGACTTGATTTGAAACATTTACATAGCAGCCCACTAATAATATAATCTTGATAAAAGCAATAAAAGAAAAAAATTTTTCTTTGCTATATACAAAAATTAAAACTCCCCACTAAATTCTACAATGTATAATCTGAGACAAAGTTCACAATGTGTTCAAAAGCTATTCAAACAGAATGCATTGCCATCCAGTAATGGGTTAACAAACATTCAGTAACATTATCCCTTGTCTGACAGCAAAAGACAAAAAATTTGCTTATTTTTAATTTGTTGTCATTGTTCTTATATCTAGAGAAATTTTTATTTTAAAAATCCAAACAAACATTTTATTGTTCCTTTTTTTTTTAAATTTTTCAACTGAGAGCCTAAGAAATTTTTTTAATGTTTACAATGATAAATAAAGATCTCTATGAGAGAATAGACAACACAGGGATTAAGAAATTTTAATCATTTCTACTTTAAAAAGATAAATAATAAGAAAAGAGGACTGTATTAAAAAATGTTTAATGGCAATGCACCCTTTGATGGTAGTCAGTTAAGATCAAAATATGAGAATGAAGGGAAAAGTGTTTGCTTGACAGTGTGGTCTTTGCTCACACTTACCTACTGGGCCACCAAAAGGTGCTGCAGCCACCATGTACTTTGACAAGTCCACCTGGTTGTACCAGTCCATCAGATATAGCTCAGTCTTTCTGTAAACAGCAAGCCGAAAAAAATGGCCTAGAAAATCCTTAATAATTTAATTACTAATTACTTTGATAATTATTTTATTTAAATATCAAAAAATCTTTTTAAAATTTTAAACAGATTAGAGGAACACAATTTGTTTGGGCTTAATAAACTTTTGCTTTTGAATTTAGAAGACAATAAGAGTCAGTATCTTTCTCAGTTATCTAAAGCTATTTCTCATCTAATCAGTACAGGCCATATACACATACACAGGTGGAATCAGAAATTTCACAGCATTTCTCTGCAAATTTATTTTACAGAATAAGCATATAATAAATTCTTTAAACTATTCAGATCATTAAAATCAGGTACAATTTTCTGGATAATTTATGGAAGTGAAATTGTTAAGAATCCTTTTGTAGCATTGAAGAACTAAGAACTTAAGCAAAAATAAAGGACTATTGGTTATTGATTTTTTTTATATTTCAGCAATTATTTTTTTGGTTTTTATATAAAAATAAATTGTGTTTGTCTATTCTTTATTTTATGGTAAATCTGTATTTTATTTTTTAACACTTCCAGCCTTAAAGTACTTTGTATGCTTGTCAAAACATGTTCCTTTAATTCCATCCTTCATTAGTCTTTTACTTTCAGTCACTGCAAAAGCTTTTCTAAATAGGATTTTTCTACTTAAAACTGGTTCATAAGAGTAATCAATTAACAGATTTTATGTCTATTAATTCTAAAACTCGATTGTTAGCTGTCACCACTGTAAAACGTGATTCAGTTTCCATACAGTACATGCAGTGAAAATGCATGTCAGCTCCGTTATTAATCTTTATGTACTGGTCAATCAGTTCTGCGAGTTGACAGCAGTGAAAAATTGAATTAGTACACTGGTAGCCTATACCCTCACAGAGACAAATAAATAGCTTCAAGGTACAGTATTCCGGTTTGTTATGTTATTCTTATTAGCATCACCACCTGATGTCGTCGACAAGCTTCTTTTTGAATCAAGGCTTGCTAGTTTATCGATGTTGATAACGACAGCAGATTTTACACCGCCTCCCAGAAAATACTCTCGTCGAGGTCCTTAACAGTCACAGCAAATGAATCTAAAACCTGTGATGCCTAAACAAAAGCAGTCCCTTCCCGAACCCCGACCGACGGAACGGGTTAGGGGTATAATAAGCCTTCTCCAACATAATTATAAGATATCGTTACTACAATTCAATGAAAGAAAAAAATTTTTACCTGTAATAAACTTCCCCCAAGGGAGTCCAGTCTGCAGTAGCCATTTTCCACTCTTCAGAACAACTGAATCAAAAAATGTAGCGTATAAAGTTTAAATGTTGAGATTAATAGTGACTCCTCCCTACCGCCGAGTACCGCGAAGCCATTTTGGCTTCTCCTCCTCTTTTTTTACCTCTCTTAAAATCGCAAAAGGGAGATAACTTTTGTAAAAAAAAAAAAAAAAAAAGAAAAGAAAATATAAGCACTGGATAGCGTTGTGTATCGTAAGATAGTGCAAAATAAATGAGAGCTCAGGTTATATTATTCATCTCAGTTTAAAAAAAAAAAAGATGTTGCACTTTGTCGCCATTTTCTTCTGGTTTTAACATCAAACTAATTTTTTTTTGCTTGTAAAGCTGATTAATAAATAATAGGACGTTCGTCCGACGTACAAGGGCGGCTAGTAGAAGGGACACTGACCTGAACTCTCCTCATTCGTTCATATTGTAGTAATACAATACACAACGATGTAAGGATTGCATTAAAATTTGTTTTTATTTAATATATATTTCATAATAAAAAGCCTTATAGTACATATTTAGTAATGAACAATATTAAATTTCCTCATTTCAACACTTATAGAAATGCTGCTATTTTCTTCTTTTTTTTTTTTTTTAAATTTAAATATTCATTTTTATTTCGTAAAGTTCCCTAGTGTTGAATATTGCTTTTCAGTTCTTACACATCGGAAGAGCTTTCTGGTATTCTGCTAGTCACCTGCTAACAACATAAGTAAACAAAACACTTTAATAAAAGGAAGGAAGCAAAGGTAGCGTTTAAATATTTGTTTTCTCTCATTTTAAAACAAAATATGCAATCAGTGAACCGTGTGTGTGTGTGTGTGTGTGTATAAAAGCAGAACAATTACTGCTCTGAAATTTAACAAATGAAGTTTCCTTTTTCCAAACCGGGCAGCATCTATGAACATAATGGTTAATAAGTAATCTGATAAGAGTTCTCACTGATAGACACCAACACAGATCAAAGCCAGCATATATGCACAGTGCATGTGGCTTGCTTTATCAAGGACACAAAGAAGTAAAGGAAAGGCATGATTTAATCAGCTTTTTTAAGGGATCAACAACATGGAAAGTTGCAGTTGTCATTATGTGAACTTTTGCTGCTAAGTAAAATCCAATTATTTTTTTTAATTTACTAATATATCAATATATATAAAATAATGACATATAAAATCAGTGAGCAGAGAAAATATGACTTTTCTTCATCCATCAAAGTCAATAACTCAATTATGCACAAAAAAGTTTTTGAAAATGTAAAGTAGCATGAAAAATGTTGGATAGGTGTGCAAATTAATAAAGTTGTGTGCTGATTGTGAGCCATGCACAAGTATTCAGCATCAGACACGAAGAGATTCAGTATTTGCATTAAGATTTCCAAACAGTTGGCTCGTTCTGCAACAAAGCTGCGCTTAACAATGATTATCATAACAAACTTCCTGCAACAGCAACATTTGGAGAATACCATGAATGAAACAAGTTCTCACAGGTCAAACCAGTATACACGCAATAAAAGAAAACCCCTGATGCCAGACAAACTGTAAATAGTCAATCAAATGCTATGCCAAGGACTGTAGCAGTAACCAGCAGAAATCACAGAGTCTAATTCTGTGGCCATTCAGCATAATACAATTATACTTTCAATATAATTATGCAACTGAAATGAATATTAAATACATTGCCAATGCCGAACACTGAAGCTTCTGCAGAAAGTGCATATTCACAGTATTTAGGGTTTTTAAATACATACAAGATATCAAACTATAAATAGGCCTATTTAACTAACATACAGTGTATATTTTTTCTGGTAAAAATTTATATTTTTAACGTTTTGTATGAGTTTAGATATTCAGTCCTTCAAATGCTTGATTTTATTTATTTATTATACAGAGATAGGAAGCCATCATGGATTATTCAAGGGAAAACAAATGGCATCAATACAATTTTAAACTGGTTAACATTATCACTATTAACCACTACTTTTTACAGGTCTGTTACTAAAATCAAACCATGTTGATATTTTAAATAATTTTAAGTTGTAGTACATAGTATTTTCAACCATAGATAAGTGAAAGAATATTATCAATTATTCTGAAAATCTTTTTAGGTACCTCCCCTTCAAACATTTAAAGTTTAAAATTTTAATTATTTTTTTATATTCTTAAAACCCAACACTTTATAAAATCTATGCCAACTCTTTCTAATATTTAAGTATCTGTTTTCAAATATACACTGCATAACCTATTTATGATTCAGAAAAACTAAAAATGCATATAATGCAACTATAATTCCTTTTCATTTCATTTAGTAGTTCAGTTAATTATTCCTAACATATTTTTGAGATAGAGATAAAATTGTGTCAATAAGGTTTACATTATCATTAATGCATGCCATGCCAAAACAAAAAAAAAAATAATCAAATCAAAACATAAATTGATTTTCTGTAGCAACTAAAAATATAAACACTTTCAAACTAAAATTGCATATTACTTTGAGAATGTACAAAAAATAACTTATTAAATTCATTCTGACAGTTCAGTAAAAATGAAATGACACTATTATTTAAAATTTTAAACCCTCTAAGCAGCCAAAAGTAGTTTAGCATTTTTAAAGTAAATAGGAAATCAATACTTTTAACAGCTTTTTTATCTATAATTATGACCCTTGACAATCTGTTAAAAACTCTTCCTACTTTACCAGAAGCTTCATTGCAAGTATGAAAATATTAGCATTGTTAATTTAATTTTGGCTTTCTTTGTAATAAATGATTACATCTGGCAACAAAAAATAGTATTAACAAGATGATTTCACTTTATACAGAATCAACCCAGTGATACAGAGAACCTACTATTTGTCTTTAGACAAATCAACTCAATTAGGAATCATGTATTAAACTATGAGATACCTTTCTCACTCCACAAAGCTTGCTTGTCCATTACAATGTGTTTTCTTAGTGATTTTTCCAGTATAGATACATTTAAATAAATAACTGAACATGTAAATCTCAAAAAGAGTTGGGGATTTAAAATTTTTAAAGTGTTTGTTTAATTACATTAAAACTTTTCTTTCCTCATAGTATTGTCACTGATTTTTAAGTTGGTATGAAATGGCAGTCTTTGAGAAATACATCTTAACTGGGTACACATTTGAGTGAATATCTTGTTCAACTTTTGGTTGGATATCTGTTCGTGTCAAGCCATTGTGAAAGACTGTTGAATTCTCAGTACCATTCAATTGATGCCTGGAGTTGTCTTTCCTTTTCTTTGATCTGGATGCTGCTATTGAGATGTTGTTCAATCTTTTCCGTACTTTACTTGGAAAGGATTTCTATAATAAATAAAATGAAATAAGTAGACACATAAATATCTAAAATATTAGTTATACCTCTGAAGTATACACCCTTTATTTTCATATTATCAAAGAATAAATAAAAGTGTTTTTAAGAAAGCTCAGAAATTGCAAATCTGTTACTTTGTACCTGCTAAATATATTTTACATGAATTATTGTTTTGCAAATAGTAAATAATTTTAAAATAAAAATCACAAGTAATATTTAGTTTTGGAAATCCTATTTTACTCAAACTACAATTTTTATCAATTATTCTTGAAGTGAGAAAAAATGTTTTAGCTGTCAAAATGAAGTGTAAACATGGCAATATTTATTAAGACTTTGAGTCAGCCAATCACACAGCAATGTCTTTATAAAATCAGAGTTACTTGAAATTCCGCATGATTAGGACATGAGAGAGAAACAAGATTTAACAAGAGACAAGTTGAGTCAATGAAAACCAAAAGGACGGTGCATGAATACAAGAAAATTACTTCTTGTTCATACGATTTTTATATAGCAGTAACATGCTTGAGAAATAGGTACAGAAATTCAGATTGCAGCAAACCTTTATATCCTGGAGGTAACCAGTGTCCCTTATCGTTTGGAAAAGGGTATTAATAGAATATGTTGTAGTATTTTTTAAACAATAAAAAAAAGGCCCAAAAATCTGAGATTGGCCAGAACGCACAAAGATTTGGTCAATAAACAAACAAATCTAAATTTGTGCTTTTGGTTCCAAATGAAGGATAAATGTTCAAAAACAAGAAGGCTGGTATCAACTGTCAACCATGGAGAAAAGATTTTTGATGTAAGATATTTTTCAGGTAAGCCAGCTGGAAATATTTACAAGGTAGATAAGACTGTTAAAGAAGATCACTATGATGGCCATCACTACATACTATCAGAACAAAGAAACAGAATGAACCAAAACATTAAAATTGTGTATGAAATATTTATGAACCAAAAATTGCTGTGATTTCTGAGTCAGATTGTAACATTTGTCTGATATATATTTACAAAATGATTCCAGGCTACAAAAACCAATGGAAATTAAAGCTGGTAGCATTCAACAGCAGCAGTGTCCAATGGCATTGGCTTTCATTAATTCCAGATTCAAATTGCAGCTTGTAACATGAACAGCAACAATAACAATGTCCTCAAACATCTTGTTTCTGTTGATGAGGAACCACGGGGGACCAAGAAGAGTGATCAGCTGGCATGAAAAGTGCATCCATACACACAGCGACACAGATAGTTGGACTGGCGATTCGGATCCCCCTGATTAACTTCCATTAGTAGTCACCTGTGGGATAAATCAGGGTGCAGAGTAATACAACAACTGTACCCACCTAATCCCACAAAGTTAACACAGGTGTTTTAGCAACAATGAACAAGGAATGCAGCAGTATGCCTCAGCACTGGAAGCACATCTTGCTGTAGTGGACACACCCCTAATGAAAAATTAATAGCTCTCAGCATTATCAGACTACACCATCATTGAGATGATAGCACTATTTCTATCAGTAAACTGTCACTAGTTCAATATCACAAATGTATAAAGAATTAATACAACACCAATACTGCACTGGATTTTTTAAAAATTTCCTCTCTATAGATAATAAAAGGGTATTGCATAACACCCTTTTTATAGCTATAGTGGCTATTTATTTAATAAGTTGTGCAGTTCTTTTCACAGAATGTCTTAAAGTCATGAAATAAAACTTAGGAAGACAATTGTGAATAATTCATAAAATAATATATTTGTATATTTTATCTGACAAAGGTAGTCTTAATATGGTTCTTTCTTCATCCTATGACTGTCCTTCCACTTATTCCATTTTTCTTTCAGCTGAAAGGACCAGCTGTAACCTACAAAGTAGCCAACGTTAACTATGCATCAAATCTGGCAGCATGCTTGTTGTTGTGCCCTACACAATCTCTACTTTGGAGACAACTGTGGCAAAAGAGAGTATAATGGAGACTGGCACGTCTGACTTCAGCAGAAAATAGCTACAAGGAATCTTCATTTTTAGATGTGAGAGTAAACTGGAGAGCCCAGAAGAAATCAATGTAACCAGCTGATGAAGAGTGAGAAAAAATCATGCCAGAGAACTACCCCACTCAGGAAAACTTGGGCCCACAACGTTGGCCATCCAGCAGTGAAACCAGCAGCATAATTTAGATAAAAGGAAAGTTAGCAAATGTTACACCTGTTTTTAGTATTTTTATTTTCTGATAACTCCAAACTTAACTCTGAGAGTTGCAGACTTCTATCCTTATTAAAGACACACTTTAATGAATCATGTAACTGAAAAAGATTTCAGTCTTAATAAAATCAGAGCTTTTCTAACAAATTCTCTAGAATTTTTTGTAAATATAAGTTACTTGATAATAAGAATCAGATAGATACTGCCATAATTAGACTTTTTAAAGTTTTTAATAAGTTCCACATAAAGAACTCATGCAAAGGGAATAGTTATGTCATACAACTTTTATGGATAAATAACTTCTCAGAAAGAAAAAAACAGTGCAAAGTTTAAATGATATATTGTTTAAAAGCCAGTAACTAGTGGTGTGCTACAATGTTCAGTTTTTTATTGTAAATAATGTAATAATATTGCATAATATTAAGATAGCAGATATCAAAATTTACAATAGAGTTAATATTAATACTGAAATTGATAGAGAATTTTCAAATTAATAAAATAATTTACATTAGTCAGTCAAGAGTGAAATGAAATTTAACACTAACATATGTCAACTTAAATAGGAAATATGAGAAATTATAAACAGTATTATAAAGGACACTCTAAATGGGAAAATGTGGTTTCAGAAAAAGATTTATCTAAAACTTAGTGAGAGGACCGAAGCATTTAAGCTGCTAGTAAATCTAATATACTGCTAAAACTAATTAAATAAACTATCAAAATTACCAAATAACTTTCAGTTGTCCATAACTTAAATATGTTGAGAAAGCATTTCAAGAACATATACTGAACTATTGGAAAAGACAGAACATTTCCCAGTTTCAAGCTTTTAAAATCTGCAACAATATGAAAAATATTAGATTTATTTAGTCTGGACTTTTAGATTTTTGAAGGTAAAGTTCATAAAGGTTTAAAATAATTAAGAATTTTTTGGCTGTGGACTGTCATTTTTTTGGTTATCTCCAATTGTCAATAGAAGGAATCATAATTAAGAAAATATAAAAAAATATTTAAGTAATGGAATAATAATTGAATTGAATAAATTGCCATGATGGTGAGATATTAATAGTGATAGTGCAATCATATATATATTTCTCTTCTCATAAATACATTTTGAGTTTCCAAAGAAATTTAATATCTTTTTCTTTTTTTGCACATGTATATATTTCCCCATAGAAATGTGTGTGTAAAATAAAAATATGCAAATCTTTCTTACATTTTTAGCTAATGAGCTGTGGTTCTGCATAAGCTTCAGACAAATCAATTTCCTCTCCTCCTTAGTAACTTTCCTCCCAAAATGTGATAAAATAGATGCAGATGTTGCTCTAATGACTTCCAAGTAAGTAGTGTAAGGAAGAACAATACCGCTAATGTCATGCTTTTTAAGACGATCCTCAATCCACTGTGGCAAACAAAAGTTATTGACAGTTGGAATGGTGGCAGTGTCTGATGACAGCTGTCGCTGTGGAGGGATTGCGGGTGGCACTGGTGGTGGTGGTGTTGGAGGTGCTATAGTGATTGGTGGTGGTGGTGGCGGCGGCGGTGGTGGCGGTGGCGGTAATGTTGGTATTTTCTTGTTTGGTTCCATGGGCTGAGGTGAGAACTCTGCATGATTGATGTACATGGGTTGTTGCACCTCTATGTTGGGTGGGAGTTGGCAAAAAGAACTGTCATTGTGAATATGCGAAACCCCATGAAAGTTCAAGGACACATCAATGTTTCCAGGGATGGGCACCGGTGGTGGAGCTGACTCAACCTGAAACCATTTGTAAAAAAAACCAACCTTTAGCATCCATCACCATAATAAATTAGGTCCAAATCTTCTTTAGAACAAAGGCTGAAAAAACAATTCAAGATTTTTTTTTTTAATTTGAATAATTCATCTCTAAAAAAACAAATTTCTAGAGAACATAAAATTTCTTTACTTGAAAATTATATTTTGATTTCTTTAAAATTCAAACAACTGACTTCATAGCTGTAAGCAAAAACTGGTCTCACAAAATAATTTTTTAAAGGAAGGACACTGGCACTTAAAAAACCAATTGTTACAACTCGTGACAACAGTGGTATCTAAAAAAAAGGGGGGGAGACACTTTGACCATTCTAAACAACTGGAATCTTATCTCTGTCGTGTCAGCTCCCTGCCTTTATCAGCAGGACAGATGAAAAGTTATTCCAGGCAGGAGACATTTTAAAACAAAAGAGGGAAAATCTGTCACCTTCTCGATACAAACAACCTCAGGGTGCTTGCTTGTCTTCCAACACCTTTTTTAAAAAAACAAATACAAATTTAAGTTAACTTCAACAAACAACAACAACAAATGGCAAGTTTCAAGCACAGGATTAAAAAAAAAAAAGAACTAAACAGATTTGATAGCTTTCAATATTTTTTAAAAAGATATTCTTAACAATAAAAAAAAAAAAAGAGGAAAAAGTGGCACAAAGTTCTCGTGTCCTTTATATTAGGATTGAGTATAAAACCACTTAGGATTCCTTAATACACATATAAAAAAAATTAAAAATTAAAATTTCATGCTACTGCTTTATGGCTTTTAAGTCACCCAAGAAAGCCTTTTCAATGTAAAATTATAATCTTTCAGGGGACCCCATCCAGATTGGAAGAGAGGGGCATCAACTTTGACAGGGTAAGAAAGCCTTATCAGTACCCTTCTTTTTTAGATGTGGAAAGAAATCACAGTGCTTGGAGTAAACCCATGTGACCAGCTAGTTAAAAACTATTATTATTACTAATTATCACTGAAAGAAAACAATAGGCTGCTTCATTCTTTTAAAAATCATTCTTACAGCATTTCCTTTAACACGATTAGTTTGGGATACCTGCAACTGCTACCTATTTTATATAGAAATGTCAGAAAAAGGGTACAAAATTACCTGTTTTTTCAAATATTCAATAAACTTCCAAACTTTTTTTTTCTCCCTGAATGGATGGCCTTTTAAAATGTGATCAATATCATCTCTAGATATAAACAAAGCATCCTCCATGTTAATGTCCTCTTCTGCAAAAGTTAAATACATAGCAAAAAAAATATATTCACAATGTCACATCCAGATAACAATGTTTTGTCAATAGCATTAAAAGAAGTAGGCCCTAATGGGATCAGCAAATAAGAACTTTGCTGAGTATTGAAATAAGAACATAATTTTAAAAATCTCTCATCTGCACAAAATGACTTTTGTTAGTGGTGAAGTGGCAAAAATTTTTGAACAGCTACAACCACAAATATTTGTCGTTATTTCAATATTTTCTATCCCCTTCCACCTCATATTTCTAATAAGGTTTGTTTGCTTGCAAGTGCATTGAACTGTAAAATGAAAGGATGAGGCATCCTTGTTAACATGAGGTTTTCTAGCTGATGAAAACTATTTTTTGAATTACTTTACTACACACGCATGCACAGACACAGAGTGTACAGACAAAACCTCACAATGCTCCAAAATGGAATATCAATTTAATTATGTAAACACTATTTTTAGCTGTCCTACACATTTTTTTTCTACCAGCAGCTCTTTGGTTTTGTTACATCTTCCGCCTCCCCTGTGGAATTTTAAATAAAAAGTAGGTACTAAAAGGGGACACAAGAGGAACATATCTATTCCTATATCTGTAAAAAGCAGCATCTTTTTTTTTTTCCATTTAAATAATCATTACAAATTATGTTACTGCCTTCTTTGCAGGTAAATTATCATCATAAAACATGATTATATATGGGCGAAATCCTACACAACACATATGGACCTTTATGAAAGGGTAAAACAAACAGTTCAACACTATTTACCTGTAAACGTTGCTGTATAGTTATAAAGACCTTTTTGAAATGGTTTGTGTTGTGTCCGATTTCTCCCACATGTAATCAAGGGAGGGGCTCTAATATTGTCCTGCCTCGAGGCAAAGTCCCCAGGTCTTAAAAAAGAAACCATAAAAAAAGAATCTTAATCAATGGATAATTAGGAATTTATTTACACAGATCAATGTATAGCATTCTCGCACCTCCCATTTCTCTTTAAGGTGTACAAAGTGGAATCATTAAATGGAACAACACAAAAACATGTAAAAATTAAACAAGCCAAATGGAGCATGGTGTACATTAATCCAACAAGCCAGATTTTATTAACTACATCTCTACTATCTTTCCCCCGCCCGCTCTCAATTACTGTTTCGTGTGGCTGTTGTTTCATTAGGTTCTTTGTTGTTTTGCTAATTTTCTTAAAACGAGTTTTCTCGTTTTTCAGAAGCCAGGGGGATCAGTGAGCAGCCAGGCGTGAGGAATGTATCTGGCACCACGACTGGGCTGGGTGTCAGGCGAAGGTGCGACCGGCAAGATCACCCCCCCCCCACCACCTTTTTTTAAATAATAACGAATGTAAACTGTGAAACAGAAGACGACGACGACGCGGTGAAGCGGAAAAACAAGTGAAATGTATGTAAATTTGAAAAAAAATTAATTATTTAAGGTGAACGAGGGAGGAGAGACGACAGTAAAACGCAAACATACCAGAAACAAAAGCTATAATAACTTCGCTCTTCTCCTACTCTACAAATACGTGAACGGGAAAAGAAAAATTAAAATTTCTTTTTTTGTGTGTGAGATTTATGGAAAAAACAGATCCCCCCACCCACTTGGGAGGGAGGGCCCCCCCCCCTCACTCCGATATCAACGAGTCCAGGAGAAAGCGATAATATACATATACATTGATATATATATATATCAAAGGAATACAAATAAAAAAATTAATAATAATAAATTTCGCGCTCTCGTTGGTAGCGTTACAGTTCTTTCTTGCTACCGTTCTGAGTTGGTAACCAGAAGTCTGGCCGTTTAGAGGCAGGAGTAGATGATGCAGTGGCCGACCCGGGCCGCACATTAACGTTACCATTGTCAACAAGAGAGAGAGAGAGAGAGGGGGGGAGATGTCTATTTGTTTTTGTTCAAGTTTAATATAGTAATCGTCGCCTGTCTTCTTAATATTACATTATATAAGTACGCTTTTTTTTTTTAAAAAAAACCCCAACAAAACACGTAATATTAACCTTTGAATTTCTGGCAAATTTCCATTGGCAATCCAGCCGTTCTAAGCAACTGATTAAACTCTTCAGCCGCCATTTTTAATTCTTTATTTTTTTTTAGAAAAGCAGCGACCTCTGTTGATGAAAGAGGAATCTAAACGATGTCAGCAACCACATCGATCTAATTCTCGTCACGTTCCCTCATGTCCTTTTTAATTTCCATTTTCCTTTAATATTAGATAAAGGCTGGATGAATCAGAATGCTTTAAAAACTAAAAGAATCCATACAAAAGCCAAAAAACCTGGTGTTGTGTACTTAGATGCGGGGTATTTATTATATATGCTGAGAAAAACCGTATTTTTTTTTAGTGTTTATTATCGCTGTCTCTTAAAATATGTAGGTATCACGTTTTACTAAGTACAAAAAAGATAATAATAATAATTATTATTATTATTATTATTACGCTTTAATATTATTAACATCACTTCTTTTTTTTTAAGGCAGTCCAAAAGAAAATATGTATAGTTCAAGATGCAGGAATCAGTTTCACCGTTTAATTCTCGCTCTCTGAGAGAGACGAATTTTGTCGCATTGTGGTTTTCTTCAAATCTTTTTGAAATTTTCCTCTTCGGCTAGCATTCTCACATGTGTAATTGTACGTTTATACGCAGGCAATTTGTAGCGCTGGAACATTGAGCGACCATATTATCTGCTTATTTCCTCTAGATATTTTTCCTGATTATCTCCCTTCCGGTACTCGTCTGGAGATTAATTTTATCCCGCTGAAATAAAAGAACGCAGTGCCTAAATTCCCCTTCTTAAATCATTATAATTTAAATATTTTATTTCACAATTATTAAGGAAAACAAACACTAACTCACCTTAAATCCTTTTTGTTTCATAAGTGTGGGTGGGAACAAATGATTTAAGTAAAATGAATAACTAATAAACCAAATAGCTTTAGTAGCACAGCAGCAAAATGAGGAGAAACCAAGAAAACGTTCCCAGTTATCCTATTATTTTCTTTTCACTTTAATATTAAAACACCAATATTTATGCTTCTCTACATTATTAATACCTGCAATATTTTTTTTTTACTTTTCAACCAAAATTTATCATAACTTTTGTAGAATTTAAATTACAATCTAATAATCATGCAAGCAGATTTGTTAGTGATGTTTAAAATTGGTGATCATCATACAAAAAACTTGGAATCAGTAGTTACACACTGCACAGAGGCCAAACAAAATATTATTTATGCTTATGTAATAATCACCAGGCATAAGCCAAGCTATTGCATCCAGATGAACTGAACAATAAGATTGCAACAGTTTAATGAGTGATGGCAAAATGCTAGTAAATTCTAATTACTATACTGACCTGTTTAAAGTTTATTGCTCTCCCTCCAATAGAAATTTCTTAAATACATAACTATTTTAATTTTGTTTAAAAGCAAATGCAGAATGAAATTCATCTAAAGAATTCTAATTACAGATTGCATCATAATGATATTCATCAGTAGAAAGAGAAAGAAAATGAATTGGTTGAATGGGAGAACAGGAGAGGAAAAAAACAAATAAAAAGAAGAGTATTTTATTAGGTTAGACCTACTCTAAGATACAAAAATACCTGTTATCACCAGCATTTCTGCCTTAACAAGTACTAGCCCCATACAGCATAGGGCCATGTTAATATTTCCTCATTTTTACATATACATCACATAATGCTTTCTCCATTGGAGCACAAATAGACAACAAAAATCAAACATTTCTCGAAAATGTTATTTTTTTATTTATTTTTTTTTTTACAAAATAAAATATGTAAATTTATCACAATTTTAATAGACTTTTAATGATAAAGGTACACATGTCTGGCATGAATAGAGGATGCCAAAGTCAGCAATTTTGTTGTGTTAAACATCAGATACTGGTAATGGAGCAACTGACTTCAGATGTCTCAATTCGACACTACCAACCAACTTCTTTACACTTCCAGAACAAAGGATATGACTAGATTTTTGTCCTCAGACCAACTTCATCCCGAAACCATCACAAGTACTTCCTTCCTTCCTTTTTATTTTTTAAAAAACTAATTAACAAACATTGGCAGCAATTTTTTTTTTTAAATTTTCATTTGAAATGTCTAAAAATTAAATTCCTGATGTTCCATAAATTACTAATTTCACCTGTGTTACTTTAGTTTTAAGGGACTAAACTGATTGTCAGAATTTACCATACTGAAAGACAAGTAATGAAGTAGACAAGAGGTTATAAGAAATTCTAGAAATATTCTCCCCTAAATTAGTCGTCCTTTTATGTTAATACAAATACTGGAAGACAAGCTGGCCCCCTTTTTTTCTGTTTCTTTTTAAAAAAAATAATGTGTATGAAACCTTTATGATCATTTAAAATATCAGCAAATTTGTTATAATCTTACTTTTCAAGAATTACCTCCTCACTGTGATTGGATTATCTTTATTAGAGATACTGGATCATTCTGTTGTCTTTAGTCTTCATTAGTAAGTAATAAATCGAGTAAAAATTCTGATAAATGCGAAACTGTCTAAGAGTAAGACGTAACTATGCCTGTTACAAGTGGTACCTTCATATTTAACTTCTTGTGTAATGTACACTAGAGGTTTACTATTAGTTTTGAATATATATATATATGTCTACCAAATATAAGTTTCTATATCTTGTCTTGTAAATGCAAAAAAAAAAAAAATTGTTTTTTTGGTGTTATAAATATCTGGAAAGAAATTAGAGTAAAGAAAAAGATTGATTTACTTTTTTCCTATGTAAAGTTTCTTTAAAACATCTAGTTGGCCATGACCAATGTCCAGTCAGTCATATTTATATGTACATAATGGATTCTTAATAGGAGTACACTGAGCAAGAATAAGAAAAAGTTCGCTACCAGAGTTAAGTAGGCAAAGATTACCTAATGAGGCTATGTATATATGTGTGTGTGTCAACCATCTGAATCACTTTGTACATTTTAAGCCTAACAAATGTTTTAAAACTTATTAATGCTCAAAAAAAAAAGTATTTAACTTCTTGCTACCTATGTACAGCATATTATCATTACTACTTTCAAGAAAATATGCAAAAATTCAATAAACCAATTACAAACAAGTTAGAATTGGAATGTATTTGCAGAGATCACTTTCAAGAAAATATGCAAAAATTCAATAAACCAATTACAAACAAGTTAGAATTGGAATGTATTTGCAGAGATCAATTTTTGAATTAGAAGATAATGTAAACAAATATCATGACAAAACACAAATGACAGTATAGTAAAAGCTTTGGACACACAAGTATATATCTTGTTTCACATGAAGCCAGTGTCATGAGTGGAAACTCATACCAGAGTTTTTTTTTCCCCAGACTAAAGATGAATTATAATTGTTTCTTTTTAGTTTCTCCAATATGTTAATAAAAGTCGAAATTCAAATGGTGACTGTACTTATCGACAAATAATTATACGATATGATCTCAACATTTGTTTATCATCACAGCACATGTTCGAAAAGCATAGTAAATATTCAGCACAGCCAAAGTCATTGTGAAAGAATAAGGAAATCTTTCATTTTAAAATTTATTGTACAAAACTGTTTATAAAATGTATCAGACAAACTTTCATCATATTTAATTATCAATCTTTATAATTCAGAAAAAAAACTGCTCTTTTCTCTTTAAAAATTTATAGTTGAATATATTTGTAATGCGTTTAGCTGTTTCCTCATGTGTAAATTGCATTAACACTGATTTGATCACCCACCTAAAAAAACTAAGCTAAATAAATGTCATGAATCAAAAACAGTAACTTGCATGTATGTGTGTGATCTAAAGTCTTTAAATGATGCAACTCTTGATGAAGGTAATGTGATCGATGCCATTTACCTGGACTTTAGTAAGGCCATTCTTGTGGCTTCCATGTAATTTGATGGTAAATTTTTTTTCATTGTGGTTCAGACTATTTTCCAAATTAAAAGGGGTGTTTTAGATGATAGCATGTCTCTGCTCGTGTTATCAGGGGAATTAGCCCATAACACTGCCTGGCTTAAAGCTTGGGTAATGGCTATATTAAGAATACTGAGGAGAAATAGTCATGCCAAAATCTAACTTGGAAATAGGAATTTGTGGTCAGATGGTAGGTAGGGAAAAGAAAATCTCAGGGTTACTGAACAGTTGTTCACATGAAGACACCAGTGATCATTGATAGTTTGGAAGGGATTCAAATGCATTTTACTAGAATGACTTGGGGGAATTAAAGATCAGTTATTCTAAATGTTTTGCACGACTTATCTTAGTCTCACGTAATGTAGACTGAAGTGATCGGCAGACAGTTAAAATTCTGTAAGGTTCCATTTGATTGTCATAGAACAAAACAAAGAACAGACATGGCTACAAACTTTTTGAAGAGCACAGCAGGAGTAACAGATTGGTAAAAGCCCAGAATGATGTTGCCTGACATGGTTATACAACAGTCTTCAATGTAACTACCTGATCAGATTCTGTTTTGGTTGAATAAAAGCTTTCAAAAAAAAATTGACAGAACTCCAAATTTACTTTAGAATAAAATTATTGAAATACCCCAGTATTCTTTAAATTTTGCATACTATAATTAAACAAAATATATATATATATATATATATATATATATATATATTTATTTATTTATACTGTCTAATACGTTCTGTACATCTTTTGCTGCCTTATTAAAAGAGAGAAAGAAGGTTGTTTCATTTCACTTTAAGACAATATTTAAAATGTAAATATACACGCTGGAAAAAAAAAAAACTAAAAGCTAATATGATACAATAAAATTATTTTCACATTACCCTTAAATAGTATTGCACACCTGCCAGTTTTGTAAAATCCTCAATTTCCAGTCTTTAGCTTACTAGTTTAGGTTGTCACCCACTATGTCCTTATGCACAGGTGATTTGTAAGTATATAACGCTGTTCTTGGACAATCCAAAAAAAAAAAAAAAAAGGTCCTCAAGGCTAGTTGGCATTTTCTATAGGTTCTAGTTCTTCAAACGCGCTCATCAATGGCATTCTTGCAGCTAATTTCTGCCTTAGCCAAAAGATGTTTTTTAACTCCAGTTCCTTCTGTTTTTGCAAAGCTTTGTGCTCCTGTTCACGCATTTTCACCAATGTCTGAATAATTTCATTCCTTGCTCTGCGTTCTTCTCTGGATTTCTTTGCAGCCAAATTGTTTTTTGTTCTACGCAGGTGATACTTTTCATCCTTCTGATGGGCAGGTGTTGGTGTTTTGCCTTTCCTTGGCCGCACAAACGATTTCACGTATGCAGGTGGAGATGAAGTAATATCTACAAACAGAATTTAAAAACCAAGTTATTTTAATGTCCCGATTCTATTTTGTTTTTTCCTCCACTTTCATTTTAAACTACACTTAGTCAGCCAGGAGTTCTGAAACACCTGTCTAGCTGACAACAGCCCATAAAATAACGGCCCCATTTGACTTGCTGACCTAGTGTCTGGGCCCCCTACAAAGCTGAATGGACCTGGGTAGGGAAACATGGTCACACGACACTCACATTAATGCTTTGTATTTTTAATGCACATCTAAGATCTGAAGCCAGTAGAAGAAAATGCAAGCAAAATCATTTCCATTATCTAAAATTGTTTGCTGTTCTGAATGATAATTTTTCACATTACTTCATTAACTATTTAGTATATTTGTTTCCTTTCCAACCGATATATATATATATATATATATATACTGTTTAACACTAGTGATTTCAAAAGGGACTTGATATACAAAACTGTAAGTGTACATTACTTACAAATATCCAAAATATTGCTCATTTAAAATTTAAACCTGGTTTGTTACTTATTTAGAGAACAATGGGCAGAGAAGTTCTGACAGTAATTTGCATTTCTTTCTCAGCAACAAATTGGATTGAATTGTTTGAAATCAAGTAATTTTGCATTTTTTAAAGTTTCTTTATATATATATTTCAGAGAAATGTATTTTTTTTACAATGAAAAGAAATTAAATAATAATTGAACACATGGTGTCAGTGGCAGTTCCAGAATAGCTGGACAGCTGTACTCCAATGTAATGAGAGCACTGGTTGGTTGGAGAAGACATGAATGGTGCTGGAAACAAAGTTGATCAAAGAGAGAGACTGTCTGTCTATAAGACAGATAGACATGTACTAAAAATAGAACCTACTAGATCAACCTTGAAGAAGGTCTTGCAGACTGAATGTGGTTGGGTGCATAAAGGTGAGATTAACCATAGTTAATCTTTTGACGGTCTGTCTGAAGCTGCCCAGTTTTGCAAGTAATAAAACTGATATAAGTATAACTTAAAAACAACAAAGAAAACTGAATTTTTTTTTTCTTCCCCTATTTTGAGAAAGTTATTTCAGGATTTCTCTCTGAATGGTATCACCTGCCACTCAGGTGCACAAGACTTTCTACATTCTTAACGGAAATATTGCATATTCGTAATGTTTAACTGTAACATTATATTTGGGAATATTTTGGTAATTACTGAAAATAAACAATAAATTTTTTTTTTTTTAATTTACTGTGATTATAGTGTCAAGAACAGCAAATCTTCAGTTTGAGACTAAAGGTTTTATTAACATCAGATTGACAGGGGGGGGCTTTAATAACTGGTCAGAAGAAAAAAGCTTACTTTGAACTGGAGGCTGCTGTTCCTGCTGATTGTCACAGTTGGTATTATTGACAGAGAATTTCGGGGAATTCTGTGGCGTCACCATTGTAACTGGATTAGGTAAGTTTTCACCAGCAAAACTGGTAAAGTTTCCGGGTATCTCCTCAGTTGCAAAGCACTTAGCAGCAGCAGTCCCATCTGTTGGTTGGTACACTTCTGGAGAGAAAAAGTTCCGACTGTGCTGGCTGTTTAGTGTATTCATCTCATTAAATGTAACCATGGAGCCTAGACAACAAATAAATATCAGCAAACAAAGTTACAAGCTGTCCACTAAACCAAACTGTCAACATTTAAATAGCAACAATGGACCACTTTAACAAAGAAATTTTAAAAAGGAATATCAGAATCTCTAGAGCATAAAAGCAATTCCTGTACTACAGTGATCAAAACAATATAGTGATATTGCAATATAAACTGTATGAATTTACTGAGGATAAAATATTTGCACAACTAAAAATTTGCCATAAAGTTCATTTTGTGCACTATTTGGACATTGATGCATTCAGTGATTTCATAATGAAAATAAATAGTCACTACCTACATATCCTAAAATCACACTGCATTAGTAGTGTATATGACCACCAGTGACTCGCACTATAGCACTGCACCTGCATTTCGTACTGGTAACCAAATATCTGATGTGGTCTTGTGGCAGTATGTTCCACTATTTTGTCCAGGCTTGATGCAGTTCCAGAATGATTCCAGAAGCACATGATCACCATTCAAGGTGCCTGTCTATATAGCCCATCTCAGACCTGTTCTAGGAGTTTAGGTTGAGAGAGGCTGGCATAGAGGATATTAAGTATTTCCCCTCTTGCACAATAAGCCTAAACAATAAAATAACAGGTTTAATAACCACATCCAGGCAGTGCACTCACCTTTAAGTTTAATAGAACCAGTTCACTTGTGTTCAGATAAATGAAGCAATACTCTAGACTAAAACCCTGCCACCTTCAACAGGATTTCTCTCTCTCTAACATAAATGACAATCAGCAAAAGAGTGAATCTACTTTCATCAGAAGAAAAACTGACTCCAGTCTGCCAGTGTGAACGAGTCCCAGTTTGTACCACTCTTGCCCTTCAGTGTGCTGGTGTTTGGGGTATGTGGAATACCGGACATCTATTGTGTAGATTAGCAATGTAGCATCAAGCTAAGCCATTTATTACTCTTGAAAGCTCAACACTGTTGTTGCAGTGGTTAGACAAGTATAATTTCACCTGGCAATAAAATTACCAATGTTACATAAGCCTTCTTGGTAGACAATGTAGTGGTAATGAATCAGGTTGATTTTTTGAAGTTCTTCTTTACCAGTCCTAGTAAACAAGACTCCCTGCTCGTCATGGCAGGAGCACCATCTTTGGCTAATCAGACAAGTTTGCCAAAAGTCACTGCCTTTTATTGCTTCATAAAGGCTTACTTCTGTTGACAATTGTTTTGTAATTCTGAAATCATTATTACTTTTGATTTGGTGGGGAAAAAACATGGCCGTGTGCCATGCTTTGTTTTAGGCACTGGATTTTATTGCGCTGTTTTCCTGCCAGTGCTTTATAATTAACTGCCATGCATATCTACGTAGTACCATTTTACACTATACTCCTTTGGTTACATATCAAGCCAAACAAATTTTCCATCCAAGCTTCACTTAAACTTGTTTTCAAGATCAACCCTATGCTTTCTTGGACATCACCATTTTGATGTGACGCACATGCATATCACACTGGCTGCAGTGCCTTGTTAATACACTGGCTGTTTTAAATAATCAAAAAAAAAAAATGCTACATCCATACATTTTCATGATTATTTCATTTATGGGCCATACACTATATCGAAAAGCTGAAAATCTAGGGGGGTGCTGTATAGGAGGAGACTCATAAGCAAGCTAGTGGCTAGAAACATCTGAGGTACATAATTATGCAAAAAGCAGCACCAAGACAAGTATCTAACATTATCTATTAAGGTAAAACTTGTATTTTAAAATATCAATGCAGGTGAAGTAGTAAATAACTAGTTACAAGGCTATCATAATAACCAAAACTCCTGAAGTATTCAATAAAAATTATATCAAATCTACAATTCAATACTAATGAAAATTTCAATGTGCTGTTTCATATGCATGTTGAAAATAAAAGAAGGTTGTTTGACATAGAATAACTTCTTTACATCAATACATGCACATTGGTTTACCTCTTATAGCAAAAAGATATCTCATTATACCCTAATAAAAATATCTCAAGATAGAAGTCATTAATTAATGCGAGAAGAGAACTATTTCAACACTAAAAGTAATCACTCAGCTGAGTACCATTTGTGATTTACATAGACTACCAAAAAAGTGTGTTTTTGCTAAATAAACAGTGCAAAAATCCTACCAATTCCCTCATTTTTTTTCTCTTATTCTGAAACAGAAAAATATCAATATAAATTTCAACCATTCACTTAAGTAACCCTTTTAGTGCAACATATTTGTTTCTGGTAACCACTATCCATAAAATGATTTTTTCCTCCATCTAAACCTTCTAATTTACATGTCCAAGAAAGCAGTGTTATTAATCTCTACAACATATATTTCAGTCCAATTTTTAGTGCATCTTTTTTCAAAATTATTTTTACAACATACCAAATCACTGATTTTAAACTAAATTTTTTGTATTCATTTTTTCTTCTTTAACATTTTCTTTACAACTTGCTTCTTTTGTTGTCATACTCATTTATTAATTTATCTGAAATACTTATCCAATTACTATTCCTTTCTGCAAAAAGATTTCCCCCACATTGCTTTTTAAGCTTTTATGAGATCTCTCAACTGTTTTTCCTTTGTTATATGCATAATAAAGTTCTATTTCTGACAGGTCATTAGTGTTTCCTTTTTGTAATAAAGGTTTTAATAATTCTGTTTATAAAATGACTTCCCAGATCAGTCAATTTATTTGGTTTAGACTGGTTAAATAAAGATTTAAATATTCCATTCAACAGTTTTCCAGTTATAGCTTTTAAACGAAACTATTATAAATCACAGCAAAAATTTAAAGAAAGTTTATTGATAAAAACATAGGTGAGAAAGATTTTAATACCAAATCATCTAAATTATTTTAGCTAATTATAAATAACGACAAACATCCACCAGTAGCTCCTCAAAATCTAGAGATAGTACCTTTAACACATCAAAAATTAACACCAAGAGAAGAATCACTGATGGAGTTCTCTGTTCCATCATCAATAATATCAGTTGTTCCACCTTTAATAGCTGACAGCAGTCCTCCTAAAACATAAGTAGATGTAGCTGCTGCAGATTATTTAGCTTTTAGGAATCAAGAGACTACATTTGATTTACAATGTGTAGAATCTAATAAATATTCCATTGGATTATGTAGGTTAGAACCAATTCTTAATATACTGATAAGTTTTAAAATGTCATCATTCCTGATTTATAGAAGCTTAAAACAAATCCAAATAAAAATATTCTTTGCTGAAGATATCCAAAATGATGTTACAATTTTAATATACAGTTCAGTTATTTATTACAACAATGATGCTTCACAAATTAAACTACATTCAAGTAAAAATTAAAAATTAAGCTAGTATATTTCTAATAAGCTAAGACATTATTAGAAATTCAGTTAAAGACATCTAAAATAAGAGTTCAAGACAACCATATTTTGGTGGAACAGGTATTGTATTTTTTGCTCTTAGACACAAATCAGTTAATTGAAAGACTTAATCTACTTTTAAAATCCTACACAAGCTGGAATGTTTATAATGAATTCAAAGCGATTGCTGTTCAGTTATTTAAATTAAATTTAATAAAATTTTGACTTTTTAAAAAATATAAATGTTTGAAGAAACGGTTTAAGAAAATGAAGCAAATAAAACTAAGAATCTACACTTTTTTCTTATCATCCAAACTACAAATTTAAAACAGATTTTTATCCAACACTAGATTTAGATTCTACAAAATAATATGAACTTGCTTCGATTAATCCTGAGACAATATTCTTTTTCGAATGTTGATAGTTCAAGCAATGTTTAAATATATCACTGATAACAGAACTACTTGGGCAACAATAATTTTAGTCACAGGTTCTTATGAACAACAACAACAAAAACATTCAAAGACAGAAAAAATAACATTGGGATTCAAACAAAAGAAAATGTATTATCATTATAGCTAATATTCTAATATAAAAGTCATTTTATTCTAAAGAATATTTTAAGAACTATTCAGATTTAAATCTAGAATTTTATCTTCTGATTAAAACGAAAGTGACGATCCAGTTGGTATTTTATGAATCAATTCTATTCCTGCGCAATGTCATTTAGTAAAACAACTATGTCAGCAGACACAGGTCTCGTGTGCTATACTCATTTTTCCCAAATGTTTCATCTGGATGTAGAATGGTTAAAAAAATTTTTTTGTAATTTATCGCCCTTCAAGCTTGGATGATCAAGCTGATTTAAGAAATGAAATTCAAAACTTTAAGATTACATCTAAAACAATTTTAAAAATTATTATTAAATTATTGAAGGAACTAGAGGAAAAATATATTGTTGGAAGAATTGCTACCTTTAACGGAAAGATCAGATGTGTTGAATAATAATTAAAAAAAACAATAAAAGCTGTTGGTGAAAGTGATCAAAGTATTTATAAAATTTATTTAAAAAAAAACATTTTGGTTTCTTTTAAAAAGCATCACATGTAGATAATTTTATAAAAATAAATGTTTTGGCTATAATGGGCTTCTGGAGGTAATCATCATCAACACTAGAATTTAAAGCTTTTGATGAAATTAATAAATCAGATTTCTAATACTGGAGTAATTAATGCTCCATCTGATTCATTAGATGTGAACATTTTACATAAGTGACAAATTAATAGCTGGAAATAAAAGCACAATTCAGTAGCGAGTTCAAATGCAAAGCTCAAAATAAACATTAAATATCTTTTTTAACGATAGTACAAATCAAACTACAGGGTGCCCCACAAAAAGTCCAGATCTCAAGGTAATGGATTTTACCATGTGGGGTTTACTGTTACATCAACTTCAATTACAGAGGAGAGAGAAGTCACAGACATACAATCCTTAAAACCTGTGTTGATGGAAGCTTGGAACAATATCCCGCTTGAAGTTATCCAAAAGGTGACTGGAAGTTGGCTAGACCATCTACGTTGTTGTGCAGCTGCCCACGGAAAGCATTTTGAATTGTTCTGTTTTAAGCTACCAAATTTCTATCCTTTGCTTTTGTTTTAAATAACTACCAAAATTTCCAACAATTAAATAAACTGTACCAAATTTCCTGGTTTTTTGTGCTGTAGTAATAAATATATAGATGATTTAAAATTCAATGATGATATGAGAAAAAGGGATCCAACTGTTAATTTGCTGCTATTAAAACTTGTGCTGAAAACAAGGTAAACATGGTTCAACAGGTAATATTAATTCTGGCAACATAACTAATCCAGATCCTCAAACTAGCAATAATAACACAACTATGATGATGTAACAAATATTGTTAGAGACAACTCAGCAGGTAATGTAAATATAAACAGTAAAAAAAAAAAAAAACAAACAACAAATTTGGCTGCTCCAACATCTAAATCAGATGCTGTAAATAAAACTCACGTAGATAATTTTCCCGACCATCTAGCTGGAGATGTGAGACATTTTAAACTTGGTTCTTTTGGTATCACAGATTTTAAAATTTCCAACTAATAACAGAAATCATTATTAATGTGTAGCTAATTAAAATGCTGACAGTTTAAAATTAAAAGATGTAGTATTTTTCTTTTAAAACCATTCAGAATATACTGATCGTAATTCCCAGCAGTTAGCACCTGCAAGTCAGTGAGTATGGTAGATTAAAGCAGTCAAATTAGGGGGGCAGGGTTAGGGTTTGTGAACACCGTTATTTTAAAATGATAATTTATGCTCTAAGTTTTAAATCCACAACTGTTGCATTCAAAATATACAGTTTTTTTTTGGTTTTGTTTCAGATAATTTATAAAACTAGGAAAGTAATTTTATAACTTCAAAATAAAAAGCAGCAGCAACAGTTTTATAAATGTCCTAACATTTTATTAGTAAATATTTGTTTGTTTGAAATTTTAAAAGTAAGCAGACATAAGCATGGCATACGTAGATATGTTAGATATTTAAATTGATTCTAGAAGATATAATTTCTAAATTGTCCTTTAATTTCCCTTTTGATGCAGGTCAGTGGCATGGCAGCTACTCCCCCCCCCCTCTCACCTGTTGTCTAGGTTACGGGTTGTAAATGCTAAAGTAACCCATCAACAATGGCAGACTACTAAAATAATCAGAGTTTGCCACCTGGAAATTTGTGATGCTGCAATTAATCTCATTTTGCGGTGCTGGCAATAATAAAAGAACTTTGAAGGTATCCAACATACAAGGAAAGATCAAAGCAAGGGTGTGTGTGTGTGCGCACTGTTGTGCAGCAGCAGTACTAAGATCTGAAAACTACCTCACCAACAATTACACCATCCATTTGCAAAAAATGGCATCTTCAACAACAATCCATTTCACAGAGGCAAAAGTGGCAAAATTTGAGGAATCACCATCAGTATTTGTCTTTGCTTCACCCCCTCTTTTTTTTTTACTGTTCTTACCTCCATTCCATTAACTTGTGGATTAACACCTGGTAGTGAGATTTCAAACAATTATGTTACATATTGCTAAGGGTTTGAGCAATGTGATTATGCCTATTCTTAATGTAGAAAGACCAAATGAAGGTTAGTAGATGAAAGGAGCATGAATACATTGATTTACCTTTGCATTAGAAATTAGAAAAGGCCTAACATACCTGCAAAGCAATTCTGATCAGCTACCATTGTACTTATGTGTCTCTGATTCATCAATGGAGCAGAGTTCTCTACAAAAAAAAACAACAACATTTTCTAGCAATTATTTTTAAATGTTTAGAATAAACTGAATAAGTCTGAGTTTCCAGCTGATTTCAACTCTTCAGTAGATTTTTTTGATTGTACTTGTATTTATTGGCTACTAATGAAAATTAAGAATTTAAAGGCACATGGTTTTCAGTTTTATAGTGCAATTCTCTACATACTTTTCAAGTATTACAAGAGGGGCTTCAGTGCATAACACATGCTGAATTAAATCTCATCTTCAATTAAAAGATTCACATTAAATTACTGCTACTACAATTGTGTTATTTGTCAGCACCTAAACACTGGCATCATTTGTTTACATCCAGCCACTAGGGTCAAATCTGCAATCCAGTTTCAGTTCTTTTTTTTGAAGCAATCATTGGCCCTTATAACTAATTTTAAAAATGGATCCATTGCATTAACATTAGCAGGAAGTTTTCCCCTTGCATGCTAAACTGATGGATTCCTTGTCAGCACATCATGACTGGTGTTGAACCCTTTCCCTTTTGTTTATCGTTTTAGTATACAGGCTTGCTCTGTATGCAGAGATGTTCCAGATACAATGGCAATCAGACTTTTCATTTGCATAAAACAGTGATAAACAGCCTCATCCAATACATTACCAACTGTTAGGCTTGTTCCTTTCCAGATTCATTCACTTCAAATGTTTGTTTCAGTATTTAAACTTTTCATCCGACAGAAAGCAGCACATACTACATTTACAGAGCATTACGCCAGATTTAATGTCCTGTTCTATGCTGAAATTATTTTCAAGTATGTAGAATATATTATTCTGATTGATTTTTAAAATCAACAGGCAAACAGCACGAAAGTGCTAACATGCATGGATGATTCTGCTGTTCTAGACATGCAAAATGTTGGTTGCTCTACCACAGGATGGTCCAACATGTTTAATGTTATGGACTGCAGAATTATCTGAGAGTTCACAGGCCACACAATACTGTTATACTAAATTTAAACTGTATGTGCACCAAACGTTTTTGTTGTGAATCCAGTTTTTATTCAGTGATTTTGTTTACAATTAAATTCCATACAAAGAGAGAAATCATGATTTAGCAAATGTTTTATTCTAATAATAATTACTAATGATAAAACTGAGATCAAGATTTTTCCTTTGCCGGTGACTCAAAATCCACATCAATACTAGTGGGTGAGAGGCAAAGACAAGTCAAGCGTGTCGTTATCCAGCTTAATCCGGGTGTTTCCATTTATCTTAAAATGTGCGTGCTACCACACACTGAACACATCTTCAGCACAAAGTTTCATAGATTAGGGAAATGTTCTCCACAAACCAACTTACAGAAATTATTATAACTTTCGTTTTTCTGTGTTAATAGAAACGGGTCAGCTTGCAATTCACACAGCTCCAGTTGAAGATCCGGTGGATTGTTAAACTTGAGACTTGGTTTAAACATATCAGAGTCTGCAATTCTTTCTCTGAACTCAGCAACTTTTTCTGTGAAGACTGAAAAGCCTGCCATATGATCTTCTGCAAGCAATTCATGACAGGAAAATAGGTGATATCATTATTCTTAAGACAAACAATAAACAGGTTTTGTTTTTTCTCAGAATGTTTCAATATGGCCCACCAGTTGAGAGATATTCTGCTTCCTGCCTCGCAACCAAAGATTCAAAGCATTCGTGTAAGCAGTCACATCTGTGAAGAATGCAAGAGATTGAAAGGAGTCGTTATCTTTCAATTGGTTTTGAAACCAATCCGTATTTTCTATTTGGTTTTCTCTGAGAAAGCAAAGGATTTTTCTCCTTAGATAGAGGAAATGGTGGAGAGACTTGCTCAGAATCAACCACCTGATATTTGAGTGCAGCAGAAAATCTCTATTCTTCATCCACCTCTTAAAAAAAAAAACTTTCTATGCGTGTGGGATGTATCACCACCCCTTATGATATTTATTATGGCAACAACACTATTCATAATATCACTCATCTTCAATATTTTTCCACATAATGCTTCCTTATGGATGTTGCAATGAAGTGTTGTGCACTTCACCCCATTTTTCTTAAGTAACCCAGCCAATCCAATGGTACTGTCTGTCATGATACAGGAACACTTCCAAAAGCCTCCATACTCTTCAACAACAGATACAAGCATTACATATGTCAGATCCCTTTCTACCATAAAAGATTGCATTTTAAGTAGTTCCTCGTATACTGAAAAGTCATCTGTCATCGCTTCTCGTGTTTTCTTTTTAATTCTTTCAAAATGTTAGCCCTTGATTCTCCAACATACCAACAATATTTGGTTGGATATGTAGCTCGTCACAATGTCGTCTTATGCGATATTCCTTCGCCACAGCGACAGGTTTTTCAAGCATACAATACACTGCGGTGTCCCATTGTTATAAATGCAGAGAAATTTTTCCTCTCAATCTGAATTAAGCACCTTGTTTTCCTCTGTAGCTTTCCCTCTTTTTTTTTTGCTAACACTCATCCTAGAGTTAAAATTACAAGTCCTTCAATTAACCAGACTTGGTTTGGTAAGTGCTGCTGACTGTAAAACTAAATCACACAAGACAACACCTCTTAATAAACGTATAGCAATCGTTTCATACAAATGGCAATTTCTCAATAAATTTTCATATTTTGTTTTATGAAGTCTCTCAATAAGCATTTAGGGATTTCATACCACTACTACTACTTCCAACATTTTTATTTCATGGGTCACAAAAAAGCATTCAATGAGCGCCGTGTAGTTGAACCACCTGGTCTATCAGAGATGGTGCTATGCCCAGGTAGTTTTCATAGCTGCTAGATACAGAAAAAATTACTTTTAAACTTGAAATGGCTGCCCTAACCCTGCACTGCCAAACAGCCATGAAGTAGTAAAACCCAGTGTTTGGAATAGTTAGCCAATTTTCAATTGTACTTAAAATTGCCGACATTTAAACCAACCTGCAAAGCAGTTTTGGTCGCCCACTGCTACCCCATCATGGTTTTGATTCATCAACGTTGTGGGATTTTCTACAAAAAAAAAAAAAATAATTCAGCAGAAAGATAATCAAATAAAGAAAAATTATACTGAGCTGAATAATCCATGCTCCTGAAATTGTTATCAAGATGTACAAGTAGAGCAGCAAAGGAAGCAGCAACAGATCTTCTATATTAACTGCTAAGCTTCAATCAGTGCAAGAGAAACCAACTTTAACTGCTGCTCTCCTGTAACATGGTTAACCTAATTTTAAAACAAAACTAAACAAAAACTTTTTCCAAACTACTTTTTTGTGTGTGTTTTTATTGGCTTTCTACCATTGGCCATTGAAATTTTGCTTTCAAGTTAAAATCTGAGATTTCAAAGCCTGTTAAGTAAAGAAAATTATTATAAACTTTAAATGGCCAAAGCCAAACACCTTCCAACCAAAAGGTGAGACAGTAAAATTATCAGCCTGAAAAACTTAAAGAAAATCTGTGTTCATGGCTTTAATGAAAAAAAGTTATTCTTTTCTTTCCTTTTCTTTAATACAAATTTTCAGAAGGATGTATCTTCATACTAACCTAATCAATCAATCACCACATTCCTGAGAAAGAATGCATCAATGTCCGAGTCTACACCCACAACCACCAAAATTTTGATTTTTTAAAAAAACATTTTACCTCAAGGAAACTGAGGCAAGATTAAATTTTCAGCTGCCATTACTGTTTTTAGAAACAAAGCATTCAAAGACAATTAGTTCTCGAAAAGCCTGGCTCTCGGTCTACAAAAGTAAACTATTATGATCAAAGATACTGATACAGCCACTATTGGCACCTGTGCCAGGGAAAAGAGCACTGCTGGCTCTATCGCCTGGAGTGAGTACAAAACACAAAAGTAGCTGAGGACCCCTTTAATTCATCTCAAACCAACAAGATAACATCCTGCTTGAAACAGACTTACCATGTGCAAAAGATTTTTCAAATTTAATGTAATTAGCAGGCAAGCTATAATCCGTGGAGGCAATTTGATATGCCCTGTCTGTGTCCATGTTTGGCAGAGTCTCAGCCGCACAGCTGCTCAGATTTCCTGCCATGTTGCCCTGTCCCTGATCAAAGTTGCTTGATGGCAATGGTGGCGAAGTGCTGTATGTCCCACAACTGCTGCAGCTGCTGGCACTTGATGTGGACCTGTCCACAGCATAATATGGTAAGTTATCAGCATAGTAGTCGGGATGTGACAATCCAGTCGGCTGGAATTCCATTCCTCTAGGTTGAGGTCGTTGTCCAGCTAAAAGAGCCACAATTAGAAAATACAGAACCTGTTAAACAAAGGTTTCCTCTCAAAAAAGAGAGCAAACAATGAAGAGAAAAAAGTTAGCCTGATAATGGGTGATTCCATATTAGTTCACAAATCACCTCCAGCATTTCAGTCTCTTTGGTCTAGTTAAATTAGCCAATTTATTTCAGTCAGAATGACCATTTCAACATTAAAGGAAAGGCAAAGGGTCAATCATCTGAATTTACAAACGCTTTTTGGTGCATTTTCACTCTAGAATAGTGGAAAACCTGCAGTTATTTGCTTATATGTATACTTCTGAAAAATTGCCTTTCTGAGAAGGTTGTTGTCGTGTTCAGGAAAATTGCTTAAAAATTATTTTGTACCTTTTGCAAATGGAAAAAAATTTAAATTGATTCTCAAGGATTTTTCATGTCCAGGTTATTGCATCAACTCGCTTGAGATTTGTTTTTTTTTTTTAACATTGTACTAACACACATTTACAAATAAAAATATTCACAAGTATCTTGGAGAAATATTAAGGGGCAATAATTGCTGATGAAAGTGCTGACATATCTGGAAAAAAGGAATTCTCACTTGAATGTACATTTCGTTGACATAACTGCTGAAAATATTATCAGAGAGGAATTTCTTGAATTTGCAAAACTAAATGAACTGGATGCTACTTCCATTCTTTGGTCAGTGCACAAAGTTTGGCTTGAATCTAGTAAAACTAAATGGCCGAGTATACAACAGGTGCTCTTCAATGACGAAAGAAAAGGTGATGCAAGCTACAGTAAAACGTTAAGTATCCAAAAGTTGTTTGTCCATTGTGCTGCTCATACACTCAATCTGGTTGTGAATGACTTAAATTGTGTACCTGAGATATGCAATACAATTGGTACAATCAAGACCATCATAAAATTTTTCCATGAGAGTCCAAAGAGAAAATGTCTTTAGCACCAAATGTTCCACTACTATCTGAAACACTGATTGCAAAACACAGTATTAGAATTTTTTCTGACAATTTTGAATGAATTTTTTTTATCAGTTAAGCATTCTAGCCCCTACAGCTTCAGGTAAAACACAAGGCACACAACAATTAGAGTCTGCTTCAAACACAATGACATTTATTTTTTAATCTGACTAATTTCTAGCTATTTGGCAATGTTAGAATCTGTAGCAAAGCTCCCAAGCTGTTGAACTTGATATCAAGTTTACTATCATGTTCAGAAGCTTATAAAAGCATGTTTCATGAACAATGAAAATAAAGCAGGACAACAAGTCTATAGACTGTTCACTAAAGTTCAACAGTTGCCAAAAAAAGTTGGGTATATTAATATCTTTTCTCAGACAATGCAGATGGCAGACATTTTTCTGATGTTGGTGGCTCAATTGTGGAGGAATATTTTTGTCAAACCCTGTTTATACCATACATGGAATCAATCATTTCATCACTAGAGGGCTGATCTGCTGCAGAAAATAAACAAAAATTTCTGTCTTTTTTGCCTTTATCCTGTACAAATGGTGCACACTGGATGTGAGAAATTCAAAAGCCAAATTGTTACAATGAATTAAATATATGAAATTGAAAATGTAGAACTGAAGCTATCACCTGGTTTGAGATGTGGTCCAAAAAATGGGAAACTTTTTAAAATTTGTTAACACATTGAACTCATTGAGTTGTTAGAGTGCAATGATCTATTCCCTTCTATTCATTAAGCAATTCATATTGCTCTAACATGGTTGAGGTCAACAATGGCAGATGGTCGTTTATCTGGGCTTTGTATGATAAGTGTTCATAGAGCAAAAGTTACAGCTAACAAACACAAACTTATTTTAAAAGTTTGGACAAGTCCAAAGACATTTAGAACTTGTTTATTGGATTAAAATGTTTTTTCTTTCTTTTGTTATTGTGAGCTCTGATGGAGAAGCACAATAGCAAAAGAAGCATACTAATGTCAAAAATATATATATTAAATTTTGAAAGATTTTAAATGATTTACAAGAAATATTTCTAAGTAAAAAAATTAATGATCAAAATCAAATAACTTTGATAGGGAAAAAAATTTAGTATCTTTTTATATTTTTGACATTGGTATGCTTTCATCACTAGGCACCTTCCTTGCAGTTTATATTTTGTCAACACCTCCCCTGTAATTTATCCTGTGGGAATCTTTGTCATTTTGGAAATTACACTGGCCACAGATGCATAGAGAAATGGAGAGATCTTTGGCAATTTGTCAGTGGCCAGAAAAATCTATATGGTGCACAGTGGTTAGCTATTACCTTGTATTATGTAAATTTAATTTCAGGCAGATACATCCATTTATGGGTTACAAAATCAATATCAAAGGACACTGTATATCTCATCATAAAATATAGTATAAACTCCAACCAAGTTTCACATCCAGAAAAATCAACTGACGCTGATCAGTTATATCAAAAATAAAGTTTAGAATTAATCTGGCTAGAATTTGGAGTAAGAGATGAAGATGAATAATGTATAATAAAACCAGTGGTAAAACGATGCTGTCATAGAACCATTCAAATATTCAGTCAATTATTAAAAATTTACAAAAACACAGTGAAACTTAAAATTGAGAAAGCTATTTTAAAATGTTTAAATTAAAAATAGATTTTTTTCTTTCAAAAATTGAACAATGATAAATGTTGTTTAGATAATTGGCATTTTCAACTGTGCGACCTTCATGCGATATTAGTGACATTTTCAAAAAAAATCGATGGAATAAGTTAACTAATGCATTTCCTAACTTTTTGAATAATTTTAATTACTATATTTTCAAAACTTTAGAATCTTCCATAAAACTCTTTAAATGAAAAGGAAATATTGATTGCTTCTTCTAGAATTAACAACTAATTTTATTAAATCTAGAATTAGACACCCTGCCTCAAATTTTGCATTTCAACAGTTGTACTGCACATAAAAGGAATGTTTTAAAATGGCAATGTACAAGTTTAGTAAAGCAACTTATTTTCCAACTTCAATTTCACTAATATATATATATGTGCATTATATCGATTACAACTTATAAAATGCTTTTAATTTTAGCAAACCAGAAATATTTAAATTATAAAATCTGGCTTCTTTAGTGCTAAAGCAATTGCAAAAAATGTAGGTAGTTGTTTAAAAAGCATTTTTATAAAACCTGAAACAAGCAACAGTTTTATCTAACAGTCTATAGTCTTGTTTTCTAATTTTTTTTTGAAAATTTAGTCAAGAGTCACAGGTGTTACAATGAGAATGCATTATACAATTGTAAAAATGCATCATAAATGAAAAACAAAATCAGAGCAGTAACCAATGAAAATTAAATGAATTTCATACCATAAAAGTTCTGATCAGCTACTATTCCAGTGTGGTTCTGGTGTGACATCATTGGGGTCTCTACAATAGAGAGAAAAAAGTATTCAAATGTTGTATCTTTAATCAATTTCATAAATAAAAAGATACAATCTTTCAGTCAGTGGATATTTTCAGTTAATAAAAAACTAAAGTTCTTATTTAAAATATTAGGTACATTTCCTTGTTGCTGTTTTTTTTTCTTTCGAGATTTAAGGAAAGAGTTGACTGACCGTATGAATAAATAAATAATAAATCAAATATCAAATGTGAGAATATCAAAACCTAAACATTAAAAAATAGTAACCAGGATATAGCACTTTGATAAATTCAGAATATTCATCTCGCTAATACATTAAATCTTAGTATAACCTATAACCAACCTGTATGTGTGCATATACATAGCTTATGTTTATGTTCAAAACAGTGTCTGCATTCTCTATATTATTTTTAATATAAAATTATGTGATTCTCCCAACTAGTGCCATGACCCACATCAGCCAATGGTCTCTCAGCATCTTTCTACCCACAATTGTATCACTTTTTACTCCATGAGAGATGGGTAAACAGAACAATTTTTCATGACTTGCTATTAGGGAAAGTTTTTTTTTTTAAAAAAAGTCAGATCTCCCAATCAAAATTTAAGTAAGCTACTTCTATCACCTGAAGAGTGTTGTCTCTTTGTTGTTGTTTGGTTAACAGCCTAAATCCTAAATTTCTGTTGAGAAAGTTCACTGCATTTACAATGGGTTTCACCATAGTCATCTATGACTGATCCATCATATCCAGAATTTCCATTGTTTTATATTATAATAGGTAAAAGCAGTTCAATGAACAGCTTCTGGTATGCGATAAAGTGTATTATGCTCTGATGCCAGTTGGATAAATATTGTAAACAGCCCATTTCTAGGTACCAGATACCTTTAAACTATACTCAAAGTGCACAAGTCAAAATTCTTCAGCTCTTGCATTAGAATTCTTTCAAGTCTGTCTGGTAACGTACAGCAAGCAAAGATTTCACAATAAGTAAAACAGCTTTAAACAGTTGTGATATACATTTTCTTGACGTTTCATTTTTAAATTGTCCCGAGAGGAAACTTTTACATAATATCGAACTACCATTTCCCTTTTCAGCTTTGCAATTTTCTTCAATTTGGCATTAATAGGATTCTCTTGCTATAACCAAATCAACTATCAATTAATTAATATCATAAAAATGTTTAAATAAAATTATTTTCAGGATGTGCTTAGTATCTTTCTTCTTGGACGATATTTGAACTTTAAAAAATTTTTTTAATCGTGTAGTCCAATCTTTGCATATAAGTTTAAAAGTAAAATTGATAAATTTTTATTGATGTCATTCTAATATTTCATGCATAGTATTTGCAATAAAATGCTGAAAATTTTATTTTAAAAATTTAAAAAAAAAAAAACACTTAAATCTATTAAAATGGCCAAGTAGCACCTGATATCCATTATGATGTAAGCACATATCAATACCAGTCACTCCTTAAAAACCAAATATCACATACCTCTGTAGATAGGTTTCCATAAAATATTACACCTGCTTCATTGATCATTTTCCAGCAACTACCTCTTATTCCAGAACAATGGGTTACTATGTCAGACAGTCTAGGTCAAAATGACCTTTTTTTCCTTCTTTTTGTCCTTTTGGGGATTTTCTCAAAAAAACACTTAGATAGCTGTTGCATTAAGTTAATTATTATAGCCACTGTGCAGTTGTTCTGGAAACAACAATTTGTTGTAGAAAATAGCTTTTGCAGATTTAAAATGCCATTCACAAACTATAGACAATGTTTATTTTATTACCTGTTGTGAAATGGCATCCATCATAAGTCTGCGAGGCACCTGGGTTACTTTGACCTGCTGAGGTTACTTTGGTTCAACAACAGGAAAAAAACAAACTGAGCTATAGTTGATTATCATAGTTTGTATTTTTTAAATCAATATCAGTGTTTGTAATCCATTTTGAACTGCAGATGATTATTTTCAGGGATAACAAACAGAAAATGATTTGGTATGGGGACCATCTCAGTGTCAAGGAATCAACCAGCTTGACTAGATTTTACCTTCTGGTCACTTGGTAACTACACTTGGGTTTTTTTTTGAGTTGCAGTTATAGTTTATCAATGTCATAAAAAATGATTTAGCTGGAAAAAATTTAAATGGTTTACTAAATTGTTTTATTGCCTGGCCAAAGTAGTTCATAATCTAGTAAGCTGTTTTAGGTTAACTTTGGCTACTGGCCAGTGGGTAGTCCCCATTGTCTAGAATTCCATTTAGATGTGAAACTATGGCAAAGGTGTGCCTGAATCTCTCTCTCTCTTTATTCTCAGATCATCTAGATAAGAAGTGGTGCACCATCATTTACAAATACCTACAACCAAGCCAAAAACTTAAAGAAAAAACTAGAAGCAGAAAATAGGGTGTTTCAAAGAACACTTTACAGCTGGCCCTTAAGAAAATTAGAAAGGACCTTGAGTCATGAGAGATCCTAGAAGTTCCCTACAAAACAAGTTTACACTCAGCAAAATCCAAACACCCAACCCACTGCCCCAAAGCATAAAGGTACATCCATCCATCTAACAATGCCAAGTTATTGCTGACTGCAGTCATCCATATTTCAAGGTTGAAACCTCAAAGATATCTTGATAAACAAGGAAGATCTGTACCCATCTTTCAGAATAGCATTCCTGAGGACAGAGTGGGTTAACAACAAAAAAAGATTTAAGCAACAGGCTGTGCCAACATCTATAAAAATAAAGGTAATTGGCACCATATTAAACTCCTTTAAAAGAACTGATCGTCTCAAATTATTTCCGATGAATTTCTAAATTTCACTGATTTTAAGTCAGTATTTAATCAGTGCTTGATCTTGTTCAATTGATATTTTACCTCTTTTTAATGAAACATTCTTCTATTGATTACATGATATAGTGCATTAATAAAACTATTTTAACCCCCCCCCTCTATCTCTCTCTCCATCTCATGATAGAAATGCAAATAGTCAAAATGAACTTTCATTTCCCACTGTAACCAAAGCAGCTCCTTCAAGTCTTGTTTTATACCAATATAATTTTTTATTTTATTTTTTAAAATCAGTACTAGCTATATAAATACTACTTATGCCACATGAGTATTTCTTTACAACTGTTCAACTAGCTAAATGAATGAATTCTCGTTTGTATGTTGTATTTGATTTAAACCACATATCCTGATTCAAATTAAATGGAAACATTCAGAAATGTAGGATACTAGATATATTATGTGAAGATAAGTATTACTTGTAACCACACTGAACTGTCCATTAAGTGATCATTTGAATCAATTCAAGTAAATATTGAGTTACATCCACTTACTTATGGACCAGGAGACAGATACTGGATTTGATTTTTTGGGAATCTAGGCCCATTCTTCCTGAAATACTTAAAATGCTTTTAGAATTTTCCTAGGAGGGCCCCCCTGTTTCACTTTGCATCCCAAGTAATGCCACAGAAGTGACTGGTTTGGAAATCTATGATTACTGTACTTACATTTGGATATTATAGGAGATATATGCTTAGACCATTACAGAGCCTTCAACAAAAAACAAAATGTCTGGAAGATATTCTGCTTATAAGCTTGTTCTTGCCTTCTTCAAACCCTCAGATGACCATTAAAATGTTGCATCAAGAACAATCTTTCAAACAACCCATGGACTCTTCTAATTCTACTTATTGCAGAATCGCCTTAACTGGATATCAATGTATGTGGCATTCAGTTGTAGATGTCTTAGTCCCCAGGCACGAAAATCTTGTACAGTTCTACTTCTCTAAGCCAGATGGCCCAGTTGCATTTGAGATCATGGGCCAGCAAAAAATAGGATAAGATTGTCACAGATCTCAATGGGTAACTGGAAATAGCATTGGTTTTCATGCATCTGGAGCATAGACAACTGATGATGCTCTTCAGGTCAATGCCCTGCCATCTCTGTGGATCATTAAAGCAGTACTGAGCCATATTACAATATACTAATTAAATTCAACATTTGACAGATATTTTACCTTGCAAATGCCATACAAAATTCCATTAAGATAATTGAAAGAAAAAAAAGATTTGGGGCATGAAGGATTACTGAAAAATTTAGTAGTGTAACTCTTATAAATTATACACATCAGAAAAAAATTAGTTACATTTTACAATATTTTATACAAAATTCACATTGAATTGCATATAGCTACATGTAATATTATGCACATTTTTTATCCTGTTAACAATATTAATTTGGAAGATAGTTGTTATGTATGTATGTATTTCAAGTCAAATCTAATATAAAGTCAGCTTATGTAAGATTACAGTGTTTGTCTTTCTCCGACTTCCAAATTCATACACTTTATTTAGATATTAAATAAATTTTATTCAACTAACAAGTGCATGGTTCAGGAAATAGTGGGTTCCATAGCACAGACTGATTAAATTTATTTCTTAATTTTAACCTGTGGAAAAGCTAACATTTTGCAGTTGATGTGGCACATCTACAAAAAAGATTTTTAATATTACTATTTTTAAAAATGCATTTTCTTCATACTAAAAATTACAAGTATTTGATTTCTAGTTAAGTTAAATTATTATTAGAAAGAAATGAGTTCCATATTTAATATACAGTGGTGCATAGATGTTTAAAAACAATGACAGAAAAACAAAATTACAAGTAAGTAAAAATACACATTCCAGTATTAGGGGTACACTGATGGACAAGCAATTTCTTGTTCTTTCAAATGACATGTACAGTACATAAACATGACTTATAAATATTTTGTAATCAATCACTTTTCTTACATTACAACAGAATTTCATGGTGACAAAATTTTAAAATTTTGTCAGAGAAACCCAGTATTTAGAGATTACATCAAGTAAACAGATCAAGAAAATATTAGCTTTCGGTTGCATGGCGATTATGCATTATTGCTATCAGACTAATTGATGCTTGAGTCCACAAAACAAAAACACTAGTACAAGCAAGTATCAACCCAAGTCAACTGAATAGCTTGGAACAATTGGTCCAAGTTTCTGGGCTTTTTTCCATTTGAATAGCTATGTCATTCCAGAAATTCTCTACTGGATTCAAATCAGGGCTTGAGCTGGCCACTATAAAACTGGAATTTTCTGATCTGCAAGATACTGCTTGGTAATGGCAGCCCAATGTTTTGGATCAGTATCATGTTGGAAAATCCAGTTGAAAGGTAGGCAGCCCTCAAAATACAGTTCTAGTAAACTCAAAATGTCCTGGTAAATAAATGAATGCATTATTGTCTGGATATTATGAATAGGGCCTGTTCCTTTTCAGGAGAAACAGCCCAATACCACAATGGACCACTTCACCACCTTTGATCATAAGTTTGGTATACCTCAGATAGAGTGCTTTAACTCTTCGTTGCATAACTCCAGCCATCTAATCCAAAACTATGACCAGAGCACCCTGGCCCACATTTCCATGGTCCAATAGACAATGGCCCTAAGCAAAGGGAAGTCAGGTCTTGTTTCTTTAAGAAAAAAAATTTTTTTCCTTCCAACATGCCCCATCAATTCAAAATCCCAAAGGAGTTTCTAGACAGTTCTGTGATCGACATGTTAAGGGTCTTGAAAGGCCTAACAATGGACATCTTGTGCCAGTCAATTTTAAACAAGCTTATTTTCCAATTAGACCAAGCAAGTTTTTCAGAATTTGCCACTTCAATGGCATCTGATGTAGCCACCAGTTTGTTCATATGGCTTTCAGGCTGGGATGACAGGCCATTTTAATGCACTTGATAAACTTACATCTGCAATATTGCTAAGTGTTCCTTTCCACAATTCCTGCAAGTTTTCTTCAACTTAGCATCTTACAATGGTTTAAAGGGCCAGTTTAAGTTATGCATTAGTTTACTATATTCTAGTGACTGTCCAAAAAAAAAAAAAAAAAAGTTTAACAATGCCAACAACTGCTTAAGTCACCAAAAAATTCTGCAATAATGTTAAAAAAACAAACAAGCATATACAAAATATGCATAACAATCACATTGATGTATACATCAATTGAAAGAGAAAAATTGCTTTTCTATCAATGCAATGCCCATGTTAAAATGTTTATTTTCACATTTTGTTTCTTCTGCCACTGTTTTCAAACTTGTCTACCAATCCATATACTTGGTGGCCATAAATTACTTCCAGCAATCTATTCATTAAGTCCCAGAATTTAACACCTGCTACAGACCGGAAGGATATCATGGTGAATTCATTCTTAGTTTACAGGTTTTGCCATTAGAAGACACTACAGTATTAAGTAATATGTTAGCTTTGTGAGCTTACATAGAGAAAAAACATCTGATGTCTGTTTGCTTGTAGAGATATCTGCAAACAGTTTCTGTGTAGACTGTTTGGAAAAACTTCTCAACTGCTAAATAATGAATGTAGCAGAAGGGAGCTTTTAGGTGTCTTCCGTTGTGACAGAAGGGTTTCCTGAGACTCCTGTAGGCCAAGTTCTTTGTACAATCTCACATTTTAAGAAACAGAATCTGCAGACGTTAGCAGGGATTGGATATGGTATTCACCATGAAGAATACAGTATCCATCAAGTTGTTAGGACTACCTCAGCAAAATAAGAAAAGTGATGTACAAGAACTAAAACTGTTTACATGCAAAATGTAAAAAACATTTCCTGCTCACCCAAAGCAGCATTTGAATTTACAAGCTAAACAGTTCAGAAAAATTTTTAATTTGTTTCAATAGACTAATTTTGGTGACTAAATTTTTGTGGCTTTATGCTATAGTCAGACTTCAGAAGCAACTTGTCAGAAAATGTTTGCTAAAACAATGAACACCGATTATAAATGATACACTGCAGAGATACATAAGAAATACAAAACCTATTTTAAATGATTTAATTTGCTTTATATTTTTCCATAACTTGTTGGTAAAAGAGTTAATATCAAAAGCAACTTTAAGAAATCCAAAAACTTTGTCATCAGTTTTACACTAAACTTCTTCGGTGTAAGGGTACCTTTCCTAGTTACAATATACAAAAGGTTAGCAGCTGTTATGAAGACCACAATCAAAAGAAACTTTTCCCTTTTTAATGTTTGCCTGCGTGCTTAATTTATCTGTGGAAAAAGTCAGCACATAAATGATGCTGCTTTACATGGATTAACATACAATCTTTCTATAAAGTAATATGGCACCCCTTTTTGCCAAGTATGGTGTAATGTTATAGTCAGATTTGTGTTGAGAAAGTTAAGAAACAAGCTATTATAAAGCTGACTTTCTTTCATGTAATTGTTATAAAGAAAAACAAAAAGACTATTTAATAAGTTTAAGTTAGATCTAAAAGATAAATGGTTAAAGAAATTTTAATGAATTTTCAGAAGTTATTTCCTTTAAGTATCTTTGAAAGGCAAAAGGTTGAAATAGTTTTTTTTTACCTTGGACAGAATTTAAAGAAAATAAAAATGAATTTAATTATAAAGTGATTTTCTTGAAACAATACTATTTACTAAAATGTGTTAAAAAATCCAGACAAGTGGGCACTTTCAATTTACAATGACCAATACATGACACCAGATCAATATGGAGGGCACTATACAAAATGATAAAGCTTGTTAGAACTACACCTGAAGATCATAGAACCATTAAATTAGTTAAATGTAGGAATGTATCAAGAATCTTAGCATTGTTTCCAAGGGATATACTAGTATCTTTGGCATATCTGACATCACCATGACAACTTGACAGTACTGCCAATAAATAATCTCATAGCAAATAGCAAGCTGTTAATTGGAAACACTGGTTGGTGTTTGCCTCCTATCCACAAGGTTAAGAACAAAACATCTTATTAAGCAAATTGAGAGAAACCTTTATGAAGCTATGGACATAACTGGCTTCAGACAAAATTTTCCAGATGTCATTACAAGTGAAAACAGCCTGGGATACAACTATAGATGTCGCCAACAGCTGGGAGCTGATGAAAGCAAGTAATTCTCTTCATCTTACATTTTGATGAAGCTTTTAGTTGCCAAAGAAAACCAATAATGACTGAATGTCTCAGGGGCTTCATGCTGATTAAAACCCAATCTATTTCTAAGCATTTCTAATTTCAGCCATGGAATCAAGTGTGAATTTATTTCACTCCTTGTTTTTCATTATCAGGCATGTCTAATTTCCTATTTCTATTCAGACAACCCCACAGAAGTAAAACAGTAACTGGTTGATTATAAAACATGCCAAGTTCAAGATTTCGTACACGTGCACACACCATACATAGGAATCAGTTCTGCTAAATTTCACCTTTTTCATTTTTAAGGGCTGGAGAATGTTAAGACTTCTTAACCCCTGGACACAGCTTTTAATTCAGACAAATTTCTAAATTCCTTTTAGTTTTTACAAGCGGAAGTAAACTGAACTGCACCCAAGAACTTATATGTGCATTAATTTTAAAACAAAACCACCAAACACACAGGATACCATTTAGATACTAGATTTCTCAAAATGGCCACTATTTTGTTATTAATGATCGTATTAATAAAAATTCTCTAAACCATGTAAACTTTACAACTTTATTTAAAGAAATTACAGAAGAACAGCAAGAAACAAGTAATATTTACACAATTCTAGATTAAACTCCAGCTTTTTGTTTAATAGTGGACTTTTTTTTTTTAATTCTCATGTTTTAGAGCAACACTGATGCTAGAATAACAGGTAAAGTCAGAAATAAAATGTGTATATTATTGTATGTATTTATGATTTGTTTCTTTTAATAGCAAAGTTTTAAATTTAGTTTCTTGTAACTTAGCCTATTGTCACCAACAAGCCCTTAGCAAAAGTACAGAGCAATGCAATCTATTGGAATGGTGTGGGTAAAATAATACTTCATGTTACTATGTTGCCAATTCCTAGTAATGTTGCCAAATGCAGCAATAATAAGCAATGTATCATTCAGGAAGCGCCAGGGTGGGGTAAAGGTGAGGTCAAGTATTTTTAGTGCAGTTTACCACAATGTCCAGTGGTCACTTCAAAACAATGCAGTATTGATCTGTTTAAGCCTTTAGAAATCTTTCCTGCATCCAATACAACGAAATGAAAAGGTCAGCAAACGACATTAAAAGCTTTTCATGCTACACACATACAATTTTCTCAGTAATTTCTGCTAACATCCAGCTATGTCAACTACACACTAGTCAAATAATAATTAAATGAATTTTAGAATTTACATAAAATCTCACATTACACTATGTAAAATTCCATGTAAAACAGCTCTTCCAGATCAATGTGTGAAACTCAGCAGTCCAGAAAAATCCAGACCAATGCTTTATTATACAAGATGCTCAGTGAGTACACAAGCTGTTGTCCAACAACAGTTATTGTAGAGTGTAAAAGTGTGGAGCTCATCAAAAGCCATGTGGATGCTGGTGATAAAATGCTTGCATGACGCAGAGAGTTAAAGTAGAGCCACATGAAACCTGAAGCTAGTCTGCTGATCATTTTTAAAATATTTCTTTCGGAACTTTAGTTTATGAAGTTTACTAATACTACAACATCATTAAAAGTTGCATCTGGAAATGTTACCTTAACTCCAACAATCTGTGCTAAACATTGACGTGAACAGAAGTCAGCAAATACTATCATCTTACTCTGCAAAGAACTTTACCATGTTCGATAATCTCAAAAACTAGACCCACAAGTTTAAGATATCAACACTTTATCCTCCTCTCCAACCCTGGTCTGTCTGCCTAGCTGCTATGATCCATTAATGGCCTTAGCTCGCATCCCAGGCTAAGAGTAGTACTTGGCAACAATTTGGATCACTGGCACTTTTAGTGCCAAATGAACTTAAAGTCCCTACTAGAAATCTTCATTTTTGGATGTGGAAAACTCACATGGCTGGCTGGTGAAGAGGAATGAAAAGAAACCCTGCCAGTGAGATATGACCAAGCTGAGTCAATCCCAACCTAAATATGAACTCTGGTCCTCAGCCTTGGTAGTCCAGAAGTCTAACTACATGACTACCCACATCCGCTTAGTAAATTGCACTATTAAAAAACCTTTCATGCACAGTTCAGCACTAGCAGAGCATACGAATATTTCAGACTTTCATTTTAACTTACCTAAATATTTTTTTTAAAAATTAAATTACAACTATTTTTTTAAAGTTATATTACTGGGAATTTTAGGAAATCAAGGGTTAAGCTGCACAATATCACCTACATTGAGTACAGCTTAATGAGAAAACAAAGCTGAATGGAGATTTGTGTCATTTGACAAACTAAATGAACTAGCAGGCACTTATAAAGCCCCATTACCTAAAGTAAATGCCAAATATTGACTCGCTTTAATAAAAGCTGTCAATACATTAGTAATGAGGTGGGGTTGACATAACTCAAACTCACAGTAGCACAAGGCATTGGCAATAGTTACTTTAAACCAGAGCATTTAATTTCTTAAAAATTTGTCTCAATCTCACGAAAACCAAACAAATAATGTCCAACCACTAACTACTTTTACATCAGTGGGCTTCAGGCTCTGACCAATAAAGGCAGTATGTTTTTCTGTTGTGCATCAGCACCATCTCAACTGCTAATATTCCCTCTTACTAGAATGCTTGAGTAACTTCATTCGCATCTGTACTTGGAATCTAAGCAATATTTGGACAGAGTCTTTAACTGTTTCACTGCTGCAGGGCCCAGCATTGAGGCCTGCTGAACTTGTAGAACAGCCACTTTGATTCCGCGATAGCAAATTTTCATTACGTAACTTAACTTGATCCATACTAAAACTAGCACTTATATGCTATACATTGAGAAAGCTTAGCAGCAAAACAGTTAAAGTCATACAATTTAATTCACCACTGCATCCCATGGCTTCATTTACGTATTTCAGGGAAAGAAAGAAAAAATGAATTCAAACATTTGATGACTGCAAAATTCAGCTGATGCCAATGCATTGAGAGCTGACATATCAAAACTATGCCTAGAAATATAAAATGTGTGCTCCTGAAAACCTGATCAACTCTTATTTAATAGAAAACTTTTGGGAGGGGAAGAGGTAAATCTTTCCTACAGATTCCACCCACTTCTTACTGATAGCTACTGACTGTAACAATAAAACGTTCTGACTGACTTCTGATCTTAGAATTATTATGCAAATCTATGCATATTTAAAAATTTTTAAATGATGTCTCTTTTTGCTGTACAAAAAAAACTGTCTACAGAATAAGCAATCTTATCTTTCTAACAGTGAAAAATCATTTTGATTTTAATATTTTGAAATCCACATTTACGATTGGCAGAGATATCGGTACCAATCCTGATTTTTAAAGAAATTTCCAGAGTTTCTTATTGAAATAAAATTTCCACTCAGCAGCAATCTCAAAATAAAATATTGAGTTCTTAATACTATATCTGTGGTTAGAAATATTTGATGTCATTATATTTAGAAGTATTAAGTAATATGACATACTACTAAGTATTTCTTGGAAAATAGAAGAGTAGTAGTCGTCAATCATATCAATATCAAAATATCTGAAGTTGGAGTTCTTGACTCGTGTAACTGATATTGTCTGTCAGAGACAAGAGAGGTTTGTGAGAACACAGAACTAAAATTTGAAAATGGAGATAATTCTCAGATAAACCAAAATAGTGTTAGATTGCATTTATGTAATAACCTAAAAAGTTTTAATGAATAGTTTAGCAGCATCATCATTAATATAAGTAGCATTGCTGGTCTACTTTTACTTTCTCTCATACAGTGCATGATTTTCCAGCATCAACATTTATGCTTCACCAGTTGTCAGCTGTTTCCATAATCCATAAATACTCTTTCTAAATATTAGTCCATTAAAGAGTTTGGTCTAATTTTTCAATCTCTGTATACTGTTTTTTCTTTTAATTTGCCAATAAGTTAAAACCAAAATAAAGTTTGAAATGCACATTTACTTTGCTGGTATGAATGGGAAAAAAAATATGTAAGGGAATTTGTTTATAGTACATTTTATAAGCAAGCCAACAATAACTGAAGAGCTGGTCATCACATCTTGTACAGTGATATCTATGGACCATGGGAAGCTAATTGATATGGTTTAAGTATCAGGGAGAAGTACACGCATAAAATTCACTTTTTGACTTACCTACTGGACGGACAGACAAACATGACCAGAAGAGTGCACCACTTTCATGCAAATATTGTTTTAAATTGAAACATTAAAATAGCTAAAAACAGGAAAAATCATGTAACTGATTAAAAAAAAAACATTGAACTGCATAAGCCAGCTATCATTAGACATTTTAAATCTTTGCAAATTATTTCACTCAAACTGTTCATGCTTTTTCAATTTATACTTCTCAAAAATCTGCCACTCCTTTAGAGAAAAAAGGATTCTGGACTATTCTTTATAACCTCCATAAGGATATGATTTTTTGACATCTTGCTGGGTACAATTAAATATACTGAAGTTGTAGTATCAGCTTTAGTAATATGAATGTACATTCAAGAAAAAACAAGAATTTACTAAAGAGAAATTTCAATTAATAAAAACAAGGAGCAAAAATAACATTATCTTAATGTGAAAAAGATACAATTCTTTTATTTGTAGAAGTTTACTTTTCTTAAATTAAAAGAGTAGGTAGTTTGACTATTCATATTCTGCCAATTACTACAATAACAGTTTTACAATTTTTTAAGAAACTTAATTCAAATTTCTTGAAGTCTGCTCACATGAAAATAAATTAAAGAGTAAAAATTGCATCATGCAAGACTGGTGAATCTGAAAGCTTTGGAGATTAATAGGAATTTTAAATATAGAAAAGTTAGTTTGACAGCTTTGTTCTCAGTTGTGTTGTGTTTAAGTGAAACAAAGGTTGACTTTTTTTTAACTAAAAAACAAAAAAGGCTTTTCTTGAAAATATCGCTTCCATTTCATTAATTTTTAACCTTTAATAAAAAAACAAAACCCTTAAACAAGAATTTGGGAGGATATAAAACATCAGATTTTGAATTTCTGAATTCCAATACAAAAATTTAGAATTATATAAGCTTTTTATCTCTCTAATCACCGATTTAAATGAAAACCGCAATATGCTACACTGTCCTTGCAGAACTATTTTAAACTTTTAATATTCAAAATTAATGCCAGTCAAGTAAACAAACGATTTTTTTTTTTAAATACTACAAAAAACAAAAAAAGAACAAATGGTCTACTTCGACAGACACCTAATATTTTAAAACAATTTTTCCCGAGGTTAATATAACCAGGTAGACGAGCACCTGCCCCTCTAACCCAGCAGACATTCCCACCTTATAACTACACCAATCTACTGTTTTGCTCAAATTTACAAACCACATTTCGCGTTATTTGCCCGCAAACTCTGGATTAAAAGAAAAGTTCGTCAAGAAATAGAAGTTTAAGCAGGCGCGCGCCCCTCTCGCTGGTTTAAGATATTAAGCCATCTTAATTCTAGTTTAACTAAATGCTCAAGAACTTTTGGGGTCGAATTGAGGGGGGGAGAAGAAGCGAATTGCAGTTGTTTTCCTGCGAAATATTTCACCATCTTAAAAGTTGCCTGCCGAACGCAGAAATGCCAACCCGATGTCGTGTTTAGCCCGGGAAAAAAAGCAGATTTTTATCTTCGAGATTAAAATTTTTAAAATAGATTTTAAGGGAAAAAAAAGAAGCACCGCCATCAGCGGGGCTCGAACCTGAGCAGGATCGTGTCGGGGAGGAATCCGGATATCGAACAAGGACTGGATATTTACCTACATCAAGGTTTTAAAGCGAGATTTAACATTAAAATGTATCCTCCGTAAAGTACATGGATATTGTCCGCTTTCCTCCCGAAGGACAAACGGAAGAAACGGTATAAATACAGAGAGAAAAGAGTGGGGAGTGTAGTTAATTCAGCTCTCACACGGGCAAACGAGAGAGAGAAGTTTGCGGAATGTGAACCAACAGCCGATCGCCCCGTGTCCAGTTGTTTATGGAAGGGGGGCCGATAGTCTAATTCCAGCCGGGAGTTCGGGGAGAGATGGATGGATGGGGAGGTGGTGTACATGAGAGAAAAACATCGTGGTGAAGGGAGGGGCCTCGTCCCAGCACGCGCGGATCCGCGAACGCTGCTGCAGCCGGACGGAACGCGGGACGAGTTGGGTGGGATGAGGGGGGATTTTTTTCGTTGTTGTGGGTAGTTTTACATTTTGCATCCTTCCTCGGCATCCGCAACGTCCCACGGGTTCTGGATACGTCTCCGAGTTAGGGGAAGAGGGGGACAGAGCCTAGAAGGGAGTCGCGCCAAGCACCCGGCCGGCCGAACGTCTTCCCGCGCCGCGCGCGCGCGCCCCTCTTTCATGGCCTCCGTCCATCGAAAACAAAACACCCCCCAAACACGCGCGAGCCCCCCCCTTTTTTTTTCTTTTTTAAGGTAAGACTGATGGGAGGGAGGGGAGAGAAGATTTCGCTCGTGACCGCGCGCGCGCGCTGTTGTTGTTGTTGTTGTTTTGTTTCCTCCTCATTGAAGATCGCACGCGCAGTACCCGCCGCCGTTCGCGCTATTCCGGGTTTTCCGACACCGCCGCCGCCCAGAAATAAAGCTGAAATAACCCGACCCACCCACGCACCCACCAAAAAAAAAAAAAAGAGGGAGGTGGGGGGGGTACCTTGGGGATAGCGACTTCGCGGAGTTTTCGCCGTTTCTCCTAAGAGCCAAGACGACCTCCATCCGCTGGCCAAGGCCGTCGAGATGCCAATCGGAGCATCATCCGATGATCGTCAGGAAAATTCTAAAAAGTAACGAGTCCGTGTTGTTGTTGTTTCTCTTAAGAGAGAGAGAAGAGAAGGGCAGGGAAGGGAACGGATCTGCACAAACATGGCCGAGGGGTTGTCGCTCTCCAAGCCTCTTGTTACTCCGGCGGGACGGACTTTCTCCATCTTAGCCGGGCTCAAGAAGTATTTATTAAACGTGAAAAAAGAACCAAAAAAACACACAAAAGCAGTTTCCCAAGAGAACCGCGAAAGAACGGAAGCGCAAGCAGCGAAAACGAAAGAGATGGTGGAAAATATTTTCACTTTAAAAAAAAAAAAGGCTTCTTACCAAAGCAGTTTGTGGCGGAATATTGCGGAGACATCGCCGTGTAAGGGTGACTTTGTAGTCCAGCCTCCATCTGGTAGACAGACATGACTGAAATGTCTACAGTTGTTACGTTTGCGTCATTATAACCCTGCACATATCAGCGCATTACATAAGAGAGGGGGGAGGGCTTGCTTCTTGCGGCCTTTCAGATCGACTTTCCCTCCATTTACTTCACAAATGAGTTTCGAAAACGTTACGTAACCGTTTCGCTCCGGCAGTTTTATCGAAAACTAAAGCCTGAAGTGGAAGCTACGCAAAGTTTGAAGTGGAAAGCATTAACAGGTCTCCCTGCTATTTTTTTTTTTGCCTCTAAAGAGTGGATTCGTCCGGTGCAGTGAATGAGATAATCGCGTTAGTTGACCTCAATGAAGCAGCCAATCGCGAGCACCGGTCAGCGGACGGAGGAAAACAATGACCATGTTTTCCCGGCCAGTGCGACATGGCATTGTGTCCGTCCAAAACTAGGAACCTATCTCGCAAAAGTTTGTTTATTGTGCGCCAGAATCCGGAAAGACGCGATAGGAAAAATCTCCAAGAAATGGCCGAGAGACGTAACACGTGGTTACCAGAAAAAACTGTGAATTTATTGGCTGGCGGACGATGAGAATTTTAGAAATATAACGGATTAAATAGACAAATTATATATATATATATATATATGTATTTTTTTAAAACGGAACTTCGCGAATACTTGCGAAACGGTCTAGCTTTTGTAACGACTGTTGCATCTGAAAATATTCGCGAACCATCTAACAAAAAGATCTACGAAAGCATATTTTTAAATTTCATTAGTCGAGAAAACAAGAAAAAACTATTCCGTGTTGTAACAAAAAGTACTCATAGATTGGCGTGCAATTTCGGTTTTACCTGCGAACTATACATAAGGGAGCTAAAGAGTTCCCTTTTTTAGGGTTTTGATGCATATTCATTTATGCAAATAAACGAGCATTAAGAGCAAAAAATAGAACCCTGATAATAACTTGCAGACAGCCAGATGTGTTTGAAAGAATGATAAGAAATAAGAACGAGTGTTAGATGAGGGGGAAATCACTTTAAGGAAGCTGAACAGATTTTTTTTCCTTATGTATGAAAAAATTATTAGTTTAAGTGGGCAGAATGCTGTTAATTAGTACGGTACAGGTTTACGGAAACTGATGAAAGAAGGAGCAGGGGATGGAGGGGCTGAGGTAAAAAGGGAGGAAACCAACCAGCTGAGAACCACTATATTTTGCGCGCGTGGCTTTTAGATGCTGCGATGGCCACCGTTCAGAACGGTTAGGGCGGGGGTATTTATAATGGCCAGTTTTAAAAAGCTTTTGTTCTAGCGAGCAATGGCAAACGTGGGAAGGGGTCGTGACTCAGCTATTCAAATCAAAGACAAGAGATGATTAGACATGCGTCATTTCTGTCTGTCCGTCTTTCTTTCCTTCTTTCTCAAATGTTTAAAATCTCTCTCTCTCTCTCTCTTAATTTCTTGGTTACAGACTCACCCTTTGTAATTTGATTCAGAAACACTTTTGATGGATGATTTGAGAAAATAAAAACGTCCTGTTACTTGTGTTGTTTTTTTTTCTATATTATTCAGGCCTAAAATATATCAACAATAAGTATTTTATTTTCAGAAATGTTAGTGAAAAGCTATGGCACTTTTTAAAGTGCTTAAATACCTGCCCTTCTTCTACTGCGATGTGAAGACTCTTTCTACCCTGCATCCTAATTAATAGTAAAAAAATTTCTCGTGCCAATAAATGTAAAATAATTTTTTTCCTCTGTATTAATTCAAAGCAGGTTTACTACTTACACATGTTAGTCAACACTACGGTTCCCCTCACCTTCGCTTTTTGAGGATGCGTTGTTTTGAAAAATGAGAAGATATTTTGTTTATGCTTAGTTAAGTTACGTAATATTGATATGTAAAAATTATTACCAGATTTTTAAGAATTTTAGGTTAAATATTCAAAATTCATTGGAGCAAAATCACCAATAAGAGTACATTATTATTATTTTTTTTGTATTTAAGATTTTATTGAATATCGCGCTCCATGTATTACTGAGTTAGGTTAATACAGGAAGCCATTGTGTCTATAAAAGGTTTATGGCTACAAAAAAATCTCCTTTATTCAGAAGTATAGCATTTATTAATTATGTGTATGGTTCCTTCGGATAACAATGATAATAATCGCGGAGGATCAACTGATTAAAACGGATAATACAGATCATTTTAAAAGGACTGACGAGTTCGAGTCGGACTGACATCCGCACCAAACCGTGTGACGTCAGAATGTGCTGTTACAATGGAACGAGAAACCAAAGTTAACGATTCTGTCGATATTTCTTTCAGTTTTGTTTGATGACAAAAAAGAAAAATGACGTTGACAGAAATGTGTTTAAAACAGTCAGCTAATCGATCGTTTCGACTCCATGGAAATTGGAAACGTAAACTATTTTAAAGGGATTTCTCAATTTGTCGCCCTTTTAATTAGCTTCATTTTAAAGATGTCGTGTTAAAATCTTAACTGTAGACTAACTAGGTGCGCTGTGAATTTACTAATGTGGTTGTCATAAAGATTATATATAAATATATATGAGAATAATGTATCTTTCCTACTTCTTTTAAAATAATTGTACTTCATTCGTATTACAAAATTTAAGTTTATATCTAGTAAAAATTACACCAAGATGGCGGCCATTGCTCTGGATAATAGCAGTTTCAAAAATGATTACCAATCAATTGATATTAATTATTGCTGTCCAGAGCAAAAAATTAATTTCTTACGCAAAAAAAAGGTTTACTAATACAAAAATCAAAAAGTCATTATAGATTATTGAATAACACTATAGTCAGAATAATAGCGGTGGTTGGTAATAGTGTTGTTACTTAGTTTATTAGTGTCATAATCAAATACGTCTCTAGCTAGCATAAGTGTGCATGTTTACGATGTAGATTTAATTAATTTAATCAGAACCGCTGTGTGCTGTGAGTAAACACGGAGAACAATTTAAAGGTAAGCAGATGCACGCGGATACTCTCTGCCCCGCCTTTTCCGTGGTTTCCTTTGGTCCCACCACAGATACGTCGGAATGAATGATTCCTAGAGTTTTGTTGTTTGTTTTTGTTCTACATTTGCTAATTACACCGCAGCTAACAATAGGTGGCAGCACCTGGCCGTTTGTTTGTCTCCAGTGTCTTATTTGCTTATCTGGGACGGCGCCTCGAACAAATATCTTCCTCTGAGCGGAAAGCCTGTTTTTGTTGTTAGAAGGACCGTTAACGCACGGATGCGAGTTTGTTTGTCTTTTCACCGGTCGGCGCGAACTATCTACAGCGGTAACAACATTTAACTAACCGTTGGTGCCATCAAACGTTGCATCGTCTGCTCGCCCCGTCTCCTACCGCGTCATTTCAGACCCGCCAAACAGGGGGCGTAACCGAGCGGTCGTGGGTCCGGGCGCGCGAATAATTGACTTTGCCTCGATTTCTTTAATTGTTTCAATGGGGTTCGATGCCTGCCCGCCGTCGTCCTGATATGACAGGACAGAACCGAGAACCGGGCGGAGAAACAAACACCAGAGCCTGGGACGGTGTGCCCTCCCTCTGGCGGCGCGCGGGAGCTAGCTGACTTAACAGTCAGGCCCCCCCCCCCGTCCTGCCTGACTTCTCTCGGCCTCTTCGTCTCCGATTCGATCTTGGAAGTTTCGATTTGGCACTCGGTCGGCCGACCTTTGATTCTGGTGCCGCTAACTACGGAACGGAATCTACGCGAAATAGCGGAAATAATCTGTCTGGCTCAGCAGGGTGTTGTCGACCACCTTCGAGGTCAAACGTTTGAGATGAGACGGCGTATTTTAGAATATCCTCGAACCACGTTTTTCCAACAACGGGGTCGTGCGAAATTTTTTTTAAAAAAAAGAAGAAAGATGGGATTTGTCAGTTTTTGGTCGGTCCCTATTTAATGGCATCGCCTTTGGTTTCCCCGGCATTTTAATTGATTAGGTAACCACCTGTCAGCTGCTGAACGCTGGATACCACGCACGCAGACAGACGGACAGACGTCTTGATTTCCACTGACCCTGACTACTCACTCCGACTGACCTAATTGGTTCTGCATCAGCGAACATAAAAGGCCGAGCATCCGCGTTCTTTATTATCTTTTTTCTTTTTTTAATGTTCTTAAAAAGACAGTTCAGATCACGAGATCAGGAACCTACGGTTCTGTACTTAGTTTTCGGCGGGTCCTTCCTTTCCTCGCATCACCGCTATCGATATTCGTCACACACAAAAAACCGGTGGCTGCGCTGTTCCTCCGGTCTGCTTCGTTCAGGAAACAAAGGAATGAATAAATTGAAATAATTAAGTAAATACAACTGGATTCAAGAATATTCGAGAACGCGAATTACCAAGAAGGATGCGGCTGACATCAAGTGGGAGTAGGCCTGCTCTAAGCTCACAGAAACACCGTATTCCCTTTTGTGCTCCATCTGTTATTCGGTTAAAGTTGTATGTCGGCTCTTACGAGTAAATGTTTTTAATGTCTTTTTTTTAGAAAAACTTCTTTAAAGGAAAAAAAAGAAAAAGAAACGTTTGTCCAAAGCACTCTTTCCGATTGTTCTTAACGTTTCGTAAATTATCGGGTACATGTGTGGATTGTTTGGAAAACAGGTCTACCTCCAAATAAATTACTCGCTTGTTTATTTTGATTCTTATCTTTCCCTTCTCTGAAAAACTCTCTAGTATATTCCCAATTCCCAAAACATAATTTCTAAAAATTTAGCCGAAATATTTACCACCTAGGAATCATTCTACTTCTAGTAGATTTTCATCTTCTACATTACAGTTAGTCATATCCTACATCTTTAGATACTTCGTCATAAGTACGTCAAATCCGTTATTTGACGTGTTAATCCTTGCGTGTCGTCGTTGCTGTTAATCTAACAGATGCAGTAACGTTACTGAAAATGAGTCTGGTAATTTATAGACCGGGACGTTATAATTATGACATTTGTTAGTCTTAATAATTCCAACTAAGCACTTAGCTAAATCTACTACTTGCATAGCCGGTAAGATTATTTTCTTCTAATTTGAGTGTAGGATTTTTCGTGTCCGAGTTAGGTACTAGATTTCGAATGTTTTTGAACATCGCCAGGTTGGCGAATCGTATCGCTTATGTCATCAGCGCGTTTTATATATGTGTCCACGAATAGCTGGTTAGGGTTAGCAAAACATTTCAGTCTGGCACTAAAAATAGCTAAGCAATACTATCTTATACTAGCAACCTATTTAGATGTATGATGCGCTTGCCAGTTGTATTAAAGAACCCTTGTCTCTTTATGCATTCCTTTGCAGAAAAAAAAACTTTAGACTGCAATCATTTCACTAGGAATCTGTAGTCTGCCTCAATAAATGAGATTACATAGATTACAAATCATCCTAATAAATATCTGAACTGCTTTCTCGATATTTCTATCATTTATATAATGAGACTTCCTTAACTGAAGCACATGCTACAAAAAGGGGTCTGGTTATTAATTAATCACGAAAGCTACTGAAGTTTTACTGCTTTATAGTACCATTTGGCATACTTATTGGCTTTCAACCCCCACTCCCACATTCCTCTGGACATTTTTAAGGTGTTTTCTATTATAACTCAAATCCTTTTCTTTTATAAGTGCACAACAATCCAACAATTTAGTTTATATGATTATTTTCTTTCAATCGGCCCAAGGCTAACACATTTGCTCTCGGAAACGTTGAATCTCGCTAGCTGTTTATTTTACTGTCCCTTAGATGATTTAAACCATATTTCATAATGCGGCATATCCCGGATATAAGCTAAAGGTGCATTTACCTCCGAAGCGTGGCGCTGTATACGTCGGGCACATATCTCTACATGGGGGGTATTGCTGTGCAAGCTGTTTTTAAATTGGAAATCGTGACTGACTGAGCGGTCACGGTGACATTGTAACGGTGATCCGAGGATAGAACTTTCATTATCATTTTTTTACTTTGAGTTATTTCTGGGAACTTAGAATTCCAAATTTGGTCGTTGTTGTTGTTGCCATTTCTATGAGTTAGCGGTCGAAAAGAAAACAAATCTGGATGAAAGTAGGTAGTGGCGACCTCTCCTTCGGCGCACACGCAGCGCCGATCCCAGTCGTGACTTTGCTAAATTAAACAAGTCCAGTGTGAATTTTAAAAAAAGAAGATGTTTTTACTTTTCATATCAGCCGTTTCACTAAAAACAGTAAAAGTTCGTTTAACCGAGCACCAAACTTCCGAATATCCGAATTTGTTCACAAACATCCAGACTAACCCAACATTTCTGTGGCCCGCGGTTCGATTGTTTACAGCGGCCGTTTGGTGGCGCCCTTGGCGCTGTATTAACCTCCTGTATCGGTTCCAGAGAGTGTGGACACAAAGCTATATCGCCGCTCTTGAATTTTTGCATTTACTCTATTTAAGTACAGTAAATTTTGTTACTGCGGCCCCTGCAGACGCCGGTGTTCAGCAGTAGTAGTGTGTTGCACTTAATATACAACAAAGGGCGATATTATTCGCCAAGCAGAGCGAGGTGAGTCTCAGAAACTTATCGGCAATGGATTTAATATCGGCGCATCTGCTCTGCGCGATATTCTGGCACACAGAGATAATCTGTTCAAGTTTTATGCTGATAATGAAACGGATAAATGAGTAAGAGATTGTTTTAAAAAAAGACACTATCCAAGCAAAGTGTCATAAAATAAGCTCATTCGAGTGAGTCAAGTCCAGATATCCGAATTTCCCGGTTATCTGAAGTCGTTTAGGTCCCGAGCAAATGAATAGACTTTTACTGTACTATTAGTAATGTACTAATTTTACTTTAAAAAGAACAACAACAAAGAAACCTAAAACGATACGCCTATAACATTAATTGTAGTTGTTAATAATAAAGTCTTCGTAGGATATCTGGAATGTGAATGTGACTGTGATTGAAAAACTGTCAAAACCATAACAAATTTCATCCGACTTTGATGAAGCCGTTGATAACTGAGTGTTTCGTAAATGTTTCAGTTAAGCATCAGGTAGTGTTACACTGAGTTGACTGTAAGCCATCTGCAAGCTGTCTCTAATTCTTCACTAATTAATACTACGCCGTGTTAACAGTGATAGCTGTGTTCGTCACCAAGTGCGAAGCGAAATCTATAGAAAGCGTTAAATCTCTATACAGAGAAAGAGAGAGAGAGAGAGAGAGAGATTATCTCATACGCTATTTGTGTATAGTTATATGAACAGAAGAAACAGCTAGTAATCTTTTTGTGCACGTCTCTCTCTGCGTGATAGTTACTCCAAGTGTTTAAAAACTGTTAAGTTGTTATAGTTTAGCAACTTTTTTTTTATTATTTGTAACCAAGAGAACTAGAAAAATCACTGTTAGATAAGTTCGGTCCGACAAAAGGTTGCCATGACTTCGGAGGCTGTCAACAATAGATGTGCGTTTGAGTGATTAAACTCTTTCTGTAGATTCTTTTGTACGATCCTTCTCCGGGTCTAAGGTTAATCTGTTTTGTTTAATTCCATGAATTTGTTGTTTTTTTTTGTCAATCTTGCATCTCCAGCAATTTATTTCTTCTAAGTTTTCTTACAAACGTCATGTGTGATTTTCACCGGCTCTTGGATCGGATGACCGTTCCACTCGCCGATAACCAGGCTCGAATCTTGTGGGCAGAGTTCATTTCTTCGTCTGCTCAGCAGGTGAGTAGACAAGTCAGACACTTTACTTTTAACTGAAAGGAATGGCCTCAGGTGAAAGCAAATGGGTCTTTATCGAAAGTCAGTACTGGCAAAATGTCGAACTATTGAAAAATACATACCTTAGAGGTTAATCTAAAAGCTTTAGGCAATATCAAACAAGAATGGGTGGCTAAGCTACCCAGGAGACCAAAATGTGGCCGACTGTAGGCATTAGCCATATTTTTCTGGCACCGCAATGGCACCAATCTACGCCCTTTAATGGAATTGCGCGAGGAGTTAAAGGAAAGATCAGTCTTTTGCAACGTGAAACCTGCAGAAAGTTATTCGATGGTTAAGTAAATCATTCTCACAGTGCAACGCCGCTGTCTATCAAACTTAGCTAAAAAGTATCCGTTCGCCATAATTGATGACTCGATCCTAGAAACATGGGCTATGAAATTAAACTAGAGTAGACTTCCGTCTGTCTGCAGTGTTGCATGGTGGGAAGCTTTATTCTAATTATCGAGCAGACCAAAGCTGATTTTAGATACCATACTCTGCCGCTTTAATTCAGAGGTCGATGATAGGAAATGTGCGGAAACCGATGAAGAAACACTCTAAGAGACCGAACAGAGGGCTGGCGGCGACAGGCCAAGAGATGTAAGATCGCTATCAGTATTTATTCGTTTATTTACCGTTCTTCCTTGCGATATTATGCTGCCAACTTATACCTTAGGCCAATGCAAAAAAATAAAAAAATTGAGTAAATGTGATTTTTTTCCAAAATATCCAGTTATTAAACACAGTCAGCCAACTTTGTACTAGTCTTATACATCAACTTCTTTTTCTTTTTGGTACGTTTATATGAAGAAACAACATGTACACACGCGCGCGCTGTAATTTTACAGCGAAAAGTAACGGTAAAATTCCTACCAGTTACTTAGTAACTGTACAAAACAGAGAGCGCCTGTCTGGCGGTGAGACGGGGTCGCACACGTCTCGAAATCGACTCAGTGGTCAACAAAATCCATCATTTTGCCGCTGTTGTTGTTAATTAACGAAAAATGTAACCCAACCATAAGAAGTGAGAGCGTCCGGTCCAGACGACAGCTTCGGCAGGTCGCGGCACGGTCTTGGCAGAAACGACGTTCCAAGACATTACGCAGATGCTCGGGGAAGCTGAGATTAGGGCATTAGACTGGCCAGCCCGGACGCAGGGAGCAACAGTCTGGTTCTACCAGGGCCGGGTAGATGGCGGACGTTGTCGTTTCAAGACATCCCGAATACACAGCAGAATGACCTCGGTCTGCTGTAATGCCCAGATATTTCCGTGGTGTCGTCTAGCCCAGCAAGGGAACGAACACACACACACCGTCACAGCTGCAGCCTAGACTCTTGGAATGATGCGTGTGGAGTTGAGCACTTTAGAAACAGAATGTGTCGGACCACGCAAACTTTCCCCACCGGTCCAGAAACTAGAGCAGGCGGACATTCTAGTCTTCCCGCCTCGACTGGTCGGGTCACATGACCACGTAAGTTATTTCGGTCTTTTTAAACCAAGCATCGTGTTATTTTTATATAGATATTTATATTGGCTTTGTACTCTTTATGTCTGTGATGATATTCAAAGAAAAGAAGCAAAATTCCTTCTTACACCAGCAAGAATATAGTTGTTGCGAAGCGGTTCCGAACAACGCGCGCGCAAATCTCTGCTATATATTTATACATTTTTGTGTTTCAGGTCGTAGTGGCTGTGACTGCCGCGCGCGGCGCTCTTGTACCATTGTGGAGGCTGGATGACGTCATCGTTCATGCGCATTTATTAAACTATCTCTGACTTCAGTGGAGTTTGGCGACATTTTGCAGTTCCTCTGTAATCACTTCAGCGTCGTTCTCTCTTGTATGCTTTCAGTTCTTTTAACATTTTTTTTTCCAATAACTAGTTCAAAATCTTAAGACTCTCCGTTCCTGTTACACTGGCGACACTCATAATTCAGGTGGGTGGTTGCTGGCTCTTTGCATCCCATCCCCATGCCGATTTACGTTTCTCTTTGCTGTTATGGCAAGTCTTTGGTAAACAATAAGACGGATAAAACCTCAAAAAAACATAAATACTGAAAATGGTGAGATCGCCAGGCCGTGAGTCTTCTATTGCCAGAAACGAGAATTTGTGTGGGCAGGGAATGCGGAAAACAGTGACAAACGCCGAGCTTTCTTGGTTTGGACGGTAAAAGCAGATGGATCAGATTATTATCATCTTTCTAGTTTGCCACCTAGCAACGGAAATGCCTCCTAGTCAGAAACGACATCAGAATTTCTCCTGGCATCCTACGAAGACAAAAAAATTACAAGATGGTTGGCATAGTCAGCACTGGGTGAGAGCACCTCGGGACTGTATGCAGCCATCAAGTCGTCTACGAAATACTTGGAACGAAAAGTCTGATCACCCCCAATCTGCTCGTTACTTCTGGGTCAAGGTCACGTCCAGATCTTGCGGGTTATTTCCTGAACATTACGACCCCGTAAAAGATTCATAATGGATGAATGAATGATCTAGGGGGAGGCTGGCTAGTAAACTGTGGAGAGCTGCTAGAGCTGAAGATTAAGAAACACGTGACGAACGACCCTCTCCTTAGCGCTGTATGTCCTGGCGTTGTTGTCGCGGATAGATCTGTGTCCACGTGCCTCTGTCTAGTGAAGTGAATTTGACCAATGAACATGCGGTCTTTTCTTTCTACACCATTACATTAACGCTACCATAACGATTTTACTGCAAACATTGGCAGCAGCTTAGCGCCCTGGCTATCATAATACGCCGCAACTGCGTCAAAGACATTAAATTTAACCGACTTTCATCAGGAAGTATCATTTGCTACCATTGTACCTTGTCTAACGACATCAACGCTGTCCAAACTAATCGAGTATTGAGATGATATTTACTCAAAAGAAGACCATTAAGTGGATATGTGGCACATAACCCTGGACATGGTTTCTGATAGTTTATCAGAGTTGTTGGATCTGGTGAGCAGTGAATCATAATAACGATACCCTATTCCACAAGGTCATTCTTGTGATGTTCGCTATGAGCGTTCATGTCACTGGTCTGGAGGCAGCGTGTAGTCAGTCGGCTGCGATGTCAACCGTTCTGAGACCCGTAGAAATGTTTAAGGCTTCATTATTATCAATAACATGTTGATGACATCATATTATGGCACCTGTCATATGACTCTTTGATTTTTTTTTTCCAAAGCATTAGGTCGATCGCCAAAATAGAATTTTTTTTATCCAGACCAAATTTTATTCATCTGTTATATTATTGTTTGTTTTTCAACTAAAGGTAAACATTCGCAATTATTAGTCTAAGTGTTGGAGTGAAATCAAATAAAAACGGACTCGGTCGGGATTTAGTCGTTCGTTATATCAGAGCTTTAAAATAACTTCAAAGAAGGTGTCGGTTTAATACATTCATGAGGGCCTTTCTACCGTTAGAGGTCACCGCTTGTCACGACATGGGTGCCACCGGACTTGTGCTTTTTCTACAAATCTTACGTGTGTATCGAATAAACTGTCAGAATCCGGCGTCTGGCTCCTGTACAGTGTATCCACAAAAGGAACCATTTTCCCACAGATTCTTTAATGGATCAGATATAATCATCGGAGACGCATTTCGATCGTTTGTAAAGAAAAGGGCGCGGAGTTGGCCACTTATAACCACAGCAAATTAAAGATGGGTGTTCGAGCTTTCGATACTGAATGCCACACGCACATGGGAATTTCTTGGTGGATATGTTTCACTGGTTGTTCTGAAACTCTAAATATGTCGCATTTTACTTTTCAGTAATTCTCTCAGATTTTTAACTTCATTATAAGAATCTTATTTTACTTAAAATTACAATTAAAAAATATATACAGAGAGAGAGAGAAGAGAGAGAGAGAGAGAGAGAGAGAGAGAGAGAGAGAGAGAGAGAGAGAGAGAGAGAGAGAGAGAGAGAGAGAAGAGAGAGAGAGAGAGAGGCTATTTTATTTAGAATTTGCTTGAGACTTTTCGCTCTCCAAAATACAAATTATTTTTTATTTACTGTATATTATTTCAGGAAAAAAAAAATTCCCAGTGGCGAATCTTGTCTTCTTTTTTTTTTAAAAATAAAAAAAAATGTGTTTGCTTGTTTGTGTTTTTTGCTGGTCGGGTTTCTATGAAAAAAGGAGCTGCTACCATTCCGCCATCTACGGATAAGGGTGGGTGGCGGCGTGTGTGCGTGTGGAGGTGTCGTAAGTTACGCCATTTGCTTAGTTCTGGACCTCATCATCAATCTGCGCTTAATGATCACGTTGGCCGTGTGCGAAATTAACCTACTAACGCCAACCGAGGCAATTGTTTGGGGCGCAGGCCTGGGAGACCATCAAATAATTGCGGCTCGTTTGATGTTTTAATGCAAGGAGACACATATATGTCTCAAAATCTTCCGCGCGCCATTCTGTACAAAAACTCCATTGATTTAATCATTTATGTGCGTTAGTTTGGACGAAATTATATCGATCCTTACATTTGTTTGGCGAAGTGCTGTATTAGCGGCCAATCGTCCACTCCACTCCATGTCGTCTGCGACGACATTTGATAACGACCTCCATTACGCCGGCGAAGTTATTCCGCGCTCTTTGTGACCGGTCACGTGCGCTTTTGCGCGAAGCCCTTATTTTCCCGCGTTTCCCTGGCTGTAGCTTTTTGATCTGTCCCGCCACTCCACCCTCACTCACGTCCCCGCGCGCGGAAACTTGGGCCGATTCCTATCAGATTCTGTTATTATACCGCTTGACACGACGACTGCACCCCGAACTGCGGCGGCGACCGCTGCTTCGCCGCGCGCCCGCTCCCAGCTTTATGGAGGTCCGTCGGAGCGGACAAATCTCTAATTTGTGGTCAACAAACTGTCGAGGCGATCGCCTCCGGGGAGACGCTGAAAAGGCTTTCTACACGACATTTATTGATGGAAAGGTCCCCGCGGAAATGTGCACCAATAATCTCATTTGCTCGCAAAACCAACATGGCCGCAGCCTGATGAAATATTAGATTTTGAGGCAGTTCCACTGCCTCTCTGTCTTAAGGACTGCAACTCATTTTAATGACTTAACACAAAATAATTTCAGGTGACGAGGTCCTTGACAAATGGATGCTTAATTAATGTGCCGTTGAGGATGACCGCCTGTATAGATCGGTACTGAAAAATATGCAGCCCTGAAGATAATTACGAAATTATAAATGAAAAAAATTAGGTAAAATCGTTACTAATGCGTTAATGGAGGCGAGTGAGGGTCGCTGTCAACAAATGGCCTGCATAACAAACAAAAAAACGGAGTGTATATATAAGCGAGGAAATACCAGAACACAACGAACAAAAACTAACTTTTGAGTGGACTTCTTTTGCTGTGCCAAGACCCTTGACTCGACCTGGAACACGGATAATGGGAATAAGAGAATAGGGTGACGTTCAGCTCGTTAAGGGTATCATACTCGCGCAGCACACGCCTCTGTTGGCTATGGCCGCCGAACACCAACCATTAATGGCTACCCGATCCAACAATAGCCAACGCAATTGGAGTATTTCATCGAAAGAATTGTTCAATGAGGAAAGAGAAAGAATAGTTCTTCCAGCAATTGAAAACTTTAAGTTCGCCATTTCTCCCCGCCGAAGAAATATCGGGAAAAAGGCACGCTTAAATACTAAAATAAATAATCGTAAATGAGAGAATGGCTTCCAGGTCAGTGATTGGCACCCGTTGAAATCGGGCACGTGCACGATGACGTCATCCAGTATCGCCGTATTTAAAATAAATAAATAGTGTACGTGTGAATCTAATTAAATAAAGGAATTTAGTTAAATTGGGTGTAAGTGATACTGAGCTCCAATAAAAGACTTTCCCATTGATGACTACAGACAAGCGACAGAAGCAATTGATTTAAAGAGAACAAAAGTAAGGGGTGAGTTAGGGCGACCCTTTTAGACTTAAAAATATAGCTGGAACCCCAAATCTATCATACTTTTATCATCAGCTGCAGTTATGCAAAGAAAACCACTGATAATGACTATACATGTTAACCTGAAATCATTTTATCCGTTTATTTCTTTCTTTTATACTTCAAGATTTATTCAGTTCTTTTTCAAGTCACATGACATTGTATGTATTCTTAACAAACTTTTAATATATGCTAACATTTTAAATAATAATATATGAAGTAATATTTCGTTACAATTTAAAGTAGAAACTAATCTAGAGATTTACATTTTATATCTCACTCATTTCATATATTTATGTACCCATCCTATACAAACCAAAATAATGCAAGTAAATAAATAACCCTAATAAAAGCTCGATTCTGTTTTGTTTTATTAAATGTGCTCTATTATTTTACAGTAAATTTAATCTCAGACTACCGAATCTATTCCGAATTGCTTAAGCTTCAGTGTTATCAGGGTGATACATACGTACGTATATGGATACAGGAGTTCGTCAGTTAGCTCCCCTGAACATGTTATTTTCATTTTTTTTTTCAATTACACGTAACAATTAAAAAATTTAATGAATATTCATGAATGCTGAGGCAAGAATCACAGGGTTGGGGCTTAAACTGGTGTGACCTTGACCTTTTCAGAGCAGAATGGCAAATCGTGGTGTGGCATGGGGTTTCGCTAATTTGGAGAAACTCATCATTGGTGTAAGAACTTCCTCCACTGTTTTTTGGTACCCCCCCATCGGAACGAGAGGCCGCTCAATAGGCCCACGTCTTCCAGTGAGTCGGAGACAAACCCTAGCGTGTTACGGCGACGCACCATCTTGCTCAGAGAGCCGTAAGGGCAGCTTCTAAGACATCCTGTATGTATACACATTTCTATCTTATCCATTGCAGAGCACAGAGAATTTCTTTTTAATGGAATGTTCACGAACAGGATTTTTCTTCTTTTATACCTTAACTGAGGACCTTCAATGAAGTCGGTTGAGGAAATTTCAAAAACTATAACAGCAGTATTTACTTTGGAACAGCTCACAGATACACTGATGACCGATTAAGTCATCATCACATTTATATTTAAGAAAAACACTAAGGTTTCTCATATCCCCAACAAACTCTAAAAAGAACCCTATTTAACATATGCGGATGGTGGGTCAAATGCATTAGTTTCGTTTTAAAAAGTACGCGTAACGGCCATTCATATACCGAGGCTGCTTAAATTCTGAAATTAAAAAAGAAATGCGTATTTAAACTCTATGATGGCCACTGAAATCCCCAGTGAAAAGTTTTCTGAAATTTTCGAAGATATGGCCTGGAAATCGTCCTCTTATCAATAATCTCTGTTCTGCTGGAAACCTTAACAAACACCGAAGCAACTTGCAGTTTGAAGATGCCATTGCATTAGGACTTAATAGTGGCTTTGGTTATTTAATTAACCATTGCAGTTACTGGTAGTGGCTAAGGTATCGTAGAACTGGAAATTGGAAGCAGTGTTTAGAAGACGGTGGAAAGAACAAAAGAGCGACGTGAAAGAAAAAGGAGGTCAGCCCTTGTCCATGAGATTTCCAATGATGACTAGTAATTAAAATGAAGACAAGATAAGGTATCAGCGCCAAATGGAACGGGATGTTTGTACAGAAAATGTCCTCGCCGATCTGTCATACCGTAGCGCAGAAGAGGATTAAGATAACACACTGGATGGGTGGAGTGTGTATAGTAGTGCAGAGCTGGGTGTCTACTTTCAATATCTGATGAAGCAGAGAACAAACGAGTACTGATAATTAAGATATTTGAAATAGCTCGTGGATGACTCTCCAAAAAAAAATATTCTGCTTGTCTGGCTGATGTTTAAAATTCTATGGGGAAATGTAGGGAACCGCTGATGGGGTGGGAAAAAAACCTTTATCTGTTGTAGAATTAATGACATTAAATAAAATAGGATTCAACTTCTACGAAGGTATTAAAATGAAAAAAATTATTCAGTTTTTGACTGTTCTTTCATTTAAAACAAGAGCCAAAATATTCGATAAAACAATTTGGAGTAACCCTCTTTTTTTTTTTTACAATAGGTCTACAGTAAACCCTTTGTTCCTTTCGATGCTAGATTACGACATATACAGTAAACGGAACCCCGTTTTCGGTGACTACGTAAGCCATTTTCCCGAACACGCTCGCGGAACCGACGACGTCGTTTCTCGCGAGAAGTTCGCGGTAGTGACGTCATGAAACACGTGAGGCGTCCCCCCCATTTTCTTTTTTTTTGTTTGTTTTTTTGGTCGTCTGCTAATCGCGAAGTGGGATGACGTCACGACTTAACTGCGGCGATAAGAAACAACGAGAGGGGGATGATGGTGTCCGAACCTAGTTTGGCCACTTAATTGAGCTGTGTTTGTTGTTGTTGTTGTTTTTTTCTCGGTGGTGGACAAAAGAAGTATGGACCAGGCTCGCCGGCCATTAATTGAACGCGCGCGCGCGCGCGCAGCTGTCGTTTCGTATTTTCCTGGAAAGTGCAGAGAATGGCCATTGAAGAGCAAATCGATGGTCGGCCGGTCGGTCTAAATACCATCCCACGGACCAATTACTGCAAGTGCATCGAGAAAAGATAGAGACGACTATTAATTTTCTGTATCACCTCCTATCTCCTATTAAATTTGTGAAAGATACTCACATGAATATATTGCACTTCTTGCCAAGAGAGTTTTCCAGGCACCATTTTACACGGCCCGAGGCGGACTTCGGTCCTCGCCATTTACTTCTGCTTGGTTGTTATATTCTCTCAGGTCTCGAAATATACTCGACGCAAGAATCTAGGGATGTCAGACTCTTTTGAGCATTAATAAAACGAAACTGGCAAACTCTGTGTGTGAGTGAGTGTGTGTGTGTGTGTGTGAGTGTGTGAGTGTGAATGTGTGTGTGGGTGGGTGAGTGAGTGTGTGTGAGTGTGTGTGTGTGTGTGGGTGAGTGAGTGTGTGTGAGTGTGTGTGTGTGTGTGTGTTTCTCTCTCGCTGTTAGAACCTGTCGTTGGATCTCTGGGGCAGTTAGTTACTCCTCTATTTCACAAGGCCATTCCTCTGATCATGGCCGTCATCAAAGACCTGTGTGACGAAAGCGACCTATCAGTGACGTCACCGCTACATACTGTTTACAGCATTCTCAGTCCCACAGGAGGAATTTCCGGTTGTGTGTCTATGTAGGTTTCTTTTTTTGCTATAGGTCTCCTTCCCATCATTATTTCTGTCTTCAGCAGACATTTTTTTACAAAAATCATTGCCGCAGCACCATGTGACTTTTGCGTACTGGAGCTTACGTCACGATACGCGCACCCGGCTGGCCTGGGTGGGCGTGTCCTTACCCGACTGTATTGATGGGTTAACCTAGGGCATATAAAAATTGATTAAAAATCTATTAAACTCTAATATCTCTCAATATTTGTGCTGATAAATTGTTTTAAATATATTGTGTGCAAATGAACAAAGAACCTGCTAATCGTTCGATGTTTTTTTCACGTGGGAGCGATTTCGTTTTTAAACTGCACGATCTTTTGTTGGTGTTTTTTTTTACCGTCGTTATACAGTTCCTGCCACAATAATGTAGACACCTAAAATAGCGGTGCAAACTCAAACACCCGTCAGCCATTGGGGCCCAAACTGGATAAAATGGAGCGCGGTGTTCAGTCTGTGCGATAAAAATGCCAAGGACATTTGGTACTCGTTTCATTTCCCTTTTTCGCGCAATGAGAGAGAGAGAGAAGCGTCACCGCGATGTTGTGGGCTTCATGGACAACGCGAAAGACCATAGACCCGACCCACCGTTTCTACAACGAACAATTCAGGAGATTCTCCATAAGCTCAGTTACACTGGGACAAGCAGCTCGATAATGGCGAAGAATGAGGGAAAGGCAACAGAAGGCTGAGAACGGTTCAGCATTGGCTGGGTGCTCTGATCAGTCTGGATAGGAGACGTTCACGCCAAGCGGTCAGCTTCAGAGGCGGAGAAAGTTTGTCGGTCTCCATGTTCACAAGGGTAGACAGATGTAGTAGCAGTTGTGGGATGGCATAGAGTAAAACTTTATGCTACAGCAAATTGATGCTGATTTTTTTTTACCGAAGGGAGAATCATCGCGGCCCATTACCTTGTTCTGTCAAACAGCTTATCTGCAGAGTGTCACGCTCACTGACTCGGGATGATTCATTTTTGGGTTCTCAAAAATTCGATGAATTAAACTGAATGGATTTGGGAACACTTAGAGAAATTGCGATTGAAAATGCAGCTGATGCGAACAGGCTCACTCATCTATGGAAAAATCTGGACCAAGCGATGTTGCGAAGCCTCATCGATTCCACTGCATGCTTGATTGAGTTCAGCCATTGCGAGATGCTCTCGGTGATTCTACAGAGTAGTGGCCTGTTTAATGTATTAGCTCCATGCATGGGAACTAGTAACGGTGACTGGTCCAATTGTACGAGGGAAGTGCTATTCTGTTGTTCTAAAAAGAAAATGATACCAGATGCGTGGTGTTAGTAAATTTGTTATTCTTCTTCGAGTGGGAAGACTGGTTTCTGTCAATATGGATTTTGTGTAAGGTGTAGCGGGGATGAAGCGCCGCCTGTGGTGACTCTGTAAACTACTCGATTCGTCAGCCCCGCACAACAACTTAAGTTCAATTTCAAAATGTTTCCCAATTATTTCGTGGGTGAGTGGTGACTCGTTGTGCTTTAAATTTTCAACAGTTGGGTACCCAAGGAACTTAATCTAAAGACTGTACTGCAAGGCACAGGTCCTTTGATGAGTCGAAAAGTGAACAAAGAGTGCAAGAAATCAAATCTCTCATGCACAACCCTGTTCATCAAGCTATGTTAACTAAAAGTCATTGAAAAGTTGGAAGTGCGCGGTCACAGGTGCCCCCGCCAACAAAAACTCGGTGTGAACGTCTGTGGATACTGATTCGCTGAGCGATGTATTAAGCGCGAGCGGGTTTATTTCTCCGCCTTAACAGCGGACGAATCAGCTGATGCTTCACCGACAGTTCGCTTATTAGTGTTTGGCGCGTGGTGTATCGCGAGATTGTACCGTTCCTGAAGAACTGTCGGCCTGGCCGACCGCCTTAGCAGACTCTTGGAGCAGTGGAACACCACTGAGCTCGACACGACAAAATGAGGCTCGAGCGATTTCGCTGCATCATCCATCAACAGAATTTGCGTGGAGCAGACTTGGACTTGAACCGAGGCCCCAGCTGCTGGTTTTTAAAATTTCTTTTACCGAAGTCAGATGGCTGAGCAGGGACATACAATGCGACGATTTACTGATCTCTTAGACGGCATCGTTACATTCCTTAACGAAAAGGGGGAAATAGTTAAGGGAACGTGAAGATGTGGAATGGCTCTTCCGAGACCTTTGCTCGTGGGATTGTATTTAAGAAGCCACGTTTTCCTCTTTCAATCAGGGAAACTTTAAGGTATAACCCTGCGAACCAGGGTTTCAGCCCAAAATATTAGAACTTTAGATATCAATGTGACCTTGTGTTTGTCCTGCTAATAATTATATTTAATCTTGGATATCTTCAGTTGTTAGTGTCATGATTTGGCTGATCAATATTAGTTTAAATTTCTTTCTTCTTTTAAACTTCTCCTTTTTTCTGTATCTAGATGGACATTAAATACCAATGGTAGTTGGTAGGCCATCGCGATATGATTTTCCTTGCTTGTTCCTCTCTGTTAGCCAGAGCTGATATCTTCCCATTTCTTGTTTATTGTGGTTCTAGTTATCCTGTAGCATCTTGTTTTTTAATTAATATCCATAATCCTATTTTAATAATGGTTTTTGTCTTGTATGTGGATATCATAGTATGGTATTTAAATATCTGTCCACCTATCTATCAGTCCTCTTAGTCTGAGGACGAATTTATATTAAATATCAATAACTTTATCGGTCTTCTATGGCCGGAAGTCTGCTATAGGGCGTAGCTAATCTTATTTTAAAATTGTGACAAATAAAATTGGAATTTTAAAATTTACCGCATGTGAGAATTTTGTGGCCAGTGCTTCTCGTTGTATCTACTGATGCGGTCCCTAAGGGGAAAAGAAAAGTAGCTGCCTGGGCCCATCCTGACGTTGCAGATGGTAAACGTTTAGAAGGTTACAACTATTCTGGAAAGGCGGACTAAGCTGTTCAAGACGGTTAGGATGGAAGAGAAAACTTGCAATCTCGAGCTTATTTTATTATTTAAGCCACTCGTGGTTCCAATTTTGCAGACGCAGACAGTTAGTAAATTAAGTCAGGGTTACGTCACGTTCAGACAACGACTGCTCAGTGGTGGGGTTAGGGTTCAGCAACCAAAATATAAACCCGACAACTGAAGGTGGGCGCTCTCCTCTGGCGTGGCACGTGATTCGGGTAGCGGCGAACCCAGCTGGGACACGTGTAGGTTTATCGGCCATCGTAGAACCCTAGATAATAACGGGCGGAGGGAGACCTAATCGTTAACATTAATACGTGTACAAGTCTAATTTTATAAATGCATCGAATTTTGTTACAAAGCCGTAATTCAACTCACAGAAAAAAAGTTTTCGGTTCGTTAAACTGGAACGTGGCCCTTGTAAGAAATCAAATCCCTGAAAGGTTCAAGGGGAAGGAAGTTTGAATGGATGGCTTGGGAAATATTGAGCAGACTTCACCACCCCCACCCTAACCCCAGCATTTTAATAAATCTAAGATTACACGACAGGGATCTATAATAAAATGGATTCAAACTAGCAAACAGCAGGTGATATTAAATGGAGACCTAAATAGTTCTGTGCCTGTCACAGAGTCTGTAACGAATCGGTGTCAGCTCAGATAAGATCTGGGAGAGAGCTGATAACTTTAGTAAGTATGATGCTGTTTTCCCTACTCAGGTATACGTGAGAACGAGATCCAGTTTAGATGCAGACGGTGTTTTCTTAGACAATGTCGTCAGCTAACAGAGTCCGATTTTTTTTGTCTGGTAAAAACAAAGAACGTGGACTTAGACAACTATAAAGCTCCGTCCGTCCAGAAATGCTTCAGTGTCGAGTATGTAGCACCTTCTTCGAATACTTTATTGACTGAATAGTTGAAGAAAAATGTTTAGAAAAGTAGATCTTACGAGCAAATTTTTTTTAAAAAAATCAAAGAGGCTCCATATAAAATTGTGTTTTTTTTTTTTAATGGCCTCTGTGGATACCTGCATCTATACACACTGGTTGGCCAGAACCCGCGCCCCTTTCAGGCCTGGCCCTGACTCGAGCTACAGATGCAGAGTTAGGCTGACTACGTGATGTGACAGATGATCCCTGCAGGGGAAAGGCAAACGCCACAGTGGCTAAGGCGGTTTCGCTGGTCGGCTGCTCTAAGACATCGATCATTTGAATTTATCAGCGATGGCAAAACCTGAAGAAAATGTCCGCTGTGAGGGTGAATCGTGGAGACAGAAAGACGGGTAAGGCGGTAGGTAAGACAGGGTCTTAAAGCGCAACCGTCGTCAACAGCCGTGGACTGTGGCAGTGAGAGAGTTAATCATTAATCACACTTACCAACCTAACAGACGCCGCGTGTGGTGAGGTCGGTCACACTTCACCCTTCTGTTTTTGCACAGATTGGAGAAAGCCACACGAATCGCCGATCCCTCTTTCTGCCGGCCTTTGGTGGTAAAGTCAGGGTTTGAAGCACCTTTGGCTGGCACACACCTTGCGCCCTTTGGTGTCTTAAGGGAGAATGAATGCCAAAGTTTATCTCAGCAACATTTTCAATTAGTTGCTTCTTCGTGTGTACCATCGACAATGCTCCCACCCACCATGGCCACATTTGAGGACATGACGGAGATTTCGGGCACCTCTCGTGGCCAGTTCAGTCCCCGGATGTCAATCCAGCCGAACACCTGCAGAAGGAATTTGAAAATCGCATGCGCCATTATGATTCTCTGTTTACTTTTCTCCATACATTGTGTAGAATATTAATGACTAAATGGGAAAGTATCCCTTAGGACAACTTCCAGCATCTTGTGTATTCTATGCCACATCGTGCCATGGCTATTATTTGGACAAAGGCGGTTTATGTCCCAATAAAGTGGCCAACCGCTGTATGTACAGTATAAGGGATTTTCTTGTCATAATAAACATGTCCGGAGAAAGTCTATTGCTCAAATTATTCTGTTTTTTTTAACTGCTCGGTTCAGTTTGATAGAATATATTCTACTGTTTTTAAATATCCCGCCATTATTCTCTAATAAAGTTTATAAGTCATATCTTCACGCGCACTCACGATGATATTAAATAAATGTTGGTTTTTCTTGTATTTTTAAAGTAAAATTGTATTAATTCCCAAGTTGTTTATTCTTTTAGCCATTTGACTTGAAGACAGACTCTTCTCGTCTCGCCCGACCGACCTGTCGCTGGTTTTCTTCCTCATATTTCGGCTCCTCGTTTGTTGTCTTCTTTACGCACGTTTCGCTGGCGGGACAGGTGCCACCGGCCCCCCTTAATTGCCTGCTGCGGCGATCGCGGCTCAAGTCGCCATTAACCAGCTAGCGAATAAAGACGACGGTTTTAAGACTTAGTTTGCTCGGCGCCACTCGTTGTTTTCAGTTACTAAGCGCACGCTGCCTGAGGCTTAATTTCCCACTTACATCCACACTAGGTGGCGTCACTGGTATGAGTGAGGCGGACAGTAGTGGTGTTGGTTAGAGTCCGTATCGCATCGCGCCTGCTCACATTCACGCTAGGTGGCGGCACTGGTATGAGTAAGGCGGACAGTAGTGGTGGTGGTGGTTAGAGTCCACATGGCACCTGCTTCCATTTTCGTGCAGTCCGACGGCCCTACTTCCGCTTTTGGAGTAGTTAGTGTCTATCCGGAACAGAGCACCAGAGGAACCCCGGACCGTTTTTTTTTGTTGTTGTTGTTGAGCGAGTTGGACTCCCGAACGAGGCTCTTTCACTGGCATGGCATCCCGTAAAGACGAGTGGGCCTGTTCTCTGTCGAGTCCTCCTCGTGATTGAGAGACGTTCGTCCACCCGACACCAGGGGGCCCCGAGGACCCGGGAGGTCGCTCTCGTTGTTGTTGTTGATGTTGAAATAACTGCACAGTGTTTGAATTATCTGTCGAGCTTCACGTCGCACAGCGATTTCTTCTCCTGTCAGAGCCGACCGAACATCCAAACACCTGGGGACGGCAGATCTGGTTTGTCTTTGATCGCTGGAGTAAAGCTGCACGGATGGTAAAGCAAACCCGTGGTATGAACACTGATGGGCAACAAAGGCACGAATATTTAAGCTAAATATAGACGTGGCCTGCTGACGTCACAGATGGGTATTTCACAATAAGTGCTAACGAATTTTCCACAGAACTTTAACCCTATCCCTAAACACGTGCGTTCGAGGCTTGTACGCCTGCACCTTTGAGGATACGCGCGCGCTGTTGCTATCTGGAGGCTGATCGCCATTTTTATGATATTTCTGTTATCCGAGGTGTTTACAGATCTCCGAAACACGGGGCCGGTTCCGTGGACAGTTGGTATTCAAGAACAAACGGGCGGATATTCAGACGCATTTCTCTTCTCAGCGCTTTTTGAAGTGTGTTGTGTATTGTTATCCTTGGGGGGGTCGGGTCTTCCGTGTCCGTGTTACTCTCGTATAACGGTCCACCACTCACACACGTCGTCAGGGTTACCATTCGACGGTTTGTAGCCGCGTAAGGAGAACCAACTCTCTGTCACATGATAGCGGCCTATATAAGTTTCGTAATTCAGATGTTGTTTTTCTATATTTATTAATAAAATATCAGCGAGAAAACCATGGGTGGGTCAACGGGCTGCCAACGATGTTCCTAAACCGGGATTTAGAGGAAAGGCGAGGAGGCATTCCGGCAGACAAATCTCCGCGGTCCCACCATAGCAGGCAGCAGCATCCTTCTCACAGACGTAAATTACCGCCCGCTCGGTTTGTCAGATTTGGCGGAAACTGAAAACCCCAACTTTTATAAGTCTTCATTTTGTTGAATATTCAGGAGAAGAATAGTCTCAATAGCACTGACCCCCCCATTTACCAAACATATTTAATCCTAACGGCCGCCCTGGTGAAGTCCAACCAAAATGGCTCCAAAATCTCATTCTTCTGAGACTCGGCGCAGTAAACATCGACTTGGAAACTCCTGACTTCTTAGTCCGGGAGAGCAGATGTCGGTCTTTCAGTTATGTTCTTTCTGTCTGGGAAGCTACTGCTTCCATTATAATTACCATTTTGTTTCCTGTTCTTGATAAGCGGCTGATTTTTCTGCCTCTAGAAACCCCACTTTCTGTTGTATTTTTCCTTAAAAAAATAAGATGCTATTATTTTAGAAACTGCTGTGTTTTTAAATTGTAATCTCTTTCCGACAGAACTCAGTTCTTGTGATGAAGAGGGAAAGGCGTCAGCCGCCACCGGGACTCATATCGGTTAATACCTCTGCTGTCGGAAACCTCCCTCAAGTCACCCTGTAAGCGTCTACGGTTGAGACTTGGTGCTGGATCCCAGCCCATCCCAAATGCTTAAATGTTCCGGGTGCCGAACTCTCTCGTTAGCTGATCCCTCCACCATTTTTGTGAAACACCTAACCCCCTAATTTATTCGATACAACAGAATTTTTAAAAAAAGAAATTAAAATAAAACGTCGGGGGAGATTCGTGGACATTTTTTTTCAGGGCAAAGCGGAAAAAACATCAGTGGCGTCGGTTCGTGAGAATTTCTGCGCGCACCACGTGCGGCTGACTGGAGGTCACGGATGAGTAACGCCGGCAGTCTCACAACCCCGAGTGCCGCTGGTCGCCATCTTGCCAACGAAGGGGCAGCGGGGCGGCTGGGATTTCCGCTGGAACGCTGTCGATACTTTCTCCGAGAGCGAGACCAAGATGGCGGCGCCGGCATTTACAGCTTGGTCGGGATGACGATGATCGGGCGAGAGAAGCGGTTTCCAGCCGACTGATTCCCCGTGGTCCACGGCGACCGACCGTTATCGCGTCTGCCATGAACTTCAGCGAACAGAAGACGGGCTGAGTGCACGTACCGGCCGCCGACTGGCACCGAGATGACCCACCCCCCCCCATTACCAAGCGTCAAAGATCACGGGTTACGATAATCGACGACTAGCGCCACCTCTTTTAGCCGCTGCTTCGAGATCCGTCACTTCCGGGCTGCCATGGGAGTCGAGCAGACCTTCTTAGAGGAAACGCCCACACTTTCCGGAACTGGAACCCGGATGAACATTTCGGAATTTAACCGGAACAGGTTCACGACGGTCGGCTTTGGTTAAAGCGTCAAGTGGGCAGCGCGGAATTATGAAAGCTACCAACGACAGCCGGCCTCTGCCTAAAAATCAAATCCAACCTTCACGTTTTCCCCAAAGTTGTATTCGAAGTTTCGCTGGTGGTTTTCCATTTGTTTATTTTCTTATCAAAACCAAAACCCAAAATAAAATTAGAGGAGTCAGTTTCCACAAAGAGACCGGTCAGAGCTCACGAGCGTTCGGGTTCTGGTGGGGTAGAGCTGTGTATCGATCCGATGTCCATTAGAAAGAAATAAGTACTTCAGCGGGAGCCAAGTTAAACCTTTGGGTGAAACAAAGGGCAACTGCGACAGTCTAAAAAGGATCACAGACGAATTGACAACGCGTGGTGACTACCACTTACCCGGATGATAGGCCGTCTTGGTATCGATTACACCAGACGGGTGAGCTGTTGTTGAGCCATTCTTCCAACAGGAGCACTTCCAGTTGATCAAGAGGCTGTAGGCGGACTCGGCGACCACAAACACGCCTCCCTAAGATAATGTCCCGAACGTGTTCAGTCGGGTTGTAAACGGAAGCTCGTACAAGCCGCATCACGCGAGTGATGTCGGGGACTTGAAGTACAGAGTTGACAGCTTGCACACGATGCACGCGGACGTTGCCATCTATCCATCCATAAAGAGGAAGCTGAGCCAGAGGGACAACTAGAAGCCTGTATCTGACACTAGCTATGACTTCCGGATCAGGTTGAATGCCGGTCCACACCATTACCTACCAAATCGATGATTCTGTGAAATGGAACAGTTAGAAAATCGTTCCCGGCTCGTCTCTAGCCCGTCCATCATTGATGTCTGGTCAGATTCTAGACTGGTTGGTTAAAAAAACGTGCTTGGTGCACACCCCACCTGCACTCTGTCGCCCAGAGATAAGCAGCGACGGTGCCACTAGTGCGGAGGTTGTCGAAATTCTTTGGCTGATTGCTCTTCCGAGTCATTTTGGGGAGATGGCGAGGTGGTTTCTTCTGGTAAGGATTACGCGAAAACAATTCTCAGGGTGTAGGTTGTAACCTAGCAGAACCTGAGCTGTCTCACTTAGGCTGACCTATACAGTTTACGGAGGACATGGCGATATGTCGCGTGCAAAGATTTACGCAGATGAAGTGGCTTGCAGGTGATTTTTCCAGGTCACTCCGTTCCAGAAAAGATTAACTGCAACCCTACACGCTGTACCTACAATGTCGTGCTTGGGCTTCTTTTTTTTACAGTACTCAGATCATCATCAACTAGCTACTGTACAAACACTAGTAAACACTGCCAGGAATGTATCATTCGATTACCGATATCGACCCAGAGTTCGCATTAGAAGCCCTCATTTTTAGATGCGAGAGGAAACCGGAGAAAACCCATAAGTTCCGGTTGGTGAAGAAGCTACCATCCCAGAATGGTACGGCAAGCCGTAGCAATTTATTATAATTTTGATCCCTAGTATCAATCACTGTAGACAGACTGTTTTGCCTAACAATTTACCATCTACCCAACGCTATTCACTGCGCATCAACGTGTAAGAATACCGAGAGGAGTCTCATGGGTGATCGCAAAAGAGCGGGACCTCAGAGCAACCGTTGCCAGAGAGCGTTTGTTACCATCACCACCGCCGCAGGAAAGACTTTCAACTTGTTATCATGGACATCGACTACGTCCTGCTTCCCTTAGGAATCAAGGAGATAGATCTGCCGGCATGGCACTGCACACACACACACACACTGACCCTTTTTTAACGAGCAACCCCAGACATTAGCTAGACTGGCCGTTCGGGTTTCCCTATCACTGAGAGTGCGGGCGCCTATAGTGGGTGAGCAACTGCATCCATCTGATAAAGGTCGCTGCAGGGGAACGATGGACGACGACCAGGCCAGCAGCTCAAGTGAGACCCGTATACCAGTCTAGGTCTCGGCAACTGCAAATACGATGATCAGTTATCGTCGCATCTGTTCAATGAAATGATACAATAATCAATACTGGACTTCCGTTTATTATTTTCACAAATTCGTTTATTTATCCATCCCGCTCCCCCCCCCCAATTCAGGCGCGAGCCCATTGCGTGGCATCAGCTTCTATTCCCCTATGGCCATTTGTACGGTTGGTTAGTAGAATAAAAACACGCGGCAAATGGGGGGGGGGGGTTCGACTGATTTCCTCCTCCCGCTCCCGATCTCACTGCTATTCCGCGCACAGATCTGTCGGAATCCCTCCCAGAATCCACGTAGCTGCCAGATTCGAACACGTCACGTGACACAGCGAAGGGGCAGTTGTGTGTCTCTCTCTCTACCCTGGTATTAAGACGGGAGCGAGGAGGAGGAGGAGGATGGCGATGGTGGTGGTGATGGTAACGGGCAGCCCCACTTCTATTTTTAGCCAGGACTCCCTCCGGCGGCGAACAGTGGCCAATGGTCATTTGATGCGGTTGGTTTGCGCTGGCTCGAGTAGCCGCCAGGCAGATCCTCCTGCCCGCTCCATTTCGCACCCAGCCAGACAGATAACCTTAGAACCGGGTCAGACGGTCCCTGTCTGGCTCAAGCCTGACCCATTTACGCCGTTCGGCCTTTCATCCAGACGCCCAACATCTCGGTCGGCCGCCAGCCGGTTTCTGGACGAGGTGACGTCATCAGTTTCTGACCAATGAGGACGCAGATCGCCGTAGGCAAACACGCCAAGGGCAAGGTCGGACCGAGGCGGTCAGAAAGGTCAGAAGTTGCCACCCTAGAAATGTAATGAGGGGGACGGACCCTCGCCGAGACGGTACAACCGCAGGGGTTAGCGATGGGCCCATTCCTACCACCCAGTCGGCCGTTTTAAATGTGTTTATCTTGTCATTCACAATAAATGGAATTAATAAAACGTGGACTAATTAATTAGAAAAGTATTCGCCTCTAAACCTCCCTCCAGACCGGGAATTAACATGGAGACGGGAACCAAGGGACCACACACACACACGTTAATTTACTTTTTAAACTAAATATGCGACCAAACAACAACAACAATAATAAAATTACCGTGCGAAACCTTTGGTCAAGAATACGACACAGGACTTTATCCTTACTCCACTATGTTTAAGTTTGTTGTTTTCAAATTATCATGAAATTAACCAACACCTCTACCGATTTCTTATTAATACTATGTTAATATAGTTAGTACTACTCTTGTGAAAAGAAAGTAATAATCGTCCTGAGCAAACTAGAGTCCGCTAAAGCATGAAAATATGTATTTTGTTATAAACAGAAAAAGCCAAACAGTGTGTTCCGTTATCCAGTGCATCTCATGCCACCATTTCTTAAGGTTCTTTTCCGCAGTAGCTGTGTCCACTGTAAACAGCCTGAGAAAGAGAGTTAGTCATTCAACTCACCCAGTAGTTTATAGGTCTGTACAATGTTGTATAACACATCCAATAAATAGGCAATCAACTAGGCATTCTGTTGGACTTGGTAATGAGATGGCACTAGCCAACAAATTACTCCATCATGCAGAATCCTACAATATCATGACCTCAAGCTGATATCAGCAACGTATGGTCACAATGCCGATAGTATGATAGTATGTGAATAATATGAAAATAAACATCATCCACAGCAGCATCTGTAATTTCCCATTATCAGACTAAATGAAGTAATCAGCAGACAGGCAAACTACCTTTGGTAATCCATTCACAAGACAGCCAAATGACAATCACCAGAGTTCTGTTGTGCAGACTAAGTTCTGATTAAACAACTAGATAAACTCTTAAGTTGTTTTTGGAAATTAAAAGGTTAAACTGCTAAATTTGGTCAAGGTGAGCAGCTCTCACATTAAAAAATAATTCTTTCCTTATAAAAAAAAATTGTATAACAAATTTATAACAAGTATGTTAAAAAACCCTGAAACTCTTTAAAAAAAAGTCATTTCATTAGAGAGAGAAAGCAAAACAAGTCCTAAGCTAATACAATTTGTACTTCCAAGATTGAAAATTTAATGACAAGAAATATAGTGGATGTTTAGGCCAGAAAAGTGACACAGAAAAAGTAAATACCAAAGAGGGAGGGAAAAAAGGCATCTTCTAAGCCAATAGACTTCACATGGTTTACCATTAGAATATAGATAGAGCATTGATGATTTATCACTTTTTTCTGACTATCAGCTGTCAACTAAAACCTGTGATATTTCTTTCACATGCACAAACTTAAGACGAAATCAGGTGTATAGATCTATTTTAATTTTTCTTAGAAGACACTATAAAGTCCTGAAAAAATAAAACCTATCATTGTGTCAGTCACAGACTGACTGACAATGATGTTTATTTTAGCTGACAGGTTTTAACATTTTTCTTTTGTAATATCAGCTTGTAGCAGATTTTACTGTTTAAAAGAAAAATAATACAAATTTATTTAGTCAACAGAGCTGAAGATCTTGTTTCTGGGTAATCAATGCTTTAAATCAACTTGGTTCTCCTGCGTAATTTTCTGCCACATTGATTTTAGTCATTTGTGCATCCAATTTTCTCAGCTGCTTATTTGCACATTCTAGCAGATGATGTCTAACCAATGGATACAGTGACTGCCAACAATTAAGAACTACAGCTGACCCATTATTTTTCAGAGCAGCAAATGATAAGGTAAAAACAGGGTTAGACAGACTCCTGAACTGCTATCCTTTCCACTCTGTTAAACAAAATCAATAGCCTCAATAATATCAGATAATTTAAACAGGACACGGCTGACCAACTTTCTGGTGTCAGATCCTCATGAATTAAGACACCCAGTCATGTTCGTAAACATTAGCCTATTGTACATGATGGCTGCTGTTTGATAGCTGGGAAACTTTAGGTACAAGGAGAGACTTTAAAAACCAGTTGTCAGTAACAGTGGCTGAGGGAAGGTCTCGGGGAACCTCCTGTAGCACAGTTTGTATCAGTGCATCCAGTAGGCATTCGCAGTTAAACATTAGAACTTCTGCAGAGACTTTCCATTTAAGGATTTTACCCAGAGAGTAAATCCCCTGACAGTGACAGAGGATTAGTCCACTAATGTTCCTGGAAATCCCATGGTATCGTAATAAAATTTATATTGATAAATGGATTTTAATAAAATACAAACAATCGTTCACAAGATAAATTGCCTTACGCAATTTTATTTTTTTTGGTTAAAATAGTAATATCCACAGTTGATGTAATAAAAAGAATTTTAAAAGAAACTACAGATAAGTTAAAATAAATCTCATGGCAACAGACTTGAAATACACTTCCTAATATGCTGCTTTTGCTACTGGCTAAATGTGGTGATTCTACATTACAGTTGTCATGGCACCGTAAAGCAAACAGATGAAAGTTTCCATTTATAGATTTTCCTCATAAAAGAATATTTAGGTTAGAAAAAGTTAAAAAAAAAAATTGAAAATGAAACAATGACATCAAAAATCTTATTATAATAGCAGTAGTAAGTAATCACTTGGCATCAAGCAATGAGTGACCAACAGTATAAAAATTAAAACCAGATGCTATACTGAATTAGTTGTTGTATGTACATATGACTATGCAACTCTCCAGCTAGAATTTTATCTAAATCAAGAAGAATTTTTCTCACCAGAATCTTGAAATAACAAAGTATAAATAAAAAACAAACTAGACATTTATTCAATAGTAATATAAGAGCCAAATGTACATAATAGATCTGGATTTAAAGAAAACAAACAAACAAACAAACAAATAAACTCTCTTATTGTCGGAGTAATCCGAGAAAACTAAAGGGAAATTTTTAAAACTTATTTCTTAGAAAACTTCTAACCAGCAGCATGGTGGACTGTCAGCTCAGCCCAGTACACACAGATTTCTGCCTTAGCCACTGCTGTTTTCCCCTTTTTGTACATCAAATGACCTGATTTTTATTATTTGTGCTAAGTGAATTCAAATGATTGAACTTCATTACCTTCAGCATGTGCATGCTGAATAAAACAGCAGAGTCAAAATAGGCTGGTAGCTGATTTCAAAAAGCAAATGAAATAACAAAAGGATACATCACCTCTTGAATATGCTGTACAGGTACAGTACAGACTCCCTAATTTAGAAAGGACGACAACTTATTAGAGTTCAGCACAGACTTAGATAATACACTAAAGCTAATAAATTTTGAAATTCAGACATTTGAGATTTTCAAAATATGGACATAGATGGAGTCTGTTATTAATACTAAGGATCATAATTACAATTTAGCTAAGATTCCAGCATGATTATACATCAAACAATATTTTTTCAGCAATAAAATTATTATTTAGTAGAATAAATTACTGGCAAATGCTGTTAATGGTAACAACATTAATCAATGTAAGAATTGTACCAATGATCCTTCCTGCCTCCTTGTGACAACTGAAGAGATTTAATAATAAATTTTTCTTTTTAAATATTTTCATTCCCGCTTATTCAATTATTACTATGCAATTAAAAACAAATTCTTCTGCTTATCCTTTAAAGGGGAATTCTTTTAGATTTTAAAACAAGCTTTTAAAATTTTTTTTCAGATTTTAGTTTTTTTAAGAAAAAAAAAAACAAACAGAATTTAACAAGTTGTACATAAAATAAAACTTTGCAAGCTAATTAAATGTAGAGTTTTAAGGAATTATTATATTTCTCACCCCCACGAATACAAACACCTTAAAATTCTGACGAATGTTTCCAATTGAGATAAAACAACAATATGCAAAATCCCTGACATTATATTTAAATACGTTATCTTCTCATTAAAAAAAAAATTACCCAATTTTGATGAATAGTTAAAGCGAAAACAGTGCCTGCGTTTTCTTGCACATTTAATAAGCTTGCAATGTTACCACAATCATACACAACAGAATACCTTAGTTAAACATCGTGTACCTCCGAATGCCGACGGGAGATAACTCCTTGGACATTTATTTGTGTCGGCAGCTCAAGAATTGCTGGCCCTGATTAAGCACCCCGCCCCCTCCTAACAACGGGTCAGAATGCAAACAATGACACAGTCACATTTTCCAACTCTCCGCCTATATCTGGGATATCCCCACCATTTACGAAGTACATTTATTTACCTGAGATTTCGCCATTCACTACATTAACTCAGGTTTCTTTTACACAAGGCGAAACACGTGTTAAAAAGTCAACGCCGAAGTCTTTTGGAGTGAGTGTCATTTTTTTAAAGGGAAATAACTCAAGGACTTTCAAAAGAAAGATGTAGGATGACGTAAAAAACAACAAAAAACCGCAAACAAACAAAAATTCTCCCTCTCAGGAAAAACTGATACTATTTCAGAACCGTTAGCACATTACTACGCGACAGTGCACAGAAATACTGACATGAAAATGGAAAGTTTTCATATGAAACAGCAAATACAGGAAGAGCTTCGAAAATTACTGGTTGAAATACAGAAGTCTGTACTGATAAACAAACTCTTATAATAAAAAAATAGCAACTCTTTGACATGTACTACTAATTTCCTATTTTTGTTAGAGTTTAACGTTTACTTAAAAAAAGTTCCTAAATAAAAATACAAGAAACCAACATGAGAGAGAGAGAGAGAGAATATATAATAGTACAGCACACATCATACAGTGATGGATAATTATTTGTGAAGATCCCTTTAAAAAGGTGGGCACTCAGGCGTGTTATCTGAGCTGGTATCTTAAGGGTTGAGTGAGCATCACTTAACAAAACTCCATCATTATTCAGCAGTAACAAAACAATTATGAAAGAACAATCTTTATTTCAGCGCACTGTCGTCTTATTTAATTAGCATGAAATCTGTCTGTCTTATTTTTTACCGGAATGGTAGGGGGCTATGAAATACTTATTTTATTTTATTTTAACTGTAATAAACAGAAAAGATCACAGATTTTTGTGTTAAACAGAACTTTAAGATCACATGAAATAATACTGGCTCGCTGAAAATGAGATCTGCTGCAAAATACGTGTTTTTAATCAGAATACACTTGCAAGTAGAGGTGATAAAGATAATCCACAATAGAATACAACAACAACAGCCTGACTGACTTATGACATGAAACTACATTCAAATTCCATTAGTTTTGTTTTTTAAACATTTTTTCCCTATTTTATGTTAAAAAAGAGGAAGAAACAAAAAAGTTCTCAAAAACAAAGCAACATGACAAACTTTCTTCACAAAAGAATCCATGTAAATGAAATTTGGTTAAAAAAAAAAAAAATTGTTTTCACAAGTCTATTCTCGCACATACAAGACTCGGTACGCACCTGCACGGGTCAGTTGGTTAAACTACTTGCACATAAATAGTCTGCTCTTAGCAGTGGTAAAAATTTAAATCCTTAATACAAGCACCTGCTGAACAGTCCACCAAATTAATGGCAGTGACTATAGTATAGCTGTCTGCTGATTCCAGAACAGAAATTTCATAGTTCAACTATAACTAATCCTTTAGTGACCATAATTTTTCTTTCTAAAAAAAAATAATTAAAAAAACAAAAACAAAACTCAATGGTAATCGACTGTTTTAATTTACCAGAAATGTTTTTTATCCGCTAGGAATCCGAAGTTCCATTGTTAACTTTCACCCCCTGAGTTATCGCCCTTTCATCTATTTAAAAAAAAAAAAAAAAAGGATATCCTGACTGGTGGATGGCCGACCGCTCCTGCATATTAGATATAATAATAAGGGACATGTTAGAAAACCAGACCTCAAACTGAAGCAACAACGTACACGCAAGGAAGATATCGCGATCTTTTAGACGGAATTAAATAAAAGACAATTTCTGGATGGAGTGTTGGCGGTCTTATTTACCCACCACCTCCTCCTCCTCCCCACACACAGTCCTCCTTATCCTGAAATGCTGATCTACCTACCTACTGAACAGCCCCTCTCCTCTCCCCTCGTCCGACTCATCTCGAGAACAGCTCTCACGTTTGTTTTTTGACAAAAACTCGAAATTAAAAAACAACAGCAGCCGAGTTTCCAGATCCATCCGGAAGCTGCACGAACTCACTCTAATTAACAAAAAACAACAACAACAACAAACCCTAATGTGCGAAGTTAGATAAACAGTTCCCTCCACACCAACACCAGGTTACTACTGACAAGCAAAAAGCATCTCGACCCCAGCAGCTAACGTACCCGCTCGCGATAATTTTGGGTAACCAAGGGAGGTAAGAGCCATAGGTTTAACAGAAGCGGCTGGGCACCCGGCATCTCTTAACCAACCACTGTAAACGAACTGTAACGCGTTACATTTTTTAAAAAAAAAAAAAACCATGGTTAGGATGCAACTTCAGTAGTAAAAAAATAAAGCGCACACCCCCCACCCATTCCGCCCATATAGTTTTCGATTTATACATCAGCACCGTCACAAGTTACGAGAAACTTGCGTGAAAATCCATTGATGTGAATTCCAGATAAACAACAAAACAGAACATACAACATAAATAAACTGAGCAATGCCACGTAAGCACAAAGCGATCATACAAAGTCGTACATGCTGGAACCGGCAGGGTTGGGGTCATGAGTGGACTGCTTGACAATTTTCTTCTTCTTGGTCGTTGGCAGCTTCGACACAGGCTTGCTCGTTCTCTTCCGGGAGTTTGTGCCTGAAAAGAAAAGAACTAAGGATCTTTAAAATGTTACCGGTGTGTAAAATAATTTTTCAAACACTCAAGTCCTGGGAGGGGAAGAGTCCCTTTCTATCAAGAGCCATATTCTGGCTTTACAGTTTGCCAAGAAAGTAAACTTAAATAAAGGGTTTTTTTTTTTGTTTGCTTGACTGCAAATTACTGGATATGAAAAATTCGGAATTCTGACAGACATATCAGGAATGACAGAGACAGACAGAGGCTTGACCTATCTGATAAGTGTATGGTTTCTAAACATCCATTTATTATCAAATATTAGCTCAACAATTTATCCAGTAAAAAAGTGTGCAGATTTAACACATTTTATCCACAAGTTAGTTCCAGTGCATAAATAATTCCTAACCTCCTGCATTATTACTAATTCATGCCCGAATGTAATAAATAATTTTTAATAAAGGCAATAAAACTGTAAATCAGTCTACCAGTGTTCTATACCAGTCCTGGGGTGATGAATTTTGATTCTCAGTTAAAGTTTCCAGATACAAGTTTTGTTCTTATTTAATTCCAAAATAAATAACTTCCTATTCAAAAGTTGAAGGGCGGTTACTAGTCATTCCTGATTAGAATTGTCAGGATGCAAAGAGCTTGCAAGTTACCATGATCTTTAGACTAAGAAAATTAATTTCCTTCTATACATAAGGAAGAAAAAGAGAGAAAGGAGTGAGAACTACCATAATTTACAAGATATAATGCATAATTTTATTCTAGTTTCAATGATGCTACTTATAAAAATAAGCAATACCTATTAATTATTTTCTAAAGAAATCATCAAAAGTATGTATGGTAATTCAAATGAAGAAAAATAATCAAAAGTATCAATATTGTGCTGATTTATGCTCCAGTCCAAATTGCGGTGTACCAAATTTATCTTTGCTCTGCTCATCAGTAATAATTTATCCATTATTTGGTATTCTTTATAAATGTTAAATGGAGAACTATCTTGAAATGTAACTGACAGAGTTTCAGGAAAATGATGAAAATAGGACTGATGCACCTGCAGAATATTTTTCTTTGGCAACACCACAAACTAGTTCTGAATCGAAAGCTTGATTTGATTTCATCTGAAGATGATGTGCATCTGTTGATCTTTGAACTAACAACATACAAATAACTACACAAGTTACTGCACTTATAATCAACTTGTGAACTATTTTAATGTAATGGTAATTCTCTTTATTAAAAATTTTTTTTTCATACTTACCTACCTTACATAACATCCAGTAATTCTGAAGTTACTCTTATGACAGGAAACTTAGTTACTTGCAGTTATATTTCTTACAGGTCGAGAATCCCTTGTCTGAAATTCTGAAAACCTAAAAAGCTCCAAAAATATTTTTTGATTTTTGGACACCTTCAGTGGAAAATTCCAGGTTCTTCTAGTAAGGTTCCTGGGCGATGCACTCGACACACGGATGTTACTCACTGTAATTTTTGTGCTTTGTTGTTGGTGTGAATATGCTTTGGAAATGTCGAAAAGGCCTGCCGTAGTGATAGCTTACCTTTCTGATGGTTAAATGTACATCTTTCCTCATGGTTTCATGCACAAAATGATTAAAAAATATTGCATAAAATTTCCCGTAGGCTACATGTATCCATATGCAGTTATCATGTTGTAAATGAACTTGTCCCCACTCCCCAGTGGGTCAGCTACCAAATTATGCCGGTATATCTATATTCCAAAATCCGAAACAAATTCGGCCACAAGGATTTCAGATAAGGGATTCTCTACTTGTAATAATTTAAAAAAAGGTACATTTTAGGGTCATACTGATGCAAAACTCTTGGTAGGTTAGTTTGCTTTCAGTTGATGTGCTGGGAACAAAATAAGTAAATTTATCCAAGTGCACAGGGACCAAAAGAAAGCAGCAGCACTCAGCTGTGTTATAGACATCACAGAAAGTAGTGGGTTAGTTTGGACATTTCCTATCACCTTAGCTGAAGAAACAAATAAATGTCTTAGTGATCTTTCACTGTCATCATCACTAGAGTTAGTCCTGAGAAAGAATGCTTTGGAATACTGTGATTTTACTTTGCAGTTCTGACCAACACTTTAGCTGACTGTGCCATCTGTCCAGTTCACAGAGCCAGTACATCAATAGGCAGAATATGGAAACCATTTGTGTTTAAGGAGCGAGGGACAGAGAAGTCTCTCTTGATGGTTTACCAAACAAACCCAAAGTCAATAAATACAACTCACTGCTGTTTGTAGAGCCGGAATCAGCTGGTGATGAATTGGAAGAAGCCTCCCACTGTAGCGTGTCTCTCAACGACTGGCTGTCACCATCCTCGTAGCTATCTATGTCAACCTGGATGTCATCAGATTCCATTGGAGGGCTGTAAGATGTTTGGCAAAAGTATCAGCAACAGAATGTTCAAAATTGTTTTTATTAACCCATTAATTTCCAGTGTACTTTGTGATAAAAACAAAACAAAAACTGTGCCCCAAGTACAGAAAAGTTTTATTCTCACTAGACATCCACACTCTTGGTTACTTACCCCTGCCCAAGTAGAAATTGTCGCACAAGCCGCCTCTGTTCATCGTTGTGCTGTGGACATCGAACAGACCTAGGAAGAAGGCGAAAACAAAATTGGTAAAGACCTGTCAAAAACCAAATGAGTTAAATTTACCATGAAACTCACATAGATTATAGGCATAGATAGGCAGGCGGTGATCTGAATATTCAGTTTGTCAACCTGATCAAATAAAAGCTGGTTTGGAAATAACTAAGTTTTAATTTTTTTTAGACAGTAACATTTTAAAATAATATTGGTAATATTAAAATATCAGATAATTAACTTTATTGATTTAATTATAATAGTAAAAATCAAGAAAAAGAATATACATATAAATTATAATATGAGAGAGAGAGAGGGGGATCCGGAGAGATACAAAGTAGCTACTGACACATTAGAAACCAGTTTGTATACAAGTCCTATGGTCTACCTAATCTATTTTTATTTTTAAATTCTGGTTCTCAGCACAGGGAAAGAAATCATATGAACAAAAAAGCCTTGAGTGTTTTGGACATCTTTACTTATCTGTTTGCATGAGGCAAGTAATGAGTGATGTCATTCTTTTTTCTTATGGCTATTTATTTATGAACAAATTTGGAATTTTAAATTTATGCCAGTTAGCACAAAAATGTGGTGAACAATTTTTTAAAGGGTCTAACTGATCAATGAGAATTCGGAATACATCAGTTCTATGACAATCACCTACAAATTGCAAATAATTATCATTATTGCTGATTTCTAAAAAAAAAAATACCAGAAAAAATTAATGATGAATATTTTTGCATAAAAGAATTTAAACTATTAGTAATCTCCATAGTACACAAAATGGTTTATTTATAGACTTTTCAAACCAGCAGCAAAATTCATTCAATATTTCTTATGCAAATATTCTTTTATAAATGTAGTTATAAGTGATGAGGCTGCATAGTGCAATGGTTACTGCTAACGAGCATTGCCAAATTTGCACCTGGTACTTCCATCTGCAGCAGGAAACAAAGTTGCTACTAGAGCTGCTCTATTTAACTGAAGAAGAAAACCTGTCAGAGATTGGTACAGGGGAGAGAGAGAGAAATAACTAAGCTATGGAAGGTTTGCTAAATAAAGTCAGGCTAGTATACTATGTACTCAGCCATCTGCCATGTAATTGAATATGACAGTGATGATTTACACACATCATCTTTGACTAGAGTGGCTAACTAGAAAACGTTTTGGTCCAAGGCTCATTTTCAGCTGTTAACTTTGCTTAATGTGAAATCTCACCTCCATAATCTCTTCCTTACTACACTGCATCTGCCTCCTAATCAAAGATTCCTCTAAATATATATTATTAATTCTGAGACAATTCACAGATAGCACAAGAAATGCTACAATTTTGCTTAGATTTCAATAATGTATTTCTCCTAGAAAATTGCATAAAATCGTGTTTTGTAAGTTCATTATAACCTATATAAATGATGCACTTAATACCAGCTAACACAACTGAAAACAAAAGTTCTCTTACCTTGTACACATTTTTTTAGTGTGCTCTGATATCACACCACAGGTCTGTAAACAGAACACAAAACAAGTGTTAATCAAATATCACAAAGCAGATTAGGAATACAAAGCAACACGAATTTAACTGTTCTCATTCACAACCTAAAAAGCTTTGTTTCTTTGTTTTGAAATAAGGCACGGTACTTCAAGTTCAAAGATTATAAATACTATCAAAAGTTATAAAACTGTTTGAAAAAAACAAAACTGCACAAGTGTAAACCACTGGATATTTATGATGCATGTATTTGTCAACAGCACCATAATAGTTAAACAGCTAATTAAACAGACTGACCAGAATCAAATAAAAATACCTTTTGCTAGTTTATAATGTGATTGGTGGCTAAGTACATAGTGTGCCAACCTACTGTGACTGAGGAACCAACTTGGTTGGCAAACATTCCATAGCATGGTTTCTTTTCATTCTTCTATACCAGTTTGTCAGTGTGGGTTTCCTCTCCCATATCTAAACAAGAGTTCTAGTAGGAGTTTAGTGCCAGCACAAACTTACAACACTTGTTAGTGGTAACCATGGTGCTATGCAATCTCAGGTATTTCTACAGAAAGATATGATGTGATGAAATGAATGAAGCTGCTCTGAAATTCATTTGACTAAAGTAGAATTTAGAATCATGAGAAATATGAACATTCCAAACATACTTTTATGCACTAACAAAAGCTGGAAGAAACCAGTCCAAGATGATCTATGTGCAGAGTTTCTTTTCAATGTAATTAAACATACTAAATAAAAACTCCCAGGCAAATTTCTCATCAAACTCATTTAATAAATTTTCCATTTTCAAGAATTTAAAAAATATACTTTAAGCAAAGGCAGAAAAATATTTTGGTATCAAAAGAAAACAAAAATCTCTCTCTCTCTTCTCATTCTTAATGTTTAAAAGTAAAAGTTTTGGAATAAAAAATATCTTTGAAACTTAAATGTCAGCAACTTCCTGGCTACAAGTTGACCATTTTCAATTTGTTGTAATTATAGAATATAATATGCATCAACTATTTTTTTGTAACACCATTTCGGGCTCCAAGAATGATCTGAAAATTTACATTTGGCAAAAAAAATTAACCAAAAATTTAACTGTTGTTGTAATTCTGAAACAAAACAAAACAAAAAAAAATTTACAGAACATGGTTTACTCTGAAGTTGGATATTTAGAAATCACTGAAACTTAGCAGGGATGCAATTGTGTATTTTATTTAAACCATTTTCTCTTTCTACTGGTTTCTCATGTTTATCAACGTTTAATTCAAATTGGGATTCTTTCAAAAAAAAAAACAACCTCATTGATTCGCATCTTTTCACACTCTAAAATTTAGCAGCAGCAGAACAAACTGATGGGCAGATTTATTCTAATCTGACTAACAGGTGATGAATAAGACAACTATGTCCTAATGATATAATGAAGAGGATTGCTGCTTCTCTTTTGCTGGCTTCTGGTTGCCAAGCAAATTTACAGAACTCAAGCACACACAAGCAAAGTTAAATAAAACCGTGCTGTCTCATCATGCATTAATACCATCACGCACACACACACACAACCTAATGGTAGTAATACAACCACTTACTGTAGTTAATATATTTTTTCTGTCTTCTGTAAAATAAAAAATAGAATAGAAATAAATACAAAACAATCAACTAGGATGATAAAATATTTGGTATGTATTCACTTATTTCAATGACAAGAGATTATTACCAGAATTTGCAACTTAAAAAAAAAAACAACATTAAAAAGTAGATAAAATGAATCTGCTAAAAACAAAATGTATAGCTTCATCTGTGGAGAGGCTTCCAAAGTATCAGTTAGCATCGTGCAGCAGGGAAAAAAGAAAGAAAATTTCAAATACTAGACAGCAGTAAAATGAAGAGATATATGTGATGGTAGTAGAATGCTTCAGAGCTTAGGTTACTCTGTACTGCAGGACAACTCTAATCTAACAAATTTTCTTTATTTTTTTTTAGTAAATAAACTGAGCAAAAGTTGAAAACATCAAGACAGAAGAAAATTTAGTAAAGAAACATTAAAATCTTTATATTTTTGCACCAGACCAAATAATCTAAATTGATTTGAAAAGAAACAAAATGAAATAGTTGTCCAACTGGGATTAATTATTACAAAGAACCTTTGAGAATAACAAATGTGTCTACCTATTTCATTTAAAAATCCTCTTAAAAAACACAAATTACAAATTTTAGCAAGAATTCCAGATGACATTCAATAAGGTTGATCGGGACCTGAGTACTGGCAGCTCTGATGTATTATTCATTTCATTTATTCAAAAAAAAAAACACAAACAAACAAATCCACATAAAATATATTGACAAAAACAGACAGACAATAGAAACTTCTATGATTTTATCTGGAAAGATGCCATCTTTTTAAAATATTTATGTAATATAAACTATCATTATAGAAAGCTCTTCCTACCAACTGTATAACTGCTATGCTATGGGAGAGGTCAGTCTCCTTTGTGTAGTTTACCAATTTGAAGAATGGCTAATGGGAAAGTATCTGAAGACAATCAGTCATCATAATTTCACATCTGAAACATCAAGCATCTAGGCGGAGAGAGAGGTGAAATGTAATAAGAATCGATTCTAAAAGTCTGCAAAGATGTTAGCTCTACTACATTAACTGGAAGATCGGCAACACCAAAATACGGCCAATACAGTGACTAAGATTATCAGATGGATGCCTTTACCTACTGTCATGTTGTCATAGTTACTGGAAGTGTGTGTTTCAGGAGACCCATTTTCACCTGTACCAAAAAAAAAAAAGGGGAGGGAGGGGGTTAAGACAAAAAACGAAAAAATATTCAGGTTCAAAGGTAAAAAAAAAGAGAAAAGTTTAGATAAAAGTGTAGGCACTCCAAAACACACCAGTTTTCTATTCATTTTCTAAAAACACTGGTTGATAATTATGTAGATGTAATTAACCTATTCACCCACTAGAAAAAAAAAGAGTAAAACATTTATATCATAAATTAATCCATAATTAATTTAGAGAACACGAATTTGAAATGATTTTGGAGATACATTTTTGTGAAAAACAAAAATGTTGGGTGTGCGTCTCTCTTATCTACGAATATAGTTCATTCATGACAAAACAACATCTATAGTAAAATCAATAACCTTTCTCAATATTTATAAATATATGTAAGAACAATAAAATAAAAAAAGATTGCAGGTTGTAGAATGTGTATTCCATTCTGACATCTATCCTTACCATTTTTATTAAGTTTTGTAGTAGTTTTAGCCCTCTTCTGTGGATTGCTATTCGATTTTTCTTTTTTAACTTTTCTTCCTGTAATAAAGTTGGCAAATGCTTAGCAAGTGAGACATTCACTGTCATTCAGGGGTTTGTAAACTCAGTTAAAATTTAAATGGAAATAAGTAGCTAAAGAAATAAAGCTTTCTCTCAGCACATGCAGTCTCTGACTTTTCAATAATAAAGCCACACTGTCACACTTTTGGTTCAGCAGCATTCTGGTGATAGAAATGGAGATTTATGGTGGTCCATCCCCTCTCTATTTGTGCAACATCCTCTAGAGTTGTTAGGAATGATAAAATAATTCTTACTTTATATTAGAGCATACAGCTTAGATAAACTGTTCAAAGCTTCGATTAGAATTTCAAAAACTTTTCACCAAAACATGTTGGATGCTAATCATGTAGAGAGAGGAATTAAATTTATTATTCTGTAGAAGTTTTGAAAATGAATTCTGCATAGCACTTTCTTTTTAAAGAGAATAAAACTCTTCTTTTTGTCGTTGTTTTTCAACCTATATGACGACATCAACACACAAGACATCCACCAGAGAAAATCCCCTGGTTATAGTTTCCTAAACCAAATGCAGGAGAACAGGATGCTGGGATTAGCCATATATATGCCTGTACTTAGGTATATAAGTAGACTGGGTTCTTGATTTGTGTAACATGTCAGTGATACTGGAATATGGTTGTTCTCTGCAAGATTTCATAAAAGGATTTGCATTTTATAAAATTTGTTTCAGCTCAAAACAAATGAAACAAACAAACAGTGGCTAACATTTCTGTCATTTGAACTTTTATTTGTATAGTTTTGCTAGCAGTTCTAAATCTCATCAGTGCTTTCACTCTGAATTATGAAGACTTCTTGTTACAATGTACTTTTGTCATTACCATGATAAACAGCTATAAATTCACTGCTTTTGCACCGTCTCCTTGAGCTGTCAGTATTTGCCAAAAAAAATAATAAAAGCATTAAATTAAAATTGCATGTACAGTTAGCTATACGTGCAGATAAAATAATCTTATTCATTACAGAACCTTAAAAATGTAGTCTTTCATTAATCAACACTGGAATTCATATGGAAGTTGTCTCTTGTGTTTTTATGAAATTGTCAACAGAATAACTGAATTGAAGGAAAGGAATTCTTATAGCAGGTGGCTGAACATGCTTATTTATGAAAAATGTGCAAAAATATAAGAAAAACAAACAACCTACCAAGCGGCTTTAACACTGATACCACACCTGTTGAAAGAAAGGAGAACATTAAAACAAAACCAAACCAGCACAGTTACAAAGAAAGTTACATAAAATCAAGTCTCTTTTACTGGAATCAGCTTAATAAAACGATAGCACACTTCATACTATTGCTTTCTATTTTTTCCAGGCATATCATGTATTTTTAGGTAAAAATAATGTTGGGAAAGTCATATTTCTTGCATGGAAAGATGAAGCATTCTGAAAGAACTGTTCAAGAAATGGGAAGTAAGAATCCAAGAGCAGCACCATTAAAAACAAAGAAACTGAGTGAGTGGATTGAGTAGCCATTCAACAGATTAAGCTCTTTAATGCATGTCATTTAAAATTATGATTGTGTCCATTTATTTCTACTTTCAAATGAAAAAGATTCCCAACAAAAACACCCGAAAGCACCACAGAATAATATTCTTTTCTTTAACAGCAAGGAATTTAAAATTCTGTTTGCTGATTGAAAGATTAAGTGGTATACCATTGTTTACTGGGAGTACAAGATAAATATATACAAAGAATTGCACACAACCCTTCTAATTCATGAAAATACCCACAATGGAAACTAAGCTGGAAATCAGCTTGTGACTGACACTAACAAGGCACATCTTTCAACTGTCATATGGACAAAAAACAAACAAATCTTCGAAAAAAACATAAATTTGCAACGCGGTGATACACAAATGGCACTGATAGATTTGTCTGAATGTTTTAAAAAACTATTATTTACTTTGTTCTTTAAAAAAAAAATTTTGTATCCATTTTTAAAAATGTTCAAAAGCTAAGTCAGAACAAATGTAAGGACATGTGAAATAATAAACATGCTGGACACACGGACAATAAAGTGACAAAGAGTGGAGTTTACTTTGCTTGTTGTTTCACTCTAGAAACAGTATTCACGCTTTCTTCTGTTGACTAGCTCAGCAGCAATACCATGGCATTTCCAATTTGTATTCAATTAGATTTTACAAAAAAAAATATTTTCAAATATAAATATTCTTTGCAAACTATTACACGCCAGCATTACAAGTAAAACAGTAATTGAATGTAGAATTTTTTTTTTTAATTTTAAGTCTGCCTTGTTGGTGTGTGGTTGGAATGGGTAGGCTGGGCTAAGAATAGTTCATCCACCAAGATGGGCAGAATACATATACAAAAGGAAATAGGCAAATAGTAACAATGACTGTTGTGCTTACTGTTATGTTAACTTGTTATCTGTTTATTATTTTCAAATACTGAAGGGTAAGGGAGACAACCATAACCATGGAGGAAAAAACTGTAGTGGCACAGTTGTCCACTTGGAAGTATTTCCAATCCTGTGCCATGTGGAGAAATGGCACTTTTGACTTCAACAGGAAAATCCCTTCTAGACCGCTTCAGCTTTTAAATGTGAGAGAAAACCAAAGTGTCTGAAACCCACATGACTGGCTGGTAAAAAAGGGAAAAGGGAGAGAAGAAACCACGCTAGAGAGGTAGTAAGCCAAACCAAGCTAGTCCCTTGACCTTAGCAGCCTGGTAGTCAGTTACTGGACCAATGCATCTATTGTCTTATTATTATCTCTTTCCCCAATAAGACAATGAAATACACACACACACATATTGGTATAGCTGCCATCGGCCTTTCTGATAAACAACAATACACACAAACAATATATTCTTTTTCTATTTTATTTAATTTTTTCCAGTTTGAATATCCTCATTATTTCCATTACATTTTATTCTTCAGGTTTAAATATTTTCTTGTTTAGTTTCGTATTAAGTTCATCCTTGTTAAAACAAGATTTAATTATCTTAATCAAACAAGGTATTGACCAGGGACGTGCGGTGAGGTCAATGACAGGGGAGGCACTTGCCAGAATGTAACATTTTGTTTTCTAAAACAGTTAAAGACCTTGGTACCCTTTTTATTTCACCACATATACTTTAATTTTTTTACTTTAAAATTTTATAATAAAATAAATTATAATTTTATTTTAATAAAAAATCATCTATGCATTAAAATTTAAAAAATAAAAAAGTACATATCACAATAATCATAAAAAAAAATAACTTGACTAATAAAAGAGTGAGATGAAAAGCTGGGATTGCTTTGCTTTAAGTCAGTGGGTAATTTCAGTTGCTAAAATTGGTTGTTTTCAATTGTTTTCATCTTCACAATCACTATGCATATCTGTGGCAGCAGAAGTGAGGTCAATGACTAAACCTTCTGATTCACTGTCTTTGGAAACTGCAAAAATTATTTTAAAAACTTGAAATATAAAAAAAAATTTCTTAAAATTTGAACTTTAATTAAACACCTTCAACAGTTTACATATTGGGAGTTATGAAATGTACATGTGAAACCACTGCAGCCAGGCCAGCTAAGGATTGTGGGGATAAGGCAGAATTCTACATTAAAAATCAATTTACAATATAAAAAAGTACAATTTAATTGAAATAAGCACGCAATGGTTTAAAAAAATTCAAACAAAAAATTTTACCATGGAATTGTTCAAGCTACCAGGATATGAAGAGAGTAAAGGAATATTTCAACCATAAATAATATTTGCCAGTAGACCTGATTTTTTCGATTCTTCAAAATACGCTTTGTCATCTGGCTCCATGTTGTGCGACCTTAACCCTCACGTGATCTAAAAATTCTACCCCTTCCCTGACCTTCGCATACACAAATGTCCGTTGCTCAGGTGATCGTCAATTTTATATGCTTTATTTAACTTTTTGCCTATAATTTTTTTAATGAAAAGAGCAAAGCTTCTTCTATAAGAATATCAAAAAACATTTTGGTATTTTTCAATTTTATATCAAGAAATATTTCATTCTTTCAGGGCACTCTTCCATTTTTCCCCTTTTTAAAATTAGATTTTTCTTGAAGTAGGGGGTTGTTTTTTATTTTTAAATGAAATAGAACATCTTATAACAATTTAAAAAATTATATTACGTGATTGCTGCATTGATATCCGTAGGGTTGTAATGAATTTTAACCTCCCAAAATTGGGGTCAATCTGACCCAAATTATCTATAATTTTTTAACGATTTTCATTGGCTTGCACTTCAACGTGCTTCTGAGCAGTTGTGCATTCGAAGGGAGGCAGAGCCCCTCACCGCCTCCCTTCTGCACTTCTCTGACAAAATTTTGATAACAAAAAGGAATAAATATTATTTTTTACATTTAACTACAAGAATTTTTATTGGCGAATGACAGGGGAAGCTCTGCGTCCCTTGCCTCCCCTGACCACACGTCACTCGTACTGACTTGATATGTGGATTCACTGCTAATTTCAAGAAAACAGAATACATAAAAATTGATTAGATCTTGTATTTTTAAAAAAAATTGTAAAAGATACAAATTTTTTTTAAAAACTTTTTATTCATTTTTGGAAATTTGATAGTGTGTTAAAAACAAGATAGAGATGATTAGTGTGTAATTTCAAAGACAACAAATTCTCCCAATAGAAACAGAATGATGTGCATAAAAGTTACACGTTGAGAACAAATACCAGAATTTATCTCAAGACAACTAGAACAGCCAAACCACACACAGTTATCACCTCAGGACAACCACCACAAAGAAGGTACTTACTAGTTTTCTTCTCTGGGTATGTCCAGTCGTTGTCATTGTCATCATCGAGGCTTTCATCGCTATCTCGCTTGCTGTTGCTATTGGCAATCCTGTAATGCAACCAGTTTTACTTAGTTAATAATAACAATATTATTAAAAGTAAAGACGCACCTGCTATAGACAAAGGGTCCTATCTTCTTGCCATTTTTTTTTTGCTATAAAAATCAGAATCAATTTGTCTTAACAGATTTGTCATAACTTTCAGTCTTGAAAAACCATGTGACGCATCAAGTTTTTTTTGTGATTTTGCTAGTATGCAACTGCTATGTGTGTGTAGAAACACACCCTGAACTAAAGCTCCAGGCTTCTCAAAAGAAATATCCATGGTTACAACTAGATGTAGCAAAACTACCAAAAAAAATTTTCAGAGAAAATGATTAGAAAGTTAGTATAAAACTGATGAAAAGGAAAACTGCCTGATATGCAATAAGTCATGCATGGAAAAGATCAGAATTAAGCAGTGTTATGTTTGTTCAGTTTAACTTAGAAAATAAGAGATCTGTTTTCAAAAAAAGTATTTTGCTGGTCTCTGATATTCCAGACTGCATGTTCATAGTATTAAACATTCAATATTCTTCTTCCAGCTGTGCTGCTAACTGTAATACATCAACACTTTTCAACTAGTAGTGTAAGACTTCAACATACAAAAGTCCTATCTTACAAATACATTTAACAATAGGTATGCATTGTAAATGCTGTTTTTTTTCCTTCCTCTCTTAACATTGCTATGACTTCTACAATGGTCATCCATGAATACTTTTGAAATGTGTCTCCACAGTTCAGAAATCACAAGTTTTTTTTTAAAAAAATGATGTTTTTTAGGAATCTAGCATAGTTTATTTTTTACTGACATACTGGGAGATGCAGTTGTGCTGATTTGTTGAAACATGTGGGGGGGGTTATCATTTTCCTGGTGTGACCACTAAGATATAACAAGTATGCTTTTTCTTCAAATCTGAGTGATGATGTTAGCAAATAAAGGCATCCACCAGAAAACGTTTCATTTTCCTAAACCAAGTGGAGGAGAACAGAATGTAAGGGTTGCGGACCTGCTGCAGAAATTTCCTACTAGAACCCTCAATTTTATTAGATATGAGAGGGAAATCCATGTGGCAGCCAGTTGAAATTGTATGCCAGAAAGGTATTCCAAACTCAGCTGGTCCAACCAGGTTTCAAACCTCGGACTGTAACCTCATCAGTCCAGTAGGCCACTGAACTGCAATCACCCTAATTCACACGTATAATTATCCACAACAATGAAGTCAAGATGGGTCAGTTACTTTTATATTACTAGTAATACCATGAAATCAAAGTTGCAGCCAAAAATTATGCTCACAGCCCAGAAACACTTCTGAACAGGTCATGTGATTAAAGCACACACGTGTCTTACCATACCTTTTGCTAGCAATACGTGAACTGTTCCGACCCATACCCATACATTTTTCTAAGTGTGGAGCAAATCGAGATGCTGCTAGATGTCGTTGACAGTTGGGACAGATACATTCAAACTGTTTTTTTGTTGGGACTTGACCAAAGACATCAACTCCAGATTTATGAACAAGTTCTGTAAATAGATAAGAAGGTAAAAAAACAAACAAGAGAGTTCAATTTATTAAGTGATATTAGTGCAATTATGCAGGGTTTAAACACACACACACAAACAGAGCTAAGTAAAAGCCAGGATCCATAAATATATACACAAACTTATCAAGTGATTTTATCTCAAGTGTATACTGTGTTTTCTTTAATATCAGGTGTTGGGCTACACCTGGTGCAACTTTACTTTGATCAGTTGATAAGAAATCATCAATAAACCAACATCAAAAGATTCAAAGAGATAAAAGCAGCATTGAAGCTGCAAGAGAGCACCTAAAGTTCAGCCACTGATGCTGCAGAATGTGCTGTATTGGTTCCCACAGAATAAAAACAAAAAACCCCAAAAATTTTCATTCTTACTTAAACTTCAGCCCTTATTAGACTGAAATTACATTTTCCAGACTATAAAAAAAATTGCCACAGATGCAGACCTTTTACCAACACTGCATACATAAACATTTAATTAACAACCATTTCTGAAAATCAGGGAATTTCACATACAAAATCTGCTAAGTCACATTAGATGACAGAAAAACACAGGACCACAACCAACATCACTAACACTGTAGTCAGTCAATTCATGTTCACTTTAAATGTATGAGTTCTTAAAAGTAACAAACACTTTTTACTGCACAACTGTTTGTTGTTAAAAAGGACCACAATACTTACCATGTTCTTTGTGAGACCTGCAAGTACAAAAAAATATGCATATACACAGAAGTTTCAATTTGAATATCCCTATCTTTCTTCAATACTTTTCAGTTTGCTTTGAGAAGATCTCTGCTTTACTTTTTGAAAATAATTCCCAGATAAGGTTCTCAGTCAGCTACTAGCAGTCAAAGCTGATGTAACAGACTACTTTGAGGAAATTTTAATGAGATTCAGCAGTGGGTCCTTATAGAAAGTTGCAAATGAATCTTTAGATGGAGTCACACAGTGTGTGAAACCTATCATAAAATTTGCTAAACAAAGCACACTTCCTTTTTGATTACCTAATGTGTTATGAATAACCCTTAAAAATCTTGATAATAGAAGTATGAAGATTAAATTTTGTAATCAACTTGTAGCAGATTTTGAAATATTTAAGACAGGCACATTTTCCATTAGGCTTAACCCAACTGGGTGTATCAAATTCAGCCAGTCTCTAAATTTGGTAAATTCCTTTTCTGGTAGTAGCAGTATATAAATAAGAGCATTGTCACAGATAAGGGGTTTTATAAAGTTAAGAGATGATTACAGAAAGCTTGGTGTGTCAGAGCACAGGCTAGGACTGATGAGTGGAACAGCAATGAATTAATTATGAACTGTGCACATGAAAGAGAATGGTGAAAACAATTTATTATCTAGTCCAAGAAGAGACTTCTTTATACAACATTACAAACAGCGAAAATGGTTTTAACAAATTATGCACAACTTGTAAACACTTAATTTATTATAAGAAAAAAGAACAAAAACAAAATGTGCTCATTCAATTAGAATCATCAGAAATGACAAGTGCCCTAAAATTTGGCATCACTCAATTTTGGTAAAGTTTTATATGATATGACCTCACTAAAAACAGCTCTTGAGAGAATTATTTTCAAATACTGAGCTTAGTCTTGGGAGGATGTAAACATTATTTAAGTAAATTATACACCGCTGATGTAAATGTTCTTACCCGGAAGACTATTTCTAAATTACAAGTAAACCTTTTAAAAATGCTTGGTTCCTTGTTTTTGAGAGAGAGAGCTGTTTAAGAAAGGAAAAGACAGTTCCATTTTTCTTCACCAAGGCATAGCAGCACAAACAGCCTGGGCTACTTACCTATGATCAGTATCAGATAAAAACAGAGTTCCTATTTTTGCTGCACGATGAACTTCAAAGCACAAACCTAATGAGACATCATCAATCAAATCGTTCATGACATCTGTTAATGCATTCTGAGAAAAATAAATTAAAAAATATAAATTTAAATCTAAAGCAAAGAAACTTTACTGCCAACATCCACACCTAAAGTATGCTGTGGCATCCATATTTAAGAAAGATATTCATGGTTTCCCTAAAAGTTTTCAGGTTAGAATACCTAAATGATAAAAGATGTTAGATTCACCTGGTTTGGTAATTAGACATTTAAGATGAGACCTAATAGTGGCTTTCAAAACAATCAGTTTTGAAGTGAAAACATTCAAAATTTTTTTTGGCTATCTGCAGTTACTAATAATACTATAGACTGGCTTAAATATCAGCCCATACCATACATTTTTTAAATAGCGTTAACATAAAACAATTAAAAAATTTAACTGATAGGGAGAAATAAAAAGATGCTTGAGAACTTTGCAGTAGCCATGCTGGCTTTCTGCTTCCCTGTAGCTGCTGATATTCTGCTCCACTCTTTACAGGAGGGATGAACAATTCTTCCTTTGTTGGACATTCTCTCCAGACTCACAAGCAACGAAACTAATGAAACAGAAGCTACCATGGACTGTAGCACCTGAAGAATGGTAATCAAGGAGAGCGAGCAAAAAAAAAAATATTACTTACAATTAATGCAATGAACTCCCCCAAAATAAAATATTTACTTATTTATTTAAATTACAACATTAGTAAAAAATATACTTTTAAAAACAAATCTCAAGTTTTTCCTACGGGATAAACACACCCAGTTCGAATTCAAAGGAAGGACATCTGAAAATCTATGTCACACCTCGGTTTTAAGAGAAATTTTACACAGAAATTTGTATCTAATAAAAAAAGAGAAAAAAAAAAATTCTTGCTGCGTTAGTTGAGTCCACATTTGCGTAAGGCAGCCTGACGTCTGGGAGACAGTGATGAGTCTGGTCTGAATTTCTTAATAATCTCAGGTGATTCTACAGAGCTATCGCAGAGACAGACGGTGGCTCGGGCAGGAACAGAAAGACGACCTGGCAGCAGCTGAAACACTCGAGGAAGGACTCCAGCATATCTCTCCTCCTCTTCTTTTTTGTCAGTTGCACAGTCACATCGAACTGAAGAGGTGTAATACCTGCTGACGAGAATGTGGCAGAGTATTTCCGACCCGGTCTCCCACCTGTTACAGAACGGGGCAGCGGCGGAGAGAGAGAGAGAGAGTGTGTACAGAACACAAGATCACTTCAGACTCCGGGGTGCAAATGGCGGCACTAACTGTTCCCTGGTTACAGCAGCAGAAAATAAAACAGGTGAGCGTCTGGAAACCCTAACACAGACCTCACCCCCGGCCTGGGAACTAACAGCCCCGCCAGAGCTCTTCGATGGGAATAACGAGCGGAAAGGAGGAGGCAGGCGACCATCATCACGAACCCCCACCAGCTAGTGGTGGGGATTTCCCTGAACCGGCGGCGGGGCTGGGAGAAAGAGGGGCGGGCAGCTAAGAGACTTAGGAAGAAAGCAAGCAACCCCGTACTTGTAGGACAGCATCGCCGTTCTGAAAACAGTAATACATTGAGTCCATCGAGCCAAAGACCCTGGCCGGCAACATACAGCAGAGCCAGCGTGCTACGGCGGAGACAGGAAGTTGTCAAGTGATACCGACCTGCGCAGTGGAGGCCGGTCCAGCTTCCTGTCCTCCCTGAGACTGCAGGAACAGCCATACTCTATATGAGAAAACCAACAGGCATTCGTTTATAAATACGTTTAATGGCTCTTAAATTTAATTTTAAAACAGATCCTTCAACTTAAATCACTGTCGATCAAAAAAATAAAATGAGGGACGGTGGGGAACACGATCATCACAATCTATGCATTGTAACCCTGTCGGTTATGGCCAGACAGACCCTCTTAAGTATCCTAAATTGAAATGTCAGTCTTTTGTTCGCAGTAACAAGTTTGTTTTTTTTTAATGTTTAAAGCTACAAACTTCTGTACCTGCAGTTTTATTCTTTAAGCATAAAAAGCAACAACAGAAAGACAAAGCGATTCCATTAATATAAAAAATTCTATTATTTCAATATACGAGACACAATAATGGTAACGGTTAGTTCTGTTTTATATGCTTAACAAACTTACTGATACCAGCATGCGGTTTCGTGTAGTTGTTCTTGTCATTTGATGTGGAATAAATGGAATGCCAAAGATGTAATTTCCAAATGATATTCTCTATCAGGTTGGTGCACTGCAGTTTGATTCTCATCAGGCACTTTTTAAAGCATCCTAGAACTTACTAATTCTAAAATATGGCAATGTAAAAAGTTGTTTCTATAATATAAACAAATCCATTCTAAAGCATATTATTGGGTTTCATAATTATATTTAATGATAGACAATCTAAAATTATCATAAATTAGTAAACATTATTACATTATTTAAATCTGATAAGAATTGATTTTAATTAAGGCTTCCTCTTAAGTCCATCATCATCACTTAAGTATTGGAACTAGTCCATCAATTCTACTCCATCTTCCCACTATTATGATGATCTATCAGCTTAATTCTTTCTTTGAAACCTTTTTCTTGAGATACTTAGCTCTCAAGAATATAAATGCAAGTTCACATCCCCACCAAAAAAGATGGGTTATTAATAGACAGAGGAAGGGGTTTGTTTGTCTTCCTACTATATATACATACATAATGAGATCTACTAAAGTGGATATGTGAATCATTCATGAGCTGAAGATGTTACCTATCATCAGTTCATTCTGTACACTTCTGCAGTCACAAGGCCAACTTCATTTTAGATAGCATAAATGCAAGTATTCAACAGGAATTTTAAATTACTATAATCCAATATTATGAAAAGCAAAAAAAAAATGGCAAACTTCAAACATGGAGTGTACTTGTTTTACCAAACTGTTAGATGGAAATCTGAATTCTTAACTGCAAGATAGCACTTTAATTAAATTTAGTGTATATTAAATCTTAAGAATTTGAAACTTATAAAGTATTTCACCACCTCACAAAAAGACCACTCATCTCCTAGATTTCTGCAAATATCATATTGCAACAATTCTAATGCATCAGGATTTCTACTTTTTGCATTATAAAGCTTTATTTTTTTAAAATTTAGCATTCCTTAAAATGGGATAATTAGTGCTATAATATAATTTAACAATACAGCAGCAAAGTTGGCAAGTATTACAGGTGCAAGGTTACAAGATCAATAAATTACTGTAGATAATTTTCAAATTGTGCAAAGTTGAAAATGGCAGCAAGTGATTATAATTAAAAAATTTACATTACTGTTATTGGTTAGTTGTTTTTTTTTTAATCTTTTTTATAAGGAAATATAAACAGTTATTGCAGCACACTTTGCCATTGAATTGGAATTACTCAAATTTGAATTTTACTGAATTAAAAAGTGAGGAAGAGTTTATGTAGCTTTTTTAAGAAAAAAGAAAGTTAAATAAAGACTTTCTTAAAAAAACTTTATTTGTTTATGATGGAGATGATTAATAAAATATTTCAAATAATTCACAGATTACACTTTACATTCTGAAGAAATATTTTAAAAAACATTCTGTACAATGAAAACAAAATACTGAGCAATGATCCACAAAGTTTTGAATCACAATCTAAAACTGTATACCACTTATTCAGTCCGAAATCTATAAATGTCAGTCAGACAGAATATTCATTTTTTGTGTGACTACATTATTTCATAATTATTATTTAGCAAATATATACATAGAATTTTTTTCCTTTTGAAAAAAATGATGGTATCTCAACAGATTTTTCTAACTCAATTTGCATATTTAAATAAAGAGGCAACATTTCTTGTAAAAATGAAACTAACTTGTTTACCAGCTAATAATAATAAAAAATTTAATCATCGAAATTACTAGAATGAACCCAGTTTCATGAGAAAGTAATAATTTCAGCATGAATATAAGGATTATCTTTGTTGGACACCTGTTTTTTTTGTACATCTAGCCTCAATGTTTGATAAACCTACAGGAAATCGTGTAGTAGGGGCACTCAGCTGACATTTGAATCTTAAAAATTGCATGACAGACGTAAAATACAATATTTTTTGTTGGACTAACCAGTCAAAGCAATTTTCAAAAACAGAAACAAAATATATTAATCAGAAGCCAAATAAATCTGTTTTATCCTTGGATACTATTTCATATGATCAAGCAGAGGCATTATCACGCAAGTAGTTACTTATCTCAATGTGCCAAATATCTAGATGACTACTTTGTCCAATCACACATTGTTAATACCATTAAAATAATGCTTAACTGAATACAAAAAATTTAATTTATGAAATATGTAAAAACTATTAAATGTATTTTAACTTTTTTTCTTAAAATGAAAAAAAATATTAGTACTATCTGTTATAGATAAAACACCTACTGAATACAGACATTATAATACATTATACGATTGCTATAGTTGTAATTAAAATGTTTTTTCTTGATATATTTTCACTTTTCTGTTTACTTTACTACTATTTTAGAATGTTTAAAATAAATAGTTAACTGATTCTTAAATTTCAGTTTTAAAAAACATCAGCTGCCTGAGGTGGACTTTGGAGTGAATTGTTCTGTTGGTGCGGTGGTGACAGGGAATCCATACACAACAGGAGCACAGCCAATGAGGTAGCTCAACTTGCAGGCTTCTCTTGCCTTGACCACTGCTTCCAGAAGGGAACTGTGGCCTGCACCTGAAAGCCAGGACTTCAGCAGAGCCTCAAGAAAACGATCAATGTCTTTGTCTGTGACATCCCAAAGGTTAGCTACCACACACGGGCTGAAAAAACAACAGCAGACAAAACAAATTATATCCAAACTAGATGTTAATATCAAATAAGGATGGGATTGAATATTATAGCATTTGAGTTGGATGGCCAAGCTGACTTGACCTGTCAATTAAAACTGGCCACTTGAATGATTTTTTACTTCAACTTTTATAGATTAGCAGAAACAAATCAGTAGGGTGTAAAACTAAGGTATTGTTGTTAGAGTAAACAAAGATTGAATTAGATATGGATTTTAAAATCCATTAGTTTTTAAATAGTAAAGTGCCCCATTTCTTAAACATTGTATCTGGTTCACTGCTTTCTAAAAGCTGAAAAGTTGTCACCTTAATTGCTACAAATTTAATCAATTTAGTAGTGTATTACAGATTTCTTTAAAATTAAAAACAGAACTATTAGCCCAAAAATGATCTACTTTTGCATGCTCACATGTACTATTGGTGTCTTTAGAAAACATTAACAATTATCACATTTTACAACAAATGCTATAGAGTTATCTTTATTTGGTAGTAACATAATAGTTTAAACAAAATTTACCATCCTGCCAAAAAGTAGTTGGAAACCATGCCCACTGGCTCAAGCTTCCCTTTGGCTTCTAAGCGCCCACTGCTGCAGCCCATGAGCAAGACTGTGGCTCGACAGTTGAGCTGTTGTAGGTGGTCACCATGGAGATATTTATTTCCACTCCCATGACCACAGTAGCTACAACAAACAAAATACAGTCACTTACTATCCCTTGCCTGTTCATTAATAACACATGACATTAAAGCTTAAAGTTAAAACAAATGCAGAAAAAAAAATGAAAGTTTCCAACTATCCAATGAATAGAGAAACAAACAAATATAGTCAAACAAAGAATTAACAAACATAAATAATCCAAGGTAATGGTAAGAAACCAGCTAAAATTAAGATAACTTTCCAGTATCTATCTAATAAACAGCAATTCATTCACTGGCAGTAGTTACAGACTTTAATGACAAAATCTAATCATCACAGCCAGGAGAAAACATGCTACAAAAAACCAGTGGAGATTCTGTGTAACAGTTAATTTGTAAAACTCATTAGCTAAGAACCACTGTGCACATTATGCAGTCACTGGCCTTTAGTAGGTTGGCCAAAAAAAAATATTGCAGCCATTAACTGGTGGTGCCAGCGTGTTCTTGTCCATGTCACAGGGTGATATTACAGCAGCTAGAAAACACACACACACACTTAGTTCTCTCTGTAGCCAGGAGCATGTCCATCACTGTTTTAGCCTGATCCTATCTTAAAGAAAGGTAATTTTAACATAACTCTCAGCATAAACCTAATTAAAGCCTCTTAGTAGGAATGACACTGCTACAGAGGTCTCCACCAGAATTCTTCATTTTTAGACATGGGAATAAACCATGCCAGGGAGATAAGTCAAACTATGCCATTTACAAAAGAAGGCAAAGTCAAACCAGTAGTCCCATTGGGTTACCATACAGATGCCAACAAGTAGTCACTTTCCTCAAGAATTTCCAGGAAAGATGGTATTCGATCACTTCTTTTTGGGTTGTGCCAAATCCAAAACCTTTTCTGTTACAGATAGCACAACACACTTCCCAATTTTAGCTATTATTTTCCCATTCCTTTAAATCAGTGCTGTTTTCTCCCAAGGCAATATTTCAGCAGCCACAGTTTTACACGGACCAATGTCAGTTTCCTCGTAGAGGAGGGTCCATTCCTGCACTAGTAGAACTGGACAATGACTCTGCATAACAAACCATCAGCAGAGGACTAGCGAGTAGTGATGTCCACTCTAAATTGAATGGATACATGCACATCTTTCATTCACACCCTATAGCTTAGCAGCAGTCTTTGTCCAACAAAATAAGGCTTTTAAATAATTTAAATGTGCTTCTTCTCCCCAATTTTAACTTCAGTGCACTACTCTTCTACAATTTCAAAATTACAGATTAATTTAGAAAAATATGTATAATTTATGAAATTCTGCAGTGATTTTAGTGTTGATAATACTTTTTTTACTATATCATAAAGTAATGTAAAACAACAACAAATACTACTTTAAATGCTGAAAATAAAGAATAAAAATTGTAGAATTCAAAAGCTAACTTTGCCCCTCCCCCATGGTAGAAGATGAATTCCTAGCATTAATAATATACTTATTTAAAGCACCACATACATAAATAGCATTTCAATGGTTGTTTTCAAGGGGCCATGTAACTTACATCATCAGATCTTTCTTTGTAAGTGCAGTTATGTACTGCTCACTGGTGGGAGTCTCAGCCACAACACCTTCCCATCCCTTTTCGCTAGAAAAAAAAAACAAAAAACTTTGTAATAAATACAAGAAAGAAAGAAAGTCAAACTTTCATTTCAAGATTCACTGGTATATCAAAACAAGCACAACTTGATCAAACACCTTGTTTTCCTTAGCTCTTAATAATTTACTGCATATACAAAACATATCTGACTGAATTCAGGTGTAAAAATACTAATAAAAATATTTTCTGTGCACAATTGGCATAATTTCTGAGATAGGTGGAGATTAAAGCAACAATAACTGATACACTGCCAACATCAAAGTTAGTTGTAAATAAACGATATTTTAACTCTATACAGACTAATTTTTTAAAACACTGATGGCGGTTGTATCATCATTCTGTACTCAACTGTGCAGTATACTTACTGCCAGCAGCTTTGAACAGAATAAAATTGGGGATATTTTTCACTGAAACATGAAAACAAAGCCATCAGGTATATGGGCCAATAAATCTATTTTCTAACTGTCTCTTTGACACTCTTCTGCTAAACTAATGCATTAAAAGAAACATTAAAAACTAAAATATTAGTAAGCTAAACAAATTTAACAACAAAAGTAGATTAAGAACAATCGTATGCAGTCTGTTATTAAATTTCTAGCAGTGTTGCAAGTTTCCAGATATTACTATATCCATCCAGAAAATAAAAAAAAAAAAAAAAAAATGAAAACACCAGTTAACGATATGGGTATCTATCATTCATCAAGAGCATATAAATTCAAATTTCTGTTGGTGATGGCAGCCATCAATTACTTCAGGAATACCTACAGGGCTCCTAAAAAATGGCAATTGCCATAAATGCATTAAATAGTTTATTTAGTGAAAATCTGCAGGATAATAAACAGTAAAATACAGCAGTGTCATAGAAAGAGAACAAAAGAAACTTATAAAGTAACGTGTTCTCACAACTTCCACAGATGCCTGTACTGGTCACCATGCATAGTCATTGGGGAAAAGTCTGCCCAGAACATGCAAAAGTCATCCATTTCCTACATTATCACAAAAGTATTCCAAGAAATGCACTCCCAATGCCACAACAGAACTTGTAACCATGAAAAATACTCATAAAGTAAGGCTCCATCCATCAAAACAGCTTGTTGGATGGTTGACCTTGTTAAGCGATGCCTTCAGCAAACTGCTGCCTGATCTTCTCTGAGTTGGAGAGCATCTGGGTGAGCCAAGCAGCTTGGCCACCAGCACAAAATTATCAATATTGTCTCTGCCATGCTCGAACATAGTAGAATAGATACAATCAGCAGCCATCACAAACACCGTCAATGCTGATGACAGCCTTATCACACTTATCTTCAGACAATGAGTTCACGAAATTGTGCATAAGAGATCTCAATCTGCCAAAGAAGTTGCAAATAAACATCTTCACAGCACCCAGTTCCATGAAGATGCAAGGTCCTCTGATTGAATACAATTGAACACCAAGTTGGTCTCCTTTGAGAAATCATAAACCTATGGCAATAATCCACTATGCCTCTTGTAGGATAGGTGGCTTTTTCTCATGCAAGTACTTGTGCAAACAGATCCACTTCTCCTTCAACCATTTGAGTTTTGTTCACTGATGTTCAATGCATCATAGCAACTCTAAGGCAGGTGTTCAACATCTTGTTGATCAGTTTCTGCTGTTGCCAAAAGGTATGTAATCACACCGTAAGCTCCTAGATGATCCCTTGCAGAACTAGGTTGAGCTGATGAGCACAACAGATGTAAATGAAATTGTCAGCCTTGTGCTGAAAGCAACTCACAATACCTGCATGTGTCCTGTTTTGTTGTGAACATCTGTCACTATGCCAATGAATCAATTGCACCAGTCAAGGCAATAGATCCAGCAGCTGAACAACAACAAAAAAACAACATACACTAGTGTGGCATTCAACCATCAACAAAACCACAAAATAAAAGTGATGCATATCATCAACAATACAAATAAACAAAATCCAAGTACAACATTGACTGGTGTCAAGGCAACCTAGAAGGCCCACACCAAGCACAAGAGATTGGCCAGCATTGAAGATTAGCAGCAACAATGGAATGAAGTCACTGACCTTTGTGTCACCACAAACCCCGTGAGACTTTCCTTTTGATTGGATCATGTGCAACCAATTTGAAGAGTTGCAATTCACCAACTCAACTGCTAGGTTGAAAAGCCTTCTGTTCTCGATCAAGACAATGGCAGCACAATTCTATTAGGCCTTTTTTGTCATCTGGGTTGAACAGGTTACTGATTGCAACATCCACAATGACCCTCTCAATACAGAATTCTAGGAACCAGATCAAATTGTTGAAGTACAAGTTTAGTGTCTTCTTGTAATTCTTGTCATTCAAGTACTTAAGTCTTCTCTTTCTTCAAAGATTTGAGTACATACTCCAGCATGTAGGATGTTGCCCCTCCAGGTTCCTCTCATAATTCTCCAAGCTTAATGGTACTTAGAAGTGCAATTTCGGCAAGTTTTTTTCGCCTGGCTTAAATTCTCTCCTCCCTTCTGCATATTTCAAAGAAGCAACTAAAATACACTGCTGACAACTCCATTGTGAGCATCAGGCCCTACAATCTTCAGACCATATACCAACTCACGGTCTGCTTGGAAAGGAATAAAACACTTTGATGTTGGTATTGTTCCTGAACTCATATCAATGAGTATGCTGAGAAATGTCTCTAATGGCAATGGTGGCTATGTGATGGCAACTTGAAAAATATGGCATTTGACCATGAAATGCCATATTTGTAGAGGGTTGCATGTGACTTGTATGCACAGTTACATCACCTTACTATACTCTCTAGATGTCAAATTCTTTACTATGATAAGCAATTTAGAAAATCAATTCAGATTACTTTTCAAACCAAGCCTGAAAGCACTTCTGAGTGGAAGGTAAATTGGCATCAGGGTTCAACACATAGTACGTCTTGCTTGGATCGATGTGGCTAATCCAAACCGAGTTGCTGTGGTTATGCAATAACTGCTTCTGTACCACCAGATGATAGAGAGATGGCAGCCTTGTCACTGAGTGATTGCGTAGGATAGGAATACTTTCCCATGGAAACATCTGTACATCCTATAAAAATGAAAAAAAAAAAACAATTTTATGGCATCCTTCTGCTAAGCCTTCATGTAGGTGAAGCCTGTACTCAAAAAATCTCTCATCTTAAAGATTTTTCTTTTAAAAATTATACATTTATGTTGTGTCTAGTGTATTTGATACTGAAGAAAAACTAACTACATTCTATAGTCTTTACAGCTAGAGAGAGCAGCTTATGTAAATAGATATTAAATCTATAAACTTAGTTCAAGGAAGGTTCAATGAAAAATTTATTTGCATAAACATTTTAAGAAACGAAACCCAGTTTTTAAGTAGAAACAAATATGATAGTTCTTTTAATTAATCAAATTATCACTTCCCCAAACAAGTCGGTATATTCGTTTTTTTAAAATGTATTTCAATTACAGAAAATGTATTTTTTTTTTTTTTTTTACAAACTATGGAACAAAATCTGAGACCAAAAGGTAGACAAGAGCAGTCATTGTAAAACTTGTTTTCACCTTGATGATTCACCATCCATCATTTTTCCATTTAACTATACTGTACAATGCTTATTTATCAGGCAATGTATGAACACTTATATGAAATCTTTTTCAAAATGCATCAGTTAAAAGAAATTATTGATAAATTTTACCAATTTTTATTTAGAATAAACATATGGCAGAAATAATCAATTTGGGAAGACACCACTTAAAGTGACTAACCTTGTCCAGAATCAGAATGAGTGGGTGGCGATTGGCCATGCAAGAGTTTAGTTTCTTTGAGAACATGACAATGGTTTTCTGGATGGTGGTGTGGTCCAAAGAATTAGCTTTCAATCCTGTGGCTTCTTCAACAGCTTGGCTAAGATGGTTATCTGAGAGGATTTCTGCAGAGTCTATTAAAATCTGTATTAGAAATAATGTTCTGCTTGTAGCAAGAATGTTTGTGTATAGCTTGAAAGGTCACATACCTGCTGACCATGTTTTATTGTAAACTAAAAATACCCACTGACCAGAGTCTGCTGACTGATGGTTCACATGTAATATTGAGAGTTGATAGACAGTGAAACTTTTTTTTTTATTCTGGAAAAAATATGTACAAAATGAATAAATTATATATATATTTTAAAAAGACTAATTTGCAGAAGCTAACAATCAAGACTGTCTTACAGGTTATGTGCCAAATCATGTAAAATTATGTCTGCCTGCTGTACTTCTACAAGTTCTGAAACTTATGATCAACATTAGCATGTATTTTCTTCCACAGTGGGACAATAATCAGCCCAGCCTGCATCATGTTGAAATGTATGGAGGACATCACTGAGAGGATCTTATTTATTCACTTCCACATACTAGGATGATTGCCAGAGAAAAATGTTGTTGAACCAATTATGATGCCACCCTTCTAGGATGTTATTCGTGCAAGGCAGATTTTGTTCCATGCAATCACAAACATTCCAAATATGAACAGACAAGGTAAGCAGTTAACTGCCTCCCAGCATGACTGATTCATGTATGTGTCTTCAAAGTAATTTAATACCACAACAAGAAAATTACCCTGCACAGCTTTAAAACACAATCTGGAGGCAAAAAGGCTAGTCACTTGAAAATCCATATCTTCCTCATACTTCTATGAGACCAAAGAGAAATGTTTATGAAACAGACAGCTGTGAAGCTCAACACTGGGCCATACTTGGTGGCCAGCAAACTGACTTTGAAGTAGAAACAATCATCACAAAATCTGGCTGCAGAAGAGGCACCATATTAAACAGTATAAAAGCAAAAAATAAGTAGCTTTTATTTTATCAGGGTCAATACATACAAAATAAAAGCTACTTTACCATTCGTCCATACATATACAGTGCAAAACTGAAGCCATGCATGGGACAATTCTGCGAGAGCTACGAGCAAATGCTGTTGTTGTTTACAGTTGTTTCACCTAATCTTGCCTTGTGAAAATGATGCACTCATTTACACCAGAGCCAAAGGTAAGTAAGTTACCACTGTTGAATTAAAATGATGCATGTAGAGCAACCCTGCATTCTTGCATTGACGTATAGCTCAAAAGGCCTTAAAGTTGGGATAGAAGCTGACTGCTGGTGTGCCTGTCCACTACCATGGCTAAAGGGAGTACCATTCAAGCAACAAAAGCCTAGGTTATCACGTTCACCCGCTCTCTACAGAATGATATCATTATCCTTAGGACTTCACAAAAACGAACAGTTTTTTTTTCTGTTGACAACTCATCTTGTATAAAACAATGCTAAATGCACTTTCTACTAAAGATGATTTTCTTTGATTTTATGAATTCTAATGCCCATTCACTAGTAAAGCATCAGTTTTCATTATATGCCCGATACAGGCTAACCTTTATTAACCTTATTCACTTTGGGAGGAAATCATTCACATTTATCAAAATAACAACAGTTTCTGAAAAAATATTTAAAATCATTTGCATCATGGTAAATGTTAAATATAAGGAAGATTCTAAATGTACATATATGAGATGTGAAAAAGGAAATCCTTCATAAGTAATTTAAATACAATTTGCTAAACAACATTAAGGACAGAGTACTTTATTTTTAAAGTTGTTTCAATCCCACTCCATAATTTGAGCTGAAAATATGCAAATAGTTTTTTTAATTTATACATTTAGAAAAAAAACATGAAACTTCCCATCAAAGTCTATGAAGGATTTTACTTTTAGCATTATTTTGCTTGATAAAAAAAATTGTACTCATTTAAAAACAGCATCAAATTTTAAAAAAAAATTCCTATCTGGGTTGCTTCAATTCTTTCTAGATCTGTCTGAACTAAGCAATACAAGTCTACATGATTACCTGTAAGAGCCTAGAGTTAGCACCATCAACGCCCAGTTGAGCAGCCACATCTCTAACTTTTGCTGCATAATCTTCTAGCTTTCTGCAGTCTTTGTCACTGACCAGCTTCCCTTGCATGACCCCCTTCCAACAACCGAGCCAATACTTCTCCATACTGTCCACCAAATCCTGAAAAGAAACCACAGAAATCTAAACTCACTCACAGAAGAAACAAGGGAGTGGAAAAGATCCCTGCCTGACCCTTCTCAGGATGTTAGCAGATTAGGTAGATCAGCAAGGTGAACATACATAACCTAGATAAAGCTAAAAGACAAAATCTGTACTTTTAGCAAAGACAATAGATTTATAAGGTGAATAGAATTAGGGTCATTAATACTTAAACCATTCCATCCCTACTATAGTTACAGGAATGTTTATTTTATTTATAACAAAAATTTAAAACCAGAGACAACAAACATCCTCTTCTGGAACAGTTTTATTCATATGTTAATTCTGAGTAGCTTCATAACAATTACTTATGGAAAATTGATCAAGACAGTATGGACCAGGAAAGGAAAATACAGGTTAATCCTTACTACACCATTCTGACCTACCTCTAAAGTTCATCTAGCACCCTACTTTCCCTAACTATGATATATTTCCTGTTTTTCTTTGAGACAACACTGCCCTGACAATTTTCTTATACAAATAATTAATAATCAGTTGTTCAATTACCAATCAAGGTTTTACTATAGTGCTTTTAAATGAAAGAATTATGATGGCCAGTGATTCAGTTTTAGGCTACTGGACTGTCAAGGCTGAGGGCAAAGTTTAATCCCTTGTTGGAACAGTCTTGGTTTGGGGTACCTCCCTGGCAGAGTTTCTTCACCAGATGACCATATGGGTCCCCCCATCTAAAAATAGAGAGTTCTAGTAAGGATTTCCCTGCCAAAGTTGGCAGGGCTAAATGAATTGTGGCACAGGATGACACTTTCTGGCAGATAACTGCAGCATTATGCTCCTTTACAAGAGTAGTCTCTTTAAACCTCTTCCAACCTGTATTATAGAAATTTAAAACAGTCACCTCCATTTGGTTATTTAGCTTGCGCCGATTCCTCCACCATTCGTTCACATCAGACTGTCTCAAGGTGTACAGGTGACTTCCCAGTATTGACACAAACAGATTATGCACTTCACGGCCCTGCATTTAAAAGACTAAGGTTAAAAAGCAGACAATAACACACCCAAGTCAGCATTACTGGTTTGAAAAAAAAAACCTGTGATAATGTGAGAACTTTTAAAGTTTCTCTATTACGTAAAAAGACTATGTATGCATGTATGAAAAGCATAGCACACAAAATGTTGTTCAGAACCATTTCTTACATTTAAAACCATTCAGCCCCCTCCATTATTTTGTTCTAAAAGAATACAAACATGTGGAGAATAAAACCGAATACAGTAATCCTCCGTGATACGGTAATTTGCCCTTACAAGAAATTTCATTGTTTTAGAAACACACCACAAAAAAGTATAACAACTTGCGCATTTGCCAGAAAGCATGGATATACAACATCGTAGCATTATGGACCCCCATCCACCATTATCTCGTTTTTTTTTTCTGGCTGGAGTTTGTACACACGTTTGTGGTTGCATTTTACATTAGAATAAGTGGCTAGAATTTTGAATGTGTGGGGTTGTGAATTAAAGAGTATAAACATACCACTGATAGTTTTACATCCTGGTCAGTGCTGCGATCTGGACTATAGAGACAGTTATAAGAATGTCTGTTGTTTTGCACCTCTATGTATGTCTTTAATTCACAAATTAATTTCATCTATTATTAACTACTAGTGTGATTAATAACCAAAAATTGTTGTGGATCTCCAAAGGCCACAACAGTCATAAGTTAATTAAAAAGATGACATCCTGGTTAGTATCACTTCACTCACCAATCAACATTGTTTTTGGCGAGTTAAATTAAGTGTAATATTACATTATACCACAAAAGAATCGATTATCTAATAAATGTGTGTTTCAAAAGGTCTATTTCCATGTTTTCAATACTTCTTCTAGTAAAAGATGTTTCTGTAGGAACACGTCTCCAAATACAAAATAAACGTCAATAGGAAAATTAGGTTCGCACCATGGAAAACCTTTCAGGAACACTTCTTTTCTGCACCATTGTTGGAGGGGGGGGGGGTTACTGTACCAGATCCAAGCATGAAATTTTATTTAGGGAAAGGGAAGCATTCAATTTATATAGACTTTTTTCAAAAGGAAAAACATTAAAAACAAACAAAAAAAATTTTTTTTAAGGGTTGGTAAAAACTCTTTCACTACCGAGTTAATGGCTATGTTGTTGTTTTGAGTAATGGCTACACTAAGCATACAACATTTTTATCATCACCGATCAATATAGCCAAATCAGCTCGACAGAGCCAGTGAGAATGGCTCGTGGTAGTGAATGAGTTGAGGGAATTCTGCAGAGAGAGAAACAATACTGCAATAAATGAGTACTCAAGAACTTTAAAACAAGTTCTCTGTTCAATAATTATGCATTGATATTTCCAAATAATAACACATACAAGAATAGAAAGTTACTGAATATGTTATTTACAAAAAAGGTTTAGTTCAGACATTTCCCCCTCACCATCATTAGAGTTCAGTCCTGATGAGGAATGTTTTGGAGTTGGAATGCAAAGATGTCAAGTTGCAAATGTTACACAGTAGGCATTTCCACCTTTAGATAGTACAACTAGCTGGCCTTGAACCCATGACCAAATGTTGGCGGTTACATTTTTTACCAATGCTTTAGCCAGGCCACTGGCAAGTTCAAGTCCACCCCATTTTACTATCCAAATATAGAAATGCCTACTGCAAACAAACATTAAAGCAGCCATCCTCAGGACTAAACTCTAATGATGGCAACAGGGAAAGATGTCTCAACCAAAGGTTTTGAAGATTCATAAACTACAAATATGAACAAGTATGAAATGCATAAATAATTACCTTCATGGAAAATTAAGAATATACTTTTTTTTTAGCAAACAATTTTATGGTTCAAACATTGTCTCACAATCATTCTCTGCTCTGAAACTAAGGTCAGTCCAGAAAGATTGATGGCAATGCATGGGAAAAGCTGCTGGTGAGCCAAATTAAAAAAAAAAAAAAAACTGATTTCTTGGTCCAGTAACCAATGTTTTTTTTGTTTTTTTTTTCTCACATTATCTATACCTGAGAGAAGTGAACAATAAAAAATTAGTTTCCATGATTTTTCTCTCTTATTATAAGAACTGACCTGCACCGAGCCATATCCCTGCAAAGGCAACACCAGGGGCTCACAGTTGCAGCAGTACTGGGTAACCAGGAGCTGTGATTTGCACCCCGTGTGTGGAGGACATGATACAACTGACACCTGACAGACAGACCACTCTACAAGAAGAAGTCAATAAAACCAACATATAACTCTGATCCAGGCTTAATTAAACTAGTAACTTAACAGCCTTTCCTTAGAGTAAAATAAAAAATCTCTTAAGTTATGAAATTCTAGGTTTCCACCACTGTCTTCAAATAATTTCTCTATCATCAGCTGTGGCAGTGCCACTGAGACTGCCAGATTTGCTTTATGTTACTGGTTCCTTAAATTTTGGTATTAAGAGGATGTCATATCCAGAAATAGAATGCTGAAAAAAATTAATGTCAGTATTTTGAGATCAGAAAAAAAGTGATAATTACCTAATTTCAAGAAAAGAATTTGAGTTTTGCTGATAATGCTTGAAAAACTCTTTATTTTCTGAAAACTCATTTCTATTCATTTAATTCTGATCATATTTCATCTCAAACCAGTAAAAAAATGCCTTTATTTTTGCATTATTTGATTTTTATATTTCAATGGTCTTTACTTGGGTAAATTTGGCAGCTAACAAGCTAGAGTTAGATTTTTAGTCATTTGGCATAATCCCATCCCCTGCAGTATGGTTTCTTCTTCTACCAGAGATAACTATGGCACAACACAACAACGGTCACTCCCTTGTCGTCAGGATTGTGACAGACTGGAACTTGATCCCGCAGTCCTAAAAAAGATTAAACAAACAGCCAGACACTTGAGAGGCTACTAGAGGCTTCGTTTTTGTCAGCTTACCAGGAGGAAGGCAGTTGATCATGTTCTGGAAATCAGACGCTTGCTTGCCAAACTGCAGGGTGTGCCAGGCTTGTACCAGTTTCTCTCCATCTTCTGATGGACTTTCTGCAGTGTAGCATGGATTTTCGGCAATGTCTTGTCTTACATCCTGGTGCAACTTGGGGGTCGATTTTTTCTTCAGCTTTCTGTCAAAGAAGAAGAAATAATAAAAGGCAGCTATTTTGAAATGTCTTAGAACTAGAATGTTGTTAACTATCGTAAGATAAATCAAACCCTCAAGCACTGAAAAAAAAAAAAAAACACCTGTAATTTAAACCTTCCAGCTGGTTATCTTTCTAAACAGTTCTTTAAAAGATTTTTACTGGTAAGGAATTTTCTTTAACAATTTCCATAAATACAAGGAATACTATATAAATTGTATTTTGATAATAATCTGTATTAATCATTTGAACAGAATTTACTTGGTGTCCATATACACTAGTAAAAACTAAAAGATTTATTAACATTAACCTATTCCAAACCGAACACCTGCAAACATGCTTAAAAATAGCAAAGTATACGTTTTGAGAAATATTGTGCTTAAGTTCAGCTGACATCAATGATTACAACAATCTAATCTTTAGTTACATGAAATTTTTAATAAAAAAAGACTGCTAAAAAGCAGAGCAATCCATGGGGTTTTTTCTTTTAACAATATACCACATATCCAAAAAGTGAGCAATAGAATTGAATTTTAAAAATGTTCTTTTGCCAAGCAGCAGTCAAAAATGAATGCCAACAAACCAATTATGAACAGATGTCGAAAGGCAAAGTGGTTACCTGATTTTTTTATTGAGAAGTGCAATCATTGAATGCCTGAATGTGAGAGCCTGTGCCTCATGAAGGTAAAACGCTGACTTAGATGAGCTAAAGGGAAGATGCTCCAGACACAGCAACTTACACACAGTGCTGTGCAGAGGAGATGAAGGAAAGTGCTGTAGCTGTTTGTACGCCCTTTCTAGAACCATTGGAATGTCATCAGCAGTAGAGAATTCTGAAAATAAAACCTTTCCTAATTAACTGCAATCCATAAAATGAAGATGATAATTAGCTGAGTATTCTTAGAAAACAAATTAGGCCAATAAACAGTACCCACTTAATCACAAGGCTCATCATTGTACTAGGTGGCCAAAAGCTGATTTCTGTTTTCATTTATACATATAAGCACTCAATAGTTTTTAGGAAGATTTCTTCTACTTTTCACTTTTTTTTTTGCAAAAAATATTTCTTTTATGAAAAGAACATCTAAAAAATGTACATCATTTTTTTCTGTTGTTAAAAAAAAAGCTAAAACAAAAGAGAGAAATTTGATTTACTGATTAATGGAGTGATATAGTATAGCTAAAACCAATCAACCTATTTATTATAAAATTACTGAAAACAAGAACATCATATTTAAATATTTAGCATTAAATATCAAGACTAAAGTTTCCAGAAAAGAAAAATCTTTAGAAAGATAAGGATGTAAAATAGCAATATGCCACACATACCTGAATAAAGTTAGCCATTCTGCTGTTTACTTAATACGCTGTATTATTTTTGAAACAGTAACTTCTGCCTCTTGATATACACTTTAGATGAAAAAACCTGACCAGCTCATAACTACCAGGAAATAAAATTATTTCTAGAATTTCATGACAAAAAAAATATACTTATTGTACATAAGACTACTTTATAGTTTTATTTCAAAGAAAAATGCTTTTGATTGATAGTCTGGCTAAATATCGGATGTTCCATAGGAGCTAATCTAGTGTCTTTTTATGCTAGATTGCTATGACAAGAAAGGAACTGAGGCTATTTGCTTAGTTACTGACTGAAGGTTTGTAATTTTATTTGACTATCATGGTTAACATGTAGATAAGAGTTGTTTGGTATAGTATATACAATTAAAACAGCAGTACACTGATTAAAACAGAAAGGAAAATATCCAGTCTCATTACTAACATTACAACTTTCATTGTATTTTTATAATTCTGTTTAAAATGTGTATGTACATCCCAATTAATGTGGATAACCTGACTTACTGTAATGAGTGCGTGTTTATATAACACAGATTTGACAGAGACAACAAATTTTGAAAGATCACCATTTTATTCTGGAATCATACACACAATGGGAAATATGAGTGAGGTTAATACTTAGTGGTGCATACATTCACCTTATGAGAGGCAGCCACAACAGGTTTGGCAGGCATCATTTTTGAGACAGAATATCTAGTCCTGAGAAGTGGATTTATGGAGATACTTTTGCAGGGGTCAATCAAGAATAGCCCACATGCTTAATGGAATCCTTGTCCAATGACTGGCCAGGCAACTGCAGAATTGTGATGTGATGTGGGGCACTATCTTTCATAAAATACTGCCATCTCTGGAAAGATTACCAGTGGCATAGATAGATAGTTAAATCCCTCCTGAAGAATGTTAATGTATTGAGCAGAAGTTAATGGTTTTTGCAGGCCACCAGCTAGCTATAACTGTCCAGTAGACCAAACTGCAACCCACACCATAACAGACAGACTGCCATATTGTTTCATGGGTAGCAAGCAGTTCAATAAAAACTACCATGCTAGACAATACCATGCCCCAAAATGACCACTGTTTGAAAACAGGGAAAACCTGGACCCATCAGAAAAATTAACTTAAAGCAGGCTAGGACAATAGTATGTGTTGCCTATTACAGTCAACAACTGTGGAGGAGGAAGGAAGTGGATCGTATGCTGTCCGATCATGCCCAATGGTGCTTGAGGACACCTACACAATGCAGCCATTTGTCAGGCACCCCTTTAAAGTCCAAAATTTCTATTGTTAGTTTTGAATGTCCCCAGATGCATGCATGTAGTTTGTCCAATTCAAGAGAAGCCATTAACAGCTGACAGAAAAATATCCACTTCTACCAACATCCATTGTCCAACTATGTGTCCCTCTCAAAGCCTACCAGTTCCCATGAACCCTCCATTTATTGCATGGCTGTCTGTAGGCTTTCTCCGACCTACCTGTTCCTTTTAGCTTAAATCAATGCTGATCATGTGACAGAAAAGGCCTATATAAAAGTCTCAATGGGTATTTATTTACTTATAAGTCTGTGGCATGCAAGCATGCACAAGAGCACTGTGCATAAAAAAGAAGTTCAATAATAATATAAACTATAATAATTACTGACATTAACTGTAAAGGAAAAACAAAACATCATAAGCATCTAGAGGTAAATCAATTTTAACACTTATGTCCAAAAGCCAGCATTTCACAGATTTTAAACATCAACTTTGCTGAACAAGTAGTCAACATATTTTCAGTAATACACCATATACTAAGAAAATAAACTGGCATATATCAACAATTTTCTAAAAGAGACTTCAAGTGATGAAAAAGAAACTGAAAATATGACATTACTGAATAAATGAAATTACCTTGAGCTTTTGATAAACCATCAGGCAAGTGCTCCACAACTTTTACTTTTGAGTAATCTGCTGTGATTTTTTTCTCTCTCCATTCTGCTTTCCAGTAATTACTTTCCTTTTCACTCCCTTCATCATCACTTACAGCTCTTACTATTTCTGTTTGACCTGAAAACATTGCTGAATAATCAAGAGAATTCTCCTCCATGTCATCTGCTCCCACTAACTTCTGAAAACATTTTACTGGTGACCCACTCTGTCTGATTGGGGTAAAACCTTCATCAACAGTGTCACTGGGCTCCAGAAGCCTGACAGGTGAAACATTAAACACTTTCCCAGGGATTATTTCCTCCCCTCGTTTTCTCTCTTTTGGCTCAGATTTTTTCAAAAATTGACGCAGACTCTTTTGATTTACAGTTCTGATCCGCCTTTTTGATTTAGATGCTGTTTTATTTTCCACATCAATTTCATCAAATATGTAGACATCAGCAACTGACTGAGATGATTGTTTGATACCAACCTCAGAATGCAAATTTTTGGAGTTTTTAGTATTAGACTGTCTTGTGTTTGCTTTTGACTTGGCACTTTTCTCCTCACATTCCCTGGTTTCTGCTTGTGGTAACCTTTTCTTCTGGAGTTTCTGAACAGGAGAACTACCAACACAGTTTTTACTTTGGCTCTCACCCACAGCTTTAGCAACAGAATTGGTGAGACCATCTTTAGCCTGAGATAAAGTACTTTTGTCAACTTTTCTTGGTCTTCCCCTGGTTTTCCCTGAGGTCTTGCTGCTAGCAGCTTCACACTTATCCTCTCTTTTCACAACAGAGTATTTTTCATGGTAATTATCAGCAGTTCTAGTAGTTTTTTCTGCCACATCATCATCAAACCCAGATACTGCATCTGTGAAAGGCTGAGTTGTCTCCACAATGCTATCACATTCCCGCTTAGTCTCTATTTCCTGGTCTACAATACCAATATGATTCACGGATTTACTTAGCACATTTGCTCGCGTGGTCTTTGTTTTAGTTTTTTTACCTGCACCTGGTGTCTTGGCACTTTGTGGTTTCTCACTTACTAACTTGCTCAAAGTCTTTATAGACTTGTCTTCGAATTCACCAATCAGTGACCTCTTGGCTGGTGGCAGGGACTTTTCTAAATTATCATTAGCATTGTTACTTCGATCTTTGAGCACATTCTTAGGGATGACAGCAGAGAGCTGTTTGGACTGTAGAGTCTTGACACTAAGTTGGAATTCATTATCATCATTGGTTGCATTCTGAGGTTTGACGGTGTTCACTTCTTTAACATTTTTCAACAAGACTCTATTTTCCTGTTCTTTTTGACCAAAAGCAGCATCACCATTATCATCATGAGGAGAAGAATGTTGAGTGGCTTTCTTCCTAGTTTTCCTTTTGGCAACACACTTTTTTGTGCACTTTTCCCCAGAAAGCTCCATAATTTTCTCTTTTTCTTTTGAAAATCCCTTTAAACTAACAATTTCCGGTGTGATATCTGGTGCAGCATGAATTCCAATCTTATCAAAATCAGTAGTTACTTTATGTGCACTAGATTTATTAGAGGTTAATTTGAAAATATTCTGGTGCGCACTCACTTGGCAAACATATAACTCTGTTTTAATAACCAACATCTCTGGAACATTCCACACACGCACAGAACAGGCAATGCTTGAGCCATTTTTAACATGCTCCATTACTTTCACAAAATCTCTCTCTTGTTGAGAGATTTTTGCATGAATTAATGATGACTTCAGAAAGCTTTGAGGACACTGTATGAGAAAGTTGAATTTTCTGATTTTAGTCTTCTTTTTTGAATCCAAAGATCGCTGGAGTCTGTCTAGCGCATGAGCTAGATTAGTTTCCAGGTGAGACTTTAACTGAGCCTGCTGCTGCTCCATCTTTAGAAGAAGACTGCCAGCCTCACGAAAATTACCAAGCATGTACTGCAGGTCACCAGCCATTGCCACACAGCATCTATACAAATACATAGCCAGTAAATCCTCACACCGGGAACACAGGCAGAACTGAACATGGTACAGACTTTCTGGCTCATGGATGATAAAAGTTGAACATTCCAAGTTGGCTGCCATATCAACTTTTTCACCACACACATTCAAACCCTCAAATCTTCTGGAGTTCTTCTCCTCTAATCCTTGGTTGAACGGACTTCCTTCAATAAAACCAAATGGATCGGGGGTTTCCACAAACAGATGTCCATTTTGGTGCCTCTCTGGTGTCTGTGCAGAATGGGGGCTTTCCGAAGAAGGGATCCTGTTTGACTGGTTGCTCTGAAGCAGAGAAATATCATCAGGAAAAGTGAGGATCATTTCAGCTTTCCTAATTGCCATCTTTGCATCATCAAGCTTCTCTGCCAAGAGACAAATTTGGGCTATGGCCAATTGAAATTCAGCAGTCCTGTAAAAATTAGAAAAAAGCTGGTAGTAAGAATTATTTTGACAAGTATGACCACAGATTAGTTTTGTAAAGACCCCCGAATAACACCTCCACAAATATACTGAACATTACAAGAGTGTTTATAAATCCATAAGCTGATGATTTTTCCTGTGTTACAGAGAAAGATCATGGAACCAGAATTCAAAAATGGAAGCCAGCCATAGAAAAATCAGTGCACATGTCATATCTACTTAATCTTTTTTTCACTGTCCAAACATTAATTGAAGTCTTTTAATTTACAAATCCTGCTAACATCTATTTTACACCATGATCCACAAAACTGCAAGTCTGAACACATGTAGCAATTTCTCTATCAGTATCATGCTTGCACTTCACAATGTTCTTTGACTGCTACAACATATTTCCTTGTCTAGTAGCCAGGCATGAATAAAAAACAAAGCTAAAGGGATCAGATAACAGAGTTCAGTTACTTCAGGGCTTTTAACAATTAGTTGAGTACACAAAAATATATGCAATAGCAAATAACTTCTACTATTTAAACAAATGTACACGGAAAATGGAATCAAACCATCTCTCTCACAAATCCTGAACATGTTATGCACATTTGATAAATTAAAAAAAACATTGATCCCACAAATGTGTATCACATCATGAAGCAGTGACAGATTTATTTTCTGAAAGTGTAAAAGTGTTTATTTCAAACATAAATTATTCAGCAGCTGATCACTAATGCACTCAAGGAAGCATGCAAAATTATCTAATCAATAAAGTGCACACTCCAATTATGTTCTATCCTAATTATATGTATAAATACCACCACCAAATCCTCTACCGCATCTCAAAATTCCTCCAAGAAAGTCATGCAATAGTGCACAGCTTTTAAGCTGGAAGTTGTTAAGTTTGCTGAAGAAAATGGCGGTAATATGGCTGTGAACAAGAAATACTGTATCAACAAAAAATGTGTTGGGACCAATGTAAAGCAAAGGATACATTACAAACTACGAAGAAAACCAAGGTAAATCAAGGCTGCAAAGCTAGGTGGACTAATATTGAAGAATACTTGCTAACCAACGTGCCACATTTCATGGATTTAGTAGTTACAGTTGAGACTAAAGTTCATACAAATTGCATCTGATAATCAGTGTATTTACATTTCTATTTTTCTTTTGCTGGTGTACAGTATTCACCATGATTTCCCTAGAGGCATGTACCATATCCAATCGGAGAACAGCTGGGCATGTCAGTCTAGTCATGAACCACAAATGTTGTACAACTTGAAATTGAGCTGAATTTCTGAATTAGAACGTGCAGTAATATCTTAAAATCAAATAAAGATGGATAAAATTGACTCATCAACTTTAAAAAGCTAATTTCTTTCAATACAGCATAAACGACACTGGATCACCTAAAGATCAATCTTACGCAACAACCAAAAATAGACATTGAGCTTTCAATTCCGACACCCCATTTATCTGGAAGATTGTCCCACAAACTAGTTAAATGTCATGCACAAACAGCTCATTAAAATTTGAGCTTGGAAGTACCACAGACAGCAACATGATGCAATGCAACAGTGTTATTAAGAATTTGAAAGTTTGGCTGATTACTGTAGCTGGTCTAGCCTCACCGTATACTCCAAAGACCTATCTATGAATGAAAGAAAAATGGAAAAAGTAGCCAATTCAATTTATACTTCAGACTTATTCTCCAAAAAATACAGTAATTGTGTAATGTGGATCACTCTTCATTTCCCATTCTAACCAAAGAAAATCATCACTTACACAGAAGTGATTGCATTTACTAAAAACTTTTAAACACCAAAATATAAAGGAAATAATAAAATACCTGGAGCTAAGTTAATTTTAAATTAATATAAAACTGAACAATGATTAATTTGTACAATTTTGTGATTCAAGGACATCATCTTATACCAAGTTAAAAAAAAAAAAAAACATCTTTCATAAGGATGCCATAATTGTTTTAACATCAACACTTTTTGGGCCATGCTGGCCAAACACCTCTGAAACAGGACAAGAGGCCATTTATCTTTGGATTGACTAGAGATGTAAAAGAAGCACCAGACCCACCATCGAGGCAGGCCCATGCCTTCAGACAATCTCAGCCCCTCCTTCAGGTAGCACTTGCACTCCCGCTCATCCCCAACATGGCAGTATAGCTGACCGAGATAAAGCAGGGACTGGAGAAGCTCATTCAGGACTTTCCATCGATCAAACAGATCTTCACGGCTTGGTCCAGCTACAAAGTAGATCAAACCACTAGGTAAACAGAAACAGGAGATCAACATCTTGCACATACTTTAAAACAATACTGCATGGAGAACAAACCAACCGATCTTAAAAAATATCGATTGTAAAAATTACAAAGACATTGCATTTAATAAGCTAAATCTATCTAAATTAAAACAGCATAAACATAATACACAAACTACACTGAAGAGTGGATTCTGACCTTGTGAACAGTAAGGAAATATTTTGGATAGCTGCAGCCATGGCTAAAAGTTTTGCATTACTAGAATTTAATCTGGTGAATTTGCACAATGTTACACTAGCATAATGCTTAAGTTTTCCACACACTAAAGGGAACCAACAAAATCGAGAAATGCATCAATTTTAGATCTAACAGTCCAATACATGATTTCTGAAAACACCTTTGTTCATTCTTCACAGGTAACAAATACTAAATAAAGATTAAAATATAATAATTGATAAAATACTAGCTGCCATTTCTAAGTTAGATTTAAAATTTAAAAAACAACAACAAACAACCCAAAATACAAAAACAAAGAATGTAGAACTCTCAGAAGCAAAAAATTACTAGAAATTATGAGATTTTAGATTCATTTCAAGAAATCTGCTTTTAGAAAGATCAATATATATACACCTATTCCTAGTTTATAAATTAGTGCCTAAATGAATGCAAAATATTTTTGACTCAAATTTTAGATTAAACTTTGAATTGCTTTCCAACAATTTTGAAAACTCGACTATTCACAAAGCATTTATAGTTATTATACAAGTATTCATACATTAAAATCTTACTAGATACATTGTAGGTGTTGCCCCCAGTTGTTAAAAAAATCTTGAAAGCAGTAATGTGTAGTGTTACCTTCATGAAAAGGAACCCCAGCAGAGATGATGCTCTTTCCAATGATACAATGAGTGATGTGTGTGTGCAGCTGAACAGCATTGTATGCCAGGTCCAGTGGGCTTTCCTTGGACCATGGCTTGGTTGGGCAGTCAGCTGATGCCATCAACAAACGAGAGAGCAAAAGTTTCCCAATGGCCTGTGCGAAATATGAAGACTTGGTTTTATTTAGCTGGAGAACCTCCGACTCCATCACTTTTTTCACCATCTGCAGACACTGGCTAATCTGGTAATAAAAACAAACTTATCATCAGAACCAACATTCACAGCATAGGTTAGGAAATGTTTGAAATTTTCACAGACCTCAAGATAAAAATAAAAAAATCCAGCCCTGAAGTTTAATGATGTTATATTAATAAAATTTTATCGAACATTTCCAGACAGCAGTTCCAACAGCTTATGTTGTTGCACTTTTGAAATGCATTTTCACTTAATCGCACGATATCACTCATGATATAGTTACTGCAGAAATTCTGAACTCTTGAAAACTAAACAGTACCCAGTGATTTATCAGAATGTCACAGGTAAAACAATTATCACCAACTGTCTTGAAGATTGATGTATGGACAAAACCAAGTTGGCGTGTATAAGAGGGACTGTGCTGTATTAAGACAATCTATAGAGGTAAAACTGCACCTGTTGTCCTTCTGCCATAAGCACTTCCACGAGTCTCAGCTGTCTGACGAGGTACTCCGGACCATGCACATTCACACTGCTGCTCTCTTCCTCTAGAAGATCCTTAGCTTCCATGTAACAGTCGGCACTTAAGAGACCCTCTGCAACTCTGCAGACAACAGTGTTTCTCATGTCTGCATTGCCATATTTTTTGGATATGCTCAAAGCTAAACTCAGTGCTCTTACTGAGGGCAAAAGCTGTTTGGAGTTTAAAAAAAAAAAGAGAGTTTGTTTAATAAAAAACAAAAATAATTTTCATTATCTACACAATAGAAATTTCACAGCAAATCTTACTCGCCTTTGGTTTAAATAAGTATTTGGTTTTATTGCTTGATGCCTCATCTTGCTAGCAACTGTTATTTTGCTTGGGAGAAAGATGGGTCTACAGATTTTGAAATCTATGATAAGCTGGATACAGATTTGGAACAAGAACAGAATCAGAGATGATTTTTTTTTGAAGTTAGTAAATTCTTCCAATTAACACCAACAGCTCATGATGATGGCTGTTTGTTTTATTGCCTTTAAAGCAAAAAAAAAAAAAAAAGACAACTTGTTGAAAATGAGAAATCAATCTTGACGAGTATTAAAATTAAATACTACCCAAGATTAAATCAAAGTACAGGAAGACCCCCGACTTATGTAAGGGTTACTTTCAGGCGACCCTTATGTAAGTCAAGTTTTACGCAAGTTGGAATCGCCTAGCATACATGTGTAAATATACAGTATGTGTGTTACAAAAAATGTAAATCGGACACTATACAGTTAATGAAAAACGGTCTACTTCTTTGTACAGTACAGTAATGTATATCACCTTTAATGAAAATAAAGAATTATAATATTAAAATCTGTAATGGGAGTTATTGTACATACCTTAAAATTAACATCATCCATGCTTCCTTGAAGTGGCATTTTAATTGTGATGGACGATGAATTTGATTGCTGTATGAGGAAGATGAAGGAGGAGATGCTGCAGCAGATAAATAAGTGGGGTTATCAGGGTCAATGATGGCAGGGGAGGAGGGGCCGGGCTGGGCAGGGTCAACCTGGTCAGTGGTAAAAGGTTCTGGTTGATCGATCTTCCTAACAAAATGATTGAGACGATTGTACAGTAGCCTTTTTCTCCTCTTCATATATCTCTTTGTAACAGGATAACACATCTTCCACCCTTCTTAGGATTTTTAAAAAGTGAGAGGTATCAGGATCCATTTTCTCAAATCGCAACATAGCCGCATCAATTTCACGGAAAGCAAGAGCCATTTTTGTTGTTATGAAGCTGCATGGCTCCTCCGAGGCTTCTTGGATCTTTGCTGCTTCCAATTCGATGAGATGTTCACTGGATAATTCTTTCCCATGAGATTCAATTAGCTCATCTGTCATTCTCATCAACTTCGAGATTGAGCTGCTCAGCAAGCCTCACTATCTTATCTGCCACTTCCTCATATGTCTGGTCCTTCTCAAATCCTTTAAATGCGTGCATGTACTGGGGACGCATTTCTTTCCACACACACAGTTTAAACAAGTCTCAGTTACCTCTGCCCATGCCTTTGCAATGTTGAGAATTGCATGATGTATATTGTACAACTTCCAAAAGTCATGTGGCATCTTATCGCCGTCCCCTGTAGCCTCCAGTGCCTGCTAGAAAGTAATGTGTAAATAATTTGCTTTAAAATTCACTATCATCCCCCTGCCAATCCATTGGCTGGATAAGTGAAGTTGTTTGGTGGCAGAAAAATGACTTTAACGTTTGGATGAAAATCATCCAGATGAGCAGGATGGCCAGGAGTATTGTCGATAACAAGCAAAATTTTGAATGGGATGTTATTTGCACTACAATATTTCTCAACTTCTTGGATAAAACAATGTATGATCCAGTCTTCAAATAGAGTAATAGTAATCCATGCTTTTGGATTTGAACGATAATGAATGGGAAGCATGTCCTTACCGATCCCTTTGAATGCACATGGGCTCTCGGAAGCAATGGTTTAAGTGTAAAGTCACCAGCTGCATTTGCCCCCAAATAAAAGCATTAGTCTATCCTTCGCTGCTTTGAACTTTGGCATTGTTTTCTCTTCCACTGAAATGTACATGCGGTTAGACAATTTTTTCCAAAAATAACCCCCCTTTTCTATTATTTCTTTCAACACAATGGGATACTTTACAGCTGCATTAACATCGCCACTAGCAGCCTCACCACTCACTTTAACATTATGAAAACCAGCACGAATTTTAAATCTATAAAACCAACCACTACTAGCCACAAAACATTTCAGAGTATTTGCCTGCTTTTCACTAATGTCTGTGTAAAGACTTAGTGCTTTTACCTGAATCGCATAAAGGCTTAATAATGGAACACGCCTTTGTATTTGGTCTTCCATCCACATGGTAAGCAATTTTTCCATTTCAAAGATAGCACCAGCATGCTGTTTCGTTATTATTGTAGACTTTAGAGGTGCAGATCCTTTCACATGTTCTTTAATGCGGACAGCATCTTTAACTATAGTATTCACTGTCGATACCAAAAAACCTAGTTCCCGTGCAATGGCTGATAAAGATCGCCCACCTTCATATTTCTTTATCATCTTTATCTTCATTTCTAAGTCTATTTTAGTGCATTTACGCGCAGGCTCAGCACTTTTACCACTACTTTGCCCCTTTCCAGTCATAATTAGGGTGAATAAATCACTAGAAAAGGAAAACTTTCGAAGAAAAACTGAGTGATGCATGAGATGCTTTATGCGTAGTGTCTAATGAGAGAGAGAGAGAATCACGTAATAGCATCACAAACTCCATGTAAGTTGAGGAAACAACTGCATAGCAACAGCAGCAGTGCTCTGCTAACAATGTAAATTTTGGGTTTATTGGAATTGTTTACGTAAGTTGAGTATTATACAACTCGGGGTCTTCCTGTACAGTATAGCAAAACTTTACCAGACATTTAAAAATAATGTGCATTCATTCTTACAATATAAAAATGCATTTCTAATATATTAAATGATGCTTTGATAGGGTCTTTGTACTAAATAATATGTAAGAGAGAGAGAGAGATGCAACTACAGAATAAAACTTTAAGAAATAGACTTTGCACTACTACTTTGACTAAAGATTACTCAAAAAGAAATATATAAATCAGAAAGAGAATTAGTTAAACACTACATTTGGCCATGATATAATTATATTAAAAAGAAAAAAAATCAAAATTATTTCAAGTAATGCAATAATTTTGGCCCCTCTGCATTCTGTTTCAGTTTACAAAGCAAAGCAAACATTAGCTATTCTGGTTTTTAATTATTCTTATGTATATCCAGTAAAAAAAAGAAAACCCAACTCTTATTTTAAGAATTTCTATCGTCTCATTTTAGAAAACTCCTGAACAGAAATTTAAATTTATAGGGACAAATATTTTTAGGTAAAGGATAACTATATTAACAACAGAAAATGTATTGCTTGTACTTTTCGTGATGCACTGTAGATGGAACCACAAAGCAAAAGGTGCTGTAACAGACTGTCAATATTAGTACACTGCTTCAGGTAATCATCAGTGATGCTCTCCTCCCAAAACTCCATGGCTTTGTCAAGCAGCTCCATAGCAGGAAGCTCAGCATGGATGGTAAACACAACTGCATCACAATTTTTCTCACCTGGCCTCTCAACATTTGTAGCTATCTGTCAATAAATAAAACCAATAACAACTATGGAGGGTTATTCACAAAACATGAAGCTCTAGCCAAACCAAAATGGCAACCTTTAAATTTGGAAAACTGCGTTTTTCTGGACATGACTAAATTCTGACTCAACCAATCGATGTTGAATAAATCAACAGAAAAACTGAGAATGCATTTACAACATGTATACTCAGTGTCTTATCTTAAGTGTACTTTCCACTAAGAAGCATTTGAACCAGACTTCTGTAAGAGATAAAATATAAAGATGAATGTATTTGAGCTTGGTTTACTATAGATGGTAGAAAACATTATACCAGGTATTTAAAAAAAGAAAGTTTAGTTAACAGTCCTAGGGCATTAAAAGTCTACATAATGGATTATCATTTGAAAGAAAAAACACTAACTAAACAATGCTCACCCATAAAACATAACACACCTTCAAAATTTGTCGTAATATATTCCAATTAGTTAGTTCACTACACATGCAAACATCTGAGACTAGCCATATGGGTATTTATCAATCTGTAAACTCATTGTTGGGGGTGTTGTAATCATAATTTTATTTCTAAACATTTTCAGCAATTTATTCTTAAACTTTGCTTTTAAAATGATTACTAATAGTATAAAAGTTATCTAAAAAACATTTTTTGAATGAAAAGGCAAACAAAAACAACTAATTTTAGATGTTAGTTTTTATTATCTCAAATAAAATTTCTAAGAGGAATTAATTCACTACAGTATAAAGTTATCTCCCCTATTAGAGAAAGAAAAAAATAATTGAGACAAACGAACCAGTTGACAGTCTTCCTCTTGCTTGTATACGTAAAGTAGTTGGTATGCTTGTGCGAGAAGGCAGAGTGTTTCACTACTTTCTTGGCTGTTTTCTTCAAGAAGACGAATAGTCTCCCACAGGCATTCTTTACCAGACCTGATTCAAACAAATTTTGAAAAATTATCTATATATCAGTCCTATGAATTATTGGGATACCAAACCTTTTTCTCCTGTTACTAACTTGGGATTTTCTCTTTTTCCTCTTTTTATTTTCACATTAACTTCATCTTAGGTATAAAAATTATGAAGACTGCTGTATGCAGATCATTACCTTATCAGCATCATTTCTATAAATTATAAACTAGACTGGTCACAAAACAGTTTTCAGGTACAGTACTCTGACAACAGCAACAATACCTCCAAATGTGAGACAGCCTTCTTCAGCCTTGGAAATACAGAGTCTACATGGCAGCCCAACATCTCTATCGCCGGTGTCCGGTTGTCCTGCAACCCTCATCCGACCTTCCTGGGTATACGCTATGATCGACAACTCTCCTTCGGAGAACATGTCCATAAGCTCTGTCAAACACTTCATTGCCGATCAAATCTTCTTCGTGTGTTAGGAGGCACCTCCTGGGGGTGGCATCCTGTAGAACTGAGACAAGTCTATATCGTGACACTACGCAGCTTAGCTGAATACGCAGGGCCGGGCTGGACACCCTGGTTGTCAGCCACTAACATCGGCAAGCTCAAAAGGGCACAACTAGATGTGCCTGGGCAATCACAGGCCACGTCCACACCACCCGTTGACGCACTTCTCACAGAGGCTCGACTCCCAACCCATGCTTCCCATTTCCACACCATATCTCTCCTCAAAGCAGATGAATTGGCAAATCTTCCCCCATCAGATGACCACAACAACCTCCTGAGTGAGTTGCCTTCCTCAAAGCAATTGGCTTCGTGCCAAAAAGTGGGCTTCGGCGACCATACTTTGTGACTGCAAGTCATTAGTCCAGGCGATAACCCTTATCCTACTGACCAAGTCGTCATCGACCTCCAAACAGCTGCTGCAGAGATTACGACGAATAAACAACTACTCGTTGTTTGAATACCGGGACACTGTGACATCATCGGCAATGAGCTCGCGGATAAGCAGGAAAAGCTGGGCTCCTGCTGACGCCGCTACTCGACGTGCAGTAATTCGGCGACAATGCCTCCCACTGCCCGTAACACACCCCCGACTAAAGGAAGTCTTCGCAAAGAAACCCAACGAGCGGGCAGAATCCGCCCTCTCCAAAGCCGATAGAACGGATCTCATCCGCTTCCGATGTGGCCACCATCCAGCACTATGGCGTTGGCTCCACCTGATTGGTAAAAGTGACGATGCTACCTGTCGACTGTGTGGTGAAGAGGAGGAGTCCGCGGAACACCTGTGGCTCCGATGTCCAGCCCTGTTGGTGGAGCGTCACCACTGCCACCCCAATGACAGTCTAGCGCTTCTGAGGATCATCCTCAGGCGCCTGTGGTGATTCAACAACAACATCTAAAATAAACTTTCAAAACTCACGATGGCTACCACTTAGTAGACTTTCGCGTTCCACACAAAGTTAATCTTCAATTGTTGATTCTAAAATCTTATTAATGACATTAAATCTACCCTAATAATTTAAAAACTTGAAGGAAAAAAAAGTAAACAAAACCTATTTGAAATCCTGGAAACACCAGCCAATGTTTCTGTACATTTCATTTGTAACAGATGTAACAATATAAGATGATCTGGTTGATGCTTACAAATTACCTTCCTAAGCAATTACACATTTATAGTACTGAAGAATGTTTACAACAAATATGATTTTGCAACATGCAAGCAAAACAAGATAAAAATGTAAATGTTTAATGAGAACCAGGTGCTTAATTAAAAAACAATCAAAAATATTGGCATTATTGAAAATTTATTACTTTGCCACTCGTTTATCCAGCAGAAAGCAATATGTTGTTTGAAATGGTGCTGCACCTTTGCTAAAAGTTATTACAAGTGGTGGCCCTGTTCTAGGACCAGCATTACTATGTGAATGATGATCTTCTAATAAATAAAATAAGTATGCTGACAATGTCATGTCAAATTCCAGCCAAGATTTAAATGTGTTAAATTAGATGAGTCACTAAGTAGCATAAATGTATTCAAGAGGGTCATGGTAATAAAAACAAACGGTACTACTGCTTGGCAGATGATTTGATTAACGTTAGTGATAAGAAAAATAATCTCCAGCAGATCCAGAAAAGTGTAGACAAAGTGGATAGAGCAAAACACAAGCCAGTTAAACTATTAGAATAAAAATATCAGACATTCTAGTTCCATTATCATCCAGACTATGTGCTCCAAACTCTGTAGCCTTATCTTATTAAAGATGTTAATAATCTGGAGAATAAAAGAACTTAGTCATTCTGTGACCAAATAGCAATAATTTAACTTCGGTCTTGCACATGAATCAAAGCTTGAGGGGAATCTATTAAAATGTAAGCATCATAGTAGGCTGAACATTTGTAAATGATTCTTTTTTCAGCAACCGATAACTATGTGGAAAAGTCTGTCTAAAAGAAATCAGGGTAACACATAAAACTACACTGAAAAGCTGGTTTAGAAGAATGGGGCAGTTTATATAAATTGCCATACTTCCTGTCCTCTAAAAGTATAAAGATTATCAAAATTCTTTTATTACTTATTTCAAAATTTGTGACAATTGAAACTATCACCTAGATTTTCACAGTTTTTTGTAGACTCAGTATTCACAATTATTTGACAGATACAGATTATCAGATTTACCTGGCTCCATGTAAGGATGCTATCCACTGAAGCTGTGCTAACTCAAGCAACAGGCATGCCCTCTTGGTTGGATCCTCTGTCAGATCAATAAGTTCAGTTAGGACCTTATGCTCACTTTCTACCCCAAACCTCCTAAAACAAAAACAAAGTAGTTTAGTCTAAAGAAAAAAAACAACAACAAATGATCAGATTCTGAGTAAAATTCTTCAGACAATAAACAATGAGTTTTCCTATCATTCAGAGAAACAAATGGCACAAACTTTTAGCAGGTGGACACCCAAACCTTGATAACTTCTAAACTTCCTAAGTTAATATACAGAATATCTACCCACTAGTAGGATTGAGGAAATTATTAAACATGTCTGCTACTAATAAGTCATTGCTTCACAGATTTTAATCCTCTTATATAACCTAACTGCTCATTTTCTATAATTTGAAAAGAAAGTATTTTGAAATAAAGCAGTTTACAATAGACAGCAGTCAATCTTTCTGTTCATTACTTTTACCTTGACTTTTTGAGTGTTTCCCATTCCTGATGTAGCACTGAGACCAGGTCAATGTTAGAAGTGGATAGAACCCCAGTCTTCTCTTTCTCAAGAAGAATTGTCCTTAGGTTCCTGATATCAAAGTCAAAAACAAATATGCATTCAAAATGATCTTTCCACTGTAACAGTTGGAAACTAAATCACTTGAAACAAAATAGTAATGAAATGAATAAGTAAACTTATATCTTTTTTTAAAATTGCAAACACCTTATAGATTACCAACAGAACTTCCTAAACAAAAAGGAAGAGACTTTACAAGTTTAGCCTGATCAGTTAACTGTCCATTTAAACTAGTAAGAAGTTTTTCTAATTTAGAACCAGGAAATCATATACCAATGAAATGACATGCTATCAAGACACTGCATCTAGAGAAAACTATTACATCACCACCAGAACAATCAGATTAAGCATATCCCACAAATACTTAAAGAGAGTAAAACAAATACAAAAAAATCTAATGAGAAGATCAACTCAAATCAAACCAAGTGATATAAATAATTTTTGAAATGAAAGTATTCCTCTGTAATATACTGAGTTGAGTTGAATGTTTACACAAAAACAAACTGTTCCTCCAATTATTTTTAGACTATAAAGAAAACAGTGTTTAGCTTTTGAATAATGCATTAAAACTGTCTAAAAATTAATATGTAAACATTGAAAGATGTCAATCTACAATTTAAAAAGTCAGAACATTCAAGCTAAATAGTCTTTTTTCATGATTATCTGGTCCTTAAAAAATAAATGGGTACTACTCCCACTGGCTTTAGAATACCATATACTATAGTATTGGGCAACAAGGCAGAGCTATTCAACTATTTTTTTTAAAGAGAAGCAGACTGGAAAAAAGATAGGTGAGCCAGAACCATTTTATTCTGCACATCTTTAACATAACAGTAATGTTAATATACTAAACAAATTTCACACAAATAATACTTTAATGGACAATGTATTAAATGCTCACAGGACACTGCAAACGGTATTTTTCAAAATAAAGTTACTACACATTTTAACACTACTAACTGATTGTTGTATTCGTCCCATATGATATCCTGACCATACAAATATTTTCCAATCAATATTTTAAAATTAATATAATTTTAAAAATACATAGAAAAACAACATTCTTCTATTAATAAATTAAAATTGAAAATCTAATGTTGGTATGAGTATATAATACAAAATGACTTTATACTTCAGAAATAATGAATAAAAGAAAGTGCACTGAAATAAAAAAAAAGACATACAAGGTTGTTCCAAAAACAATGACAATGGTCACAAATTCCAACTGCACTGGTCCTTCAACTTGATCAAGAAACCTGTCACCACATTGGTGACTCCAGCTGATTATAAAGCAATTAAATTAAGCAACTTTGGGAAATAAGTTTTTAAAATGTAAATTGGATGAGGAGGGAACTTATTTCAAAAGGAACTTAGTTTCTCCAAAGCAATTATGATCTTGTCTGTTTCCTGTAGTTCTAAATTGAGTGTTTAAGTGTCCAAGTAAAAAAAAAAAAAAAAACAACAACAACTTTCAATAAACTCATCAACCCGAATCACTTGAATACTTCTCTGCATTCTGATGAGATTATTTTAAAATACAATTATTTCATCTTATGGATCATAGAAGCTATTAGTGCTTTAGCTTTACTAAGCCAGTGAACACTAGTGCACACTAACAGATCATAATAATCTGCAGACATCGAAAGAGCCAATGCCAGAAACTTGATGCAGATAGGATAAAGTTTGTGATTGTGATCATTGCGTTCATGGTATCTTTCAGTTAATTACTGTGTTTGCAGCACAAAACACTTTAATGGATATTGCAATATGTGGACTGCTTCTGTGGTGCTAAACCACAGTGCCTCACTATCAGACAATTTACTCTCTGTCATTGAAGGAGTACCATCTGTAACTAAAGGACAATCTTTAGTCACATCAAGTCCATGCTCCTCAAAAAACACTTTTGGAAATAACCACATTGCTAGTGCAACTTTCCAACGAGAGTACAGCTAGCATTTCTTCATAACAATTCCCATTAAAAAACTGCACATACACACAGAGTTATGTCTGCACTTTCAGTGGACTCATCTACTGCAACTGACATAAAATCAGCTTTTTTCAGACCGACCAGAAGAGCATCAAAAGCTTCAGTTCTGCACATTGTAGAAGTATCTGAAAATGGGATTTTTTCAACTGATGAAACTAAACTTGATTTTATTTTTCCATCACTGACTACCCTGTCCAGAGCTGCCAGCACACACTGTTTAGTTTAGTAGTTTCAGAGTCTGTGATCAGCCCTTTTTCTTGCTGTTATCAAAGCCACACCAGGCTGCTGTGGCTTTCTCTTGCTGAGCACATCAGTAAGAAACCAGCACCTCTACTTCTGAGGTACTAAGTAAGCGCTGAGTCATCTGGATATGTAGTTCCAAAAGGTCTGTTTGGTTTTGAAATATGTTTAAGTAATTATTGATCTATTCATCATTGACTCTATAGTTTTCGCCATCAAGTTTTTTCTTTTCTTGTTAGCTAGTGTAGAATGTGTCATATTTATTGTCCATGGGCCATCCCTCTTTTCTACACATTTAAGATATAAAAAACCAACATCTAACTGCTTCTCATTGACAAATTAAGTTCCAATTTATAAAACTATTTTTAAATTATTTGGTTACTAATATTATGGTGGCAAGAAAAGCCTGAAATAACCATCTTATTTCTATGAATAACATATCAAAAAACTCCATCCTTATCTGGATCTGTTGCACAATGAAAAATATTATATTAATATAATGGATAATTGAAGTTTTATTGGTTGCACTGTCTAGGCATTGTACTTACTTATGGATCAGGTCTGGCTGATCTTTGCAGATATCTTGTTTGATTCGTAACCATATCTTCACTGCAATGCTAATGCTTTCTGGACCGTACTGCAGACAAGCAATGGCTGTGTCAAGAGCTGCCTGCCATTCATTGCATCTTTTCTGACTCTCTGCTAAATACTCATGAATTTTGATGAATGGTACCTGCATAAAGCACAAGTTAGAGCATTTATTTACTTTACAGATGTAAAAGTACAAAAGCAAATTTATTAAAAAGACAATGAAAACATTTGCTTTTCCCTTTGAAAATATACATCTTAGAAGTATGCTCCTTTATTTGTGATAATAAATAAAAATTGATAATCAGTTAACTGTCAGGTTTGTTGTTTTTGTTCAGCTTCTAGGTGTTAACTACATTTCTTTAGTCTTGTTAAACTTGTTAATACATTTTGCTTAAGCTTACTAAAGCAATGGATGCATATCATTGCCACATCTACTCAGTGTTATGAAATGGTTCAGTATATTGTAACTGGAACTTTTTTTTAAAGAATTCTCTCTTTTATAAATAGGGCTTCTAACATCTCTTGCATACACTGCGCAATTAGCTTCCCTTTGCATTTTTACCTTGCTGGAAATCGATAATTGTAAATTACAAATGGTTTACCTCCAGCATCATCTGCTGTTTCTTGGTAAAATCAGAAGTGCACCACAGCCAAAACCAAGGAATAGCAAGTTGGTAGAAATCAATGGCTTGCCGATGGAAATTCTGGCTGTAACAGAGGTGACCCAGCTTAATCATTGAATAGCCTAGAACAGAAAATAAAAGAAAATTACATAGCAGAACTTGGTGCACAAGCTATTTTCATGTGAGAAATGTTTTCAAGTCTTAGCAACAGCACAACTGCATTGCCCCCCCTTAGTATAGAGGCTGAAAACAATTATGATCACAAATATAAATGAATCCGGTCTACATCACTACACAACTTCAAAGCAATAAAATATAACAAAGGGCTGTTATAGGCATCTATTTTAGGACAAGGCTTAACAAACAACAATGTTTTTGTAAGTAAATGAGGGTTCTTAAAATGAATTGCACTAGTAATAATATTTCCACTAATTGCCTTAGAATTTTTTTCTTACTTACCACAAATGGATAAATTGCTATAATTGGTTTTGCTAATTGATAAACCACTTTTCATACTGATGTACATTGTACAGTCCTTGGCAGCTTCTAGGGATGCTTTCAAATGGCTTTCAAAAGAATCTAAAACAACAGATGAAGGAAATCTTTGACACTGGTTTGTGATCACACACACACACACGCACGCACGCACGCACACACACACACACGCACACACAAATTATAAAAGACAGTAACTATCATCACATTCTTAAGTAAATTTACATAGTAGTTTTAAAATCAAATATGCATTCTGCAGAAAAGTCAATCAAAAGTAGTAATAAAATAAAATTTGTTACATTTTTATCACATTAAACAGAGCATAAGTTAATTTCTGAAATGATAAAAGTCACTGAATTTGTAACTTAAAAATATCAAAATTGCTGATTAATGACATTTTCAGATATTGTACAGAGCTAATTATTATAACTTACTGTTTATTTACCAGTAATACAAATGAAATGCAGTTTCTATATTTGTTTTATAAGTAAAGCATTTGCTTTATGTCTATCTTAATGTCTCATCAAGATGCATATTGTTTAAATAATACACTAAAGTGTCTAGGGACATTTTGAAAGATTTCTTGTACAACTATTTACACTTACAATGGCCACTGTAGGTAGTGTCATTTGATCCTTAAACTGTCAAGTAATTTAACTGTATTATTGCTTCAATTGCTGCATGTGGTTCTCTGATGGAACTGTTACAAGTCAGTGCTACCTGAACAAAGTCATTAGATTCATTTTTATATTCTTTGTACAGTCATGGATGATAATGCAAGGATCTGTTATTCAATAGTTGTAAGCCACGTTCAAAGGGATAATATCCAATATCTTCCATGGCCTACTTGTTCCAATGATCTGACCGGACCTCATAGAACATCTGGAATGAGATCTATGGGTGGGGAATGAACAGTGACTACACATTTCTGGGACTATTAAGCTTGACAGAACAGTAGAACATAACTGCTACAAAACTGTCACACATTTGGTAAACAGATGTAGGTGTAATAATGTAATGCAAGTCCAAGGCAACCATACACATTACTAAGGATCATGTGACTTCAGTGTGTATGTAGTTGCTATTTGTCATCATCAAGACATCACTAAATTGATTGTGTGCAAGTGTTTTATTGAGAGTAGATACATACAATTTATATCATAATCCCTGTATCGTTTTGATCAATGTATTGCTTAAAAAAATATTTTTTTGAAATAAGAACTGTAACATAAGAGAACAAATTAAACTCTGAAGGACAACACTCCATAATAGACCAGTTATATTCAAGGACTAATTTATTTCCTCACTGATAATTTACTAGAATCGAACTATGTGGAGTCCAAATAAAATAAGGATCAAATAAAATTATTAAATCTAGAAAGATCATCTAAGTTACTTAATTAAAAAAAAAAAAAAAAAAAAGCAGGCCGTGCTGCTGCATGATAGTCAAGTGTACACTGAAGCTCACCTGCAAGAGCTGGATTTTATTAATCATTATTTAATTTGACTACATTTGCCATAATGTTTGAATAAAGTTATTCTCAGGAACAAACTAGTACTATCAAATGCTGATAAGCTTTCCCTTAAATGTTAGGTATAGTAGTGAAAGACTGCCACTTAATATCCTTTTTTGTTATTGGCAATACTGAAAGTAGTTTAATTTTGCCATAAACAGGAAAATGAACTGAAAGATTAATGTGTTAAAGCATAAATTTTTTACCATACTTTAAATTTTTTTTAAAATGTAATTTACTGATAAACATGACTGAAGCCCTCAAAACATCATCAATACTATTCTTTGTTTGTATTAGAGCAACTTGGCATGTTAACTAATAAATCTTCATAGCACTATATAGGTGCATCTCAAAAAATTAGAATATCGTGGAAGAGTTAATTTTTTTCCGTAATTTAATTCAAACAGTGAAACTTTCATATATTCTAGATTCATTACACACAAAGTGAAATATTTCAAGCCTTTTTTTGTTTTAATTTTGATGATTGCGGCTTACAGTTCATGAAAATCAAAAATTCACTATTTTAAAATATTAGAACACTTCATAAGATCAATAATAAAAAATGATTTATAATGTTGAAATGTCGAACTTCTGAAAAGTATGTTCATTTATGCACTCAATACTTGGTCGGGGCTCCTTTTGCACAAATCACTGCGTCAATGTGGCATGGCATGGAGGCGATCAGCCTGTGGCACTGCTGAGGTGTTATGGAAGCTCAGGTGCTTTGATAGCAGCCTTCAGCTCATCTGTATTGTTGCATCTGGTGTCTCTCATCTTTCTCTGGACAATACCGCACAGATTCTCTATGGGGTTCAGGTCAGGCGAGTTGGCTGGCCAATCAAGCACAGTAATACCATGGTCAGCAAAACAGTTACTAGTAGTTTTGGCACTGTAGGCATGTGCCAAGTTCTGCTGGAAAAGGAAATCAGCATCTCCATAAAGTTTGTCAGCAGATGGAAGCATGAAGTACTTTAAAATTTCCTGGTAGATGGCTGCGTTGACTTTGGACTTGATAAAACAGCGAACCAACACCAGCAGATGACATGGCACCCCAAATCATCACTGACTCTGTGGAAACTTCACACTGGACTTCAAGCAACTTGGATTCTGTGCCTCTCCACTCTTCCTCCAAACTGTGGGACCTTGATTTCCAAATGAAATGCAAAATTTACTTTCATCTGAAAAGAGGACTTTGGACCACTGAGCAACGGTCCAGTTCTTTTTCTCCTTAGCCCAGGTAAGACGCTTCTGACGTTGTCTCTGGTTCAGGACTGGCTTGACATTAGGAATGCGACATTTGTAGCCCATTTCCTGGACACGTCTGTGTGTGGTGGCTCTTGATGCACTGACTCCAGCCTCAGTCCACTCCTTGTGAAGCTCCCACAAGTTCTTGAATCGGCTTTGTTTGACAATTCTCTCAAGGCTGCAATCATCTCTTTTGCTTGTGCACCCTTTCCTACCACACTTTTCCCTTCCAGTCAACTTTCTATATGTTTTGATACAGCACTCTGCAAACAGCCAGTCCTTTCAGCAATGACCTTCTGTGGCTTACCCTCCTCGTGGAGGGTGTCAATGAGTGTCTTCTGGACAACTGTCAAGTCAGCAGTCTATCCCATGATTGTGGTTGTGTGTACTGAACCAGACTGAGAGATTCATGGTATTTATACTGCATAAATAATGATTTACTAAAACTCGAAATGGAATATTCTAATATTTTGAGATACATTTTTTCTATTTTTTTGGGCTGTAGACCGTAATTATCAAAATTAAAACAAAAGAAAATGCTTGAAACATTTTAGTTTACATGTAATGAGTCTAGAATATATACAATTTCCACTTTCTGAAATAACTGACAAAAAATATTGAACTCCACGATATTCTAATTTTCTGAGATGCACCTGTATACACACCACCACTTTATTCCTTTGGCATTTTACTAAAGCAAAATCATTCCAGTATCTTTAAATGTTTAGTCTAAAATATTTAACTTTGCTACCCAAAATAATTTTTTTTCTACAGGTAGTAATTGCTTACCTATTTTTTCTTGCTTCAGCAGGATGGAATACACCTCAAGCTGTAAAGCAAAACCCACCAAAAGGTATTTGTAAGTGGTTCTCTCATTGTCACTTCTGAAGGAACTGTCTTTCATTTTCAGCATACAAATCTGGGCATCCACCAAACTTATCACCACTTCCAAGATAGCAGTGCTTAGCTTGTTCAAACAGATGAATTCTAAAACTTGTAATTGCTCAAGGAAAAACTGGTAAACCTCTATACATAGAGGGAGATAGTGAAAAACACTGCTGCGTTTTTTCAGGCTAGATCTTAGATTCTCGTTTGCTGTGTTTAAAGATGCAAAAAGCGTTGTAATTTTGGTTATATTTTTCTCAGCATCTTCAGTCTCAAAACCCTTAAGTCCAATAGTGGCCTCACAGATAACGAAGATAGAATTTAAAAAATCCTTATCCTTTTCAGAATTTAATATGATAAAATTTTTTGTTGTCTCAAGCAGTGAAGAAAATTCTTGACCTAAGCAATACTGGGCAATATATCTGGCTAGTTGCACACATACATCTACAACAGAACAAAGGTTGTCAGACATATTTCCTGAAAATATTTGCATAATAGTTTGGAGGAGGTCTTCCCAAATATCAAACTGATTCAAAAGTATCAAAGAATGAGGATTTTTCAGTCTATTAAGAGTATTTTTTAATTTTTGAAAGCGAAGAAATGCAATATTTATCTTTATGCCTACTTTAAGCAGCCCATTTGGTTTTAATAATAGGATTTTTAAAGCTAAATGTCTTAGGTTTAATGTCAACAAACTGTGTGCAAAGTCTGCTTTTAGCTCTTCCTTAGCAGCAAGATTCCAAAGAATTGAATATGCATTGCTGACAATAACTGTTGCATCTTTTTTTGCAGCTAAGTCCTTCAGTTCAGTGTGCAAATTCCTTGCAACAGTGATTGTATATGACATATATTCAGTCTGAAAAAAAAAAAAAACAATTTTTTTTAAAAAAGACAACTGCAGAAGATAAACTATTCTTAATTTTTATTTCACTGGTGGCTATAGTGTTACTAGTTTGTTTTCATATTTCTTTATCATGTTCAGAATTCAGAGAGAAATGTCAATGGTCATTATGCTAACAAAGCAAAAACTGATGTCAGTTCTCATGAAAAGAAAACTTTCAAAAAAATTTCTAAGAGAGAAATAAGCAAGTCAGGGTGTGTGACAGAATACAAGGTTGGTGCTTCCTTCAGTGTTTTAACATTTCTTCCTGCCATCTACATTGTATCTTTAATACACTCAGTTTTTAAGAAAAGTAGTTTCCACAAATGTTTCTTTAAAAAAAGACAAAAAACACCTGCAGTTTTTAATCTGCATGCTAGATCATAAAAATATGTATCACCACCCATGCAAAACATGTACAGATTAGTTCTGCAGAAAATAAAAATGAAAGCAATTACATCAAACAAACAACAGGAAATGGAACCAATTCCTTAAAATTCAAAAATAAAATAAAATCTTTTTGCAACTTTAATTTGCTTTATAAAAGTATCGTGTTAATTATGCATATGGATTCATTGCATCTTTTTCTGGGTCTAAAAGTTGAATAGTAATTAAAGAATAAAAACAAGTTTCTTTTTTAAAATTGTTTTCAATCTCAAGAATTCTCTCCCCTTGTCTGTTGTAAATTTCAAGTCAGAACAGTACAGATGTAAGACCATTAGCTATACACTTCTGATAACACTTTTACATTTTGCTTACATTCAATAATTCATAGCAATTACTGCCTACCAAGTTGTTTCTTTTTCTCTATATATTTTATTATTATTATTAATTTTTGTAACCCCTCCCCCCCCGTTTTGGTGCTGGGGACTGTTTTGAAAAACATTTATAAAGTGTTTTTTTGGTGGTTTAATTTCAGACTAGTAGATGTATTTCCTATTTGCAAATTCCTGAACAAAACTGCACTGAAAAGACTTTTGCTTAGCACAGACAAGCATGCATGTGTAGCATTTCTGGTTGAGATTTCAATCACTAAGTGGCAGTAACCGGAATTTTTTTTTTTTTTTTAAAAAAGTATTACCTTTTCTGATAACTTGGCAAGCAGATGATACAAGCATTTTGAGACTGTCAGAGATTCATCCAATTTTCCATGAGACTGCAGATTCTTGTAATGACTGTAGCAGTTCACAATTGCTATTAATAGCTCCTTACTCAGGCCAGCTGACATAAGATGAGAAATGGAAGCGCAGAGAAATTTCACAGTAAAAACACTGTAAGAAATGCACTCCTTTGCTGTTAGATTGCCACCCTGAACTGGTGACAAGTAAATCTGAAGACAAAGAACAAGATGAAAACTTCAATAAGAATAGTGATTGATCCATGTATGAATGAATTTCACTTTACTACTACTCATACCAGATAGTATTTTTTAAGGTTTCCCCAACAATAAAGCTGTGGAAACATTTCAATGTAAGAACTAGAAAGGAAAAGAAAGTTCCTCCAGTAATATGATGCTAAAACACAGCTATGACTAACACCGTCCAATAGTAACAGCATCTAGACCAATGCAAAAAGATTTCATATGAATCTGGTTGCACTATGCTGTCAAAGCACAGAAAGCAGCAGCAGTTATACCTAAACAAACAGACAAATCCACCTCAATGATACCTAACCCTGAATACATCTATATTTTTGTATCAAAAATCTTTGCAGAGAAAACGCTGATCCCCACCATTTTGTTCACGTTTGCTTGGCGGGCAGATCATTAAATAATTTCATTATTACTAAACGTTTGAATTTAAAAGTTACTTCTTGAAACTCTCTACTGTCTTTGTTTTCCACAGCCCAACCCTCATTCACCAGTATCCTATGTTTACTTACCCTCCTCCGTCATTACTGAATTCTCCGTATAAGAGGTCAGTTGTTTTTTTTTTAACTCTACTCGTACGACCCGGGGTCGGCCAAGAAGCACAAGTTAGTACTAGTATTATGCTTAGTCAAAGATTGTCGTATCGCAAAGCATGCGTTTTTTTTGGGGGGGGTTGGAGCGACACGGACTCGCAATTAAAAAGGGTTATATTAATGAAAAACGTATCGTGCCTTACAGCCCTCGCCGACTCATGGCGTAGAGGTTTAATGGTGGTAGGTGGTGGTGCGTAGAGGGTTAATAGAGATAGGTTACGCATTTCTTCCACTTCTGTCCGCTAAGAGACAGAACAGACGGCTACTCCTGACATTCCAGCCTCACGGTGAAGGAACACCGCATAATTTTCGGGGGGGAGGGGGGGGAGGATTAACCGAACATACTCGCCTCCAGCTCATCGCCGAGTTCCTCTATGTTCTCCCCGAATTTTAGCGACTTCAGTAAACTCTCCGCATCAGGGGCCATGCTAAAGAAGAAATCGATTTAAGCAAGGACCTGACGCTCCAAAGCTATTTCAAAGATCGAGCATCGCGCACACCATCGGTTCCGCGATTTAACAGCCGTTGTGACTCAGTGGACGATTCGCGACAAAGTCCATGCATCATTTAAGGAACGAACAACAATTTCCAAATTTTAAAATGGCCGCCATTCGGTCCGCAGAAAAGATTTTTTTTAAAAAAAAGGGGGGTTCTCTATAATAAATCATACGTTTACTTTCCGAACGGCTTTCGAAATTATAAATTTTGTTTTAAACGATTTTTAAAAATTAAAAATCGTGTAAATTTTTAAAAAGTAAAAAAAAAACAAGCTTTTCTAGCCAATCGAGAAAGCAACGCTTCGTTGCTCCGTCGAGGCACTTGCTGAGTTCCGTTCTGATAGACAGACGTTCTTATGCCAGCTCGCTTCTCTACTGCCTGTCGTTGGCGTTATGGCTTTGATTGAGAATCTAGCAACTTCCTTGACCGAGAAAGTTGCCCTTAGCAGAACGCAGGCTGCTGATTTAGGGAGCATAAAGAAGTTGAACCTCTGGTAAGCTGCAAAGAGATTCCATTTTCCTGTTTTCCGTTCACCATGGAGATCCGATTGAGTCATCATCGCAATTCAACCTTCGTATTTCGCTGTTGAAGACAGAAATAAATAAACGGCAGCGATTCATAGACAGGAGACGGATTTCACTAGGAACTGCAAAGTCAAAGGTGCTGAAGTATGTAGGCAAACCCGACGACTACCTCTAGTCTAGTAGTGATGGTAATAGCAGCAGTACTGTACATAGCTGCCACTTACTGCTGCTGTAGAGATTAACACTTACTTTAGTAATCCCCTTTTTTAGCGATGATTTGTACAAAGAAAATATTGAGCTTCAGAAACTGGGGGTCAGATGAACGGGATTTTGAGTCACAAGATGTCACTTTAATAATGATTTATGGTTCCCACTATGCAGCCTGCTAAAAACAAGACTGCATCCAGAAGCACTGCATTTGAACAGTTTTGGTACATTTTCTTTCCACTTCAAGCCTTGAGAGTTTTGTCCATCAGCTTTTGAATTTTGGTCAGTTTAGTTCGCCATCTGGAGTTTTAAGATCACATTATCTTTGATGTTGATTAACAATTTTCACATTCCCATGATTTTTTGTTCTAAGTTTACTTGTGGCCAATTCAGGTTCTGAGCATCTTCATTTGTTACATCATATCATATACATGGCTAGCAATGGTCACTGCAAATAAAGCATTTCAATAATATGATGAAGTCTGTTTTATAATTTTTTCACATGTCCTAAGTCAAACAAACAATAATGGTTTTTAATTTGCATCTCTACTTTTTTTTTTTATACAATTTTTTTGTTTTGTCTTAGGTCCTCAGGTCTGTATGATGTCAGCCTAGTGAGAAAAATGCCTAACTTAGAAGTCTGTTCGTTAAGGTAAATATGGTGCATTAATGGATCCTTTTTTAAAAAACAACAAAAAAAATCTTTAACAATTACAAATTTAAAGAGGCTGATTCTTGTTATCTAAAATGCCATTATCACTGTTTTTCTTAATTTAATACATTTCAATTGTCCAGCTATATTGGGTTTGAATATCTTGCTAGACCACTCAGAATATAATTATTATTTCTTACCCACATTTCTTTTCAAAATTTTAAGAGTTCACTTTTGTGTTTTTGCCAGAAATTTAGGGCTGAAAGTGTTTAGGTGATTCAGTAAGGTCATTGCTATAAAAGAAATTGGCAGTAATAGATTTAATTTAAAATTTGACATTTAAAAAAAATGTACAGACCTTTATTACTGATATAAATTGACAAAACATAAGAAGCTAAACAAGTATTTTATTTGTCTGATTTAGGTTATAGATACTAAAGTTATTACTATTAGAGGAGTTTGAATGTCTCAAGATGTAAACTCCTAAAGACTTTTGCCATTATCATAAACAGTTGTTAGCCTATAAATGTGCTGCTTTATTTCATTCATTTCTATATATATATGTAATTTGCTTCAGTTTAAACTACATCAGTTCACTTGAAGACTTTAGTTTCTGTGAGAAACTACAAGAACTTTTCATTAGAGAGAATAAGATTGAAGATCTTTCAGAAATCTGCCACCTAGCGAAGCTACCCAATCTTCATACACTCTGGCTTGAAGGTAATCCCTGTGCTCAACAAGATGATGCTTATCGGGCAACTGTTTTAAAAGCTCTGCCAAACTTGAAGAAATTTGATAATATTGGTAAGATTCTCTCTTAAAAATTAAAAAAAAATATTTTTTTGCTATTTCTGTAGAAAAAAGATGTCAGTTTATTATTTTATAAACAGACAGTGTCAAAATAAGTTTTAAGGAAATGTGCAGTCAGTGTTGTTTAGTTTGACTCACTATGTTAATTGCCAAATCAATTATAAAAAACCCAAAAATCAAAATCAAAAATCTTTTGTTTACTTTATATTGTTTATGAAGGACTTTAGATAAAATAATGACACTGTTTAAATGGCAGTCAGTTTTCAAACTTTATTTTTCTGAAGTTTCTAGTTCTTTCTGGCTTCACAGTAGAATGAGTTGCCATATTTGAAATGTACAATTTTGAAGTGGAATTGTTATATTATATACAAAAGGACACCATAAATTGTTTTAGTAGTTTCATAACTGAATGGAGTTTTTGGAAATATTTTGTGAATTTCTAGTTTTAGATTAAAAGATGTACATCTAGAATTTGCTGCAATAAAGGCAAAGTGAAGATCCAAACAAGTTGAAAAAATGAACTAATTTCAATTTGATAAATCATCATCATAGTTTAGGAAAAAAAAAGAGGGGGCACAAAAGAAAACTGGATGTGATTTGCCTGAAGTGATAGAGTATGTGAACCAACTATTAGACAAGATTGGTTCAGGTATTAGTAGAAAATTGTTAAGATGTATAAAATCATTGTCTGGACTCAGGTGGTACAAGGTTAACAAGTGTAGCAACTGAATTAGCTTTCTTCTCTTGTCTTTATATGTGGACCGAGCCAGTTGTAGTATTATCATCTTTGTTAAGAAGAATTTACACTAGTTGACTCCAATTTTTAGTTTTCTTAACAAGGCAAGTTTGAATAAAAGTTCTAAACTTGTTATTTATCCCTGCTTGGCATTATTCTTTATATTAGGCATTTAAAGTTTGTTTTTTTCCCTACCTTAATACTGCTAGGAAGTTTGAATATAGGTGTAAGCAAAGGAAACACTGACTTTTCTAATGTAACTTGAAGGAATGAGTTAAGGGAAAATGTTAACCAAGATTTGTTTGTTTGTTTGTTTTTTTCTCAATTTTTCTTTTGGAGGAGCGAGAATAGGATGGTATGTGGTCATGTATTCTCACTTCAGAAATTAATTTTAATCTCTTTATATTTGAAATATAAACATTTCAATTATTATTGGTCTGTATTTTTAACTAATTTTGATTTCAACACAGTATGCAATTGCTATGAATACAGTTATGAATGCAGTCTGAATCTGGTTTCTGTTTCCCAATAACTTAGAAAGTCTTCCCACAATGCATTGCTACAAAACTCATGTTGGTAAAATGTTCTTCAAAAGTATATTTTCAATGCTAAGTAATTTTGCTCCTGTTTTTTTTTCTTGGCTAAGTTTTTTAGTGAGATTTTTTTATTTGAGCATTTTACTTTATTTGCCATATTGATTTGATAGCTAAACACTCAGAAGTAATCACTGATCAGAATCTAATCATGAATTTTTAGTGTTTTTTATGAGAAAGTTTTGTAAATTATCAGCAGATACAGATGCTGCATACACAGCTGCTTGAAGTGTAAATGTAATCACTTGCTCTCTTGTTCTGGAAATTATTTTGTTTTCAAATTGTTACATTAAAAATTTTTTGCATGTCTGCTGGAAATTTACAATCTACTTCTATCTTTCTCCCAGCCTCATCCAAAATCTGTTAAAGCATCTGGTGGCCTTGACCTTGTTTGTGATTGATTGTTTTTTTTTGCCTTTTGCAGTCGTTACACAAGAAGAGTTGGAAGAAGCCAAACAGAAGGGAAAGGATCTAAGTTTGCCTTGTGACAATAATAAAATTCCTGGTACACAACCTTCATCTTTGCCACATAGCTTTGATAACTGGAAAGATATCATCAGACATTCAATGGAAGAAGTCAAGTGAGTTAATTCATCTTTTACGTTTTACTGATGTTTTCCAAAGGTTGGTTGTATTAAGAAACAGTTGGCTTGTGAATTCTCTGGGTGTGAGGGTTTAAGATTGGTGATGCAGAATTGATTGATGGCTGAGCTGGTAGAGAGAGCAACTGTCTTTCTTATTTTTTAAAATTTTGCTATTTTAACTAGATTAATTTATAAATAAACAACTTTTATTGGGCTCTGAAATTTGATTTTCTTATGTTGATATTTTTTAGATAATTTATACTTTTGTTCAAAATATGCAATGAATCATTTGTAATTAATACAATAAATTGTGATATGTTATAATAATTGTAATGTATTTTATTATCATAGGATAACAAAGTAAACTGGCATAAATGCAACATTTTAGTTTTGTTTGTTTGTGTGTGTGTGTGTGCATGTATTTATTGACCTTTTTTCAACATCAGTATTTTCAAGAAAGGAACCTTTGAAATTTACTAGATAAAAAGTCTCCAAATCTCTCTGGTTTTGGTGCACATGTATTGTACATAAATTGTCTAAGCTCTCTTGCTGAACAATTATTTAATAATTTTAGGATACCAACATACAAACAATATTTTAATATTATACACACATAATATGGTTAATCAGTGTTCCTTTAAATACTTTTATTCAGAAATATGACTCCTGTTTTAAAAGGTTATCTGCCTTACCTGGTGTATTATTTACATTCTTATTTTTATTTTAATATGTCAGTTAATTCTGTTTTACTACTTATTACTTTTTTATTTGCTTTTAAAATAAAGAAATTATATATATTTATTTTAGGAGAAAATAGAAAAGTGAAAAATCTTTAGTGGTTGACTGAATTTTAAGGAATAATTTGTCAGCAGGATACATTTTTTAAAAGGGCTGTAATTATGAATATTGTTGATGGCTTCACGGTGGGCTTTTTTTAATAAAAAAGTATACAGTCGACCTCTGCGTAATCACGGCCCCAATTATTTGCGGAATTTTCCTTAGACCCTAACTAATAATTGTTCATGGAAACCCCCACATATTCGTGGAATCGCAAATATCTTCCTTGATTTTTAATGGCTTTTTTCGTGGCAATATATATTTTTCACACTTTTTAACACTAAATTATTAATAACAATATAATTTACTAATTTTGTAATATAAATACTAATGTAAATTCAGCAAAATATCAATATAAAATAAATGCTATTGGCTGGAGGTTTGAAAGTAGCCAATCCAAGAGTGTTATTCATTTCTCCTTGCTGCTGATTGGTGGCTGCCCACAAGGTGCTGTCTCAGGTAGATGCAGCCCAGCAGCCCTGCATCATCCCAGTTTACCATGTGTAGCTATCTCGAGTGTTTTGCCGAGTGTTTCTCTGAGTGTTATATTTTTTATTAAATTATTATTATATATTTACTTATATTTTACGCTATATTTTGACGTTTATAGGCATTTATAGGCATTTTAATGGACCATGTCCAATATTCGCGATTTTTCACTCTTCGCGGATGCTCTAGGAATACCGGGGGACAACTGTATTGTCAAAATAGAAGTCCTGTTTAATTTTATTCAAGAGGACTGAGAGCTCTACCAGCTGTACACATGGAATTCTAGAAGATAATTTTCTGATAATTACCTGCTGTTTTAAATGCCAGCCTTGCCATACTTCTCCAGCATCAGACAAAGGCAACCTCAGACTGATGATCTTGTTCAGCTAGATTTAAAGCTATACAGTAGTCTTCCCATTAAACGAAATAATGCATGCAGTCAGGTGAGAATTTTTGGGTACTGGTAAAATGAAGAAAATACAGTAAAGGCAAAATTAAGAAGACTCTAAAGTAAAAAAAAGGCATTTGCAGTAGTGTAGATTTAAGCCTATAAAATTTTTAAAAATATTTTATGCTGTACTCATTGGCTACATCTGAAGTTGGACTTGGAAGGCATGAGTGAGTATGTATGTTACTGAGCAGCCTGCTTCACACTTGTGCCATCTGTAGCTGGGAGTTACTCTAGGTCACTCTTATTCTTTGTGATGCAAGGATGGAACTTGAGCATGACATGCAGTTTTCTTTTATTGGCATTCAATGGTGGACATTTGTGTGGTTACTGCTGGGCTCAGTTGACAGCAAACTCGGTGATGGTGGTGGTAGGGCTGCAATGTCTGGAGCAGATAGTAATGAAGGGAAACTTGCTGGGAGGGAACTGCTTTGCAAATCTGCTTGGGAGAGGAATGTCAGAGACAACATTGGCATTTCTGATGATGGTCACTGGGATCATGGTAAAGTAGTTGATCTACTGCCTCTTGACCAAACATTTATGTTGCTTCTCCACAGCTATGCTGTGCAACTGTTGGAGGTGCTGGTAAAATGGGAGCAACTTATGGATGTCAGTTATAGCTATTGTAATTCACAAGGTTGACCAGGTGCACCCTTACCTGAGATAGCTTCATCTGGAGGATTACTTCCACATCTACATTCTTGTCAGCCTCTTGTTCCTCTTAGGGAGGGGTTCAAAGAAAGTATTGGCATCTAATGCAATCTCCTCATTGCTGAGGGTGCCCTAGCCAGCCAGGGTCAGTGGCGTTCATCTTTACTGTGGAGTTGACATAAGATTTTTTAAACATTGAAGATAAACAGTTCATGCGAACTCACAGTTACTATTGATGAGTTACTGGAAACGGTTAATCAGCATAGATTCTTCAGGCTTATAGAACTCCATTATTATCCAGAATTAACTAACTAGAATGATTGCTTAGGTTGTAGACATCTTAGATAACTGATGTTTTTAACATTACAAGTTTGCCCATGTAGCTACTGCTAAATTCAGTTAGAGAACAGCTTAATTGTTTATTTGGTTCCATATTGTGAGTATATTTCTATAGTGACAGATATGTGGTACAACTTAGTATGTAGTAACTGTTGTTAAGTTGTTAATGACAACACTATCAATAACCATGTTTTATTGCAGAGGTATATCAACCAAATTGTCTTTTTTTTTAGAATTAGAAAATTAAGGTAAATATAATGAAACATGTTTCACACACAATGATATGTTCTTGATGTTATGAGTTAAAAGACAGGAGGAATTACTAAGTGGTTTTTTTTTTGCTACATCTCTTTGTATAATGTCCACATTTTCTTTATTTTTTTTATTTTAGCAAAGTTCGAGAAGAACATGGTTTAGATCCACTGCCACTTAACAGCGTAATGCCAACAGAATTTCCCGAAAAGTTTGACCGAAGTCGAGTAAATATTTATCATACAATTTCACTTTGCTTTAATAAATTTCAGACTCAACAAACTTTTTAAACATCTAAACATTCTGCTTGTCACTGATGTTATTCATTTAAACTTTTGGCTTGTTTATTAAATATTTGACTGATAACAAACAAACATCTTACAGCCTATTTTAGGATGATGGGAAGAATATAACCATGCTTGCTCTCACACTAAAGAGACAAATGAAGCCAAGACTAATGTTGAGATGCTGAAGTTCAGTAAACTATTAAGAGATATATATACTATATTGGTTCTAATTGCTGCCTGGGTGCTTATTGAACTCATCAAAATTCGAAAGTTGGAAAGAGTTTGGAGGCAGTTGATTATTGGGGTAAAAAGAGTCAGTTTTCTGAAAACGATACTAAAGCCCTGCAAGAATCAGTGAAGCGGATAGCTTTCGTGCCTTTTTCACAACAGCAGAAGAGGATAGTTTTTGCCCATTTGCCACCATGCCAAGCATGACTGCCATTTTGTCTTCATACCTGGTTTTGACCAGGACTGTTTTCCTCTTGGAATTTTGTTACTTGGCATGTCAGAATAGACAGCTTTATCATCTGTGTTTCTGATAATGTCTGTGAATTATTCATGGCATTGTTGCATTCTAATGGTGTATTCTTGGAATATTTCCATCCTTTCCTCTTGGTGTTCGAGCAGTTTTTGTTTAACAGTTGTTTTGTCTTGTAAAGATGACAAACATTTCTGTGGCCAGCATAGATAAAAATTCTATTGTCTTAAGTTTAATCTGTTTCCTTGTTATTTGTATGCCATGATCATGATGTTTGGAAAACCAGTCAGTAAGTTGGTTGGTCTATTTCAGCATCTCAGAGTTTTTGACCAACCTCAGGTAGTTGCTTTCTCATCTTGTCTTGAGCAGATCCATAGTCAATTTCCCTTGTATCCACTCTTGAATTCACTTACTGACTTCACCAGATTTACTCACACCCTTACTCCATAAACTCCATAAGTGTTCAAACAGTTATCTGTCATAATCACTGATGTTTGCATTACTAAAATACAGAGCTTCACATGATTGGCGATATGGTAGTTACATAAATTACATACTCAAACAAGGAGCACTTTCAAAAGTATTACCAAACAAGATGTTATCCTGCAAACACTATGTGGACAAAGTAAATACAAAGGTAGGTTTGACAAACAATAAGCAAATATCATGAATAAAAAATCTCTGCTTATCACCGGCAAAGATGCTTCAGTGATGAAAAGTTTGAAGTAGGCTAACAGTGATTCAATCAATCATTGCTGATTTTCATTTATTATTTGTAAATGCAATACAATATTTATGGGCCAAAATATTTCCAAGGGGGAGTTGTCATCTATTGGGGATGAGCATTCATTGGAGTATGGGCAGCATTTAAAACCAATATAGTACTTATTGCAAAGAAACAAAAGTATGTTTTCAAATTATTTGAAAGAAATACAGACAAATTAGATTGAGAAACAATACATATTTAGCGTGTTCACTTATCTTACATTATGACTTGTCTTATTTTCTTTTAATTTGTAATTGTTCCAAATCTTATTGAAACAAATTAATGTTGGAAGAAATTATTTAATTATGCATCATGCTTAGATAAGAAAAAGATGGCAGCAGTTAAAGATTAATAATGATTGATTGATTCATTCATTCATTGTGGGCTAATGAAACAAAAAGAAAAGATTAGTTAGGGTTCCACAGTAACCTGATTTGTTTACTTGCCACTGGTCATATAATGGATGTTTGGATGTAGATTATCTCATTTATTTTGCTGATGATTACACAAGTGAAGAATTAAACAAAGTAGAAATAAAAGTTTCTGGTTTATGCTAAAATTTTGATTTATGCCATGGGCTCCACATCTTTTCTTCGCATATCAGGAGAAATCGGTAACTGCATTAACAACCATCAGGTTGTGTTGCTTTGTATTCCATGTTACTTGAAGAGACTCATTATTATACTAACCTGACTAACTAGCTGAAACAAACCACATACTCTGGCAAAACCCCTCAGGACTATCATTAGCTATGATTAGTGGTGTTTGCTTAGGTTGTTTATGAATGTGTTTGTTTTTATTATCAGCACCGGAGAAAACTTCACAAGTAGTGCATGCATCCTGGTGAGTTGGTGTTGGATTAATGAAGCTTAGTCGTGTCTGTCTGTCTGTCTGTCTACTGCTTTTTTATTTGACGTGATTATTGCACTTGATGATCACTGCAGTTGTTTCTTGGTGTGATTTCTATCCAGAGAGCTTCCCTTAGAACAGAACCTTGCTATAGCCCATATAATTTAGATATTTGATTAATTTTACTGATGACCATTTCAGGTACTTAGGTTTGTGGCTAAGAAATGTAATAAATACTTTAAATATTTTTCACACTTTAAGTTCTCAAATTGTGATGCAGGTCTTCCTCCCACTTCTGAGTGAAGCTTCTTGCTTCTTCAGTACTTCAAAATACTCAATGAAAAAATCTTCCATACTTTAAGAAAACTCAAATAATTAGCACTTTAAACTGAAAATTCTTCAAACCTTTAGTTATCAACAAGTCAAAATCTCATTTTACAGCTTTGAGGTAATGGCACAGTAAAATTGCAAGAATTGACTGGTATCATTTCTCAATGCAACGATAAATACAATGTTGGTTCGCAATGCCAACTTGGTAGAAATAGTTGGGAATCAGTAAGTGATAATAGTCTGCATGTCACAGTGATTTCCATTACTATCATCCTCATACTAGAGACAACAGAAATAGATTTTACTTTGAAAAATACCTTTAAAAAAAAAAACAACTTTATTTTAAGTTTAGCAAACAATTTTCTTTTTCTTGATCAAAATCACTTTCCTTGGAATGCGCTCAGCTCCCAAAGGATGGAAATAGCATCGGCCCCTGTCTGTTGTAGTGTCACTTTCTTGGTTTGGAAGCTTTATTTGGACTCTCTCTTGTGCCTGATTAATCTTTTTTCATAAGCAAGGTTGTATTTCAGTTAAAAAAAACATTTATTAGTGACTATTTCTTTACTTTTTTACAATGCATGTGTTCAAAAGTGTAGATTTGAGTTTCTTGTGTTCAAGATGCGCACAAATTGGGCAGGTTGTTCATTTTATTTTTTGAGATTTCTAGTATAAAAAACAACTGGGAGAACTGCGCTTATTCTCATGTTAAATAAAGGGCAAGTGTAAATGAAAGTTCAGGCAATAGAGAGAGGGAAATTAATTGCTATACTTGAGTGGTGACATGCTGTTAGCCCATACTTATTTGCTGAGGTCTTGGAGGTGGCAATATGTTTTCTAGTTTGAAGTGTCCCCTAACTGGCAATGACAGTTTAGTGGTTAGCCATGTGATTTGTAGATGTAATGTAAATAAGAGTAATAATTTCTGAATTCTGTACAGGTGTTTATTGGGAATGACTGCATTGCCTAATGAATGAACAAACAAAACATCTGTTCAAGATGTAATGCAGAACTGTTCATTTTGAAAAAAAAAAGAATGAATTAATCTGTGCGAATGCAGTCTTTATACCTATAGTTTAAACAGTGATTTCATCTAGTCGAGATATTTACCAAATATTAAAAAAAACAAATCATCTCCCCACCTCATTTAAATGTTTCCTTTCAGATAAACTCATTTCTAGCCATAAAATGTTGATATTTATTTTGCTAATAATATATTCAAGAACTCTAACCATTCAACAGTGATGTTTTTGTTGCTTTCATAACTAAAAGGCACTTGATGTGGTCAGTTGTAAGTTTGTAATGTGTGGAGGATGCCATGGCTCCCATCTTCACATGTTCAAGCAGGCTAATGGAGGGAAAGAATCTAACCCAATGTGGACAGGCTGGTACAGAAGAGTGAGCGAAAACCATACCGCTGGCTAAACAGCAAACATAGCAGCCCACATCAATTAGCTGTCCATTACTATAGTGCACACACTGTTAAACTGCTGTAATAATAGCAGCTGAACATGCTGACTCAGTGGATTTCACAAGGGAACTCAGATTGTAGAAGTTTTCTTATATAATATATGTGGATAGGCGGGAGTGCCAGGGAGCTTTTAAAACACCCATGCTACCTGATAATACTACACTGTTACTAAGAGAACCTGTCTCATGTCTCAATGCTTTGTTTGTAATTCCTCTGAATAATTGTAAATTTTTTTTGTTCTGAATTTTGCAACTTTTTTTTTATTATTATTTAGATATTGTGTGGTTGGAAAAAGAGATAAATAAAGCTGTAAATTCCAGTGTTTATCTTTAAGAATGTATTATGTATGCCTCATGCAGTTGGCAGGGTCAGCTGACTGGGAAATCACACCAGGTCTCTGTAGGCTGCTGCTTGTCACTCTAAACCACCCTCTGCTTGGCACTGGCTGGCGGCAACTAGACTATAACATGTCTGTCAGATAGAGCAAACATTAAATCTAAAAAAAAAAAGATTGTGGTAAAATAGAAAAATCTACAAGTAAAAAATACAACTAAATGAACTATACCTTAGTTCATTGTCAACATAGCATGAAAGAAAACAATTTGGGCACAAAGAAATCACAAAACAGGAAAATGGGAACAGTTCAAGGGGTGGGTGAAAGAATAAACACAGATGTGTAGATTTAAGGAGAAAGGTCATGGAGAGATGAGAATTTTATGATTATTCAAAAATGGGCTTCATATATTTGATAGATAGAGATTCTTGAAATTGAAACAAGATGTCAAGTATTTTGATGACATCCAAAACAAATTTGTGGTTTAAATTTAAAGAGATACTATTAGAAAGGGCTGCATTCTCTCTCTTGGACAAACCCCTTGTGGTTGCACCAGATTGTTTTCTTCATGTTTACACCCTTAAAAAATCAACATTGTACAAATTGCACAATGTGCAATCTTTCTAGGATAGAAATACTTAAATTATATTTTTTGAAATGCATGAGTATTATTATAAAATGGGATAGTTTTGTCCCATTTCATATAAATCTAATTTGATTTTTATTTTCTATAAAGCCTACAAAATTTTGTTTTGTTAATTTTGATAAAGTGCTGTTTATCTCCAAAATTGGTCTTTCCAAAACAACATTGATAAAAGTATATGTAAAATGTATTTACCTAAACTGACTAGGCAGTTAAAGATAATTCTACAAGTTACCTATTTTTGAAACTTAAAGTTTTGTTTTCAACTTGCAATAGAATTGGTTTGTTATTTCAGTTTAAGGATTGTATTCTGCCAGACAGATCACACATTTGTACAGTGCCACTCTTGTAAGGCTATCTACATGAGCAATATAATATGGAACGTGAATGGGAAGTTGATGTGACATTTGTCTATTAGAGGGAATTCAACCCTTTCTAATTGCATCTCATTTATGAAATATCTGAAGTCTATTTTGCCCAGACAACTTCCGTGCCTCATCAACTTTCTCCTTAAAACCGCATAGTTTTTGTTTGTCTCCCTTCCTCAACTCTAATATAAAGGAGGTACGATTATTCCTTTCTCTTTCCGGGTGTTTTTTTTCATGTTGACAATGCACTAAAGTATAGCTCAAGTTATTTGGTCATATTATTACTTTTATATTTGTTGAACTATAATTTTGTTCACCATCTCTGCTGACTTTGGTTCTCTCTACACCTTTACAATAGCAACGTGTGTTCATTTCTTAGACAAAATGCAAATATTGAGCTTTTTATTATGTGCTTTCCCTAGGTTTGTAAAGCATAAATAATAAGAAAAAATGTAATTTTTTAACATCACAATTATACAAAAAAAAGAGATTTTTTTGAATATGAGAATTAAAGCAACATCGAAGGATTGAAACTATCAAAGCAAAACATGGTAAAATAAGGGAATCTATCTGGGTCCAGACTCTTGAACTTATAATAAAAATTAGCTGTGTAGACCCTTGGCCTATAGGCTAGATATCATGGCAGTTTAGAATAATGGAAATGATTTTTAAAATTGTTGTTGTTTATAGGTGTTTTATATTTTTCAATGTATTTTTGTCATAATAATGTCATGACTATAAACCCACTGTTAGGCTGACATTTGTAGAACTTTCAGCTGCTCTCTGAATGATACTGTACATTATGTGCTGTGATGGTAGATTGATAGTATAAAATTTTAAATCGTCATCATTGGGATGTTGAGGTAAGTGAGACTGATGGTGGTCAGAGCTTTCATGTCTTGTGCCCTTTAGCTTCGTTAGCAGCCAAAATATATCACTTACAGTACTTAAAAACTGATTAGTGATTATCTTTCAATTTGTTTCAGAAACAATTGTCTAAATGGATATTTTTTACAAATAACTTTAAGAATAAAAAAAAATAGCAATTTTCTTGCACTTTTTACATTTTACTGTTGAATTTCATCTCATTTAACCAGCAACATTTTCTTTTACACTAGTTCAGCTTTAACCAAAAAGTATCGATATTTTCTTTCCCTGTGTCAGAACATAGCATGCAAAGCCTCCTTTATTAAAAAGATTGCTTGTTCACGGGCTTCTAGGTTAAATAAGTAGTTAATACAGACTAATGGAATTCTGTGAGACAGAGATTTTCATTTATATCAAAAAATAATCTGATATTATTATTATTACTGCTAGCAGATATTAGTAATGACATAGTTTTCTCATCAGTATGCTTTTCATAACTCCTGTCTGCCACCAAGTTGTTTGCTGGATATTCTTGGAACCAGATTGAACTTGACACACTATAATTAAAAAGGAAACTACCAGTTTCCTTAGTGTAAAGTTAGCATGTGTAGGGTATTGGCAGTACAGATATGGTGATTTTAGTTGTCAAGTCATATATATATATATTATATCTCTGCACTGCTTTGAAACTGTAAAAAACTGGTTTGGTCAGCTTATTTCTTCTTATGTTTATACTTCTATCAGGCATCGGAACACTTTCTTTACTATATTGTGGTCTTTTTGTAGTTTTTTTTTAAAATCATAATTCAATAGAATGTACCCTCCCTTGAAAAATTTGTCTAAAAAAATCATTAACATTTTTAAAACCATTATCAAATTAATTCATTTTTTTGTTCATAGATATGTTATCAAAACATTATTTAGGGATAGTTTTTTTTTTCTGCATAGTACTGAAATAAACATTACAAGTGGCCATCAGCAGTCTACTCTTCTCAACCAAGCAACTGATATTTATTTTCCAGAATGTCCACATCCTGCAAGCCATATTACTACTGGTCAAAGAGTTAGACCCTGAGAACCTGAGACTTGTACAGAATGTAATTACAAAGCGTCTTGATTACCAGGAGCATGCTTCATTTTGAAGTATAAAGAAATCTCAAACTTCAAAGACTGATATTTATGGAAACTGCTTGGTTTATAAGACATTTGTGTTTTTTCTAGTGATTTTTATTGCTTTTGTACTGACTGATACCTATCTCACAGGTGCCATTCTTAATCAGACCACAGCCTTTCTACAAATAGTTTTCGTGAAAAAATGGAAGACGGATGGAAGATCGGTGAATAACTGCAAAGACTTTACACAAATTTTAATAATAATAATAATAATAAATACATTTTGTTCATGATATAGAGCAAGTTCACTTGCTTTTTGTTTTCTAGTTAAATTGGAGAAAATGCAGAAAATTTTATTATCTTTACTGGCAATTAATCAAGTTTTTTTGTTAGTGAATGATACTATACAAGGAAGCATATGCCAGATTATAAAAAGAAAAAAATGTTTTATATAAAACTGTCTTAAAATCACACATTTTCATTCAAAATTATGAACTAATAAGAAAATTTGCTCACTCAAGATATTTTTTTTATATCAAATGATTGCTGTTCTTAGAACTGCTCATAAACAGAATTTGGTTTTTCATTGTAAGTCTATTTAGTCAAAATTGGGCTTCACAAATATCCAATAATTTGTTCTTTTATACCACTGAAGGAAGTTATTAAATCAAATTTATTTTTGCCTGTGATGAGTAATAATTATTTTTGATAAACCTTTTTGTATCTTCCTGTCAGGTTTTTTTTAGCTAAGCACAATTTTACTGATATTGTTACAGAAGTTCTAATCTCGCCCCACACACACAAGAGAAGTTAATCACTTTTTGTTCAGATTAAGAACAAAACTTGTATTACATCCCATTTCAACAATCTGGTGCCGTCAGCCAGGTTTGAATTCCATATAGGGCTACATTCAGGTTTTTTTTCTTTTTTAAAATTCTCTACATGGATAATCTTGTTATAGGTAGGCATTTCCTGTTTGTTTTATTTCTTCCATGTAGTTTAGGGATTTGGTTTAAATTGATTACAATACAAACACTGGAATTGTTAACACGTTTTATTTTGCTTCATTTTCTTAAAATAAAGGATCTACCTAAAAGTGGGTTGGTCAGTCATGTGATTTATGTTGTTACTCCAGTCAAATTTAACTTGTTGGTGTTTGAAAAAATTAAATATGAATTATGACTGAAAGATTTGACATGTGTGTCATTAGTTTTCAGCTGATTTCCACAGATTTTCAGTGTTTTTTTTTTAAAGAAAACTATTGTACTGAAGTTATCTTCATTATTATCAATCAACAAATACCTAGTATTAATTATTGTTAAAAAAAGTTTCAAATATTGATATTTTTTGTTAATTACCAAAAAATTCATTTATTGTTGTAATCAGCATTTAGCATTTTAACAAAATTCTGGAGATCTAATGCAACTTGGGTTAGCTGGGTTACCAAATGAACATGATCTCAATGTGTTTTTGCTGACACACCTGTGATAGGTGTAGGAACTGCCCAAGTTTGAAGGAGATATGCAAACTTTCAAATCATTTACTTTAAGAATACAACTGTTATTTTAAAAATATGAGCAGTTTGTTTTACATTAAAATGTAGCAAGCCAGTATTTGGTAGTTTTAGCTAAGAAATGATTAAAATAACTGTTGAAGCATCTGAGATTCTAATAACTGATGTGACAGTAAAGTAGGAATAGCAAAACATAGTGGAAACTAAAGTTTGTGGGGAAAATGTATGGATTAAACAGGTGTGTAATCCAATGTGCACCTGATAAAAGAAATGTGTTCAACACTAATAAAAAAATAATGCTAGACACTTTCAATAGCTGGTTGGAATGTCGTCAGTGTATTAGTAAGGTTTATGGTTGTGCATTACAATGTAGATTATCACATTGTAGAAAATAAATCAAATTACTTTCAGTTACTGACTGTTAGAACATTTATATTTAAGATTGAATTAAGAAAATTATTAACACGATTATTTTTAATGATTTGTGACTTGACTGGCATTGCATATCTTTAAGGTGTCAACTTGGGACTGGCTTTGTACTTGCATTTATTTTATACTCTGCACACATTTTTCTCTGGCATACTAGTTTTTACCTACTGTTCATACAAAAACTTCGGGTATTTCTCTTTCTGTGTACGCACATTGTTCTACAGCATTATATTTTTACCTACTGTTCATTTGTAAAGAACAGATTTTTAGGGATCTTCAAAAATGCTCTTAAACAGAGTTAATTAAATATTTTTAAAATATAAATACAGAAATGTTGTATTCCATTTACATTGATTATAATCATCTTATAGAAGTTCAAACAGAGCCCGATGCCAACATTTTAGAATTTCAAATTATATACTGGCAGTTGACTTGTGGCCCAGTGTTATTACTTCCATTTCACTTGTAACAAAATATTTACGATATATTCATAAGTCTGATTTGATTTGATTTTTTGCTAACCAACATCTGGAAGCTGAACGGAAATCTGCAATTACTCCACTCGCACCTGATTTTGATACCATTGCAGCTGGAAATGTTAATGCCCAGCACTGAGCCACATAAAGCAGTTACTGTGAGGAATGTGGTTTAATTGACTGTTTATTAATTACTCCTGCAATATTTATTTTCCTAAACAACAATAAATAAAGTATTAATATTTAATTTGTTTCATACTATTGATTAATGTATGCTATTAATACTTTGCTTTTGATTTGCATCCTGCAGCAAGGAATAAAATTAACAGTAATTCTAAGGGAAATTGCCTCCATAGCTGCAATATGTAAGCAATATATATAAGGGTTAAAGTCAGATTCTTCTTTAATAATGTCGCCTGCTGTAAACATTAGGTTAAAAGAGGTTTTTTTATCCCATATTTTATGCACTTACCGGCACAAAGCAAGAGTTAGGAAATCCTTTTAAGAAAGTTATTTATCATCAAAATTTCCTCCCCTCTGCTTGACAGATTATTTTATTGGTTCATCCACAATTATGGCTGCCAGCATATATTTTCTTATTTGTGTGTCTTATATTTCCTGTCAAGCTCCTCTTGTTCACTTATACTGGTGGAGATTGCCATCAAAGGAACTTATCATGTACAAGGTTGTAACAGAGTATGCTGGAAGAAACAAGACATATCTGTGATGATCTTTTCTATGTTGTAAGTTTATTTTTAAAGAAATGAACTCTTTTATAAAAAGGCTGCTGAACTGTATTGGGCATAAAAAAATTGTTTAACATTTTCATTTTTCATCACAATACTGAAGTTACAAAAACACTTCAGTACTGGCTTGTAGAATGTATGTCCATGCCTTATTTATCAAGCTGTCTTGTCTTTTATGTCTGTTGATGCCAATCTCGTGTAAGTATTTTCAAAATAAAAATGTCAAATTTTTGTTTTAGTTTTCATTTTCTTCACCTGCTTAGTCATGAATGATGGAACAGATTCCCATTGTCCAGAAAAATTACCAATTAAAAACATTTCGAAGAACCGGAGCTGTCGTGTACAAAGTTATCCATAGATCAGTGTAGGTAATAAATTCCAAAGACTGTCAGTGTTGCATAACGATACTCAACCGTAAAGAAGTCGACCGATACGAGCCGCGGTCGCTCGTTGAATCCCCTTTCTTTATTCGATATATATATTTTGGCACGTCGATATTTAATAATAATACGACTTACGGACTTTTTTTCCTCATCTTAAATTCAAGGTTTTTTCTTGAAATTGCAGTAATAATAAACAAACAAATAGACAATTTATTTTAAAAAATGTGCCCCCAAAATTATTGGTTATAGATAAACCCAAATGTCAAAAAAAAAAAAAAAAGGCTGTGACATGCATTTAAATAATAAAGGAAAGTAAATAAATTTTAAAATTATGGAAATCACCTCTACACTAGAGATCTTACAAAAGCCATGATGGCTTCCTACCTCATTAAAAATAACAACTGAGGGCATAAAACTACACTTGTATTTAATGGCGGTAAAGGCTTCATAACGAAAACAAGCAAAATTAATGCAGTTTATTTTTTTAAAAGAATTACTAGATGCTCTTGGGTCATTGAAAAAAGAAAAGATAGATTACCCCAAAACAAACAGTTGAATAAAGAATGTAATTGGAGTCTTCTGCCCACAACATTTAGCATGGCAAATCTTGGTAATTTATTTAAAATTTTCAGTTGTACAAAAAAAATGATGAATTAGTTTTGAGTTGTAATCACCTTTTAACCCTTTGAAACAACAGGTATAAAATACTGGAGTGAAACATCATCGTGTAAGAGAAGTAGATGTATCATGCGGTGATCAACAATATCTGAAAGTAAAGGAGAGAGAACTTGAAAATTTCAGAAGAGAAATATTTCAATTTGTTAAGGATCTTTATGAAGAAAGAAAAGTAAAACAAAGCACCATTAGATTCTTGATGACTTAAATTATTACACTGGATACCAAACCAGAAAAAAAAAAAAAAACATTGGAATTATGGAAACAAGAAAACTGGATATAAAAATCAAATAAGTGATAGAATCACATCTTGTGTTAAAATGGCTCCATAGTACAGTTGTGTGTTGGCATAAGACACTGATTGATTATCATGAAAGCAATCAGAAAGTGACACACCCGCAGGATGACTCTAAAAACATAGGCAGTGATATCATGTCATTATAGTGCACTGAATACTATGATACTATGGCTCCTGGGAAGGAAATATCACAACAAGCACAGAAATTAAAGTCTTAGCTAGTGAGGCTACAACATGTGGCAGGCTGCAGCCTGAGTTGTTTCAGGAGCTGCCACATGCAATACTGGTACCATTGACAACAGACCTCAAGATGTTCTCTCTACATGTGACCCAGTAGAAGAAAAACAATTATATCTTCTGACAAGGGTTTTCATGAAATCATAATAAATGGTAATACATTCTAGCTTTAGCCACTTTATAATAACTAAAATCAGACATTGATGTTACTTGAAAAACATTTAAAATACAATATAAATACACACACAAGAAAGATCAAGGTTGAGTTTCACTTTCTTAATGTGATGGTTTGGCCTGCCTGTTGAAACTGATCTTCTAATCTGGATCAAGATGAAAGTGCTACATGCATATCAGGTGTGCTGCTGGGTGTTTCCTCTTCTTAACCTTGTTAAAGTAAAAAAATCCCCGTTTGCAAATGTAGGTTGTTAACAGCAACAGCAGCAAAACAAATTTGCCAGATCAGACTGTTTTTCTATCAGAAAAATGTTAATCTATTTCCTGAGGTTGTACATCCTTGAAAGCACCCTACCCTATAACAGCCATAGTACTTCAGCAAATGAGTATGCTCTGATCTCATTTCTGAGCATAACACTTTAAAAATCCCGCTGTTCGTTGAGCTTCCTTTAACGTACTAACAGCTTTCAGTACAGCCATAAGATCAGGGTAAATACATTAAGGTGCCAAGCTTTGTGGTGAATGAAATAGTGATCCTAAAAAAACACCAGATTTGTGCCCTATCATTTAAAGTAGCTGGCCAACTAAGAACCTGCACAGGTAACTTTAATTTCTGCTGCTAACTTTGAAAATATTCAAGAAGCTTATCAATGAGTTTCCCATGTTTTGTTTCTAAACATCTTTTTAATTTTTGATGGTTTTAAACTTTCATTTGCAAATGCCTTACTACAAGTAACACATTGGGGCTTTGGACCTTTGTTTGCATTAACACAATTGATGAGAACACATTTCAAAAAAGCATCACTGTACTGCCTCATCCATGATTTGGTCTTCTTCTTAGTAGGTGTTTCAGATGAGGCTGACATGGTATATGTCCATCTGCTATTACCTGAACACTTTTCTTTTGCAGATACAGGTATAGACTGGTTTAATGGTGTGTTCCCCAGCTGGCTTTTTTTGTATTAAAAAACCCCCATCTTTCAGGATTAAACTTTGATGATGAAACCTTGCAACAAGAATCTTCATGGCATCATGCAAAGCAGGTCTTGTTAGATGGTTACATTCAAAACACATCCTGGACCATAGACCAGATTGACGTCTCTGACTTGAAGGTAGAAAAAATGCATGCTGCTGCCCTCCCACAAAATGGATTGTAGTGTGTGTGTGACCACTTTAGTACTCCATGTCCACATTGATATGTCTGCGCAAAGCAATGTCTTACCAGAAATAAGTAACCCATCTGACATTAAAATAATTATGATGTTATTTTTAAAATATAATTAAAGACATTTTAAGAGAGAGGTCAACATATTTTAAATTTGCAAGCAAACCAGCAACCCTGTCCCAAGCCACAATCTGTACTTTGCTCCACATGATAGATGATCATCCAGCAGAGATGACCTAGCTGCTAGTATGAGTGTTAACATTTCTTTAAGAACAGTAAGATACACACTAGTGCAGTGGTCTCAATGAATATGTAGCAGCTGCCCGAAAACATTTGCTGAGTAGAGGAAACTAACTGGCAAGGGTAAAATGGACAGAAAAGTAAAATAATGGGAGGACCAAATCTGGAAGGTGAGTCAAAGTTTGAACTGTTCGGCAATGTTCAATAGCAGTCAGTGTACAACAGCTACAGTGAAGCATTTGGTGGGGGTGTGTGTGTGTGTGTGTGTGTGGGGGGGGTGATGTGGCTGTATATTAGCCAAAGGTGTAGGAAATTTGTACAAAATTAAAGCTTTACTGTCTGCTGACAGGTACAGCCAGGCTCTCATCCATCATGCTATTCTCTAAGAAAAACATTTCAATGGATGGGGATTCATTTTCCAACATGATAATTACCCCAAGCATTCAGCCAATGTGGAAAAGAAACATCTGGAATGTAGAGGTTGATGAAACATTCAGAAAGATGCCTTGGCTTAACAAAGTAATATGAACATCAGTGAGGGTTATATGGCTACCTGGAAAGTCAAATGTCAACCAGACACCTTGAATTGTGAAAAGTACTAATAGGATATTTGAAACAATGTTCCACACTCATCAATTGATAACCTGTATGGGAACATGAAAATAAAGATGTCATGCTTTATATAAACCAAACAGCTCACATACAAAATACTAATGCACTGTGTATGCATTTTATATATTTCTCAGTTGCAATTACTCATTATTTGTGTATATCCTGTATATTTCCAATGTTGTATATATATTTGCTTATTCTATGAAAGAAAGATGCTTATAATTTAGAATTACAAGGAGACAGCCTTAAATAAGCCCTGATGACTTCCTATGTCTACACATTGTTAATATTCAATTGCTGGCGAAAGCAATGGAAATGTTTGAGAATAGTTATCCTCTTTGCCAAATATGTAGGATGTAACCATTTAGTGGCACAAGACAGGATACTTGACACATTTTTCACAGGGGAAAGAACTTCCAGCACTTTGATATTAAGAAACATCCCCTCATTGCTTGTAGACAATTTAATGTCAGCATTATCTATTAAAACAAAAATTAAAAAAAAAAAAAAAAAAACATAGCAACCAACATGTCATCATTTCAAGACCACAGAATAATCCAAAATTTAAAATATCTACTGCACTTCAAACAATCCTCAAGACCAAACACTGATGATGTTGACAAGGAATAAGTTACTACTGCTAAGGTGAAGGTATATACCAAAGATATTCCTCTATTTTCTGTAAACAACATATCACAAATAACTTCTTGTTCTTATATAGTGGTGCTTGCTTTTTGATTCACCTGGAAATGGCATGCTATTTGACTGTCACCTAAGCAATACACTTACATACAGGGATTATAATCACTGTAAATGAGGTAAATGACATTGGAAATGTTCAAGATAAAACTAAAGTAGTGAATTTTCCCATCAGTTTAAGCTGCTGGTAAAGATTCATAGCATATCCATTTAGAAATTAATGTCACTCTCTCTCTCTCTCTCTGAGAGACAGCATTGTATTAGGTTGTTACATAAGTTTTGTCAGTTCTTTTTACTGCAACAATGAGACTTCATATCATTGCTGAATGTGAAGTTTATTAATCATAGTTAATTCCATTACAATCAATACACTTCTGCCAATGAGTTACAAGCACATTTATATCATTTTGAAAAAAATCTAGATTTCTTGAGTCGATAGACTGTTGGAAGGCAGTTTCAATTGCTGTTTGGTTGAAGGAGGATTTCATTCAGAGGAAGCTGTTGAGTTGTTTGAAAAGGAGGTAGTCTGTGGGAGAAAGGTCTGGTGAATAGGCTGGGTGAGGGAGAACTTTGTACCCCAACATGTTCAGTTTCTGAAGAGTCACTTCTGCAAAATGAGGACAAGCATTGATGTGGAGCAGGATGGGCCTCTTTGATTCACCAATGGCAGCTGTTGTTTGGAGAGTTTCTGATAAACAACATTTAATTCACGACAGTACCTTTCAACTGTGGTGGTTTCGCCAAGTTGTAAGTAGTGGATGACACCAGTTGCAGTCCACCAGACAGCAACCATGATCTTCTTTGGATGGAGGCTGGGTTTTGGAATGTGGTTAGGCACCTTGTCTCTGTTAAGCCACTGTGCTGATAGTTTGTGATTGTCATAAAGGATCCAATTTTCATCACATGTAATGATTCGGTCAAGAAATGGGTTGTTTTTGTTTCTTATGACAAGCGAAGAGCAGATCTCCAATCGACAATTTTGTTGCTGTTCATTCAACTTGTGAGGCGCCCACTTGTCAAGCTTTTTCGCCTGGCTGATTGCATCAAGATGCTGGGAAACAGTTGCAGTGCTTATGTCAAGCTCTCCAGCAACTTCTCGCACTGTTTTTCTTGGTTTGGCTTCAACTGAGGCGTTCAGATGGTCATCATCACAGCTGGAAGGACGTCCACTATGTTCCTTATCTTCGAGGCTCACATCTCCTGATCAAAACCTTGCAAACCATCATTGTACTGTGCGCTCATTTACTGTGTCCTTGCCCCATGCTTGCTTAATGTTACGAGTTGCCTCGCTCGCTTTGTGGCCTGGTTTGAACTCGTGAAATAAAATGGCACGAGCAACTTTTCTATCCATGCTTCACTCAGAACCCTGAAACAAACATTGATTTTATGATTTTTAAAAAAGTAGCTTTTGCATTAATGTATGCCAAAGCACATGTTACAAAATGATGTATAACTTATCTACATACACCTTCACAAGCATGCAAAAAATGAACCCCAAATTAACATAATATAAAAACTGACAAAACTTTTGTAACGACCTAATAGTGAAATGTATAGTGAAAACTAAAATTCTTCACTAAAATAATACTTTTATCTGGAAGTGTAAATATATCTTGGAATTATGTAAACACCAAACTGTTAAAAAAAATATTGAATAGAGAATAGCATAACATAGCAATGGTTAAAATAATGCATTTTTGATGTTAGTATAATGAATTCTATTCATGATTGGTTATTAGACTGTACAAGAAACAGTGGTGTGTCGTTTATGCATGCAAGAAGACAGCTACACTCACTGCTCTGTTATTGGGCATATCCCAATCACTGTTAAGACAACAGCTGGCACCACAAAGCCTTCCCAGAGTTTAATTAAACAAAAGCCAGCACACTGAAGTCAATATACAGCAAAACTGTTAATTTATGAGAAAATGATAACTTTATGTTGACATGGATAGATATTTACTCACTACAGAATACTCTTGATGGGTTCAGCTGTTGACTGACCAAAAACTGACACAGTTTGCGGATATCCACATTTGCACTAATAAATTCTTGTGGGTTCCGATCTTTCACGAGCGACTGAGTGTGAATCTGTGATGGAGAATCCGGATCATCAGTTTCTACCCCTGATGGAGATAAGGAAACATTGTTATTGTTAACATTAATAATCAAACATGACAACCACCTGTCTTCACAGAACATTTTTCAGCAGTATCTTGATAGGAAATAAGTTATTCAAACAATCAAAGTTATTCAATCAATCAAACAAAAAGTTGGCTGGTGAGACATATTTACTAGTCTACCAATCTTTGTAACAGGTTCCAGTGTGATAATTTAAAATATTCTTTCTAAAAATGAAAATTTCGAGGAAAAGATGAAACAACTACTTTAAAACAAATTTATAAGACTTTCTTGTTGTTGCATAATAATAATTTTAATATTTTAACAGGAAATAAAACAATGTCAGTTTTGAAAAACAGCTTTTGCTAAAATTGACATAATTTATCTGGGTTAATCCATAATCAATAATTTTTTCTTAATTTGTTCTCCCATTACTTTGATTTTGATACAACTTCAGAAAATTAGTATTTTATTTCCACTGAAAATTCAAACCCCTTAATACAGCAAAAATAGTAATAATATTGGTTGTTTTCAAATCAAGCAAACTACCATTGTTCCTCTAAACGGCAGAAGGTAAAAATATTTCTGAGACTGAGACCAGACATTTGTTGAGGTCCACATCCAGCATGTACCAGTCTGTCCAATATAGGGTGACCCTCACTTTTAAATGCCATAAAAGGCTTGAAAACAGATGAAAAAGTTTACAAAAACAACACTGAGGTAAACCTACAAAAACATTTCTGTGAGAGCCCTTCCCAATACATCAATCTTTTCTGCCATTAGTAAAGTTTCTCTGCATTTGCAAAAGTTCTGAAATTGTCTTTCACATACAATTTTTCTATACATGTTAAGTTTCACAAAATATTCTAATGATTAAAAAAAGCATAAATGTCCAAGAGATGGTCATCACCAGAATAGGTATGTATTAGTGGCTCATAGGCTGAATTACAATGTTTAAGACTTAAGGATTGGTTATAGTAACCTTGCAATACATAGAAATCATTTAAACTTGTTATTGTTATGCATTGTATGTGATACCAATGCTGTTATAATCTTCATACTGTCAGACAGAACATAAGCCATGGATTAGGAGAACAATCCACTTGAAGACAGACCAACTTACTCAGGTTTGGATTTTCAAGGTCTCTGAAGTGAGTACAAACTGATGCCACTTCTGTTTCTATCATCAATTTCATTTCTCCGCTACCGTTGGCTTTGATAGTCTGAGAGAGAGATTAACATTTCCCAAAAATGGTGATGTTCTCCATGAAGAAATACACAATTTACACAAATATACATATTTTAAAAATTTGAAACCTCAACTTAGATTTTTAAAGCAAATAAAATTACTTTAGTGCATGAAATTGTCTAAAATTGACAAATCAGTTTAGATGTATGAGAAACATGTCAATCCTAAACATAGAAATTACTGGCAAATTGGTTGGCATAAATTTTAATGAAAATTTTTAAAAAAATACTATTTATTTATTGTTTTAAGTTTTCATCATTTCTCTGATATCTCTATAGATAGTTTTTTGCAAACTACGCCATTTCTGTATCACATCTTTGGGAACTTCCAGTTAGTCAGTCTTATTACAGGCAGCGTCTATTGTACATAACTGAAAATTCTGGGAAATATGAGAAAAAATAATGCAAATATATTTCACTATATTAACATATAAAAAAGCCTAATAATGTGTTTATAACCTAGTTCTGATAGATAATTTCTTGTAAAATCACACACACAAGAAAAATGATAAACCTTAAAATGACAAAGTAACAGGTAATTTCATTTAAAAGTCAATATTTTAAGATAGGACAGTTTTAATAATAAAGGTTAATGAATTTTTTCCAAGCAGATTTTTATTTAACAGCTTTAATTTTTTTCTACCTATTCCTTCACTCTTCTGATTTCCCATCTAAAGGATGTAATTAATTTTATTTTCTTCCTAACTGCTTTCTTACTGAGCAAGCAGATGTCTAGAAAGCAAATACCTTCATTAATAGAAATAATTTTCTCTGGTTATAATTGAGTATGCTAAACCACAAATTTTAAGGGTATCAGTACTATAAGTAAAACTTTGTAAACCACTAGCAAAGAAAAAGTTCTAAAAACTCTTTAGATCCTTGCAGCATTTTCTAAAATTATGAAACTACTATAAAGATCAATGCTAATTTGATAATCACAGCAAGATTCTATTATAATCTATGGTGATTAACTAAGCAAAATTCTTTTCATTCAACAAATTTAGTTTACTAAAATAATAACAATAGAGAATACTGATTGCATAATTTACCACATAGTTGCTGAGACTTTTCATTCTATCTACAACATTTCTTAGTTGCTTCAATGAAGGCATGGCAATGCTTACCTGGAAATAAAAAGAAAAGACAAAGCTAATATTAATTATATTTATTAGATTCAGTAATACATATACTATGTATGACTTATAACAACCTGACTGTCGAAACTTACTACAAAATAAGTCTAAGCAATCTAAGAACAAAGGTTTTAACAAAATCTCATAGTTGGTATCACAGAAAACATGCAAACTATTTTAATACAATTCTGCACAGAGATATCTACTAAAGAGATCACAATCAGCTTTAAAAGATACACCACTGATGTCAAAGATCACATGACTATAATAGATTCCCAGCTGGTGATCCCCCTTTCCTAGAGAACACCCAATGATAAAGCTACTACTAAATCTATAGCAAGAAACTTGACCAACATGACATCTGAAACAGAGTTTATTCCTCAGCTATTCTTCAGGTAGAAGTATGGAATAAGTAGCAGAGTTTGGATCTCCTAAATTTAGATAAACACGTGTGTAGACAATCATTCAAAAAAATTACAACAATAATTACATTTTTTTAAAAAAAAATCACAATTATGCAACTAGCAAAGTCTGACAAAAGTTGCCCCTTATGAAAATAGCTTAGTTTTAGAAAAACCCATAGTGATGTCTGTTGGGTTAGTTAGTGACGAAGCTTTTTCATCAACTGTGAATCAGTTTCTCTACAAAAATCTGTGAAGTGGGAGATAAACATGGCAGTATGTCAATGCTTCAGATCTCTTCAAATTGAAGTTTTAAACTTTTAAAACAATATAAGAAAACTGTTCAAAATGACAAAGAAAATTTTTCCGAGAAGTCAACATGTCAAACAAAAAGGATCATGGTTCTAAACTCTAGGTAATCAAGTAAAAAGAACTTTGAACTTAAGTATGATAAGGACATTACTAGGATGTTAATATTTAGAAAACAAACAGTTTTCTGGAAAAGCAATAAAGCAGAAGGGCAGCCTGTTTATGTTAAGATTTTAAAATGACAGCTGTTCACTTGTAATTATGATAAACTATACAATGATAATAAGCCTATGTTAATTTGGTTATTTGGAAGAATGATTATTAATACAAGAAAAATTGTGTAAGGTATCCATTTAAAATAAAAAATAGTTGTAGCTTTGGTTCTTCAAATTTTCTTAAAAATTAAATTAAGGAAATGAAACAAACAGGGACATTCAAATTCTAAAACAACAAGATGTTGAGAAAGCTTTACATCAAACTGAGGCACTTCTGGCTCATCAAAGTCTTTCCAGAGTCTTCTGGGGACAACATCAACTGGAATGTAATGTACCACAATCCGAGGTAAGCCACTGAGGTTTGGCTAAAAATAAAGGAAAGAAATAACACCTATACTCTGCTACATTTGTGTGCTTTGTCTGACATATATATATATTTACAATAGCGTACATTTAAAGAACACATTCTCGCTCCCCCCCCCCCACCCACAAAAAATCCTCAGGATTAATTTGTTAGGTCAAGCCAGTACACTAGCTAGACATTAAACAGCCTAGATGCAACAGGTACCAGCTGCCAGAGTGATGAAATATCAGCATGCTACAGGCTACCATGTACATTATTTATAAAAAAAAGTGCAGATCTATAAAACAGTCTGTCCATAATACCCAACAAAGAATATAACAACAATAAAATCAGAAAAGATAGAGCAAATTTTAAATGAAAACAAACATTAAAAAAGTGGGGAAAGTGTAGATAAGAAAAAGTTACAGTAAAAAAAAAAAAAAAACCCATTAAAATATTTTAAATATCAAAGTTGTGTACCAAACGAGATTCCAAAGACGTTCTTGTCAGTTTTAGGTTAGATGCTTTCCTAGTGCACACGCCAGTAACATTCTAGCCAGAGGAGCTGACACTCTTTGGATCACAAATCAGGGACAGCTCCTTGCATAGTGTGAGTGAGTGATTTTAGACAGACTAGGACTGTACGAAAGAAGACCCATAGCAAATAAAATTCCCTGACTTGAAGAGCAAATGAGCTAAAGGAAAATACATTTTGTAACAGATGAATAATAAATGCAAACATTGTATTCTGGCCTGTTCTGTCAACCTTCTATCCATACCTGGGAAGATGTCTGGTACATTTTTTTTTTAACTTGATCACAGAAACTTTCAAGAAAATTCTCTTCGGTGCCACTTACCAAGTCCACTTCCACTACCAGACATGGGCCTTGTCTGTTGCTCAGCTTGATTTTTATCCATTTAGCATTCTGTGCATTTTTCAATGCTTGTAGGAGATTGTCAGGGAGCAAGATGAGATACATTTCATTATCTTCTTCAGAAATTCCATCCATATTATATTCGTTAAAAAAGTGTTCCTTAAAAAAAACAAACAAAAAACAGAATATTGCAGTATATGGTGCACTGCAGTAGTGTGATATGCAGTACAGCAGGGTCATTTCATAGTATGAATAGCAGCAATATCTTACTGGTATTATACAAATCGGAGAATGCATGTGATATGAGATAATTTCCTAACTGCTATGCTTACAAATTTAAGTGAGGTTACAAGCCTAACCATCCAATCATTATAGGTACAGAACTAAACTGTTTTTCAGTAACCCTGAGAATGTAAAGGAACCTGTGGACCCACTGAAGCCAGAACAATGGATTCTGGTAGAACCAGCTTGTCTCTGAACATGGTGGCTGCATAAACCAGTGCATCTGTCAAAACAGTTTCCAATATGTAAAGACAATCTCCACCAGCAACCTGGCTTCAGACAGTTTCTGAAAGATGAGTGCAATGCATTGTTACAAACAACATGTGTTACACTGGAGAAAGAGTAACAGAAATTTTCACTCTTGGATTAGGTGTACCTACATCTACATGACTGGAAGCTGAGAATGATAGGCTTTGATAGCAAGTCTAAAGTTGTTGTCTAATTGTGGCAAGTCAATGCAGCAGCAATACAGCAGAGTAATACAAAAAACATAATAAAATGCTTCAAAATAATCACAAAGAGATACAGTATATCATCGGTAAAGATCCGCATGTGACTACAAACAAAAATACAAAGAAATGTGCAGGAAAACTAGCCTCGGATCTGGTTGCTTGAACATTATTCATGTAAATGTAGCCTGTTGTTTCAATGTCAAGTTAAAAAGAAATGGATAAATTTGATAAATCTAAAAGAACACTGAACAGACAGATTATTACATACTGCTAACTTTTAGTGACACTGACTATGGCAGTTTCACTTTATGTTGGAATAGTGAAACAGAAAAAGTTTCTGTAGCTTGTAGAAATACGAGTCTTTCAAAACCTCGCTAAGTTCGTGTGTGAAAAAAAAAAACAATTATTTCACGGATGAAGGCAGTCAAGTGCGTAAAAAGAAAATCCTAGATAGATAAACCTGCATTATTCTCACCTGTGGAAGCTCACACCAGACCTGTGTCCCTCCATCTATAATTCTGTCAGAAACGATAAAATACAAGTTGCTCGTGGTTATCCTCAGTACACAGCTTTTGGAAAGCTTGGAAATGGTAGAAATAATTCCTGTAACAAAAAAGAGTATAAAGTCATTTACTGTGCTGTCTAACAATAGATATTTACTTACTTGGAAACGCTGACTTTACATTTTTTGGGGGGTTTTTACACCAGGTAAGAATTATCTGAGTCAGAGTTCTGGCAACTACCACATGATGGTGATGATATGCGAAGGGGAGGGGGGAGCCTTCTTTGCCTGCTCTCATCAGTGATAAAACAATTTACTATATGTAGAAGTTTGTTTTTGACATTTTTTGTCACACAAGACTTTGTTCATCGAAACATCCTCCAATGCGTCTAGTGAGTTGTTTCCCTAACGGGTCCAGAATTGTGTGTGCAAAGTCCTATGTCTGACTAGTTTCGTTTTCAGGTTCCGCATTCACCCTCTTAAGACCGGTTGGACTTTCGTTGATTGTTGCTGGTGGTGGGCGGGGAGGAGAGGGGAGAGAGTCTTGACACTGGTTCCTGTTTAAGGAAAAAGAACGAGAAGCGACAACAGACAGCAGCAGCAGCAAGCGGAATCTCTCCGTCGGGGGCCAACTCGAGACCCACCCGCCTGCGTTTCCCCCCCGTCTCGATCGGCATGGCTGCCATCGAGTCGGTCTCCTCGCAACTCCGCTCTCTCCATCTATCGAAAAGGATAAACGAGCAAGGCTACGTACGTACGTACGAAAAAGGTGTTGGATGCTTCCTATGTCAACCAGCTTCCCCCGGAACCTCATCCTTCCAGAAAGTAAACGCGAGAAGAAACTTTTCAGACCGAGAACGCCAGAGCAAAGCCGGCCGGGCCGAGGGTCCCTCCAGAGGCGGTCGTCATGCTCTCGAGCAACATTTTCTCTCTCTCTCTAATATATTCAAATGGTTTAAAAATTAAAATAAAAAAATAATAATTATCGTTGTATTTATTAAATTTATAAATTGTTTTTAAACGACAGAGATTTTTTGTTGCTTATATTTTAATATAAAACAACAGTTGATGCATCATGCTAATAGTAACCGCGCTATGACTTCCGGCTTGATTGATTGATTGATTCCTGTGTCGGGGCACTCCGCTATAATGTCTGAATTCTAATAATAAGTAAAACTTAAGAGATTTGTTTTGTCTTTTGTTAAAGTACATGCCCAGACAGAACAAAGGGCTTTCGTCTGATGTTTTACGTATCTCGAGTGGCGATCCAGGCACCTGGGAAACGTAAAATTGTATCGTTCATTACGCTCGCCGACCCTGACGACGGGAAAGTGGGAGATTGTGTGTACATGCATATGAACCGAGTGGGGTCGGGAGGTCGCTGGGTGAGGGGACCCACCCCCCCCGACTCCCTGACGGCCGTCGTAGGCAGTCAGTTGTTAGGGGCGACGAAGATCGCACACTGTTACCTAATCGCTCGTTTACAGGCTCACTGGTCGGGTCCGTGATGCTGCTGCTTTGCGACACGTGCAATGAATTCTTTCCCGGGGGTGGGGGGGGGCAGCGCGATGACCCCTCGAGTTTTCTATTGGACGGGTCTCAGCACACACAGTAAAAACGCCTTGACCCCGTTCAGGCCAAACGAATTCGCAGTTAAGTATCTTAATAAAAGAGGTAATCGGCAGTTGGCCCTGTGGCCTAATGGATAAGGCGTCGGCCTCCGGAGCCGAAGATTGTGGGTTCAAGTCCCATCAGGGTCGGACCTTGTAACTGTTCGGAGCTCTCGCTCTTTTTATTTTTAAACTGCCACTGTTAAAAATAATAACAATAAAATGGCGGTGGATTAACGGAGACTGATTTAAGACGGTACGTGCTCTGGATTAACGGACAGTGACGTGAGATGGATGTCCTGGTTTAATGGGGAGTAATTTAAGACGGGTAATCTGGATTAACTGAAAGTGGTTTAAGAGAGTATTCTGGATTAACGGGGAGTAATTTAAGACGGGTAATCTGGTTTAACGGAGAGCGATTTAACACGGTATTCTGGATTAACGGAGAGTGATGTAAGATGAATGCTCTGGATTAATGGACAGTGACGTAAGATGGATGTTCTGGTTTAACGGGGAGTAATTTAAGACGGGTAATCTGGATTAATGGAGAGTAATTTAAAAGAGTACTCTGGATTAACGGAAAGTGGTTTAAGAGAGTATTCTGGATTAACGGGGAGTAATTTAAGACGGGTAATCTGGTTTAACGGAGAGCGATTTAACACGGTATTCTGGATTAACGGAGAGTGACGTAAGATGAATGCTCTGGATTAATGGACAGTGACGTAAGATGGATGTTCTGGTTTAACGTAGAGTTATTTAAGACGATACTCTGGATTCGATGATGGGACTTGAAAGCGATGATAATATTATACAACCAAAGGATTTCATTTAAAATCTTAAGTCATTAGAACCGGAAGGCGAAGTTCTGGGGAACAGAATATTACTGATTATTCTATATCGCTATTGGAATCATAAAGCTGAACCATTATTGTTGTTAAAAGAAAATTTATTTATTTATTTGCTTACTCTGTACACACCTTTTTAACTTTTAGAAAATTCGTTGCAGTTGGAGATTTTAGGAGAACAAGGATGGAGGCGTGAGCGAGGTGCGGTCATATTATTTGTAGACACTGAAATGCTAAAATAATACACATATATATATTTCAGTTTAGATTTAATAATATGTAGAGACGTCAACACGAACTTCAATCTAAGGGACATAACTTTATTTACACTGTTTATGTTTAATATGGGAGGAGTTTTTTTTTAAAATTGTAAAATAACAACACAATAATAATTATATATAAGGGAAATCTTTTTGTGAAACATTAGTACGATGGGGGGGGGAGTTTTAAGGTTTTTACCGAAAGAGAATCTAGAAAACTGCCTTAAACCAGAGACAAACGAACCCAGTTAAACATAAAGTCGGAGCAAACTTTTTAAACAAATCTTTAAATGATAAATGCAGAACAACAAAGGATCCAATGACGGTTTTACGCTTCTAAATACGATTGATATTTCACAAAACAGGTACTGAAGTTAAAATAAAATTCAAAGCAAATAAAATAAAAATATTATTTAATAATAATTTTAAATAAGAAAATATTAAATTGCCAACGTAATGTTAAAATGCGCGAGGGGCTAATTTTTATGAAATTATAACCTGTTCTATCAAGGGAAACAACTCTTAGACCAACATGAATCAAGTTATCTCTCTGCTTGCTTTTTTTTTTATTTTTTTTTTTTTTACAGTTTTCCAATTTAATCTCTCGGAACCCAAATGAAGAAAGTTTGGTTTGAAATTATAGAAAAATTTAGTTTTATTTCTTATGAAACAGTTAAAAGATATCAACAATCTAACTTTTAATTAACTTCAACTTTATTTTTTTGTGCCTGATAATCTCTTTAGCTATTTTTGCTTAATAATAATAATAATAATAATATAATAATAATAATAATAATAATAATAATAATAATAAGCAATAAAACTTTTATAAAGTTTTCGATTATATTCAAGAAGAAAAATTAGTGATAAAAAATTAATTAAATAGCATATAGAGTAACTAGAAAGAAGTACAGTTTAATAATCGATTGAGAAAAGGATAACCATGTTGTAATGCAAATTATTTGAACCCCTTCTGCAGCTTTGTTAAATACGTAACTATTGTTAAACTTTGCGAATTAGTGGATGGATGGATGTACGAAACGTAAAACGTTCTTCATCATCAATTCTATCTATTGTCTTGCTCTATCGATTAGTTAAAGAAAAAAGCAAAAAAAATTATCCTGGACTTCTAGAGATCATGTGGATGTTTAAACCTATGGATTTATCACTTAAAAAAAACGTTCAATGAGAAAAAACGTTTTATTACCATTAAACATCAAGTTATAAATATTAATTTTCTTCTAAACACGTTTTAGTTAAATTAACCTGAAACATCGAAATTGTTTCTGTGTAGATATACTGTGTGGTGAAATAGGTAAGAGCTACTACTGTATGGAAAGTGTAGATTACAGACAGCCTGAAACTCTTTACAGGACGTCATTCATTTTGTATAAATCTTGTAAAAGTTAAAAAATTTTCATCTCGTTAATGGATATTACGCACAAATCAGGGAAACAAAATAGAACAGCAACCTATACATTGTTTAATTAATTAATTCTTTATAGTAGCTTTGTTGTGTCTGCAGTTTTAGTTACACACTATAACCATGAATTTATTCTAATTGTAATTTCAAAGTACATAATTCCATCTTTTTGTTTTTCGAATTATTTAGGTATTTTATCCTGTTTTTACAATTTTTCTTTTAAAATCTGTAAAATTAGATATAAATAAATTATGACTGGGTTTTTGTTTGTGGCATCATGAAGCTGAGACAGCGTCTACTGGGGGTGCAGAGAAAATGTCAACTTCATAAATTACTGTTTTTGCTTATTATTCACAATTTTTAAATATATCTAACTTTGAATTATTATTATTATTATTATTATTATTATTATTATTATTATATTATTATTATTATTATTATTATTATTATTATATTATTATTATTATTATTATTATTATTATTATTATTATATTATTATTATTATTATTATTATTATTATTATTATTATTATTATTATTATTATTATTTATTATTATTATTATTAAAATAAATCATCAAAAACAAACTGAATACTGAACTATTAACCAAAAAAGCACAGATTACGAGAGATTAAGGATAAAAAAGACATTTCTAAGAAGAGAAATAAAACCAATCCAATACTGAAACTTTACTAAGTTAAGAAATACTACTGTTAATTAATTTTTTTAATGCAACTGAAAAAAAACAAAAAAATAGACTAAAATCAAAATACATTGAACCTATTCTATGGCCGATATTTATAAAGATTCTGTTTCCCCAGTCAATTAAAAGACGACGAGTGGTAGACTGCTAAATTTGATAGTTCGAGGTCGAATCCCAGTCTATACCGGTTCGGGTTGTGGTATCTCTCTGGCATGGTTTCTTCTTACTCTTCTCCACTAGCCGGCCACATTGGTTACTTTCTGGTTACCTCCAACATTAAAAAAGTGAAGGTACCTAGTATGGACTTTTTACAGTATCCTGTTCTCAAACCAGGGGAGTGAGATATCTCGAGTACCTCACAGGGAAGCAGCACGTGCAGACTCTTTCCGTCAGGGACTGGTTCTGGCCAGAGCTCGCCAGTCAGCAGTAAATCACTTTGTTCATTTCAAACTTGATATGTTAAATGCTAAGTATCAAATTTGCAATATCTGTTCCAGACTATTGCGGTTTAGCTTTATATTTTATTCTCTTCCGAAGTAGTTGTTATTGTGGTTTCATCTTCTCCACCTTTTTTAGCACCAAGTACCAGATGGTAGCGTATGTTTAGTTACTGCAGCATAAAATGTCGATGTGTTTGTGGCTCTTACGTCTGTAGGTGGTAAATAACGACGTCGATTCATCGTCGTGTGAAATACTAAAACACACCTCGATACCAGACTTAAAGCAGGTGCGAGGCAGGAACATCTCTTAAAGGTATCCTCGTAAAACACCTGACCACCTGTCTGAGCCAAGCCACTGCGTGATGATGCACCTCCTACGTTTGGCTACCTTAGGCTCGTCAGGGATGCTGCGCGGGCGTCATCCTCAAAACTTTCATCTTATAGCAGATAAAACAACCTGCACCACTCTTAATATCATCATGTTGTCTTTGTTCTGATCTGCCGCCTACAAACAAATGATCATTTTTTTATCGATAACGAATTCAAATTAAGTGCCAATTTACTCTTTCTCGTGATTTTAAAATTCGTTTATTTATTTTCGGGCAAAATGACTGGGATTCAGCCTCCGTCCGCGGCTTCTCGGCTGATTTTCATAGTCCATCGTATTTATTTTTGAACAAATCTGCAAGAAAACAAAAAACAAAAAAAAACAAGTCTTCATTTGACGATTCGGCTTCGATCAGTCTGATCGGCAGATCGATGGCACACTAAAGGGTTTGTGGAAATAACTTCAGCCAGTTTCACTCACGTTCAGTTAGCGATTACCAGAGGGAAGGAGAGGGCTTGATCTGGAAATAATAATAATAATAATAATAATAATAATAATAATAATAATAATAATAATAATAATAATAATAATAATAATAAGGAGGACATCGTTTTGTAACAATTTAAACTATTTGATCGACACAGCTGATTTCTGTAAAAAAAAAATTAAAGTTGTCTCCCCTGAAGAATACCTTCGGGCATCCGTTCCCTTCTCGCTGGCCCCTCTTTATGCAAACTTAGGGGATTAGATAAACAAAGCGTGATGGACTTAATCTTTTCACGTTTCTGTTAACAAACAAATCACAATGTGAAGAAATTTAGAAAAGAAAACAACTTCGCGAAGACAGCCATTATTTCCGTGTCACGTGTTTCCGGTAAAAGTGACGGTTGCCCGGCCCCTGCTGCTAACGTGGCCAGGTTTCTTCGATTCACTCCACACAGCCATTAGCGAAATCAGTCCGGAACAGTTGGCGGTGGGTGAGGTAGTCAGGGAATTCTCCCGAGCCACAGGTCGTCCAAGTCTATCTATCAGTAACGAAATACGCTATAATCTACATGCGGTGAAAGCCATTAACTTTTAATCCAGAAGATGGAGACTACCACGAAACAGTGGTATCACTGATTAATAACAGCAGGTTTTTTTTGTTTTGTTTTTTTTAAATTATGATTATTCCTGTGGTTTGGAGAGCCTGCCCACGACATTTTTGCCCATTCGTCGGCCTGGGTTTCCTTCGAACACCCCATTTCTCCCATAGAGGGGTTCTGGTAGGGACTTTCTGTTTAAGAACGCCGGTCCCACGACAGACTGGCGGCGGTGGAAAGGAGAGCCTGGTCTGTTGTAGACTCGGTGGTGGCTTTCTGCATGTTTGTGAGAAACGCTACAACAAATGGAAGAACGAACAGGAGGCAGGCGGGGCGGACAGATGTATGCCGAAGGGCTCGAGGTGACCCCCCCATTCCCCAGTTTGAAGACCCGAGTATTTAAAAACCCGACGACTTTGCACGTAACGCGAGATTTATAAAACTCAAAACAGTCAGTGTGCTGGATGTCGCTCAATGTCGCTTAATAAAGAAACGAAGAGTTTTCACCGCTCCCTCTGTGTACAGGACGTGAGAGATTTCGTCGGATTAGTCTTCATTCCAACGTACGAACATCTTCTCAAAATGAAAATTGAAAGTACGGTTAAAAATGTTAGGAAGTTCTACTCGCTGTAATTTATGTAGCTGATGTTTTCCATAAATATATTTGGTACTATAAATTCTAAAGTTAATTTTGTGGTTTTGCATAATGAAAGTGGAAGCAATTCGAGCAGGAAAGAGATAACGCGTCGACCTTCTATGCAAGTCCGCCATCTTATGACTGTAGGAACTCTTTTATAAAGAAGTTTTAGGGCAAATAACTCCGTGTTATTCTGCCAAAGGTGGCCATAGTGACGTTGAGCCACCCCAAACAAGCCCCGTCCATCGTCTCTACGGCGTCTAACAGCATTTCTGTACCCCAGCGTCAAAAACGACCTAGACAGGGGGAAATGTCACAGCCAGCGATGGCAGACATTGTACAACGACAACAACAAAATCACTTGCAATAATAGGATTTTTAAATTAGCTTTTTGGGCGGCTTTTCGGACAGACAGACAGTCGACAACCGGAATAATGATGAGCCAGAGGCGAACGACCCAGGCTATCACCATCATCCCAGTTGTGTACTCTAAAACGGTAGACAGATTGAGGCAAGACGGCGGAACCTGTAGTTATTATGTTAATGCTGTAATAACGAAAAATTCTTAACAATCATTTTGGTTCTTGTGCAGAACGACCTTCATCCGACCCGAACAGAGCAGGTGGGCGACATCTACTCCGAACAAAACCAGACTTTCGTAATTTAAACCCCAAAATCAATAGAATCCCATAGACTTTTAAGGCCTAAAGACAATAATTTGGTCAGAATTATCGCCGCCAAGCAGACGACACAATACTTGGTTTTGAACTGAAACAGAAAACTTGGCGGAAAACAACTTAAATTCCAAAGCAGACGAGAACACAGAGCCCATTGAAGACTGACACCTCGCCGGTCCTCATTCGAGTTATCGAACTTTTCAGGCGAGAAAAACAACTTTTATATATGTGCAGTCGGACGGCTTTAAACCGTTGCCAGACGAAATCACGGCCGTCCTCGAGAACTGAGGGCCAGTCCGTTCCCGCGCCAACCCAGACGTAAGGCGAACGCCCTCTTCTGGGCGACGTTTTGACGAAGGGCGCCTCATCCAAAAGCAGCGGGCAGAATTGATCGGCAGACGACCGACATATAAAATAAGGAACCTGAAACCCCGTCGGTAGGTTTCTCCTGGGTGGACGGTTTACCGATTCTTCGTGTGTCAGTGAGACTTCGTAAATAAGAATGTTCTTTTTTGTGTGGGGGGGGGGAGGGAGGAGTGGGAGAGGATGGGGCAACTGTCCCCCGCGGGATGAATAACCGTCTACCTTCAGCTGCCGCTAATAAGAAGTTTAAAGAAGACTTCCGTCGGATTATTGGACGGCAGACTTTGTTGCTCCCTTACAAAGTGAAGTGGAATCTTAAAAAGTTGGCGCGCGAGATATAAACTTTCATGGCGCCGCGAAGCAAAAAGTGGGGAAAGGGTTAAGGCGCCAAATTTCCAGTCCTTAGTAACCGACCCCGCTCAGACCTCCAGACAAAAACACAAACAGACAGCAGACCCCCTTATGTAACTGAACCATCACGTGCCCCCTCCCATACGGCCAGATCTCTAGACGCCAACCCCACAGCGCAGAACGTAGTTGGAATTTCTATATGGCAGACTTCCCCCAGACAACAACTTCCACGGTAGTCGCTCCGAGGAAAAGCGCGATCCTGTAGGTACCCCAGGCACGAGAATCGCCAGCCATTACCCAATTACCGCAGCACACGGCCGCAGAATCTCCATTCCCCCGGGGGTTTTTTAAAAGAGAATCCTTCCAAGAGGAAACAGTTGCACGAGATGGTCAGTCTCAGGTGATGTACGTCTGCGCGTGCAAGAATTATTTTGCTGCCCAAGAAATTATTAGTTTAAATTTTAAAATCATTCTTAGACTGTGAACTTTTTAGTCAGTATAACTTTGAACTAACAGTTAAATAACATGAAATTTACTTGCTTGGTGATCTTGGTTTAGTAATCAAATTAAATTTTGTTACTAAATAAATTGTTTAAATGTAATTAATTATGAATTTATTTTAATTTCCAAAAGAGCCTAGCACAAATGTCAGAGTAGTAAGATAGTGATGGATTAAGTTGATTGTTTACTTATATGTAAGTTAAATATATCTAAATTAAATTGGAGTTATTCCACCTGTATTTGAGTGCATCCTCCTCACATATCGATCAGCCTAAACGTGTACTTTGCATTCGTCGTCTTCGAGCCGATAAGTTTCTACTGTTACCATTGACAACCCTGATTTACCGAAAATGTTCCTCGGTACAAGATGGCGGCGTTCGTGATGTAGCTGTAAAAGCAACTAGACTTTTTACAGAACGCTCGATTGATAGAAACCAAAGCGAATAAAAAGCACCATTTTGTAGCAAAACGGTTCATTCTAAATCTAAAATCGTTTAAAGAAGTAGTTTATTTAGAGAAAAGAAATAAAAAAATAAAGATAAAATCTTTCAAAAACTAAAAGCCCATTTCGATAAGAGGAAATGAAACAAACAAAAAAAAAGAGGTGAAAACACTAAGAAAATCTGCGACTGGCAAATGGATAAATTAGTGGGGCTCCGATGACTTACTGCGTCCCATGAATACCATCAAAGGATACTAATCACCTATTAAGAGCAACAGTCGATATAAGGCGCGACGTTAGTGACGCCCCAAGTCGTGGGAGAAAATCATTATTATTTCTGCTCTTAGAACAAACGACAAAAAGCCGATTACCTTTTTTTTTGTTTCATTTCTGGGAAAGGGAAGCTGGCAGTTTGTCATTAAGGGTCTAATCTCTTTTAGTAGATATTGCTGTTTTTTTTCAAAGGAGGACTGAAAGAGGAGTTGCTAAAAGACTCATTGTCTAAATAGCTCTCTAGACGAATGAACCAGTTATAAATCCAGAGAGTTGCTAGCGTCTAGAGAACAAGGGTCTAGTCAATATGGCTCAGTGACTGGTTTATGGGGTCATAAGCGTTCCGGAACATATCGTCATTACTTCTGTCTGTTTCCAGGTACGGCAAACGCTTTTATCGTGACTTTGCCAATTTCGAGCCTGATGAACTGTTCTGTCAGCTTGTTTAAGGACGAAAGGGAAGTAACTTCACAGTAGCAAAGGCGGAGAAGAATGATTCCAGTAGAGTGACGTCGAGCAAAGACCAGTAACTGGCCGAATTAAAGTGATAAGATGGATACGCTTTACGTTCGAAGATGCCAGAGAAGGAAACAAGCTCTCTCAACTAAAGATTCTTACACCATTTTTGTACATTCCAGTGGGGAAAAGGCGTAAACGCCATCTTCAGGAAGCTGCTGGTAGGTAGGTATTTTCAGTTAATCGTATGTCACGCTCGATAGCCGTGATGGGTGGCACCCAGGCCAATCCAGCAGAAATAGAAGTACGCCATTGCAAGGAGGGACGCGGTAAGAAAGCTTATGTGTAAACGTTCAGCTAAAACACTGCCACTGGAGAGAAAAGATGGGCCAGCAAGACGACCAAAATAGTCTCTCTTCAACGCTCTGCGACACCCTGGCCATGCGCTGGCACCAGCTGGAACCGAATGCGCCAACTCTTTTGCGGACATTTTTGCCTAACCCTGCTACAGTAAGGGGGAAGAACTCTTTTAATAATTATCGTACGAAAACTCTCCAAAATAATAACAATTAATGAGATGAAACACGTATTTTATTTCTAACTATTAATGTTATTTGGTATTATTTGCCATCTTAATCGAAATTTAGTGGTACAATTACAACGCTACCAATCTTATCATGTCTCTCAAATCTCGGCCTCCAGCTTGGAAGGAAATGGAACTGAAATATTTTCTATCAGGACACAGTGATCCTTTAAAAAGTTTCTTCTCTTTTCCCCGCGAGCCTGCAAGTCTACACCGGCACTCAAGGCATCCGTTAAATAAATCCCAACGGTGTCATTTTCCTAAACCAAACCCAGGAGAAGAAGGCGCTGAGATTATCCGCAGGCCGACTGCAGAAAGCTCCATTTTTAGTTTACCTGTCATTATTAATATATCCGGTTATCGAGTCTGTGCGTGAAAACACGAGATTTCAGTGCAGAAAATATACTATCTTGATGGTCATCTTGTAGTTTAAGAGCTGTAACGACCTGATGGGGGCTACTTCAGTGCCAAGGATGTACGTGGTGTCGGTGATGTACGGAAGACGTATAGGTCATGACGCAACAGGGTTCCTGTAACATTGATAGTCCAGAATTGAAGTATTCATGAAACAGAGCATACGTATATGATGCTGAACAATGCGAATACATCTTTGAAGACGCGAAAATAGCGAATAGATCGGGTACAGTTGTTACGGAGGCAAAACTGTCACAACACCAATAATTCCAAATTACACGCACGGATGCGATGCGGTTATAATAGACGTCGTATGCCTTGGAGTTAAGTTTGATTAGAATTTACTGGGTTCTGTGACAACAACAACAACAACTAGCCTCAAACTCAAATGATGCAAAATATGGGTTATAACGATGCAACTAATATCTATATGTTGAATAACTATGACATACGCCTTCTCTACTGTCAGCTCTTATAGCGTGAAGTCTTCTAATTAATTTTCAACTGGACAGGAAAGCATTTACATGTTCAATTTTATCCGTAAGTCTGAAAGTGAAACTGTAATGTCGTATAATAAAATGGCGCAGTCTTCCCGGATAAATGCCGTCACAGCCACCAACCATTGGCACCAGATTAATTTCATCCTAGTTTGAAAAATGTTTTCTATTTTTTTTTTCTTTTTAAAGCCGTCACTTATTCTTCTTAATATCGAATTACCTCGATTCATGGAAATGTTTAAAGTAACCCGTTATGGCCTGACCAGGAAGCGGAGTCATATCGCGCTATGTACCAATTTAAAGCTACGATACAGAGGCTCTCAAAATTGTTTTTCAGTCTGTACTGAACTTGATTTTTAGAACCAATTGAAACAGGTGTATGGCCTTCGATATCTCCGGTCGTTCTGCAGGTGCTAATTAATAGATATTATATATTTTTTATCATTGTAGTATCGGACATGGCCGGAGTTTGGCTCCATCGAGTAACCTACAGACTATCTTTCCGACATTGTTTAAAGTGGACTATCTATCAAAGCCCAGAAGTCACCACTTCCGGCAGTCGACATGCGCTCATACTGAACCGAGTTTCGAGTTTGGTTTCTGGAGTTTTATCATCGTAAGGCTTTTGTCTTTTTCAATGAGAATTAACCGAATAGCATACAGAGTGTGTTCCCACGGTCCGGACCAACAAAGGAGAACAGGAACGATCATGCGTCTTATTTGCATGTGCACCATCTTTATTAATTAATTATAGTGTAGACTTATGGGACGTCCTTTCTATCAGTCTGCCATCATGTTTAATAATACTAACTCTTAATGGTCTACGTAGCGCAGCACGTAGTTCGCAATAAAAAAGAGTATCATTAACCATGGCATGACGTCATTAGAGATGTTCCGTGCGGGAGGTGGAGCGTGCATCATCAGCAATAAATCGACGAACCCTTCTGAGGTACTCCGTTAACACCTGAGAGGCAATTCGTAGGATGGTCTGAAGGTCGTGTAGAAATACGGTGTAAATCGCTAAGTCTACGCTCTAACGCCGTACGGTTTTAAGGGACATGTTACGCTGTTTTTTCTCTGGTCGAGTCGACTGGCCTAGAAAGGACAGGAACCTGGGCATGGATCGGAAAGTTTGAGCGCTGGGTGACTTGTATGTGGCGAGTGAGTGGCTGCTGTTCGCGGAAGGTCACCGCGCCATACCAATCCATTGTTGGCGTCCAGACAGAAGGCTGCCGATGGAGGCTCATGTTTTTCTCTCAAGCCCCAGACAGGCTGGGCGTTAAAGCGGATGAATCCGGCAGGTATCACCTGTCCAAGCCATTTGTCTTCCGATTTGCGTGTCGTCTCTGCTTTGATGGAAAGTGAACGGAGTAGGAAACTCTTTCCAAGGGGGAAAGGGCCGGAAGAAGTAGAGAGCACTTCCAAGATGTTGATTGCAGAGGTCTACGGTTTCTCGATTGGAAGTCTCTCGCCGGACGCTGAGCTGCCAACAGAGGAGTTCATACAGTGGATTCAGTCACTCAGCGATTACCGTGTTTTACCGCAGCGCTGGGGCTCCAACCATAGCTCCACCCTTCGTTAGCAGTTCTTGCTGCTTCAACCTGCACTTAAAAAAAAACAATAAGTTCAGCTGGGTTAAGCACGTCCGACAAGCAGGCTCTTCTGAGAACAGTTCCACGTGATTTTCTACCTGCCGCTAATCGATCGTTGATATTTTCACCGTACGCTAGATGATGGACCACGATCTGTAATACTGCGAGCGGTAGCAGGGAGCCCAAATAATTACCTTCAAGAAATGTAAATTAAAGTCTCTTACCGACTGTAATTGACTCGTGGATATTTACACGTGTTGTACATAACGTACTGACTGGTTACTTAGCAGAAAAGATAACGATGTTAGTCCCTTGTCAAGTTCTAGAATCCACTCAATTTTGAGAGTCCACGGTTCGCGGCTCGGTGAAGCGAGTTGCTGCAGTGGTGTGACAAAAGACAAGCAATAAGGAGGAAGTTGTGCATCTTTTTTACAGATGGAAGGATAAACTGTGATTTCTTATTTATTGTAATCGTATATCAAATGTTCGAGACTCTCGAGATGTCAATAAACACCCTCATTATCTGGCAATAAGTAATTAGCATCATTGACTTATGAAAATAAATTGGTGGTTTCCTAGCAAACGTGCAGCAGTCAGAATCAGTCATCCGTTTAACATGTGACTGCACTTCAGGAACCTTTAAAAAAATGTTTCGAATTATCCAACTTAGAGCAAAATCGCGAGTTATCCACAGTCTTCGTAGTGGCAGAGTCGGCAGACATTTCGCTGGGACCCAGCGTCGACAGTCTGCTGCTATCCTTTCAGAACGGTTTTACTGACTGGATCTGAATGCTCACTTTCTGAAATTTTAGTTTTTCAGAGATCTTTTTTCGTAACTGAAATAACCATTTAATTGATTAAACCAAACTCATAAAACAGCTTAAAAAGACTTTGTGTATATAAATCAACGAACTGGCCGCAATAAGTGTCGATGCAACAATACAATTGTATTATTATAAACAGGGATACTTTCAAGTCTTTACCTTGTGATCATTATACCGTCCATTATTGATCCTATCGGCCCCAAACGTCAGCGTCTCGTTAGTCGGCTCCCGCTGTAATCTCGTATAATTGAATATAAAGGAGCTTATTTCTATGAAAGTCTTGTGACAAAAATTCGAAAATAAATTTTGTATATGTATGTATATATAGATTTTCTAAGTTTACCGTACGTCTAATTATGTGCACTAATTAATTGATTATATATGATACATGGGGTAGTTTATTGGTGAGTCCACAATTATGGCCGTCAGTGTATAACACACACACAAGGGGCCATATCGAAAGATCTCCGACAAAGTACTCATTTAAAGGTGGGGAAGATCAGCATTTTGCATCCTAAGATATATCGTCTCGAACCCGAATATAGTTATGTTAATTAATACTAGCTCTGCTGTAGTAGGGTGCTAGATTTATTAACGGAACCCGCTAAAGAAAAAAGTTAGCCCGCTTCCAGCTCGTCTGAAATCTCTATGGCGTAGCTATCAGGTGACAGAGCTGCTGGCGGCCGGGTGGTGGAGCAGAGAAGAAATGTTGCGGGTCCGGGCCAAAAATAGCAGCGAGAACACGAAAGACTCCCACAGTAACTCGGCGGCGGGAAGTAGGGCAGAGGAAACGAGAGACGCGGTTCCACCATGGGTAAGTTCTACTTTTCCTTTCCATTGTTTCGTGTGACGGCCGGGGCTCACGTGAGTAAGGGCCACAGGGGGGGCCGCTTTGGGGTGGCGGAGCCAGGGTAGTCGTACAGGACCAAAAAGTAGAAGCTGTCACTGCGTAGACGGCTGACTCTGCCCTCTGCGCTTCTCGTTCGCCCTCCTCTTCGATTTTCGAGTCAGAATCCACTCGCCATTAGGAATTGGCGTTTGAAAACGGTTTCTGATGTAAGCCCAAGAATAGGAAACAGTTAAAATGATTATCATAATCAGGCGGAGGCAGAAAACATTGAGGAGGCGCACGGGGAGGGGAGGAGGGAGGAATTCCTCGAATGCCTAAGTACTGCGATTTCGTTTTACGTAGGTTGGTGGCGAGTAACCTTGAGATCTCGCTTAGCGCGATGGCGGATGATGATGAACAGCCTTCTCGATGATACGCCACGTTACAGGTAAACAGTGCGTACCTGGTCACGTGATTGCACTCCTGGGTATTCGATCAAATTATGTGACCTGAACTGATTGTGGTGCGCGTAAAAGAGATGGCGCTGCCGCCGCTGTTGTTGTTGTTGGAGAATTGCTTAAATCGCAGAAAGGCGGAAGATCGGAGATGATTCTTGGTAGGAACTTTGATAAACGATAACTGTGATCGATGCTAAACCTCTGAAGCGATTAGGTCTATTCGAGCAGGAAACGGGGTTAATGCAGAGTGGTGCTGCTAGTATTCGCGGCGTGGCGAAACAGGCTGAACTCCGAGATAACCGATAACGCTAAAGCCCATACTGATTTTGTATTTTTTTTCAAATACTGTACTTAATGGAAAAATCACCAAAATCGAAAGATGCGGCAGTTTGGAATCTAGCAGTAGAATATATGATTTCTGGGGGAAAAGGCTTATAAATCATGACGACGAGAGCGACTAGACACCATTAAAAATGGTCATGGGTACAATGTCAAAATATGCAGATATAGATTTGAAAAAAAACAAAACTTTTTAACCATTATTTCTAGGTTTATGCAAGATATTTGGCCATGTCTACCAACATATGGTCGCGACAGAGAAACAATAAGAAATCAGTGACCTGAACGAGAGAGTCTTATACGGTGTTTGATCACGTGCACCACCACGTGATTGGTACTCAAGTGTAGGTGGCCAATAGGGAACCTCTACACACGCATAGGATGTAAAAACCATAAGTGGTCGCGTGTTCCTTGGTAGTAGCGTGTTGCATATACACACGGCTCGTATAAGAGATTCGTTAAAGCAAATTGCAGCTAAACCCAAAGTTTCGCCAAAAGTAAGAATTGAGGGAGATTATCCGAAACTGAAACTGTTGATAACAGGAAAGCCAGAGGCAGAAAATTTAAAGGATTCCAAAATGATGCTAAGTGACCAAGTTCTGCTTCTTCTTTTTCTTTTTGGTGCCTAAAAGACGACGATCAAGTAAAGTTCTTGTTGTAAATACGGGTTTAATTGTTATACCAAAATCGGCAAGAAATAGATTAGCATAAAGTGGGTCAGAATGGCCGTATTAGACGTCCGAGCTGAAAGGACGAAAGGGGGTGGGGCAAAGAGCCGCAGCGATAAGTCCACTACTTCACCGTAACGATCCAGTCTAACTAAATAAAGGCCCCTGAAGTTCCCTAATCCGGGCCGCGGTCGCGGAAGTCTCACTCAGTACCCAGACTTAAATTTGTAGCTGAAGGAAATTAAAAAAAAAAACGTGTGACTTAAGAATATGCCAGTCTGCGCTGCTCGACAAGTTTAAACGGCGGTACAGCTAGGTTCGTGAAATAACTGGTTTGGATAATTATTTTTCTGAGCAGCTATTACATTTACTTAATAGAGAGAGAGAGAGAGAGAGAGAGATGGAGAGAGAGAGAGAGAGAGAGAGAGAGAGGAGAGAGAGAGAGAGAGAGAGAATCTCGTCTTTAGACAGAGCCACTAATGTATTCTACCTAATAAAGTATTTTGAAAAATAGGACCTGAAATATGCTAGCACCCTTTAAAAAAGGATTTTGGTCAGTCCCCATGTGAAATATACTGCAGATTACTACTATTTCCTCCCAGTTTCCTGGTCTGATTCGCCGCACATTCGGAAAGTTCACTGATGCATTTAAAACATTAAAAGCCGAGCGCATAAAAAAATTGGTTATTTATTCAATTATCTAAGATGTGGCTAAATTAATTTAGCCTAAAGCGGAAAGTATTAGGCGGTATTTTGTCTAGTCATTAGTCGACTGATAAGCGGGGTAGACAGATTAGCAGAGAAGGTCGTGTTAAGTCCGGATGAGGATCAGCTGGGGGGTGTCGGCCTCTCGCACTTGCGATATGGGATATGGTGGCTCGCCCGGTAACCGAAATCAAATAACAGAACTTATGTGGAAGCACTCGAGACCGGACAGCGCTAAAGGGTTTCCATTCAAGAAAGAAGAAGAAGAAGACGGCAGGAACCTGTTATTTTTAGATTTATAAAATTCTTTTCTGCCTCTTACGACAGCCAGTCGTTAGAAGAAAAAAATGCACGACGCTATTAAAGCTGAACTCCAGTTTGCAGTTGGGAGGCGCAACAGAAAACTATTTTAAGGTCTTTTATTCGTTCCAGGTACTCTCTCTCTCTCCATCTCCATCTCTCTCTCTCTCTCCCTCTCCCTCCTCATCTCTCTCTCTCCCTCTTCCGCCTCACGGAAAAACAAGTGCGAAACGATTTATCACCGGCCGCGTGAGCCTTTAAAACCCGTTGTCTGTAATGGGGCAGATCTGGGAGAGAAATTCGAGTTATTTCAGACCTTTGGCGCCCCCTGCTGCAGCTCTCTTCTAAAACTTTGCCAACTTGAAGGGGAAGTCGAGGTCTTTCCCCGCCCCGTCCGCGATTCTTGCTAGGTAGAAATCAATACCCGTCTAAAAGGCGAAATGTCAGATACAAACAACTGAGACCTAAAGCAGTTTTAAAAAAAAATGAATAATAGACACGTAAAACCTCTAAAACGCCAGAAAAATTTTATTTATCTATTTTTTTACTTTTTACTCAGATAAAATATTCTGCCTAAGAGATTCGCATTAGGATATTTTTTATTCTTATCAAAACCGGCAGACATCGTATAATTCCGTACATATGAAATCAAAGAGCGATGGGGACAGTCTTGAGTGGAAACAGCCAGGCAAAAATTAGCAGCTGATTGCGAACGAGAAAGACACCAATGCGATTTTTGCTGTCAGGCAAAGAAATGTTGTATAAGAAAACGCGGTGTATTGTGTGGGATGTTCGACCGGTGCCAAGTGGCACCACCCCCAGTTCTGATGACCAAACCAGATTCATCATTCGATATTCAGTTAATCTCGTGATGACCGACTATAATGAAAAACACCAACTCGAACCAACAGAAAATGTTTGTCTTTCATTAAATCAACATCTGGCATTTCTGTAGGCATCTATTCAGATTCTTCGTTGACGAGATATTAATGCTATCGGCGCGTTCATCACGGGCTTGATACTGATTCACCACCACCGTTTTCTTTTGTGTCAGCCTCCTATTTGGAGCCGGCCCCGGCCGCTTAAAACATCTCGAACAACAAGTAGATGCGGCCATTAGCTCGAACTGGCGATCACCGGTTAGTTTGCGTGCAGTGCCAATTCTGTTCAATAAGTAGATAAGTCCGGTGCCAGCCGTAAGTCCGAGCGGAGTTCTGTCCTTTTACATCCGTTGTGTTTCTAACCGCCACCACCAGGGTGCGGCTGCGGCGCGGGCCACAATACCCGACTTATCGGGCATTGGCGCAAATCACATCGCGGTGTGCACGAGCAAGAATTCTGCTCACACGTTTATCCCATCGCCACGCCGAGATCGGCGAGAGCACTGAAACTACAGCGCCAGTTTCTCTACAAAGCTGCTCCGTATTTGTAAGCGATAAAATAATAATAAAAAAAAAGGGGTGAGAGCCACCTGCCCTCTGATCACGACTTGCGAGCGGTTAGGGTAATTGAGCAGGTATAACTGGAGAAAAAAAAGGATATTGTGGAGATCACGTGAAAGTCTGGCAAATATTAACTAACAAAGATCCTAGAGGAAGAAGATGCTCATTCACATTGTTACTAGTAAAGTCGGCTGGTGATCATCTATTTTATTGATTTTTAATTCTGTTGCTAGGGAAATGTATCTTGATGTTAAGCCATGTAAACGGTTTAGGAAATTTATAATTATCTCCCCCTGAACTGCTCTTGACTCAAATGTGTTTTTTTTGTAAATACTCATCAGGTTTGTATTTGATGTTACTAAGATGCAGAGTTGACGCTTTTTCTTTCTTCACTGAGTAAATGACTGGATAAATAAGTAAAAAAGCGTGTATGAGCTAAGTAATTAATGCTTGATAAACAACAAACAATTTTAATTTTAGATTACGCAGCAAAAAGATATTCAACTCTGTGTCGCAATTCTGATTTAGGATTCAGATTTTATCTCCAAACACAAATCCAGGAAGCTCCATGCGCCCTAGTCATGCATTTATCTAACCCGGTGCGAGTGTCTGGATATTTAAAATATACATTCATTTCTCCAATAAACATTCATTTCTTTGAGTTTTGTTAACGTTAGCACTATGGTACAGCTATAGTGTATTCAATCTTACTGCTACTGTATGTAAGGAAAGCCAGTGTCTGCTACACACAATACTGTTTGTTCTTCATTTAATTTAGATGGGTTTTTATTACACTATTGTTTATTGTTTTACTATTAGAGGCAAGTTATTGTTATTGTGCTTTCCTGCATGATAGGTAAATTATGCCTACTATTTAACTATGTGAATATAAACTGGCACATTACCTAATCCAGCATGTATGTGGTCTGGTATCTGCCAGATTAAAGGAATTATACTGTACCAGTATCGAAGTAAGGAGAGTATGTAGGAAAAGAGGGTCCCGCGGAAGATGAACCAGTGACCAAATGCTTTGGTTAGTGGATGCCTAATTTAAATAAAACCCTTTAATTGACTGGTGCCACCTCTCAGAAGCGTAAAAAACGATTAAAACATTTAAAAAAAAATTATTGTGGGGCTGCTAGTTCATCGATTATCATAGGCAATAAAACGTATAAAGTCTATCTATTGTTGAGAAGCTTTTAAAAACTAAAGCGCGGTTACCTGCCATATTTCCACGATGAATCGAGTGGCAACCAGTCTACCTGGGTGGTTTTTAAAAGCAGTAGATTTCTTGTTTTTTTAGAAAGAAATTCAGTACTAATTGCTAATATAATTACTAAAATCATTACTAATACATTTATTTTCTTACCGTATCTGGCATTAATACATCTTGCATAAACTATTGTATAATAAGCAATCAAACGAAATTTAGCGGAGTTACATATTTGGAGACTTTATTCAGTCACCTGACCATTTCAGTTTGTGACGTCATAGGGGCTGTGGTATTTGCGGGACTTGGCTGGTCGGGGAACATTGGTTTGCGCTTTTGTTATTAAAAGAAAAAATGTATTAAAAAATTATGATTAAATAAATCAAAAAAATTACAACCTTGATTTTTTTTTTTAAATAGAAATCTGCCGAGAGATGTTGCATCAGAAATTGATTATCGCTTTGATCTTTCCATAGATATGCCGAACAGTTACCAGACTCAATACCCGAACTTGAGGACGACAATGTACATACAGAATCTAGACAAAATCTCAACAGACTTTTAAAGAAAAATTATAAATTAGAAAATCTCTCATTTTATTTTTGAACCTCGGTTGTACAGAGCACCTGAAACAACAAGACCTTTAACTAAGTAACATACTTGGCCTCTCGAGATTTATTTTAAATATAAATGACGTTTGATATTCTGGAGTTCCCCGCTCCAGAGCAATCACATCCAACTCTTGGGTTTATTAACCTTATTCAAAAGAAGCAATAAAAGTAAAATAGAATAAATGTGAAAGTTGAAAGCAATGCTTTAGTCGAATGTTTTTGATTAAAGACTTTAGGACGTGAGACCAAGAGTGGAATCGATCATTTTAGAGATGAAAATGTATTATAATTCTATTTTTCAATGCGTACTGTTTGTAGAATTTAAAGTTATGAAAACTAACATGAGAGAGATAAACTCTTATTTTACTGATATTATATGTTTGCATTGTCAGGTAATTTTGATCTTAAAGATTATTTTAATCAATTATCTCACATAAAGATAGAAAGAGCTGAGTTTTTTTTTTTTTTAAAAATAAAAATACTATATTAAACACAAGATAAAGATCAGAACTGCTTTTATGGTGCATCCTTAATAAGTTGCATCCAGTTCATACTGGACAATAGAGTTTCAAAATATCATAATTATGAGACTGAATTAAATTTGAATGGAATACCATATCCTGCTGCTATAAGCAAGATAACTAAACTTTAAAATAATATTACCGGTTTAGTTAATGTTTATGTGTATGGTGAAGATAATAAAGAATTGTACTTCATAGAATTACAATTTTTAAAAAAATTCTAGAAAAATGAAGATTTGTTACTTATTACATACGGTGATCAGTCTCATTATATAACAATAAGAAAAATCAAGATTAATTAGATTCAGTTAGCAAAATATGAGTCAAAAGCTTTTATATGTAAAAGTTATTTAATTAATTTTAAAACTGAAAAAAAAACAAACTATTAATAACCATAAAAACAATAGGTACAAATTCTTCCATTTCTGCTGAATTTACTAATATTTTAAATAATAAATTGAGTTTTAGAGACTGGAGTAACGTTGAAAATACCTTTTATATCAACTTTAAATCATGGAAAATTTAAGCTTCAAACGAGTCAAACTTTTAGTGAGACATGTTTGTTTTTTTTTATAATTCATGCCAAAAACTATCTTGACTTTTAGTTTCCGTCTAAAGCTCATAATTTACATGTCCAAGAAACATTATTATTCATCTTTAAAACTTTTAATATTTCATTAGTCCAATTTTTGCGTTTCAATCTTCAAAATGATTTTATAGCGATATATCTGTACTAAATAATTAATTTAAATCTATTTTTTTCTACTTTAGTTAACATTTTATTTACTGTTGTTTCCATTAATTTCTCATTTGCTTAATACAATAAAAATTAAAGGCTAAGAATGTACCAACTTCGTAATAAAGATATGAATTTTATATATATGAAAAGATAGGTTACAATAGTAATACTGCATACTTAATAAAGGAATTAAATTTGCGACCAAAATAATTATTAGCTTAGCAAATCCAACAGATAATGATGCAAATAAAATTTGTAAAATATGACTGTAAATTATCCGCATCTTATTTAACAAAAATGGGAACGGAGAGAAGAGTTAACTGATCTGCATGTAGCGCGACGGATTGTCTTAGTGACAGTCCAATTACAATTATCAATAATATAAACTCAGTACCGTACGATGCTTCACAAAATTTATAGAAAGACATCTGTACTCATACAAAAGTATATGTAGATTGTCAAATCCTGAAAACTCCATATTCAAATTGTTTGTTGGCTTGGCACCATGATGGTTTCTATAGAACAGCCATCGAACCTTAATTAGCGGGATTAAAAACAGTGAGACTTCCCAGGTCAAACTTTGAATGGTTATCGTATCCCTTAATTTATCTACCCAGAACAGTAGCTGGATAGCAAATGAAATCGCGTAGCACTGAAAATAATGGCCGACACGAAAGTTTCCGATGCGTTCCAACTTCGACGGAACTGACAAAAGTTCCCCCTTAGATTCTCTGTAGAAGGAAACCGGAACTGACAAAAGTTCCCCTTAGTGTCTCTCTGTAGAAGGAAACCGGAACTGACAAAAGTTCCCGTTAGAGCATCTATAGAAAGAAAACGGAACTGACGAAAACTTCTCTTAGAGCCTCTGTAGAAAGAAGCTGGAGGAATCCTTGCTGATGGACTGGTACAAAAGAGCGATAAAAACCAATATTATGGTCGCCAACAAGGATCGAACTCGAGTTATCAGCCACGGCAGATCGATACTCTGCCCCCACCAGTTAGTTTTATAAAATATAACGTTTCAAAGTCGATTCTTTTAAAAATATTTCTAGCTTGAATTATGTACACTTCTTGATAACCAAAGCAGCTTGTTATCCGCTGCATTCAGATGCAGTACTGTGACATGACCCATTTTATAGTTGAGGCAATCAATTTTATATTTGAATGTAGAGAAAAATTTGTTTGTCAATGGATATTGCATTAATTGTTTCTATTATTTATTATTTAAAGAAATAAAACAACAACAGGAACTTTTAGATATCGTTTAGTTTTATTTGGTAATTTGATACAGCGAATATTGTTACGACATCAAAGCGACTTCAGTACTAACAGGGAGGCTGTTATTATCTGCAAATGCAAATGGCGTCCATCAGACGCGGATTCTGGTCTCGGATTCATTTGGGAAACAAGTCAAGAGCAACTTTCATTATTTCTAAAAAGATTTGATAAATATATTAATTACCTGATTTAGATTTCAGTTCATTCTTTCATGGATGCTGCGTAGAATATATATATTAGCTGAAATCATTTTCGTTCCGCTGTGGGTTCCAGTCCAGCCAACTGTTTCTTTATCTCTCTGCGGTAAATGTCAACCAATAAACAAAATGAGTCTGACGTATTTCTTGGGAATTGTTTTATTTTTCTCTTAAACGAAAAATCAACTCGAAAGGTACTGATTAGCGAACTCGATTTTTCTGATAGTCCAACTACATGGAAGTTGGCTGTAGAATTTTGATAAAAACTGTCACGAAGTATCAAACTTTCCTGCTCTTCTCCTATAAGTTAACCTGCAGATCGTCACTAAATCCAAACAAAAACAGGAAAAACCAGGGCCTCGTCTGAAGTTAAAAGAAAACCTCAAACATTGCAGTGTTCACTGATAGTTTAAAAAGCCTGACAGAACACAAGAATGCCAGTTTTCAACCGACATGACTATAGCATATATATATATATATATTGTTATAAGCAAACTAATTCGGGCAAGGAAAGGAAAAGGAAATAATCCAGAAGATGGATAATGAGCAGAAGCATTTTGCTCATTTAAAATTCGGATTCGCATACTACAATATGTCTATGATCAGGTTCAGTCTCATCTCTGTCCGTCGGAATGTAGGGATTACCACGTGGCACCTGCTTCGTCGTCTTGACTTCAAAGACAGACTAAGTTCACTTGTCACCAATCGACGCCTAATCTTCATTTTCATTCTTCCTGATACACATTCGGAAAACTTCTGGTCATCAACCTTTTAAATAATTCATCGAATTCAATTGTCGCTAAACTTTACTGGTTTTTTTTTTTTTTTTCCGGTCAAGTTTGGCTCGTGTGATGACAATTTTTCCCATACAGGAGAGTGCAGGAGTGAGTTTGAAAGTTTAATGCTCTCGGTTGAAGATCATGGAACCGCTGTTTATCTATCATAAAAATCGGGGAAAAACTCTGCTCTATCATTCCTGTTATGATTTATTATTTTTTATTTCCTGCTACATCCTGGTTTATTATTTACATCCACTCAGCCTATCACTACATATTATAGTTATTTCAGTTTAGAACTGATTTTTTGTTTTTGATGAGCTTTTCTGACTTGATATTAAACACTTTCCTATAGCCTTGGTTGGACGCCATTTGAGTTTTATATTCTTTAACTTTAAACAACTTACACTTAAATTTAATTTTTTTCCTTCTTCTACTTATTATTATTATTATTATTATTATTATTATTATTATTATTATTATTATTATTATTATTATTATTAGAGAAGTAATGCTCACTGTACGTTCTCAAAAGTCAATAACACTAAAAGTATGTAAATCAAATTACTAACAGGCCGAGTGAGTTATCCTTCCTGTGCTCTTTTATACTCAACGATCGAAGTAGCGTAAACGAGATCAGGTTACTTAGTACGCACGGCATGCTGGGTATTTATCGACAGGCAACTTACGTGTTTGAATTTTTGCAATCTCTTTAAACTTTTGAAAATTTTGACAAATTAAAACTGCATTGCATCCAAGTGTTTCGCTTGTTTTGATGAAGTTTTGATGTTAATCTTACAAAAACGTTAATTTTTCATACAGAAGCCGCTAGGTGTCGGCAAATGCTTTTGTTCCTCATTACGCTAATAGAGTAGAATTGGTTAAATAAACGTGTAATTTCACATGATATATTATTAGATCACAAGTTGATCTCATTATGTCAAACCTATACATAAAAATGTATATTCTTCCTCTTATTATTATTATCAACTTTTGATGTGATTAATGCGTATACAGTATTAGTATGTATTATTGTAGTCGGACAATTAAACCGGTAACTGATATATACAATTAAGAATTGCTATGGCTTTTAGGATACAACATCGATAGTATAATTTTCTTAGGTGACAAAAGAAAAGCAAAATTTACATATGTATAAACTACAATTTAAGGAAACATCGATGTTGGCAAATGTCTGAGATATTAAATAATGACATAACAGCAGGTCAATAAAGTACTCTTCATAAGCAAAGGTTTTTATTTTTGCTCTAAAGTGGCAAATTCCTGTTGAGAAATTCATTCAGTATCAGCGTTTAAAGCATCTGATGAATTTTTGAAATCGTGCTGTTTCGCCACGAGGGCGTCGTCACCAAGTTCCTGAACAGTTGGTGGTAGCGCGGGACGTCTTGCAATGGCAGCCTGAGCGATTGGATTAAGATCTGGAGAATGAGCTGACTACTTCATACGGATGGTTTTCCATCAGCGCATAGTCTCACACAAATATCATGGATCTCACATTTGTATATTAAATATGTCAAAATACTGTTTTTGGAAAACATGGAAGTCAGTCTTGCCAACCCAACTAATCTCTTCTCACACCATCAGTAAGCATAGGAAGCACGTTCATCAACGCCGACATCTTGAAATCTTGTCTCTGGCTTTCTCTTTACTCCGACACGTCCACATGTAAAGTCCAGTTTCTCTCAGGACATCCTGCATGGTCTACAGCTAAGTTAGTGGTATGCAACTTCAGCAGATATTTTGAAGACTTGGACAAACCATAATATTCGATAAGCGCACCTTTAGCTTTACTGTCGTCTTGAGTGCGCTTAGGCGTCGCAGATTTGCCTTTATTCTTCCGTCATGAAGCCAGACTCGGACCACAAACCCGACGGCGTTTTCTTTAGTCGTACAATGCAGTTTTCGAAGTCAAGTCTTACATACAGCCCGTACATTTTCAGTTGGGTTCAGATCTGTCGAGTTTCCTGGCCAGACTGAACAGTTGGTAATGTTCATCCAGAAGTATCCTTAACACATTTTCATGCATGGCATGGAACTAGATCCTGCTGGAAAATCGCGTTCGGGGATATCTTCAGCAGACGTTCTAGACCTCCATATTCCTTACCGTTCACCGCGTCTCTCGCAGTCACCAATGAACCAGTTCCTCGTGCAGAAAAACAGCCCCAAAATATTTTCTTTTCTGGAAGCCTTACAGTTTGATTACAGTGAGAACTGGTTGTGGGTTCACCAGGTGAATGGCCAACAAGCTGACATTGTCGACATTCAACGAGAAAATAACACATTGCACCAGTCTTCTTTGGACCAACCAGCAGCATCTCTCTGGGCCCAGGCGAAGCGTTTTGTCCTCGTCATTGTTGTTAGCACAGCTGTTTTCTCATAGGTTTCTTGGCTTGACGCCCCACCTCAGCAAATCGGCATCTTACAGTTGATGACGATAGCTGGACACCTGCTGCGGCTGCTAACTCCTGGTTAAGCATCTCACTAGTTTCTTTGGGATCCTGCTTGCTCATCCGTATTAATTTTACGTCATCTCTTAGTGATGTTTTCCGTTTTCTTCTACATTTTCCTTTTCTTGATGAGGATATTGAGCCTGTGGTGGTTTGTTTCTTCTCAATACTCTTAATGACCGCTCTCACACTAACTTCGGCTTCATTGGTAACTTCTCTTTGTGTGTCCATTCAGGGAGATTATTCTAGTTATTCTGCTTGGGGTAATGTCCTTGGTCAACTCTTAAACAAGAAAAGGACAGACATCGCGGGTCTTTGCTTTGATCACTGACAAGAAAATGATAACTTAGGCAGGAACTGAAGGACGAGCCAGATATCAAAATATGACGCAACAATGCATTGTACACCATAAATAATTTCTTATTGATAAAAATACAATATTTAAGGATTCATTGTTTTTTTTATTGAAATCAATGAAAAATCATATTTCTGTTTCATGTTCACATTAATTTGCACAATGCTATTCACGTGCATCTCAAACCTAGACGCACCGGCGGAAATTTGGGCACACTGTGGATGAGGGCTTCAAAGGGGTGAGGCGGGGTAGGGTTAAAGACCAAAATATTAAAGTGAATGTTCGTGGTTTGTTGATAACCGTTTGATCCGTAGCCAATTTTGACTAGACGTAAGCGAGAGGAGTGAGAACGTATCACGTGCACACGCGTTTGTTTTTCTCCTTACAACTGGTTAATGACATAAGCGGGCCCACTGGAAAGACGGTGTAGATCTGTTTAGATGGAATGGCAGAGAATCGGAGATTTCTTGGCGGACTGACAGCTTTATTGTGGAGAATGTCCAGGGAGTGACGTATGCCAAGCGGTATTCTCCCCTCAGTCATACTTTTTTTTAGAGTGCAGATAATTCATCGTCGCCATGGTTTCTTGTTGTATGTCTTTCTTTCTTTCCTGTTCCTGTTCAATCGTCGAATTAGCTTCTTAACGAAACTGACCTTTCTTGAGTGTTCCACATTTTGTCTCCATTAGCGTCATTGAACAGGGTGATTGGAGAACGATTCCTGAAATAGTTTTGCCAACTGATGTGAAACTCGATGAGATACGTACGTGCTCGGCGACACGTGCATATACGGAGAAACATGCACGGACGCACGTGACGTATGAGTCCAACAAATGCCAGAGTACTTTCAATATCCAAAAACAATTTTAAAAAATCCCGACTGCCTAAAATTAAATAAAATAAGAGAAAAATAACAATTCTCATTTTTGCTCTGTCTGAATGTAGTTTCATACAACTTTTTTGTTTACGTTTAAAATAATTTTTGCAAAAAAATTGCAATTTATTCGTCGTGGAATATTTTTTTGTCTTTTAGAAACAGCAGAAAGGCTCATTTGAGTAAAATACGAGACTATTAATGTAAAAAGGTTTTCTTTCATACAGACAATTTAAAAAAAGATAAATAACGGGAGAAAAGGGAAGATTTTTCGATTTTACTTTTGTTAAAAATTAATTGAAATAAATTTTTTTTTTTTAAATGCAGTTTTGTTCTGGTTAGATTCTTCCTTCTCTTTCTCTGAGAGAAGATTGACAGGTGCGTTTAAGTTATTCTTTTCGGGGTTCGTTTTTCCCTTCATTCTTCGAGAGGAAATCGTTAACAGTAAAACATCTGAATTGATACCGAGCAGCACGGAGGGTTTTTGCGGCTGCAATGTTTGAGGAAAGGAAGAGATTATTAATGGAGTTTTTTTTTTTGTTTTGTTTTTTGTTTCTTTGTACCGTCTCTGCGTTGCACAGAGCAAATCAGTGCCTGTGAGGGATGGGGGCGTGTGTCTTGATGGGTGACGTACGCAAATAGCCGAAAACGTCTGTGAGTAGATCGACATAAGGGATTGACTGAGTAGAGGGAAATTCGGTGATTGCTGATGAGAATTCTTTATAAAGAAAAATCCCCCTTTAATCCAACACCGTTTTTGGAGGGGTCGCTTTCATGTCGCCCCTCCACAAGTCAGTTAAAAACCAGTTCTAAAGGGATTCTTCGGCTAGCGGTGAAGAATTTCTGTTCTATCAAACAAACTTCCGGCAGTCGCCCAAGGGTGAAGGCCTTCCGCTTCTGGCAATGGCAAGGATCCATTACGTTCATTTCCAAGCATATTATGACCACAACAGCAAAAATAAGAAGATTAATACTCGCATCTGAAAAGAATATGTAATATTGAAGCACCTGATACTGGGACTCAGCTGTAATCTAACTATTTTATTAAGTGGAATACAAAACTCATTTCTCATAAAAAAAATTTAAAAAGAAACAAAAAAAAAATATTCCGCAATCAGGCTGCTGTGTACACAATACGTACAATGCGAGAATGGTAAGTATGCCAATTACCGACAATCTTAGTTGAAGAGGAAGAAGAAAAGACAATCCGCTGTATTCATAAAAGGTTTGCCTCTCATTTGTGTGGATGCGAGGACCTCGCCTTAACCGTATGACAGTAGCTGGACGTAGATTGAAAGTAGATGACTTCAGAATTTTGGCCAAGTCCTGTACGGATCCGAAGTTAAAAACTATGGAAACCTTTTTGTTGATAGATGCTTCAAAATGGCTTTGAATGACCAGGTTTCTTCGGTTTTCAGGCAAATTACTTTGTTTTTCCTTCTTAATCTTCAGCTACGATTGTCATCAATTTGCATACGGCAGACCGAGGTTGAAAGTACCAGGGGTAGAGTGTAATTCTGGTGATATCTTGTAAGTAAGTGAGAGGTTCTGTCAGTATTTACGCTCTGTGGAAAGGCTTCTTGTGCAAATTGATTAGAAGGAAATCCTCATATTCTCCTCACAGTGGCAGTGGATATATTCCCACACCGTAAAAGTGATTGTTTGACCACCGGGAAATTCTGTTTTACTTTTCACCTGAATTCTAGGCGTTTTTGTGGCTGTATTTGTCGTTATTGAGCGTTCGGGCAGCTTGGCAGATTATCCACAAAGGGTTGGTTGTAACAAAAAAAGTAGATACGTACTCCGGTCAGTAAATCAGTACATGCGGTATTTGCTTTGATGATTCCATTTAAATGCTTATAGAGATCTCATATTCGAGTCAAGACAGTAAGGGCGTCATTTTTGCTGTTCTACTTGTTAATACAAATTCCAGTATCCAGGAGAGAGAAAGTTAACAATAAAACTACTTTTGGTGAGAATTTCATGTTTCTAGCTTTCCCAATTTTATCCCTATGCTCCACTATACTGGATCTTTCTATGACTCAGCTACATTATCTTTGTAAAGCCCAGACCTTGTTTACAGAAATGAAACAAGTGTAAAACTTCGCGTTAAAGATTTTTTTGGTGGGGTATTGTGGGAGGATTATCCCCTAGGGACCTCAAGGTATTTTCTTCTGAGGCAGGTAGAAGATATAACACCAAAGCCCCAGATCCATGGTAAATAAAACGAATTACACAGGCAGTTTGATGAAGTGTCATCCAACTTTATCAGAGAACCTGAAGCAATCAGCTTTGACAGGGAAAGTGTCGGAGTTTTACTTGATTAAAGGTTTTGATCCGGTCAGAGAAGTTTATTTTAAATATAATTCCGATGTTCCCACTTTCCCCGATATATGTCCAAAATGAGACACTTTGACAGAAGGAAATGTTTTGAATTTGGCTTAAGTTGGCTGTATTATTTCACCACAATGACAATATGTGATAATCGATAGCTCCGGTCTCCTCCACTTACAACTCGTATACTATGTACCTATTGTGTACCTTGTCAATCTTGGTTTTCTTTTTCAATTTTTAAAGTTAGTATTGTTTTTTTTATTTTTGTTCACAACAGTATCTGTTCCGCACAAAAGATTAAGTTTTCTTTACGTTACTTTTTTATTATTATCTTCCTTGTTGTTTTTTTTTACTTAAACTTAAATTATTCCGGTCTAAATGTTAAGTATTTATTTTATAATTTAACAACTCCTTTTAACTCTCTTAAAAGCTAATAGACCTTTGTCGTGCCACTATAACACATTGCGGAGTTGTTTGGCCATAGAGTGGACCTACTCTTAATCAAGCATCAGTGTGCTTATCACCCAGAATCCTGTGGAACAACATTATAACCAATTGCTTTGGTAGTTTCTTTTCTTTAAAATAATTTCCCTTTGTGTTTATGGACTCGTAACTTATCTGACTTAATGAATTTGCGCAAAGTAGCTTGAATGCTTACCCATCGTGAGGAAGGGACAATATGTACAACCAGGATGAGTATCAAGTTTCGAGCTCTGCTTTTGACGATCGTCGTCAGAAAATTCGGACGAAGTTCGTTCACATACCCCCCCCCGATGTTCTTAGCTTCCACTGCTTGTGTTTACGTTTTGTGGTTTTCCTTTTCCTAATCTTAAAGCTACATTTCTATACATTAAGGAAGGATTCTTTTATAAAAGCTTTTTTAAAAAAAAAATGTTAGAAAAATATTGACTGTGATGGCAAGAACGGAAAGCTGATGGTCATGCGTCATTCGCAGAAGTGAAGGGTTAGGGTGTCCTGGTGGTCAAAATTTGCACAGTGTAACCAACGCGTCGAGAGTTCTAGGCCAATTTACTTCAAATTAGCATCATCGAAAATCCGTCTTAAGGACTGATCCACGATGACGGAGACGGCGAACAGTAAGTATATTAGGTAATTTAGTGCTGGTAAAGGGGCTGGAAATGGTCAGATTTTATCTAAGCCATGCCGTTAGACAGTGTTTATCCGTGATAAGATGTAGGTGTTATGATTAAGTCCCCATAGTTTGCTATGCATACAAATTTTTATGGTTGCGTTTTGTGCCATGCGTCCCACTAGATTTGTATTGTACGAGTTGTGTGAAGGTTGTGGACATATTTTCAGAAACAGTCATGGAAGGCAGGATTTCACAGATCTCGAGTAAAGTACAACGGAGGATGAGTGTGTGGCCGGCTGATCTCTACTGACCAAGTAACGTGTGGCTCCACCTATCCGGTCGGTCACGAGCGGATCCTGTCGGCTGGAATCCACGAACTTCTGACAAAATAGACACTGCAAAAAAAACAAAACAAAAAAACTATGCATTCGGTCATTAAAGACTCCCTTTGGCCATTCATTGTATTTTTTTTAAAAAGGGAAGACACCCTTGGCAAACAGCATGAGATAAACCAATGGGAGATAACCTGCGATAAATCCATTGGATTTAGAGTTTGCGTGCCAAGTTTCTATCTCGTGTTTTTGTAAAATAATCATAATTACACCTCTAAAAACATTTTTCTTTTCGTCGTAACTAAATATTGATCGTTTTCTTTCCTTTAGGACCAGACCCCTGTCTCACCTTGAAGATCCCTGACCGATCTTCCCTAATTATGAGCCCGATTAACACCAATGAGTGAAGGCGGAGCCGCCAAGAATCCACCTCACCAAGCTATACTAAGCCCCAGTCACTCAGATTTAAATCCGACAGGAATTACGTCGTCGCAGTTCGTTCAAAAGACTCGTACACCCGAAGCTGAGGCCGGAAATCTGCCTGAAACTCCGGACATGGGAAACCAGCAAAGTGGGGACGGAAGTCTGAAAAAGAAACACACGAAAAAACGCAAACATGGAAAAAAGAACGAAGATAGAGAATCGTCGGTGGCAGACGACAGCGTTTTTGAAGACACAGATTCGGTTTTCATGGTTGCCGAATCACCAGGAAATTCTCCCGCCGCACAGAGATCTCAAGCCACAAGTTACGACTCAGAATTACCAGAACTATCAGAAACCACTGAATTTAGCAGAGAAACTAAAACTTTCAAATCTCACACAGGTGGCGAAACTCAGCAAGGCGTACCACCGCATGTAAACAAGAGCCAAACTCTACAAGAATTGTCTCCGTTAGGTTTAACCGAAACTGATGACGTAGATGCAACTAATGCAACCTCTAAACAAAACGAAGCAACGAGTGTGTTGCCAGTCTCTGAGACAGAGAGCGCTGCTAAGTTACCAAAAAAGCCAAGAGAAAGCGCGTTGGCGCGGAGTACTCTCGATACATCTGATGAAGGCTCTTATTCGAGTGCAGGCTGCAGCACGCCATCTATTATTGCCTCACCCTGTGCAAAGAGAAGTAACTCGCCGTGCGCTGACCGGGTAAATGAATTGGGGAAAGAAATCGAAAGAACAATTATGGAGAGATTTCCCGCAGAAGAATATGTTCTAGGACCTAACGTGGAAGACTCGTCGTACAAGAAGTTGCCGGAGTCCACAGGTGATCCAGTCGAGGACCATCCTGACAAAGCCGATGCGCATAAAGAGAGCGTGAAAGGAGGAAAGATGGAGCAGAGTAGCCTGAAAGTGGAGAGTGCAGCGCCGTCGTCCATCATTACGAAGGTGGAGGAGCCGCATAACAGGGGAGCATCGTTATCCGAAGAAGGCGCAGCGCCACGAGTGGAGTTCGAAAGGGACAAAATACAGGATGAAGATAAAACGAACGCAAGCACTGATGATGATTTTGTCATCGTCAACGAGGACGGTGAGAGCGAGGAGCTCGCCGTGAGTCAACGCCAGAACCCCGACGGGGAGGCTGCTGGTGCTGCCTCACGGCAAAGATCGACGGAATGGTGCGATGTCAGGAGTTCTGCACAAAAGGAAGTTGTTGGTCCAAGCTCCGAAGTGACCGCGGTTTTCTGCGAAGTTTCCGAACTGGCATCAGAAGAAAGCGACCCTGATGCTCGGGAGTCTGGTCGTTCAAAAGAAAATACAGAATCTCGGGGAGCCAGTGAAATTTCTAACCAGGCCGCCGATACTGAGGAATTCGGTGTTGCTGCAGAGCTATCGGATGTGCCAGACGACAGAGCCTCGACCTCGGATACTGATATAGGAAAAGGAATGGATGGAGAAAACAGCGGTTCGTGCTATGACGACGCGGTGCTCGCAGTAGCCGCTGATTCTGCAGCTGACGAGGACATCAACAAAATCGGAGACAGTCCTGAGGCAGGACCTGGCGAGGAAACGGTTCAAGAGAAATTAGAAAGCACAAAAACTAAGGAATGCAAGGTCCCCCCTCCCAGTCCCTCATTGATGACATCACTAAATGAAGTTGATGAAGAAAATAGTGATGTGGAGCTGAACGACACAATAAGCAAGCAGGCGATGGAGAAACTACAGTCGTCTATAACAGAAAGGTTAAATTCCCTGACCGAACTCCATTCTAGCGGCGAGGACAGCCCCGTAGACCAAGAGACTCAAGAAACAACTACTCCAGAAGAATTAAAAACGCTCCGCGTTTCAGAAAATGATAATGATCCTGAGCTCCGACACATCTACAGCGGAGAACTTGCGGGTCCAGCGACAGAGTCCAGCGTAAGAACTGGTAACGAAAAGCAGTCGGACAGCTCGAGCGCTAAGGCGGTCCGACGAGGAGCAGACGGTATTTCGGAACCGCAGGATTCAACAGGAGCGGATGAAGGTGAAAGCGAAGTGATTCTAAAACTTCCGAGTGAGGAACCTGTGAATGCTGCTGAATCATGCAAAAGGACAGATGTCGGAAGCGCCTCAGAAACCAGTGGGAGCACAAGTATCGACCTCGGAAATTCTGGCCACGCTGAACGAGCCGAGGGAGCGTTACCAGGCAATGGGGTGGCGACAGAATCTGTTGGCAGACCCGTCGGGGATAAGAGTGGGCAGAGGGACGGTTTGGAGATCCTGCAAGAGAGCAGGAGTCGGGACCCGGCCGGCGAGATCGCCACGCTGTTGGGGGTGGGGGGAACTCTGCCAGAGCTGGCCGCCCTGCAGCAGATTTTCGAGAATATCCAGGACAGAACTCCCACCACCGAGGACTTCCCGCCTTTCCCCAGAGAGGGCGCGAAATCACCCGCCGAACCGATGTCCGGCAGTGGCCGTCGCTCGCGCACATCCCCGGCCATTACGGACAAGTCTATCACGGAATCGGATCTGGACATCTCGGAGCAGCGAGACGACGCGAGCACGGACAGCATGTACGCCGACGACGAGGACGAGTCGGCCACCGAGGTGCTGTTCAGCAAGACGTACACAGAGCCGGAGAAAGGGGCAGAGGTGTTGGTCAGCTGCACGCTGGTCAGCAACGCCTCCAACGACGCGGACAGCGACGAGTTTTGGGCGGAGAGTTCGGCGACGGAGGAAGTGTACCGACAGGTGGAAGAGTCCGCTGAGGCCGCCAGGAATGTGTTTGACAACGCCCGCAAGCAGATGCAGGACATACACGTTCACTTGCAGAACTTACGCCAACAGATGGAGCACCTTCAAGAGTCCTTAGACCCGCCGGCTGATGGTGATTACAAGAACTACAGCAGCTTGGGCGTCCCCGACGGACAGCCCGTTACGGACTAGCATCACGATGGAGTCTCGTCTGGGTTTTCTTGAGCACTTATTTGACAGTGAATTTTACCAAGATGTAGTGAGATCGTTCACATTCAATTGATAATGGAAATTCTTCGAGCAGTGCTTGATTGACTTCTTAAAAGTCCCTGATTACTAATATTAATATAAATTATGAAAATCATTACAAGAAAAGAATTTTATTTTTGTTGATTTGGTGCACATATGAACTTCTTCAATTGCACGAACTGGTTTGCTTTTTGTACAGAAGTTAGCAGAAATCAGTTCTCTTCGTCATACCTCTTATTTACCAAGTCATTGCCGCAGTAGTTCTAGCTGAAGGAATTCTCGAGGTTGACTATTCGTCGCATGTTCGACACTGGTATCGTCAGTTTCCAATCTCAGCTCAGCTTACCGCCTCTCCCTTCATATAAATCACAGCTGTCGGTCAGTCTGCATGCTCTTTGTTATCTCTACATATTTAACTAAACAAATATTAAGTAAAAAGAAAACGAATGAACAAATAACCAAGTCTTCCGAAGCGAAATGTTTACTAATTTTTTCACTATATTTAATTTCAGCTTTGTACAATACTGAAAAATTGGCTGTTTTTTTTAAAGCTGAACCAGATAAGGAACCCGACTGTTTCTGCCGAGACCCTAGACGGTTCACGTGACGGATGTTCTTCAGGGATTAGGATGATTGGCCATCCTTTTAATTTTTATGAACGTTGTCCGTTTACTTTGACACTGTAAAACTGCTATACACCGTACTCTTTGACTCATATTTCGCATTCTAAACAGCTATAAAGCTGACTGATGGTTTGACAATAAAAATGCTTCAAAACTGATATGAGGCTATAAAAACAGTTATACTGGTGACACCTGATAGTCGTAAATGTGGTTGACTCAGACATTGATGGCAGTATGGCTTACACTGTTAATTTAGCACTAAACTGTTTTACGTTGATATTTCGAAACTATAAAACACCTGCCATTCCTTTAGACTTTGTGTAAAAACAAGTTAATGACTCACTTTTTAAAGCCGGTTTGCATCTTTAAAATACATCTGTACCGTCGTAAAGTTTACTGAAAAGAGGCAGGCCTCCTCCTATTTTCTTCTTCTTTTTCTGGCAATAAGAAAAGGAAGTTTCCAGGCCTGTCTTACATATTTAGCTTTGAATTTGTATAGGTATGGTGTTTGTTTTCTTTCCATTTGTTTATCCGCAGCAAAGATTTTTGCACGACCTTTCAGCACAGATGACACCAGTGTACGATCGCGTGCATGGATTTCTTTACTGAAGGAATCTGTTTGTCTTAAACTTCTTGTTTCGTCTGTGATAAAGTATGAATTAAAGCAAAGTTCTGACAAGCCGGAGTAATGGTGCAAGGCGTGAAGAGAGTGTGTGACTTGTGTTTACCTGGTGAATGAAGCAACTAGATTTACGTTTGTAACTGAAGGGATACACGATTTTAATAAAGACTCCCGTCAAACATATAATACCTTATTATTATTATTATTATTGTTGTTGTTGTTGTAAGCATAGAATATCTTCTGCCTTAGTTAAATAGATATTTATATGCAAACTGACAAAGCACGAAGACATACACGAGCATGAGGCACTAGATCGTTCGTCTTGTGGACCAACCACCCAGTCTGAGGAGAGTTCCTTTCCGGAAACCCTTTTCTGATGGGAGAAGTTACGGCCCCGATTAACTGAACTCCTACCATCAGTTTGCCAAGGGGCCTCATCCAGGCCCGGCGTTGCTGTTGATTTTTATCATGTGAGTATGGAAGGGAGAAGGTTAAAATTTCATTAACTTATCTTTATAGATTTTTAACAAAGTATATATATAAGAATTAAAATTTTATTTAAAGTATTTAAATTAAATTAAATGTTGCAAAACGTTTTAGAACAATCATGCAACCAAAACAGTTCAATTGTCTGATGACAGCAGAGAATCATCTGAGACGAAGGGATTTACAAAATGTTAAGTAAAGTATTAAAAGAGAGACTTTTCGTTCTAATTTTAGTGATAATTTGAAACTATGAACTTTCACTTGGTCTATCTCAAGTCAGAAAGCCTAGTTAACACTGATTAATAATAAATTTAACTGTTTATTAAAAATTAATAAATAACTTAATTATTATTTTGAGTTTTGTTATAAACGTCTAAGTAGCTAGTGTGAAACTGAGTTATTGTATTTCAATTGAATTAATCCAAATCTATCATAAAAATGTTCTTTTACTAATGACAAAGATTGTACAGGCGAGATTTAAATTCTTTATGCGATCATTGCCACAGTGAACACAATGAAAATGAAAACTAAGCTGGTGTGTACCGGCTCTGTCAGGCTATAAACTTAGCTGGTACTAAGCTAGTGTGTACCGGCTTTGTCAGGCTATAAACTTAGCTGGTACTAAGCTGGTGTGTACCGGCTCTGTCAGGCTATAAACTTAGCTGGTACTAAGCTGGTGTGTACCGGCTCTGTCAGGCTATAAACTTAGCTGGTACTAAGCTGGTGTGTACCGGCTCTGTCAGGCTATAAACTTAGCTGGTACTAAGCTGGTGTGTACCGGCTCTGTCAGGCTATAAACTTAGCTGGTACTAAGCTGGTGTGTACCGGCTCTGTCAGGCTATAAACTTAGCTGGTACTAAGCTGGTGTGTACCGGCTTTGTCAGGCTATAAACTTAGCTGGTACTAAGCTGGTGTGTACCGGCTCTGTCAGGCTATAAACTTAGCTGATACTAAGCTGGTGTGTACCGGCTCTGTCAGGCTATAAACTTAGCTGATACTAAGCTGGTGTGTACCGGCTCTGTCAGGCTATAAACTTAGCTGATACTAAGCTGGTGTGTACCGGCTCTGTCAGGCTATAAACTTAGCTGGTACTAAGCTGGTGTGTACCGGCTCTGTCAGGCTATAAACTTAGCTGGTACTAAGCTGGTGTGTACCGGCTCTGTCAGGCTATAAACTTAGCTGGTACTAAGCTGGTGTGTACCGGCTCTGTCAGGCTATAAACTTAGCTGGTACTAAGCTGGTGTGTACCGGCTCTGTCAGGCTATAAACGTAGCTGGTAGTAAGCTGGTGTGTACCGGCTCTGTCAGGCTATAAACTTAGCTGGTACTAAGCTGGTGTGTACCGGCTCTGTCAGGCTATAAACTTAGCTGGTACTAAGCTGGTGTGTACCGGCTCTGTCAGGCTATAAACTTAGCTGGTACTAAGCTGGTGTGTACCGGCTCTGTCAGGCTATAAACTTAGCTGGTACTAAGCTGGTGTGTACCGGCTCTGTCAGGCTATAAACTTAGCTGGTACTAAGCTGGTGTGTACCGGCTCTGTCAGGCTATAAACTTAGCTGGTACTAAGCTGGTGTGTACCGGCTCTGTCAGGCTATAAACTTAGCTGGTACTAAGCTGGTGTGTACCGGCTTTGTCAGGCTATAAACTTAGCTGGTACTAAGCTGGTGTGTACCGGCTCTGTCAGGCTATAAACTTAGCTGGTACTAAGCTGGTGTACCGGCTCTGTCAGGCTATAAACTTAGCTGATACTAAGCTGGTGTGTACCGGCTCTGTCAGGCTATAAACTTAGCTGATACTAAGCTGGTGTGTACCGGCTCTGTCAGGCTATAAACTTAGCTGATACTAAGCTGGTGTGTACCGGCTCTGTCAGGCTATAAACTTAGCTGATACTAAGCTGGTGTGTACCGGCTCTGTCAGGCTATAAACTTAGCTGGTACTAAGCTGGTGTGTACCGGCTCTGTCAGGCTATAAACTTAGCTGGTACTAAGCTGGTGTGTACCGGCTCTGTCAGGCTATAAACTTAGCTGGTACTAAGCTGGTGTGTACCGGCTCTGTCAGGCTATAAACTTAGCTGGTACTAAGCTGGTGTGTACCGGCTCTGTCAGGCTATAAACTTAGCTGGTACTAAGCTGGTGTGTACCGGCTCTGTCAGGCTATAAACTTAGCTGGTACTAAGCTGGTGTGTACCGGCTCTGTCAGGCTATAACTTAGCTGGTACTAAGCTGGTGTGTACCGGCTCTGTCAGGCTATAAACGTAGCTGGTAGTAAGCTGGTGTGTACCGGCTCTGTCAGGCTATAAACTTAGCTGGTACTAAGCTGGTGTGTACCGGCTCTGTCAGGCTATAAACTTAGCTGGTACTAAGCTGGTGTGTACCGGCTCTGTCAGGCTATAAACTTAGCTGGTACTAAGCTGGTGTGTACCGGCTCTGTCAGGCTATAAACTTAGCTGGTACTAAGCTGGTGTGTACCGGCTCTGTCAGGCTATAAATTTAGCTGGTACTAAGCTGGTGTGTATCGGCTCTGTCAGGCTATAAACTTAGCTGGTACTAAGCTGGTGTGTACCGGCTCTGTCAGGCTATAAACTTAGCTGGTACTAAGCTGGTGTGTACCGGCTCTGTCAGGCTATAAACTTAGCTGGTACTAAGCTGGTGTGTACCGGCTCTGTCAGGCTATAAACTTAGCTGGTACTAAGCTGGTGTGTACCGGCTCTGTCAGGCTATAAACTTAGCTGGTACTAAGCTAGTGTGTACCGGCTCTGTCAGGCTATAAACTTAGCTGGTACTAAGCTAGTGTGTACCGGCTTTGTCAGGCTATAAACTTAGCTGGTAGTAAGCTGGTGTGTACCGGCTTTGTCAGGCTATAAACTTAGCTGGTACTAAGCTGGTGTGTACCGGCTTTGTCAGGCTATAAACTTAGCTGGTACTAAGCTGGTGTGTACCGGCTTTGTCAGGCTATAAACTTAGCTGGTACTAAGCTGGTGTGTACCGGCTCTGTCAGGCTATAAACTTAGCTGGTACTAAGCTGGTGTGTACCGGCTCTGTCAGGCTATAAACTTAGCTGGTACTAAGCTGGTGTGTACCGGCTCTGTCAGGCTATAAACTTAGCTGGTACTAAGCTGGTGTGTACCGGCTCTGTCAGGCTATAAACTTAGCTGGTACTAAGCTGGTGTGTACCGGCTTTGTCAGGCTATAAACTTAGCTGGTACTAAGCTGGTGTGTACCGGCTTTGTCAGGCTATAAACTTAGCTGGTACTAAGCTGGTGTGTATCGGCTCTGTCAGGCTATAAACTTAGCTGGTACTAAGCTGGTGTGTACCGGCTTTGTCAGGCTATAAACTTAGCTGGTACTAAGCTAGTGTGTACCGGCTTTGTCAGGCTATAAACGTAGCTGGTAGTAAGCTGGTGTGTACCGGCTTTGTCAGGCTATAAACGTAGCTGGTAGTAAGCTGGTGTGTACCGGCTCTGTCAGGCTATAAACTTAGCTGGTACTAAGCTGGTGTGTACCGGCTCTGTCAGGCTATAAACTTAGCTGGTACTAAGCTGGTGTGTACCGGCTCTGTCAGGCTATAAACTTAGCTGGTACTAAGCTGGTGTGTACCGGCTCTGTCAGGCTATAAACTTAGCTGGTACTAAGCTGGTGTGTACCGGCTCTGTCAGGCTATAAACTTAGCTGGTACTAAGCTGGTGTGTATCGGCTCTGTCAGGCTATAAACTTAGCTGGTACTAAACTGGTGTGTACCGGCTCTGTCAGGCTATAAACTTAGCTGGTACTAAGCTGGTGTGTACCGGCTCTGTCAGGCTATAAACTTAGCTGGTACTAAGCTGGTGTGTACCGGCTCTGTCAGGCTATAAACTTAGCTGGTACTAAGCTGGTGTGTACCGGCTCTGTCAGGCTATAAACTTAGCTGGTACTAAGCTGGTGTGTACTGCACAAAGCAGCGCCTTTGCTGTAAACGTTTTGGTAGACAAACGGATATCAGTAAGCACCAGCAATCAGATCACGTGTCAAACGACAAAGGTTTTATCAAGGCAGCATTGTCTTGTGCCATCATTTCACACTGCAAGAACGGTCCGTGTTTTTCGCGATTTTTTCTTGATCGCAGTTAAAGCTCACATATCTCTCAACTGCTGCATTGCTTCTGGAATAGCGAACCATGAAAATTGTGACTTGATATTATTGGGTGCTTTGCAGAAGATCTTTGTGGATTTTACGAAAGAATGAACGGAAGTGTGACGCGTTCGTTCTTATTCTAATCGCTTTCCGCCCCCCAAAAGCTGCGATTTGGCCGCGTCTCCTCTGCAGCCACGACGACTTTCCAATATCCGTTGCGAAAGAAGCGAGAGAATAATCAGAACGGAATCGTTCCACAGTTAACAGCGAGATAGCAGAATAAGAAACGTTTTCTTTCGGGTGGAAGTGTATTTATTAGATTCCCGTATCGATTTTATTTTCATGTGAGTAGTTCGGCACGGCGCAGTGCATCTCTCCCTCTCTCTTGTCCAAGTCGACATCTGGGTTTTAAGGTGATACAGCTACTGCCTATTCTACAAGCGGCGTACTACTTTCGCTTTTGCGTATTTATCCCCAAGACTGAGTTACTGATGGCTCATTTATCAAGTAACAAAAATCTTAAAATGAGCTCAATTAGAGAGAACTCAGCATAGACTTTCCCAAATGTTTTTTGAGATTTTAAAGATTTTAAATAATCTTAAAGGCATTAAAATGTGATTTTTCTAGTTTGGGTTTTTAGAGGTTAAAAAGAGATGCAGCAGAAGTATCTTAGACAGTCGGGAATTCTGAGGGTGTGGACAACGCGGCATGTTTTAGGTTTTACTAATTCTATGGGCCACAATTATAGACTGGTAAGGAATTCATCGCCGCTCGATATTAGAAACAGAAATTTCTGTAGCGATGGCGTAAACCAGTTAAAACTCCTGCTGATGGATATTTCTCTTCCCGCGGCTAGGAACTGGTTCTTTAAAGCGACGGCGTCTCCCTCATCTCGTAGCTGGCTCGCTCACTGCCCCCCCCCCGACATTTCAAAACGTTACTTTCGCGTTCCTCAGAAAACTGTGTTGTCGGTTCAGGGCAATTCTTGGCAGCCATTCACAGCGATAAAAAAAAGGAAGGGTTCCTTAAACTTTTATCACAAAAAAATGAATTGTCAGAAAACATTTGGAGTTTTATCTGGCAAGGGCACAGATAAAAAAATCCTGCCAGAATCGGAATGTTCGGTCGGAGTTTCCATCATTAATGCTCAAATCTGTTAACTTGTATACATAAGATTTTAAATCTTGAATTTGTGTAAAAAAAAAGTTTATTTAATTTGCAATTTGAAATTGTGGATATGCAATAAAAGTTTCTTTAATAAACTAATTCTTAAGCCTTATTTTCTTTACATTAAAAATACTCAATTCGTGTTTGTTTGTTTTTTTGAAAATATCAACCAGAAATTAATGCTTTCAAACAAAATATAGAAGGTTTGCTACGTGTGTGACAATGTAAAAATGAATTCTTAACATTCTAAAGATAATTAGGTGATGCTTTAGTATTCAGAGACATCCTTAATGCAGGAATTTCTTGTACAAGTGCATCTAAGTCAGTAAAGCAGAAAGCTAAATAAATGCACACTTTAGATACTGTTTTAACTAAAAATATATTTTGAAAAATAAATGCATAAATGATAAACCAGGAACAATTCAGGGTATATTTACACACAAACACACTATTTTGTGTATGCAATAATTTGCACCACCCTCTCTCTATATATGCATAGGTTTTTAATTCACAATATTTGTGCGTTAGTTTACCAACAATGGGTGGGTCAGCTGCTTTGTATTTTCTATTTATTGTGTTTTTCAGCAAAATTTAGAAACATGATGATTCGTGCTGAACAGTTTAAAAGCAGACTGCTCTCGCATGAAATCATCTTGGAATAACTACAAAGAACGAACGTAAGTAATTCTAGTAGTTACCACCGATTCCATTGTTCTTCTTGTCGTCTCAGACAGGAAGTGAGTGACGTCAGGAACATGACACGGCGTTATGACGTGCGCACGTTGAGTACTGTTCTGATCAACAAAGACTTGTCCTATTTTGGCTACGATGAACTCTTTTAAAAAGCCAAAAAAACAATTATTTGCATTGTAAAACCAATCAATATATTGAATTGTTTTTGATATTTCATGACTATGACAATGCACCTTTAACGTTTCTGTTTTCGGTTTGTTTGTTTTTTTAAATTTGCTCTCATTGTTCCTGTACATCAGTAGAAGATGTTGACCGTTTTTCAGAGAGAATACGCCAACACCGATCTGCCAAGTGTTGCAAACTGTAGAGCCCACAAACTTAAAACAACGACGAACAGTTTTCTCTGGTATGTAAATTAAAAAAACAACAAACAAACAGGTTTTAAGATAATTATCTCTCTCCACTAATGCATTAACCAGGACCTCCTCTTTATTCAGTAGGTTACTTTGCTGCGACACTGTGAAACAAAGAAAAAGATACATACTACAGGCGGGTTCTTACAATAATACAACACACACACACACACCACACACACACACACATTATATATATTTTATCATTTTTAAACTGGTGATTCTTGAATTTATTAATTAGATTTTTTGCTGTACAATCATCAAGTCTGCCGACACCCACATTTGTAAGCAGCCCGTCTTCTCGAGAGCTCTTTCTCTTAACCAACGCGATGCTTCAGGCCGAATCTTTTCTCTCGTCTCTGCTGACACCCGAACAAGAGGGAGCTCCGAGCCCTAATTGACATGTTTGTTGTTAATCACCGTTGCTAGCGGATGCGGTGGAACGCGTTGTGTTTTTGACGCCGTTCGGCAAAGCCATCGCTAGAACTGAACAAATCAAATGGTTTTCAGTTGTTGTTTGACATTTTAAAACCATAGTACTATCAGCGGGACACGTATTCTCCAATACGCTGGCAGTTCAACCCTAAAACACTTTTAATTCTCTCATCGCCATTTATACTATCAGCAGAGGGAAGACTGGGGCTACACGAGCTGTTGATTTCTAATGAAAAAGGTACAGATGAACCATAGGCGACGTCATATCGATTGACTCGTGACGTCAATTATAGCCCCCACTATGCGTTTTATTAGAACTCACCCCTGAACTAGCCCGGTCTCCGCTAAACTCTGAGACTCATTGGTGCTCGTCAGAAAAGCGTCTGTAATAACACAGAATATTTCCTTATTTTATAGAAGCTCCTTGTAAACAGAAATATGCTAATCACTTTGTATTAAAAAAAAAAGTTCTAAATTTCTTTTTCTTTTTCTGATGACAATTAGTTAATTTTGCTCCACGAACTCACGCACTGGTCGGTGTATCGGTGGTTTTTCAGTCCGCCTTCTACAAGTACACATTGCTGTTACAGACGGTTATTGAAAGCAACTGCTTCAGAAGTAACTCTCAACGGGATGGATATTCAATATTTGTCATTATTTATTTATTATTTCCATATTTCACAGGTTCAGAAAACCTATCTGGTGTTTCAGAAGATCAGCAGAAAGTTCAGTTGTTAATTTACTGTAGTGGAGGAGGGATTGTTTGTTTTTTTTGTTTTTTTAATAGCAAAAGTGGTGTGGAAAAAACATAAAAATTAATTATACTATTATTTTAAATTATTATTAAAGTTTTCGCCGTAAACGTTTCCCAAATGGCTTCGTCATTTTCTTTCTTTAAAAAAAAAATCGTGATTTTGCAAAAGCTGATCGCCACAAGCCAAAGAGACAGCAACGGATCAACGTCAGGAAAACAGCGGGAGTTTTATTAGAAAGCCGTAGTTTCGTAGACGGCATCGCAAGAAAGAAAATCACAAACCCCTCCCTCAGAAATTTCATCTTAGGGAGAAATTATTTATAAGAGATTACCAGAAGGTAACAGACACTCATACATACACACCACAAATCATCGTTTTTTAAATGCGAATTAAATAACCAGAGAAAAAGAAGCAAATGGCACAAATTGTCTTTTCTCTAGAACTCTCGCCACGAGATAAAGATCTTAGACAAACCGCTTGTTGTCGGCTCGCAGGCAGAGCAGCTATAAAACGAGAAAGCTTCACGCGCTTCGCGCCGGGGCTGGCAGAACCAGCTCGATGGTCTCAGAAACAGGTTATACGACATTCTCGAATAGAAAAGCTTAGTTCCGTCCCTACGAGTGGTTGGTGTGTTGTCCTGATTGGTCTGAAGTAGAAAGTTTCAATTCAAGATTTACGTATTTGTATCGAAAGGGAGAAAGTTTTGGTCTGAAATCGACTTTCATGGAATTAATTTGAAAAAAAAAAAATACTAGAACCAAACAGACGGAGTTATAAAAGCGCAGAAGATCGCGTTTAATTTGCTGTAGTCGTTACAAGAAAGCAGGAAGCCATCATGGCTTAATCACGTCACAGGGGCACACCTACTCGAGGAGAGAGAAAGCCTCGTTTTGGCGTGTGACGTCATGGTCTGGTCGCGTTAGTGTGACTACTGAAGACGGCAGCAACAGAGAACAAACGATCTGGTAACAAAACACAAATAAAAAATCACTCAGATTCTTGTAAGCGCCAAATCTTCGCCTTTGAATTGACAAAAATTGTGAAACAAATATCGAAATTTCCCTATTTACGGTATCTGGCAAATGCACACCCAACCAAGTTCCGAAAGCGAAAGTTCACTCCAATTCTCAAAATTATTCAGTAAGCGGGTCTCTGACTGTCGGAAATAATCTACTCCTGCACATCTAAAGACGAACTGTGACTTGGTGCTAAATTTGGCTTGTTTGCGCAAAATTATCTTGCTGAAGGATTTATTAACTGTATAGTTTATATGTGGGGTTTTGTTTCTTGATTTGCTAACATAACCGACTGACTATTTATAAAACCTTTATGGAGAGAGAGTCGACATTTTAGAATAGTTTTGAAGCCTGATGCTAATATGTCAATACCATGACTTATATTCATAACGGTCCATTTCTGATCTTTTTTCTTTTTAAATCTCAGTCCATCAGTTCACGTCGACGATGTAGGCAAAATCTCTCCCAGATCGTTCGTCGCGCCGCGAAGTAACATCCGGGCGGCGCCTTAACAACAACAAATAATCTGTTCGATACTTCCTGCTTGTTGTTAATCCTCTGGCTTTCGCTACGGAAAAATCTGACAGTTTTTTTTTTGTTGCTTTAATGGCGTTGTAGAGGTAGGTCCTGCATTCCGACATTCCAAACCGCAGCACAACACCTCACTGACTGACATATTTGAAAGTCGCTGCCCCCTTCTGTATTTTTTTTTTTTTTTTTTGCGCAGTGGACGCGCATGCGCACGAGCACCGGAAGACTGGGGGGCCGGTTAGCGCCGGCGACCATCAGCTGTGGTCCCACACTTTTAGCCGAATGTTGTTCTAACAAACAAAAGCGGGCAGTATTTTGCTATTTGCCCGGAGATTAAGAGAGAGAGAGAGAGAGAGAGAGAGAGAGAGATGAAGAGAGAGTGATTAATAGAGAGAGAGAGAGAGAGAGAGAGAGAGAGAGGAGAGAGAGAGAGAGAGATATTTGGACAGAGTGATGAAGAGAGAGTGATTAATAGAGAGAGAAGAGAGAGAGAGAGAGAGAGATGATGGAGCGATGATGAAGAGAGAGTGATTAATAGAGAGAGAGAGAGAGAGAGAGAGAGAGAGAGAGAGAGAGAGAGAGAGAGAGAGAGAGAATGTTCCAAACTGAGTTGTACTTGTGTAACGCGACCATATGAGAACTGGTATAAACCAGCAGCCGCGGATACTGATGAGACCTTTCCCCCTAGTAACTCGACTGTTCTCCCACAGCTCATTATTAAACTTTACTCAAAACCGCGGCCTGTAATTCAGAGCAGAGAGATTTTTAGCTTCACGGTCGGACGTTTTGGAACCCGTCCGACTCCGACCCGCCAAAGACAGGGTTGATTTCGAACGGAAACTTATTTACATGATTCCTAATTAAGGTTTCTGAAGCTTTGACGAAAAAAATTAAAGAAATCTATTTATTATTTATTTATTCATCACATACGGCAAGGAAAAGAGGCAAGAAAAAATGTTAGGAAATTAAAAAAACAAACAAACAAACAGACAAAAAAAAAACGTATAGAACAATCAACTGGAGAAAGTTCGTTAAAGGGGCGAAAGAATTACAAAAGAAAGAGAAATTTCGATAATCGCCAGGTCGGCTGCTGCTGCAGGCTCGGGTGGATAAGCTGATTTCATGCCCGGGCAAGTGTGCTGAGGCTCGGTTTAGCGACTTCCCATTACCAGTCCATCTGCGTGGACTTCCGTTTCTCGTCAGGTCGGCCGGACCAGGGCTGCCACCGGGGCGCGTTTGTTCCCTCCATTGTTTCGGTCTACACCGGCAGCCGGCCGGGTGCAATGGGAGACAATCGAGGAGGAATATTGCTCTTCCTGTTTCAATTGTCTGTCTGCGTTCAGAGCAGACCTCATCAGGATTTCTAAGGAAATATTTCGCGGCAATTGATAAGGATACTAATAAAAAGAGTTCCTTCGCTCCTCTCGTGACCGGTGTTTGACCAGACTTGCCAAAGGCAGGTGCGTTCTATTTTCGATAGAATGATAAAAATACAGAAACAGAAAAAACAACAGTAAGAACGAAGATTAATGATTTTAAAAAGTATATATACAAGTGAAAGAATTTAAAGAAATATTTAGCAATATAGATATTTCTCAATAAAAGAACATTTGTGCGTAGTTTTTAACAGAGTTTAAAAGTAAAGAAAATACCAAAAGCCATCGAACCAAACAGATAGTAGAAGAAAAACAGTAAAACCTCAGGTAATTAAAACTGACCGTAAGAGACACGCGGCTGGAGAAGTATCAACTATAGACATTTAATGGTCAAAAGGATTCCTTTAACTAAAGGTTCTGGAGCACGCAATTAAAGGAAAAAGATACCACTTATTTGATCTGTCTGCTGACTGTCTCGCCTAACGTATGTCCCGTCAATAGACTGCCGTAAGTTGGGTCGGATCAATCTGATTACGAACTGCGCCTACGATTTGAAAAAGATGGAACCCGAGAGGTTGGATTTTGACTGAAAAACTCGCCTATTGAGCAAACGGAGTAGTTTGGAACTCAAAATTCCAGATAAACTTGATAGAATATTTGCAATCACGCTTGAAAATCTAGAACAAACACTTTCCCAATATCGTTATACTGCTTTACCTTTGTCCAGAGTGTATCCTTTCACTCAATAAAAACTGAATTACTGTCGGACAGCGGCCACGGGAACACAAAAGAGAACCGGGATGTGATGGCAGTCAATACTAAAAGACGTAATACCATGAATCTGGAGGAATTTTGGGAAAATGTGCAATCGATGTAGACTCGTTACTATGCATTTCGTCTGCAATGTTTTGATGTAGTTAGTCGGGGTTAACTATTGGAGATTTGGATTTTCAACAAACCCTAATTTATTGGCAGCGTGGTCAGCACCGTTTTAACTCTTCGCTGACGGTCTGCCACATTTGTTTTTATAGCGCAGTCCACTATAAACATACCGTTCGTTATCTTATCAAGGCTGGAAATTGGCAGACTAAATTAAGGAACAGAATATTCGATTTAAGTTTAAGTGTCTTTAACTCGGCCAAAGTTCCATGGTTACCGCGATCATTTCACCTTTCCAACCACTCGAATCTTAAAATCGTTTGTTTTCGCACTGACGGAGTGAGATCATTATTTTGTAATTATTTAAATTTGAAAGAAATTCGAAAGTTAATATATTGTGGCTGTCGTTTTTGTTTTGTTTGTTTGTGTCGTTATATTTTGAAGCGAAAGCGGGAGATGAGGGTTAATTGTTGTTTCAAGAATTTACAAAAATGAACAGCATCAAAGAAAAAAGGAGAAAAACCCTTAAAAATTTTAAGTGATTTTAACACAGGGAATCGCAACGAACCGAACTTGTAGTTCTGCGGCTTCGCGACTGAATTTCTCTAGGAAACCCAATTATTTCTCCCTTTTAAAAATTCTCTTAAGCGCAGGATGTACAGTTTCCTTTTGCTGATATCGAATTGTGTGAGTGTTTCTTCTCACCAGACATTCCTGCGCTGTCCCGCTTCCCATCCTTCTGACGATTTACTATAGTTTTGTTGGTTTCTCTGCCAGAGCTCACTGCCGGTGTTGTTGTTGTTGTTTTCTCCCCGCGGCCATTCTTCCGGAAGTCACACTTGCTGACCGTTTGAGGTAGAAATAATTTAAACCTCTGGGAACAACTTTTCTTTTAAAAATTGAGAAAAGCTGCAACATAATAAAGAATCGACGTCTGCGAATCTTTATAATAATAATAATATAATAATAATAATAATAATAATAATAATAATAATAATAATAATAATAATAATAATAATAATAATAATAATAATAATAATAATAATAATAATAATAATAATAATAATAGTAAAAATTGACTTCTTCTGAACAAAAATAAACCGGTAGTTGGAGCGGAGGCTTTCATCTGAAGGCAGAAACCATCATCTCTGGCTCCGCTGACACATTTAAAGCAGCGGAAGGAAACAGACAGCCTTCCACGGACTCGTACGTCGGGGGGGAATGGTGGCAGATCATCGAAACGTAGTTGAAGCCGAGAGGAGAGGAAATACTCATATTAACCTTCTGCCTGGTGCGGATGACGTCATAGTCTCTTGGACGTTTCATTATTTATTAGGAGTCCGATGACGTCATCTCTGTTTCGCGCTCCTCCACCACGTGACTCCGAGGTGTGTAAACAATGAAACGAGCAACTACATCAAAATACAGACGCGTACATAAATTCACAATATTCAATCAGCCAGATCGATTCCTGCCTGCCATTATTAGAAGAAAGAAAAAAAAAACAACAACAACAACGATCGAGAAAGGCTTGGACGAATTCTTCCGGTCAGCTCACCCACCCTCAGCGCCAGCGGGGAGGAATGCCACAAATAGAGACAAACGGCCTTTAATTCCTTTGGTGGCTGCAGTTTTTATCCATCAGCATCAGTCTCGCTTCCATAACATGTTTAAAGAGCGAAATCAAATAAGAGTAACTTCTAATAAACGTCTTCGTTTCGGTGCAGGTGCGTGAAGCGACGTCATCGTCATGGCCTCCCATTGTTTTTCTCTGACGTCACGAGCGGCTGCGAGGTTTTGACGTAATTGGTTAGTCTGTTCACTGCTTTAACTCTTTTAGTTTTAAAAGACAATTCCCTTTAGATATCGTCTTTAGAAAAAAACGGCATCCACAAAACATAATTGCTAGGTGGGATGCCTGGAACGGTGCTCGAGACGGGATGTGACGATTCAAAAGTTCCCCGCCCATTCCCAAGCGGCGAGTTTTTCTATTTCTGTTCTTCGTGGCCCGACGACCGAAACCTAAATTCCAAAACGTTTTCGAATAATGGTTCATCTCGGACGTCTTTGTCGCTTCTGGTCTCGTACCAACTAACCCTCACCCTGAACTCTGCGAAAGTGCTTGATGGGAGTTTATCTTATGCTGAGAACAGAACTACCGACCGGTCTCTACAGTCAAAATCCTGTCTGTTGTGTTAAAAATCCCAGACAAATTGCGGTGTGCATGAGGGAAAAAAAACACAGAAGAGAGTTACCTATGATTTTAAAATGTACAAGAAGTAATTCTATCCCGTGAACCTGTTTACCTGGTCTACGAAAGATTTACTACGTATCTATCTGGCATTGGGAAAATCGTTCCTTTGCAATCATACAGCTCTATATGCAAATTATACATTTTACTCGAATAACGTCAAGATCTTGCGCAAACTTAAAGCTTCGAATTCAAGAATTTTTTATTAAGCATTTCAAACTTATATATTTTTAAGGTTAACGTTTTCATTCCACTTTATGTATTTCTTTCTTTTACAGATGGTTTGGGTTTTCTTCAGTTTAAATTATAAATACCAGGTAATTTTGTTTTGTTTTGCTCTAACTGGTTTTATAAAACTGAAAATGAGTTTGGGTTAGAGTTTGAATAAATCTATTCTGTTCAGTGTTTAAAAAATTAAACAGCCTGTAAACACAAATCTCAATATTGGCAGACAGTTAAACTGAAAGTACGACCGTTATTTTCGTAAAAGGCGAGAAGAAATCCAAGTCAGGTGATTGTTGTGTAAGATGCAGAACAAATCACGGAGTTTTTCTTCCCTGTGGTTCCCCGGATTTTACCGGTCGCCCGTTAGTGGCGACCGTACTCGAAAAAATTCCGGAAAGAGGGAGTGGCAGGGGCTGCCGTCCGGAGAAGAGCACCATAACCCTGAAAACACCAGGCTTTTCCAGTTCCTAATCCACGAAGATTATAGCCACAATGGCAGAGTATCTAGACCCTTGTAAAGTCATCAGTGATGTGGACCCTATCTGTAAAGAAATAAAAACAGGGCTTTCTCTGGGCCACGTGTCGCAGCGACATCTAACCTGGTGCGGATTCGCGCCAGAACAACTGTTCTGAGAACTGCAGCGGTTTTACTGGAGAGGATCAGCGCGATCTGTTGGTGAGCTGCAGAACTAACGGAGTTAAAACAACCCGGTCCTTGGTAGAACCCGCCACCGGTGTTTCGTCGCCGAGTGCAGCCTCTGGTTCACGAATATCACACCCACCGCCCGCCCCTTATTTCTGACGTGGGGCGAGACCCACACCATCACATCGCGGCCACGGTGTTTGGTTGTAGGGGCGGGGGTCCTTACCGCAACTATGTCCCCACCCCCGGTCCGATCTAGCATTGTGCCTTACTTTCTGGCGTCTGTTGTCGCCGTCTTTCGTTGAGTCACTCGACGGATTGACGTCGGTCTCGAGGGTCCCGGCGAACACCTCCCGCGTGCTGGGTAGACTAAGCCATTCCGCGTGGAACAGCAGTTGCAAGAACCTCGCGGAACCACGCCACGTGACAGTTCGAGATCTCCTACGATCTCGCCCGTCCTCTCGGCCACGGACCCGGCCGGCTTCACAGTCACAGACTGAACATCCCCAGCCGGTGCCGCCTCTATTTGATGGTGAGCTGGATGTATCAAAGAGAGATCTGTTGCATGCGAGACATATCACAGACGTTTTTCAAAAAACAAACACGAATCTGTCAGATTTAATCATCAAATATTTCATTCATTTAAATTTCTTAGTATTTCGAGTGTGGCTGACTTGGAATGTTCCCTCCGCCGCCTTGCCACGTTAACCATACCACCTCTCAAGATATATATATAAACAACCAACAGAATAGCGATACCATCACCTCCATTAATGCATGCACGTGCAGTTTCTTGTATTTTTAAGCGGAAGTACCCGTGTCCCTCTCACATCTGTCCGTCCAAGATAAAAAAAAACGAACAAAGTTTTAATATGAAGATGGAGAGAAAGGCGTTCACAGTTGAAGACCATACTACACTAATTGGCTTCGTTTCCAATAAACAACTTCGATGCTGCTTTGGGCGCTAATCTCAAAAGTCAACCATCTTCGCGTCTGTCGGAGCTGTAGCTATTGATTGGGGCCATCAAAGAATTTCCCAAGGAACCTCTACGACAAGATATTCAGTTGATCTGGTGTTATATTAGAGTCTCAAACATCGTTCGGCTCCTGAAAACTGTATATCCTCACTGACACTTAATCTACATGGCTTTATGAATAATTACAGTCATTTAGGCTTAAAATGTTTTTTTTTTCATAATTAGGATCTATCATTAATCTTGCTCTTAGAATACAAGGGTTTTGCACGTGAGTAGATCCTATTAACGCTCATCTGGTCTCGAATTTGTAAACGTTTTTAGAAACTATTTATTGTAAAAGTTAAGTCGTTTTAAAAATGCTTCAGAATAGTTCTTCCCCCCCAAATAATATTATGCTGGAAGGAAAGCGATAGTAAACAAATCTCTTTACTGAAATGGTCGCTGGTTGGATAGAATCGATTAGATTACGAAAAATAAAATATTTAATACATTGATAACAATATGTACACTGGCTGTGATTGTTAACTTATCAATGATGTATCCCATGTTTCATATAGAATCAATATATTAGAGCATACAATCATACTATTTATTCTACCCCCCCCCACACAGAGTATTATTCATCGACTGCAATGGACAGCGTCGGTGTTAACATGTCCTTCTGTCGCCATCCCCCCGACCCGATAAGTTCAGACCGTGGTCGCGTACAGGTGAGGCGCTACCAATACAGGAAGTTTAACTGCGCCACCTTCAGTCATCGACAATATACGTCCGTCTGTCTGTCTGTCATGGTTTGGGGGTGCGATATGGGCCACGTTCTGCAAAAAAAAAGCTGTAGCTTCTGCCTGATGCATCACCATTCCTTGGGAAGGACATTTACCTGACTATGCTATGGTGTTCGGAACTTACTCCATCCCTGCAATGCAAAGATGAGAAAAGAGTCAGGAAAACAACCCTGACACACCCTGGCCAATCATAAATGTAAACCTAAATGAGCAGGTGTGGGATATCCTCAAATGAATCCCCGCGCAAGTGTTCTCGAAAATGTACTTCTCGGGACTCTCTGATATAGATTCTGTGGTAGGAATGGGCTGAAATCCCTCAGACCCGGCTCGTTGATCTCGTACACACAAAATGCTATGCATAAAGCAAAAGGGTTGATCACAAAGTATTATTTCTACTCATATTTTGACAGTGAATATATGGTTTCAAATTGTGTCTGTCGTCACGTCTCTTTTTATGCATGTCTCAGATGCCCAGTAAAGAGAAGCTGTTGGCGAATTCACAACTGAACTGCAGTCGACACCTCATTTGTTCGTATGCCACAAACATTAATGTCCTTCTAGCAACTTTTCATTTTCAACTGAAGAATGGTGAGCGGTCAACGGGGCACCATGTGGTGAAGGTACAAAGATGCGCTCGGAAACCTTTTTGATTAACTACAGCGTCTTCATCGATATTTTGGGAAAACGTCACAGTAGATAAAGCGGAATCGCGCAGTCTCTGCACAGATGGAGCTACTTCCCCCGCTTCATGAACCTAGAACCGAGATAAACCTTGCGTAAGGGTGTCATGGAAAATACAGCAGCATCATTCATTTACCTTCGCCGGAGAAAGCTAAATTAGAGATCAATTTTCCATTTAAAGACGACCCGCTTATCCTTAGAGAGAAAAGAACCTGCATGCACGCGGTCATATCCATGTTGATGGACAACCATTATACAATACTTATGTATTTCAGGTAACCGCAGGTTTTTGGTTTATCCCATTTATTTGTTTATGCATTGTCCGGCCTGTGGATCCGTAGTATTCTGGATTAGAGTACGATAACGTTCCAAACAGAATGTGCCCTTGAAACGCTTATATATTTAGTTCCAAATTAGGTCTTGGTGAACACCAAGTTGAAAAATTATTTATTTTTCTTTCTAAAAAAACCTTCCTGAGAAGAAGAAGAATGTGTCAGAATGTTACGGTATTGATCCGAGCTGACTGATGCTCTTCGATTACGATCATGCACCTAGCCTTCAAGTTCCTTCACCTCATGCAGTGGTGTAAGCTGCCATGAACAGACGACTCTCTATTGAGCCATATTTTTCTCTTGATCCAAGGTTAATGCATCGAGCAGAAGAGCTCCATTTCCGGGTATTAAAACAGAAGTTTTAGGCATCGATACTCGCGTTGTTTTCCTCTTCCGGTTTTCGAAAGTTAAATGACAGTTTCTTCTCTGACGATTTAAATACATTGAAATCGATTTACGGTCATCTCAAATCTTCAGATGTCTTTAAAACAAAAATACAAACAAAATGCAAATTTGTCTAGCCGCGTCGGGGGGGGGGTGAATAGATTGGTTAAAAACAGAGATTTAATTAACAAATAATCGAACAACAGAGGAAAAAAGGAAAGTAATTTGCGAAGCTTGAATGGCGGCAAGGATAAGTGTGGCATCGCTCGATATGCGGGGAGGGGGGGAAGGAAGGTCCGCGAAGTCGTAATTTCTTGCTCAGCGAACATCACTGATTGGAAAGATAGCGAGAATAGATAATCGATTCCGGAAACCGAAGTACCGCGGAATGATAGCTGAGGGTTTTCTGTCGTTTTGCTTCGGTTTCTGCAGACAAACCGCTTGTGATAAAACCCGGTAACTTGGCGGTTAGGGGGATACGGCGTCGACCCGCTGCTGACAGACACTTCTCCGGGCGGAGGCGTGTCTGCGCAGTCACCATGGAAGAACGGAACTGGCCGTCGTTTATTATCTTAACATATGCTTTATTCTTTATAAGTCTCTCTCTCTGTGTACTGACGTCATATCTCTCTCTCTGACGTCATATCTCTCTCTCTCTGTGTACTGACGTCATATCTCTCTCTCTGACGTCACGTCTCTCAACTTTTTATAATCAGCAGTTATCATCAGACGCTCTCACCTAACTGCTCTCAGAAATCGTATGGCCTTGTGATTAATAAGCTTTTCAAACCACGAAATCATTGTACAATCTGAAAAACAATGCTTGCTGACCTCATATTGTCAAGTTGTCTGTTGAATGACTGTTTGCTTGCCAGTGCAGAGTTGCAGCTTTACTTTCCATACTTGCAAACGTGTGTGGCGCGAGAACATTCGGCAGTAAATAAAACTCGAACAACTCATTAAGACGAATAGTTCTCCCTTACCTAAAACAGACGAAGATTTAATAAGAAAAGGCAAAAGATTTCTTTTTTTTTTTAAAAAAATTAATATTTGCAAATGAAAATAAATACAATTAAAATACAGAGAAAATTCATTAGAAAATTCCATTAAATGTATCATACGATTACGTTTGCGCATAGCAACTGTTCTTTCCTTGGAGGGCTGCTGTTTGCTCAGCGATCGCTTTTCAGTCTCTTCGGCGGGATTTTCTGGCGTTTAGTTGAACTACTAAGGTCGAAGTCTCGTTCGAATTCTGATCGGGGCGCCGGGGGGGGGTCTGTTTGGCGTACCATCCTGGATGGCATGGTTTTTTCTTGCTCTTCTTTCCCGACTGGCCGCTGCGTGGGATTTCTCCTGGTACCACGGTTCCTTCGCACCTCTAAAATTGAAGAGCTCTGTTAGGGGGATTCCCCGCCCAGGCGGATGCCCACATCCCAACCAAGACCCGACCCACACGCGCTCCGCCTAATTTCAGTTTGGAAGGAAGGCCTACCCCTCCTGCAGAGGAGGAATGCTTGTCGAGAAGATGAGTCTTTCAGGATGAATGATTAAAGATGGAAAGCCTTGCACGCTATTTTGAACTTGGCTGTGTAAGAGAGGGAACAAACCGTAAAAGAGCGAGCGAGCAAATGACAAGGAGCCAAAGCCGCCAGGGGGCGGGCTCCAAGCTTACACAGACAACTCCTCGTCAACACACAGAGCGAATGCTATGGAGCTTGCATCTGAGATGCTGCTACCGAAAACAGGCAGAAAACAAAACAATAAACTTAACAAAAGAAAATCTCTTCTTTTTAGCAAAAGATATCAAATACGGCAACAAAAAAAAAAACAACTGATGTGGTGCACGAGAAGCAGGTGGTGGAATTGTCTGCTGACGCCACTGTTTCTAGTTGACGCTGATTCGCTGTAGCATCCATCAGCAGAGCGTGGTTTTGTTCAGGAGCTGCAACAATGCTCGACTAAGCGCGTGGCTGTTCGTGGAGCGCAGTGTCGAGTCTCCATGGCCCCCACGAGAGATTCGCGATATCCACGGGTCGCCCTGTTTGTTTGTTTTTTAAATCTTTATTCTTCTTTCTTTCTTTAAGGTTGTACATTGGATAATCTTGGCTGTGGGTAGAAAAGTGAAGCGTCGGGAAAGTTTCAGAAAAGGACATTCGCAGAATGATTTTGAACGGGAAAAATGAAGTCCTAGATATTGCGTAGTTAATTTGAGAGCGAGTTAGATAATTATTAAGTTGCGACGCTGCAGCAGGAAGCTATCATGGCGGGCACAAGGCCCCTCGGGGGGGGGAGATGATCAATTCGACTTCTTCACTGGTTTGCGCTACTTAGACCAACAATTAACGGTGTTAATTTTGTTCCAATTCAGTTACAAGTTCACTGTTAATTTGTTTTCCTAATGCCAGACCAAGGAGAAGCTGAGCCGTTTTATCACGATGGCCCTTCTACTATTTTTAACTACAAATTATCGAAAGCTTTAATTTATTTCAGAAATCTCTGTCAGATCTCCCCCCAAACGTCTAATACCCTATAAACGGGTAAATTAGTATTTTATATTTAAGACATTATAAAAGAAAAATTGCAAAGCATATTTAATGTGCATTCTTAATTAAGACTTTAAACCTCTTTAAATTGTACTTTGATAGCGAAACAAATGAAATAATTAATAACTATTTAATCATGGAAAAAATATACGGTTATCGATTTGGTTCTAAAATAGAAAACATCATTTGGCTCCAATATCTAAAAAAAAGCCAAAAAACTAATGACAGTTCTTTGATCAGGTTTTAGGAAACTAATGCAGTGAAGAGTGTTCGAGTCCATCCCAGTTGCAATTAACTATCACTGCAAGAAAGCTAGCAACGGAGTGACATCACCACTCTCACTTTTCACGAGAGTTCGATGGCATGCGTTAGTCACGTGCTAAAAACATTGATGTAGAACAAAATATAATTTTAAGAAAAATAATGCATTCATATTTAAAATCATTTTGGTTAAATAAATAATATATAGTTTCTAAATTTAAAATAAAATAAGATTTTTTATTAGTCTGCCGGTAATACTTGAATAATTGAAGCTATGTTTTATAAAATAAATGCTCACTAATTTATCTAAAATGGACATTTTGGCACCTTAACAGAGGAAACATATTTATTAATATAATAATTATTATTATGGTCATCCAAGTAGTAGACTACTAGGCAACGGTGTTCCTGACCTTCCATTTGGGGTACCGAACGGGTGCCACGCCATTTTTGGGTGTGGTCACTTTGGTTCGGCCCTGGAGGGCAGGGACCAGTACCCTGTACTGTTGCAGAGGTTGGAAAGCCCCCTGCTCGGAAAGAGTGGGTGCGGAGCCCACTTTTCTGGGTGGGAAGGTTAGGCCTTCGTTCAGACCGTATTGCGGACTGAACGTGCCTAGGCTTCCTCCCTGAGGGTTTCGGCTGAAGAAGCGATCACTCGGTGGAAAGTTTTCTGCCTGGGGGTATTGCCCCCATCCTACGATTTTCAGGGCATTTCGGCTTCTTGGGGCCAGGCTATGGCAGTCTGGCCTCCATATAGGGTTCCGGACCGACATCCGTCCCCAACAGGAGTTTTTCGAAACCAGGAACTTTCTTTCCGCCGAGGTTTCGACTTCATCACCCGCTCCCTTCTCTTCGGAGATGTACACACTTACAACCAAATTACACGCACCCACAAAAGTAAACACCACCAAAAAAAGAAGGTCGAATCCTGGTCGAAACAGGAATGGTTTGACAGACCTTAAGTTTCTTCTCGCTCTTGTCTCCAGACGGTCGCTTGAGCTTTCTCTCACATCGGGCAAATAAGGACTTCCGGTTGGAACTTTTCTGGTACTTGAAGGGGGGAGTTCCGCGGTAAACCTTTGACTGACTCCCACTTTGGCCAACATCGCTCAAGAGCCCTGCTGAACCACCCTTTCCCATTCTAGAAACTTTCTTTTGTGAAATCTGTAAATCGATTGCATTTATTTTTTTGTAAATTTAAATTTTATTAGTTTATTTAGGTAAAAAATATAATCAAATGTTATTAGATTCTTATCGCGTGATGACGGCGATACCCACTTCTGGCAGTTGCTCTCAATGTAGAGGGTGACGTTAGTTAGCCAAACCGGGAGATAAAAACAACAACAACAACAACTGCCTGTTTATTGTAATTGTAGAAAATCAGGCAATAATTTAGATCTTTTCCTGCAGATTTTTCTTCTAAAAAAAGGGGACAATTTCGTCAATCTGTGACTCAAAGCTGCTTCAATGCGCTATCGGCGTTACGCGAAAACACGAGGGTCCACCATCACCATGGAGATTTGCTCGCGTGATGAGAATACTCTCATTTTCCTCTTCCTCATGGAGAACGACGACCTGGTTCACCTTTGGCGTCTGCTGCTGCGACTTTTGTTGGATATAAAACTTAATTCAATACGGCCGCACTATTACAAATTTAACCAGTTTATTGCTAGATCCATTTCCCTGATTAATAAACCGAGGTTTTCGCTTTTACTTTCGCTTTTGCTTAGTAATTTTTCTTTTTGTTCTTGCAGAGACCTCACCGGGTCTCCCCTCCATGACACTCAGAACGACTGATTGCGATTCCAGAAAGTCTAAAGACCGTAAAACACTGTCTCTGTTAGGTAAACAAACGCATTTTAAGAAGATAGTGACATCTAGCGGCGGAATTTTAATTTCGGTTTTATATCTATATCAACATTTCTTTTATTTATTAAAGATCACGGTAAATGAGAGCGCTAATATTAATTTTTTAAAAACGAAATTATCGAAAAATAAATTGGTAATTATAAAAAATATATATATATATATATATTATCATTTAAATAAAAACGTTTAAAAGATAGTCTAGGCACAAATGTAAGATGATCTGCTTATAGTTTGAGGAAACATGTAGTGCGACGCGCTCGTCCCTGACAAGAAGTATCGTTAACTTCGGACTCTTGATTACTTCCCGTGACGTGTTTTGCTACACTGCTGCCATCTGATATACACCGAGAAAACCTTACAAAGCCAGGCTGCCCGTTGCTCCTTTGTGACGCAAACGATAAGTTCTCTCTCTCTCTCTCTCTCTCTCTCTTCTCTCTCTCTCTCTCTCTCTCTCTCTCTCGCATTTTCATGTCTTTAGCTGGTGTCTCATTTTCTTTTTAATTAATTTTTATCTAAAGACCGTCTTCTTTGAGCAGCACTCTATGAATATTCCAACAATCGCTTGAACAATTGGCTTCTTATTTTATTTTCGCCTATGTGTTTGTGTTCGTCTCAGTTTATACAGGAAAACATAAATCGAACATTCCAACAATCAGCCCTGGACAGGCATCGACAACGTAAACAGTTGGTGTACATTAATTATTAATCAAATTTCCGGCTAGATTTCTTGGCTGTTAATATTCCGAACTACCTAAGCAGGGTGCTTCTTCCTGAATAATAAGAAATAAAAAATTGATGGTGTTCTAAAGATGTATCCAAAAATATGGTAAATCTTTTGTTTGTTTGCTTTACTGATGCAGCACCATCTTCATCAAGTGGAGTGACACGCGCAAATCCACAAATTAAACTCGTACTATTTACCTCCCCTTTGTTCCAAAGGGAAGCAATTTAAAACATGTTAGGTCTCCCGAGCAGTTAAGACGAGAGAATAGAAAACGACCGTGGCTGTTTTACTTAACGTTCTTCAGAAAATAATAAATACTATTTCAAATCGTTTGCTTTAAATAAGTTGGATCTTCTAATGACGTAGAACACAATCTCGCCATTTTTTTTTTTTTAGTGGTTTAGTATCCACTGATTATTCTTTCCCCATTATCAAGCGAAAAATTCAGCAAACGTAAAAAAGGAAATTGGTTTTTAATTCGGTACACTGATTGGCAATTCGAAGTGTCAGCAGAGTGAGCAGTAACCACAGCAACCTGATTTTCATCAGCCTAAACAGCGCTAAAGCCAGGAACAGCGAGCGAATAGGTTTTGTTCCGACAGAACTTCTCACTGAAGGAGTTACTGAGTTTTTAACAGTGAAAAAACAAAACAAAGCAAAATACAGCGATAAGGTTGTGGAAAAACTTTGTCCTTAGTTGCCGTTTACCGCGATTTTACGTCTATAAAGTGAGGATAGAGGGCAGGGTTCGCTTCATCTCCCATCTCTATTTCTTCCACCGCCGCATCTGACGAAAAGAACAGTTAAGCAGATTTTCCGAACAGCTGGAGGCCATCCATCAGTCGTGCCTGGCACACCGTGAAATTCTGGATCTGACTGAAATGTAATGCGCAACAATAAGATTGACAGCTTTAATGAAACTGTTCAGAATTCTCAGAAAATTTAAAGTTTTGTAAAGTGAGTCCGTTTCAAAGCGTGGACAATGCGAGTTAATGTTAAATTTCTTAAAATAAATAGACTGACGTTTACACATCTCGGGTGATGAGGTATTTTCGCGCAGGCGTGAAGACAATTTCCGGATTGTTACAATCGTACGCTGTCAATAACTACAACAAATTAACACCTGATTATCAATGACAATAAATAATGCGTCTATCAGAGGCAATTTAAAAATGTTACTGGAGATATTTCGTTATAATAGCGCGTTTAATTAATTCTATTCACAATGACTCATTTCAGCATATATATTTGTAGAGTACACAGGGGGAGAGAACCTAATCTTTATGTCGTTTGTCGTTATTTAGGGGAGATAACCTAGCTTGTATAAGTTGTGATTACTTAGAACATTTATTTAACCATTTGTCAATTGCTCAGGGGAGGTTATCTAGGAAAATATTATTATTATTATTATTATTATTATTATTATTATATTATTATTATTATTATTATTATTATTATTATTAAGAAAAGATTAACCAATGCCGTTTTTCGACATCCAAAAGAAATTTCAAATCATGTATCTAGCTGTTAATACCCTAGAGAGATTATCTAGCCTTGCATGCTGCTTTTTATTAACTACGGATACCACCTATCTATCTAGTCGTCTGTATCGTGTATTATTTCCTGAGGGGAGATTACCTAATCCTGGATATTTATTATTTTCTAGGGGCAAAATAAACTGCCAAATACATCTTTTTTTTTACTACCAAAGAGAGATTACTCAGCACTTCCTCAATGTAGAAACTAGTGATTTAAACATTAAGATATTGGACACAAAACAATCTATGAAGTTGTCAAGAAAACGTCTGAAAACCAGATTACAGAAAAGAGAAAAATACATTAGATATATATACACAGTCAGGTAAAGTTTAGATTTCAGTTGGTTGGTTGATTAACACTGTGCATTGACTACTAAACCAACAATACAAGTAAGGTTTCTTTGGTTAGATCTGATAATGATGAATAGTTTATGAATTGACCTTTTAATCGTAAACCACAAATAATAATGATATTTTAAAATTTACTTTCAGTTTAATCTTACGGAAAGCGAATTTTAAATTGGCTCGTGTTGACATTTCCATAATTTCCTTCTCTCACTAAATACAACTGATTTACCAAATTTGCTATCACAATTTTTTTTTCAGAAGTGGTAAAATGTTCTTGAAATACAACTTCACGTTTAGTCACAAAAACATGAAAATATGCGATGTTTTACAAGTCAAGATTCGAAAAATAATCCAGCCAAGTCAGGGGTATTGACCAATCGACTTTGTCAAATGCCTTTCTGCTTCAAAAAGAAACTCTATACAGCGTCATGGTTAGGAGAGACATCACAGAAAATAGCATCGGAAGAAAAAAAAAGAGTATATACCAAAATTATTGCATTTGTATTCGATATCTACAACAAAACAATTAATTAGACATTCAGAATCAAGCTATAACCCAACGGAAGTTAACTAAGCTCTTTATTAAACTGCTGTGATAATATGTACTGTTCCTTTATCGTTAAGGTGTTCTGAACGATCTGAACAAATAAAATCTGCTCGGATTAAGTTGGGTTCGTGCTATACGCAGGAAAATCAAGAAAAAAAGAAAAGTAAACTATGCATAATGCAGACATTTTGAAATTTCTGAGGATGTTTTTCAACAAATACGGCAGCTCCCCTGATACCAATTCTGAGATAGATCACGAACGCGCGACTGCTTTATCGGACAACTGACGGACAGGAGCATGGATTTATTGAGACAATTGGTAGGACACTTGCATTGTGAAGTACAGAACTGACACGAACCGTTGACTGAACCCACACGCTGCTCTGTGGCGTACCAGCTGATGTATTGTTTTAAATGTGATGTACTGTAATCGTCTACAGTCGTTGGATATCTGCTATAGTTACAAACACCACCAGCTGTTCGCATGTTCGTGTGTGCCAAGTATCAGATCTTTAACGACCGACACGCTCATCAGAATGTAACCTCATTCACGTGTTTCACTGTAATGTGGATATGCTCGTTAGAATGATTTCAGATCCGTTATCGCAGCATTTCAGAGTAATATGGACACAGACTGCCGCTCTTCTTACGGAGCTGTGTCTATCAGTTCTCTAAAAGCGGAACTCCGTGGAGCGATGATTATAAACTTGATTACGAAAAACTTCTGGATGGAAAGATGTGCGGGACTCGAATGGGGAAAACTAGAATAAATGGATATTGATATAGAAAGAACAAAATTGACCGGGGTAATATAAACATATTAGAACCACATGCAGTATTCTAGTAATTAAAGCATTTAAAGTATTGCTGTAACCATAGATACGGACTATTTAAATTTGCATTTCTATTATCATAGTTGTTATCAAAGGAGGAATATTCGATAAAGCAGCATAACTTGGGTAAGAAATTCAACTGTCTTAAAAAAATGCAACACCCGGTTGTTGGTCACGATGCAAGTAGTTGCGACGCACGGGTATAAAATTGTCAAAAATGTAATTTGAGGAACATTCAGCATCCTTGTTAAAACAGTACATCGCATGATGTGACAAACCACGTTGTGGTCTAGACAATTAAAAAAACAAACTATTGTGTGTGTCTGTGTGTGCCTGTGTGTGTGTGTGTGTGAGTGTGTGCCTGTGTGTGTGTGTGTGCCTGTGTATGTCTGTGTGTGTGTGGTGTGTGTGTGTGTGTGTGTCTCTGTGTGTGTGTCTGTGTGTGTGTATGTGTGTGTCTCTGTGTGTGTGCCTGGTGTGTATGTGTGTGTGCTGTGTGTGTGTCTGTGTTTGTGTGTCTGTGTGTGTGTCTGTGTTTGTGTGTGCCTGTGTGTGTCTGTGTTGTGTGTCTGTGTTTGTGTGTATGTGTGTGTCTCTGTGTGTGTGCCTGGTGTGTATGTGTGTGTGCCTGTGTGTGTGTCTGTGTTTGTGTGTGCCTGTGTGTGTGTCTGTGTGTGTGTGCCTGTGTGTGTGCCTGTGTGTGTGTCTGTGTTTGTGTGTCTGTGTGTGTGTGTCTGTGTGTGTGTGTGTGCCTGTGTGTGTGTCTGTGTCTGTCTGCGTGTGTCTCTCTGTGTGTGTGTGTGTATGTGTCTGTGTGTGTGTGTGTGTGTGCCTTTGTGTGTGTGTGTCTGTGTGTGTCTGTCTGTGTGTGTGTTTGTGTGTGTGTGCTGTGTGTGTGTGTGTGTCTGGTGTGTGTCTGTGTGTGTGTCTGTCTGTGTGTGCCTCTGTGTGCGTGTCTGTCTGTCTCTGTGTGTCTGTGTCTGTCTGCGTGTGTCTCTCTCTGTGTGTGTGTGTGTGTGTGAATTATCAGATTTCTAGTCTTCCAGGCAGGCAGTCGTACACTCTCCTCGACTAGATGCTGAAGAAGCCTGGGAAATAGAAGGATCAAGCCAGCTCCAGCTCCTCTTCTTTCTGCCTAATCCCCGCTCGTCACCAAAAACGCTACGCAATAACGTTGACTTCTGACAGTGAAAATCACTCAAGATGACGCCATCGTCATAGCAACATGAGCGCTTTGGTGCCCCCCCAGTCTCTTGATATTACACTGTTAGATTTAGCTATAACCCTTACGGATGGGCTTTTAATCGAAAGTCCCGTGTGTTACTACTGTGCATTAAGCAAAGATTTAAGAACACACGAAGTAATTGGTTTGCGATACAAACGGCAGAGACGAGGTCTGTGTGATACATGTGTACATCCGGGCAGTTATTTAGAGAGGCGGAGAACTAGCTTATCGGTGGGGTGGAGGCTGGACAACCGATTTGCTGGCATTTCGCACATGTATCACCTAGGTACCCAAAAAATACAATGTACGTTTGTTATTAAACAGAGTTGCCTAGCTTAAAAGTACGGTGCCGCAGATCGTGGAGTCCGCTCGCAGACGGCTTACTGTAATTTGGCGTCATGTCGTGGGCGAACGACTCGCATAACTAACAATTAGGGCCCGATTTCTTAGAATTTAGATAAATTACAATACCGCTTTAACAGCTTGCCACTCCATCCAATCCTAGTTGTGCTCCAGCTATTTTATAACGACAAGGGCAATTACAGTAAGGCTACCTGGAAATTATGGCACTCCATACAGAGGATTTTTGTTTTCTAAATCGAAAAAAAAACCGTACTAACTTGGGAAGGGTTTCCTTAATTATTCAAAAATCCTGAGAAAAGTTTTCGTAAGAATCTGCCAGCTTCTGCCTCTTTAGCACGACGAGTTTTCTTCACCCACGCCTCGAATCGCAGAACTTTCCGACTGATAAGGATGGTAACCGATTATATTTGAGCCAGTTTTCTCAGCAGCACGGAGATAAATGCGGATATGTGAGTTAATCTTTCCGACGAAGATGAGGTAACATTTCGAGGCGATGTTACGAAAACATTCCACTGTCTGTCTGTATCAGAATATTACTTCCTATCAGCGGCAATAGCTGGTGATGGATGTTATAAAATTGAGCTCAGTAGAATGTCGGAAAATTATGCAGAAACACGCCTAGCATAAAGATTGGTCAGGGTTTGCACAAAGACCCTGACGAGATTATACTGGTTGTCGCTCTGTGATTATCCCTATTAGTTCAGGCCGGGAAAATAGTTATCCGGCGTATCTCTCGCTCTTGTTACATTCTTGAGTGTGGAATTCATTAACAAATCAATAAGTATTTCCAGATCTTGTCAAATAACTTTTTTTCTTACTCTTTATTTAGTTTATTTCAATAAATATCCCCCCTATATTTAGCATAAATGTTATTATTGCAGGGGCGTTTCAAAATATCTACCAGACGAGGTTGCAAGGGTTCAGATCAGGGACCAGGCCCATTTCAGGAAAGAAGAATGAGTGCGCGTAGTGCTGTTAACCCACGACAGATGGCGCCTCCTCGGTCGTCTCGCTAACATTTTTCCTCCACCTGAGATGCAAAAAAAAAAAAAAAACAACAGAAGACGACGAGACATGGCGGCTGGGGTAGTAAGGTGTGGATCCTATCGCGCTGTGCGTGTGGAAGGCTGCAGGAAGAAACCGATAATTTGATCTCGTTTAAGCTCGAGTCTCGTATTGAGAAAAACAAAATAAATACAACAACATAAAAGGATTATGAAAATCGTGGAAAAGAAAACTAACGGGGAATAACTCTCGCCGTTAGGGTGAGTCAATGGCGGGCTCTGATTTGGTGTTTGGGCTTTGAATCAATGACCAGAACGATTTATTTCGTATTTAGGGATACTTAATTCCAATCCTCACCACCCGACTTCACCAACGCGTGTCTCAGCGTTGTCTCTGGGAATCCCTTTAAGGGACTGAAACAGCCCGGCAGGGGAACCCAGGCTTCCGACGACAGACACAGGAAGACCAACACGCGGCTCCTTCATGACATTTAAAAAAAAAGAAAAAGACATTTAATTGGGAAAACAAACAAACGAACAGATGAGTGAGGTTTACAAAACAAGACGTACAGGCAGGTGAGGGGGGGGGGACTTAAGATGGGTTTTCAGAAGCTGCTGTTGCTGGTTTTAACCCCAAATGAAATTAATACACAAGTTGCCTTTTCTCAATTAGTGGGGGTGGGTGAAGAGAGAACAGCGGTGAGCGGAGCCTGAGTAAGAGTGAAGACCAGGTACTTACGCGCAGCTGACGATGTCTTAAGTGGATCTTCTCTCCGAGAGAGAACAGAAAAACTTCCGTAAATCTCCAGAAAGAAAAAAAATAGCCACTTTATAAACGACTTTATATTTTTAACTTTAAAAATGTGAAAACTCAACCCAATTAAAAATAAACCATTTTTAAGAACTCGCCACCGGAAGGAAGCCCGACCAGTTCGCCGGCAGAATCGTATTCTGTATTTAACAAAAAACTTACTGCAAATGTATATTTTCTAAAATTCTTCTTCTTTTTTAAAGTTTTATTTGAATTAAGAAATTATCTTCAGCAAAGTAGAACTTCGGTTTATCATCGTGTTTTAAATTCTTCAAAATATTTAGAAACAAATTCGCAGTAAATTTTTTTCTTTTTCCTAAAAAGAGAGATAATGTTTCGCTCTATAAATACGGTTCAGTTCCGTTAGAAGAAATCTCAGACATACCTTGGTCAGGTGCCCTTCTTCATCCCCCCACCTCGATTGATCCGCTTACACGAAGCTGGGCGATGTAGATTTCAATATACGAGGGTAACCAAAGCGAGGCTCTTCCGCCGCACATCTCAAACTCAAGTTTCAGGTTCTTCGACGAGAAGTTCCCGATTAATTCATTTTTTTTTTAAATTAAGACTCTAACTTCCCGTACGCCAGTCTAACCGCCGCCGGAAAACGTTTTAATTCGCTCAGCTGAAACTTAAACGATAAAAAACCAACAGATTCCACGCTTCCTAATCCAGGGGATCAGCCGAACCCCTGGTCTCTATCACCAGGGCCCGCCATTGATTTCTTCACCTTGCCGACCGAATTCTCCGGTGTCCTGAACAGTTTTTGGTAAACATTAAAATTTTTATCTACGAATTTCGCATTTGTTTAAATAGCGAGTTGGTTCGTAAACATTTTGAGCTTTACCACCGTACACAAGCATATATATATATACTTATTTATTGTGATTTGTTTTAAGTTCAGCTGAGTGAGATTTTCGGGAGCCCGTGACATCGATAGAACTTTCTAGAAACGGACGCTCAGCTGCTGCTGTGCGCAGGGTAAAAAATCAGAAGACTTCCTCGGCCGCTGGAGGAAGGAGGGACGGTCTGGTCTGTAAGGTTCGAGTGTGTCACGAATGGCGGCGAGATACGAGGGACATCTTTCGTTCCTTTTAGAAGATATAATAAAACGCAGGCGACAAGAAGGAGGGGGACTACGCCTGCTGTGAATTGGGCAGAGAGAGAGAGAGAGAGAGAGAGAAGAGAGAGAGAGAGAGAGAGAGGAGAGAGAGAGAGAGAGAGAGAGAGATGAGGAGGAGGAGAGAGAGAGAGAAGAGAGAGAGAGAGGAGAGAGAGAGAGAAGAGAGAGAGAGAGAGAGAGAGAGAGAGAGGAGAGAGAGAGAGATGAGGAGGAGGAGAGAGAGAGAGAGAGAGAGAAGAAACGTTTATTTCGTTGTTTTCTTCTCACTTTCGAACGCCGGTCGGGTCGCTATGGATTGGCGGCAGAGAAGCACAGACGACACCTGCTCGCGAGGAAAAAAAGTGGGGGGGCTGACGAATGTCGCCCGTAGTTACAGACGGATTTCTCTTCTTAAAAACAAAGGCAGCAGCAGCACTAGCAGCAGACGGGGTCAGACGCCGGTGTTCGGCCACCAGTCGCTCACGGGTCTGTGGGGGACGGGTTTCTCCGGAATCCGATCCCACTCGAAGTCGGAGATGCTTCGTTTCGCATCAGGAAGCCGAGATGGGGAGCACGAGATGAAGTGGGCGGAGTTGTTGTTCTCGAAATCCGACGGAAGCTGACCCGCCCACGGCTGTCGGGACGGACGGAAGGGGGCTGAGGGGCCGAACCCTGTCAGACCGACTAAACAATCTGCCTCGCTAACCCCGACACCGCACCCACCCAGACGTAGTCGACCTCCTCTCAAGACACTCCAGGTGGGCTTCCCCCCCCAGTCAGTTGTTCTTTCCTCAAAAAGTCCCTTGGAAACAAAGGGGGGGGCGGTTTCTTTCCCTATTAAAGGGAAGCCGGCTCCTTTGAGCGATGACCGCTTTAACACATGTAAAGGTGAAGAAGAATTGGTAAGTGTCGCGATGCTAAAAGACTGGAGTCGGCGGCGGGGGAGAAGGGAAAGCTGTAGATATTTAAACTTCAAAGGGACATCTCGCCCACCTGGGGGACCGGGTACAGTAGGGATAACAGCGGGGGGGGGGCGTCTGCTGCGTGGGATCGAGAGGAGAGGGCGCCCGGTGGATTTATTCATAAAGTTGCCACAAATATCAATCAAATTGAATTAATAATTCCCGTCCGCAGATCTGCCGCGTCACGCCATCGATCGGGCTGCCGATATAATCGATCAGTCGGCGCGTGAATAGGTTTGCGCTACGCGGTGCTCAGGTGTGCGAGAGCGAGGAGAGCGCGCGCCGTCCAGGGTGGGTACATGTGACTTCCAGGGCGAGCCCACGCTGCAGCCGACATCTGTCGTCTGGTCAGAGAGCTGCTGCCAGAGCCGAACGAGAGAGAACTTTAAAAGGGGAGGAGAAGAGACGGAGGGCCAGTCGCCATGCAGAGATCGGCCGTCTTCCTGGAGAGCTGCCTCGTCGTCCTGCTGCTCGTCGCCCTGGCGCAGGTCGGCGCCGTCGATCTGAAGGCCTTCTGCGAGAAACAGTGCAAGGTCGGCATGGGCGGCAACCTGTGCAAGTGCAGCGCCTTCCACTTCGCCGGCAAGCGCGAGGGGCCCGCGGGGAGGATGGACTTAATCGGCGGGAAAGCTACACGCAGGGAGCGCCGCCGCTACCTGGGCGCCCGGCGCGGCGCTCCCGCCCAAATCGCTCTTTTGAAAAATTTTATCGAGGCAGCGAAAGCGAACAGGTAAGAACCGTTACTTTTCACGCTCTGTTTGGCGCCCGTCTGGGGACCCGACCCCTAACCCCCCCCCACTAACCGATAAACTCACCACAATCATGGGGTTTATTAGAGACATTTGCTAAAAGTGTACCTGCTGCAACCAGCAGTCGATATCTCGTCCTCAAACATCCGGCTCTTTATAGTCATCAAAGCCTCAGTGTGGGGCGGCGAGTCCTTGTTAGACACGAGCAACAATGGCAGGTACCGGTAGCCGCAGAATACTAAACGTAACTGTGGCGTGAACGTTAAAGAAAAGCACCCGACATCCGATAGTCCGCGTGTCACGTGATAGGATATGATGCTCTATGTAGGTGGCGTGAAAAACACGTCGGATAACCGTGTCAGGTCGGTTATCGTAAAAGTACCCGCTAGTTTTTGAAGATGCTGAAGATGGTTTTCTTACCTCAGAAATGTTACCCGTTCGTCGTCGTCGTTGTTGTTTGGGGGGCTGCGCTACTCTACTGTGTTCAAAAGTACCGTTTTCAGGGAGTTTGGGGTTCTGCAAATAACGTTTCTTAAAAAGCTTTCTCCCAACAACACCACCTCTCGTGTCAGTAACCCTGCCAACACTAAGACCTCTAGAATTGCATTTCTCGTGAGAATGTAAAATCTAATATATCGTTTTTTTTTTTAAAAAAAGAAAGATGGTAAGGCTGACTGTCACTTAGTTCCTGATAGTCCCAACGTTGGACTCCGAGAGTCATGTGACCTGACGTCACGTCATGGCAGCAATTGGAAGGCGGACGATGTTTCATCACAAAAATAGTATCAATCAACCAAAACTGAGAGAATGAAAAAACAAATTTTAAATATATATGTTTTACAAAACTATTCATTCTAAGCTGTGAGGTAGTAAAGAGGTACGGAGGAGGAGTTTTACAATAGTAGTCGCGTGGACGGTCCAAAATTGTCATCAGCTTTTTTCTCTGCCCCCGTTTTTTCCCAAAAAAAACCCTCAGAGGTTTTTGTTCCCGGTTAAAATCCGAACTGAGTCAGTGTCTCTCGTCTCGTGCGGGGATTTCGAACATTAGTTTTCCCGAAGAACAAAACAGTGTTTGTTATTCCCTCTCGGCCGCCTTATGTCCGCGAGCACCTGATGATGCGTGACACTGACACCACCACCCAAACATCCCTGCTCGTGATCCGAGATTTCCAGGTTTAGAAAATTTGAAAGATAACCTGTAAGATCGACAAGAACTGCCATTATTTTTTTCCCGGGCTCATCTCCCGCAAAGTTGCGTACATAAGACTTCCACGCGCGTTACTTGTGAGGGGACGGGGGCTGATTTCAAGCGGTAAGGTTGAAATTTCGAACAGACTCCTGCAGAGGAGATGTATAAAAACAGGGAGGTCACTCTGCTAGTGACGTCTGCGCGTGTAATGTGAGAGATATTTGTCCTCCTTGTCAGGAGAGTGTTGCCGAAACTCTATCTCCGATTTCTCTGAAGTGTTTTTAGTTAAGTTAATTTAATATTAATAATAATGAATGTATTAACTTAATTACAACTTGTGTTTCGATATTTTTACCGTGGATGAGTTGAGTTACTTTAAGGTAAACAAAAAGATGTTTTATATCATAGGACGGGAAAATCTGACTCTTGCATTCACGATAAAAATAGTTTCTTGTTGACCAATCTTAAAATGGCTGCGCAAACCTCGATCTGCTTCTGCTTCAGCCGATGACTGGCTATTTCCAGAACAAACTCGGGACCCACATCAGGGTTAATGTCCCCTGACTTTTTAATTATCGTAAATTTTTTTTTAAAAGATTTTTATAAATCTTTTCATTTTCTTGAACCTTTTTTTTTTTTTAAAAATATAAAATAAATGTCAAAGAAACGTTTAGTGGAAGAGTTACTGACGACGGGTGTTTTTTTTACTGTATAGTAATGAAACAAAATACAGAAAATGGCCAGATTACATCACGGACTTCGCACAAACACTTAACCCTTTACCGTTTTGAATTCCTTCGTCGTTTCCTTACCGTTGTCTCTCCCCTCCCAACATTTATTTGCGATAGCAGCAAACAACCACAAAAGTCCGCATGCTACTATGGCAATAGAAACGATTTCTCGCATAGCAAGAAAGAAACTTTCCCGTTATTTTTTCCCCTTCGTCTAGCTAAGTAAAGTAACCAGCAGGCAAACGGAATACACACATATGATCCCTTTGATGTTTTGCTGCCAGTTTTCTAAACAGTTTATTCAAACACAAAAACTGTCTGAGACTGACGGTATTTATCTTCACATCAGCATTTTCTGATGAAGCTCCCCCGACTGGCTTATGTTGATTTATCGATGAAAATTCGGCGGCGGAACAAAAACATTCTCGAGCACTTGGAATTTTACAGTTCCTTGATTCCAAGCAGACTTGGGGGGGTGTCACTGCAGAGATGTTGGTCTCCCTGAGCTAACTGCCGCTGTCTTACCAAACTCCTGGCTGATAATAAACCCTCGGCCGGATTCTGATGTTAGGATAAATCTACGTTGGTGATGGACCAAAATTTACTTGGACTAGAAGAAGTTTTCGAGTTCAATGAAAAAGAAAGAAAAGAGAATGAAATGGGTGTCGCATTTCTGGACTACACCAAACTGGTTATTTTAGGGGCTACACTCGGGACTTAGAAGGTCCAGGCTCGTTCAGACAAACGGGATTATTACCTATTACGTACGGACTCGAACCACCACCCCCGGCCCACCTGGTCCGCCTTTTCGTGACTGCTGAATGGCTAGTTGCGCAGATCGCCCATAATGCTTGATTCTCACAGACGTAACCCTATTAGTTTGCGCGCGAAATGCTGGGTTCTTGCTTTGTTTTACCTTATCGCTTACGTTCTTTGGTCGATGAATAAATGGCGTCAGTTTCTTTAAAAAAAACACACACACACACATCCAAGTAGAGTACAGTGGCCCTAAATCGACTGCCAGTTGTGCGGCTGGCGAGCTTCTACAAAGAGCAGACAGGTGGAGCTGGTACTTGTCAGCGGATGGTTTAGACTCTGTGACCTGCGAAGAGTCTAGTTCTGGCTTTAATGCCACGAGTCAAACGAAGGTCCGTCAGTACCCAGCCAACTGTTAGGTGGAACACATCAGCAAGATTTCCCAGACTTGTGGCTGGGGGTTCTACCAGTAAAGTTCCTTCCCATTTTTATTTATTTATCCAAAACATCCAATTGCAACTGAATTCCACGATTATGCGCGTTTTGGAAGGGTTGTCATTATTAAATATCTATTAAAAAGTACATTTTAAAAAACGAAACGAAAAAAAAATTACTTTCCACGTTCCGATATATTAACCAGCTGTTTACGTATCTAAATATATTTTATCGGCAAGTCTTCTGTTCGCCTTTAAACGAAAAAAAGTCACCTTTGTTAAATTTTGAGAGGCTGTTCCGACTAAATTTGTCTTAAATGATTCCAAGTCCAAATTCCTGTTCTTGGTGAACCCTTCTGTCTTGGCCTTCAGAGTTTGAACCGGAAGGGCGAGACTTGGTGGCCGAGAAAGTTAACCAGAGACTCGAGAGCTCTTCAAACCGGTCAACAGTTACCGAGCAAACTCTCGCTCGAACTCTTCGGCTTTTAGGTGCGAGAAGAGATCAGAGATCTCCAAGGTGATCCGTGCGGCCAACTAATGGAGATCGGAAAGAAACCGAGCCACGGAGGTACGACCAAACCGACCGGAATTCGAACTTGGGTCCTCAATCGTAGTAGTCCAGTAAGCAACCGCCACGTCGCCCTGATTAATAATATTAAAAGGTTTTATTTATCGACTTTGGACAAACAGCCAAATAAAGGAAATTAATAAAATTATACTCCTGCTATATTTCTTCATCTTGTCGTAATTTTTTTCTTACAACTACTTTTGAGATGAGCATAGCAACGTATTTTCAATACCCCATCTCTAGTATGCGTCGAACAATAGTTGCTTCAGAATTAAAATGTTAAAAAAGCTAGAATTTTCTTTTTTCTTTATGAGACGAAGTGAAAGGAATGTTATATTTAGATTCTGGGCACAGCATGGTACAAAGCCCACAAAAGTACAAGCTAGTTTAGTTTATAATTTATTCTACTCATTAACAAACTCATTACTTTAATTGCTTTTTGATGTCGCGTGGTTCCAGTGTAAGAGCTAATTTGTAATCACAATAAATATTTTAAAAATCGTAGAAAATAAATATAAAGGAAAGCATAAATAAAACATAAAGTGTCAGCATCAAATATATTGACGGAAAAAATAACTCGATGTGACAGGAAATTCATTGGTTGGTTGGTAGTCTTCCTGTCATAAGAAACCGGAAGCCGGAAGTTGTAAACGATAAATAACATTTTCTTATTATTTCTGCTCTGCTCATTAAACATAAATACGTATGTTATGTTTTTATACAAAGTCTGAAAAGTAATCAATAGTGCAAAATATATATAACAACAACAACAACAAAACTGAAGTAAATTTTAAAAATGTATTCTCTTCACGACTTAATGTAAAATTAGGTGCATTAACTTTTGTTATAAATTAAAATAGCATTTGTACACTAATTTAGTTTCTCTAATTTAGATTTTTAACTGCAACAGCAGAGCAAAGTATGGATACATGCTATCTCCCAGGTTTCGCCAAATCTAGTGAGACAAAGCGTGTACACCTTTAGTTCAAATTGTTATTCTTGACATATCTCAACAAATGCTTCTACATATCGTTCAATAATAATAATAATAATAATAATAATAATTAATAATAATAATAATAATAATAATGCGCTCCCAGAGATTCTAGTGGCTGGTAATCACTGCTTGGTGTGGTGTTCCGGGACTGAAAGAGCAACTGATAAAGATGCACATAGATCGAAGACAAAAATTACGATAGAAAACCATTTTTTAAAGTATCAACGTTGTATCCTGTGGTCCAACAACTTCGACGTTCATCATGGCGTGCAACAGTGATGTTCGATCCGAGACAGAGTTCACGCAGACCACTATTATAACCAGAATGACAACAGAAAAAGCTGTCACGAACTACTGTTATCCTGACATAGACAAACAAGGCTCTGTCTGAATACCACTGTCACAACCTGACATTAGATAAGCACAGCCAGTGCGGACCACTGATGTTATACCCTGACCGCAGACAGACCAAGCTGGCGATTTGAGTAAAGAAGCCAGATTTCAGAAATCTCAAAATTATTTTTAAAAACAATTAAAATGACAACAATAGTTATAGCTTTCAAACCACGGGTTTATTAATTGGATAACCCGAAATCTGCGCCGGTGTAAAGTTTTTTAGCTCTCAAAATTTAAACGAAGAATGAGGTTTTGTGCGATTTTTGGACGGTGTAGCAGGAGACTAAGAAGCCAAACTTCAGTGAATGGGAGCCAAATGATGGCTGATGTTGCCCGAGTTTCTGCCAAAGTCTCACTCCATTCTCGCAAAAATACAAGAGAAGCCACAACAAATCTTTAAAGGGCAGAAGAGGTGTTTTAAGGAAGCGTGATTAATTGAGAGTTAAAATACTGAAAAGTGTTTTTCACCTTAAGGATAAAGAAGATTAAATATAATAACGAAATACGTACAAAGCAGTGAACCAAAGAAGTGCCAGAATGAAGCCAAAGTTTTAATTAAGTCTGACCAGTATAATTGACTGACAATGTTTATTTACGAGCCGTATTGCGTAGGTTTTACTTTAATCCGTTTGCCGTAGGAAGAGTTCCACCAAATAGTCGCAGCTCAGCGTTTAATGCTAATCCCTCTTTTTTAAATAACTGGGATGTGATAGATTTTGATTTGTACTTTGTCAGATCTCCCTGCTCTTTAAAGCTGCACGGTTTTTTAGCTTAATCATTCCGAATTACATACTGCCCTTGTTTAAGTTCCAAACTCCGACTTCATCGGGTGGGGAAACAGCGACTACAATGGATTTTTAATGTTATTGTTTCGTTAAAATAGCTCCTGAAGCAGAAGCAGTCTGGCACCAGCCAGATGAAAGGTTAGGAGGGTTCGCATAGCGACAACGACAACGGCATTTTACGGGTTCTGCACACGAATAAGTTAACTGGAATTTAAAAAACAGCAGGACGATTTCAGCAAATCCGCACTTTAGAAGCCAGTGACGTAATCACTGATTCTGAAAGCGGTGATAATCAATGAGTGGGTTCGATAAAATCCTTTATCAGTATAAATATTGAGCTTAATTCAGACGGCTAACGGAGGGAGATACGTTAGTGCAGACATTTCTTTCCAGACGAACAACAGCTAATTTCATTATCGGAACATTTCCGGATCGCAGACATGATTAGAAACACAACGCCCGTTAATTGCACTTGTTCATCGTGAAAGCCACGAGAAGGCGGTGATACGAAATCTTAAAGATGACGTATGTTTGCGGCGAGATTTATCGTACCCACGGTTGATGGTATGTCAAGCGTTAATCACATTGTTCGGCCTCCTTACTTACGGGTCTGATTAAAACCTTTCGACCCGAGCACCGGCCGTGTACGGCGAGGCTGTATGGTTTCTTTTCGAATGGAAGTGATAAGAGAATTCCGCTATTCTCATTTGTCAAAGTTCATCTTGGAAGGTCATTTCAATCTGATTAAAGCAGGTGTTTGAAGTTTATCGCATCGATTACCGATCTGATTAAGGCCAGATGTTTGAAGGTTACCGCATCGATTACCGATCTGATTAAGGCAGGTGTTTGAAGGTTACCGCATCGATTACCGGTCTGATTAAGGCAGGTGTTTGAAGGTTACCGCATCGATTACCGATCTGATTAAGGCAGGTGTTTGAAGGTTACCGCATCGATTACCGGTCTGATTAAGGCAGGTGTTTGAAGATTACCGCATCGATTACCGATCTGATTAAGGCAGGTGTTTGAAGGTTACCGCATCGATTACCGGTCTGATTAAAGCAGATGTTTGAAGGTTACCACATCGATTACCGATCTGATTAAGGCAGGTGTGTGAAGGTTACCGCATCGATTACCGGTCTGATTAAAGCAGATGTTTGAAGGTTACCACATCGATTACCGATCTGATTAAGGCAGGTGTGTGAAGGTTACCGCATCGATTACCGGTCTGATTAAAGCAGGTGTTTGACGTTTATCGCATCGATTACTGATAGTCCTGAATCTTAGTAATTTATCCGCTCACTGGGCCAGTGATGATAAAAAGAAATAATTTGTATACAGTACCAACAGAAAAGACAGAAACTGGGTCCCTTGTGCTGTAGATGGAAAGATTGCCATTTGTTGAAAAATTACCCTAATTTAGATCATAAATCTAATGCACCTGGGATGAAATGGGAGCTTACTTCAGGTCCCTGTAAACTAGAGAGAAGGTTACACAAAAGTTTAAAATTTGCCAGAAACCTTTGCATTTCGCTTCTTATTTGCATAAAATAGCATCGTCACCCATATTGAGGCTGGTCGGGGTGTAATCCCCTGCTGAAGATGATATATTATACTTAATGCCATTATTGGACCTTCTTTAAAGATAAAAAAGTTCATTAGTATGTCGGAAGACCTGTTTCGATACATGTTTCCAGGACAAGGATTTAGCAAACATCTGAAATCTTTTTATAATTCATTTAAACTGTTAATGCACATTCATCCGAAACTGAAGATGACTACACACACGCACACACACGCACACACACGCACACACACGCACACACACGATACACTAGCGGCCATGACTGCAGAGTCACCAATGAAAATGCAAAGGAACACTTTGATGAAAAAAAAGCATCTTTTGTGATAATTCAGAGAATGGCGTTCTGGTTCCCTCTGAGCTTTCTGACTTTTTAAATGCACTAATGATCTGACTCTGCTTGGCACACTACACCTCCAGCGTGTGATAATTTTAAAAAAAAAAACACAATTTCAGATTAAAAAACCAATGAATTTATAGATAAATATTTTAATACTTTGAGTCACAAACAAGACTTTCCAAAAAACAGTAAACAAAATTTTAGAAAATGATTAAGAACAGAAAGACGGTTAATGTTTTCGCTGTTATAACTGAACGCCCCGTTAGGCAGACGGATTTATATTTAGAAGTCTTTCTAGCGTTTAATGAAGGATCCTCATTATTTCTTCGATTTTGTTCCAAACCTTGTGAAACCCTTTAAGGAGTTTTTTGCCGCCATATATCTAAAAACTTTAACCTTTACGTGATTTCTGGGAACGTGATCCACACTTTCGATTATCCTCTGGTAATTTGCCTAAAACATATTTGTCAAAAGTTGTTAACATTTATCGATTTTGGATAATCACTAGTGCTCCACCTTATTTAGCGCGGGTTAGCGGATGACATTCTTGCTTTAAAGTCCTGTTTGTTTTATTTATTCTCTCCGGAGTCTGGTTAATAAAGAGAAAGAACAGAGAAAATTGCTCATGTCGATATCACTTAATTTGCATGTAAAACAAATCTCCAAAGATTAATCTGGTTAGCGATATCCGGATAATTTGAAGCTTCTGGAGACGTTACCATTATTATTTAAAAAACACGCGAACGCCTTGATGAGTTGTATATTTTCCCCTTAAAAGCCGAGTTATTGAGAGGAAAAAAAGATTTTTTTAAAATGTAATAGGGTTATATCGGGCTGGCTGGACACGTGACTTGGTACGTAATCGCAGAACTAGAGAACTGGTTTTTCACGTGTCTCGTGAGCGACCAAGTGTGGATTATAGCGTGACGGAGTCGGATCCCGGAGAACTGGCATCGCGACTTGGAAATGTAGCTGTCTCCGGGCTCATTGATCTTACCAGGCTCCACGCGCAGTAGGAAGCTTAAGACAGCTCTCTCTTTTTTTTTTGCCTTTTAAAACAATGGTGGGAGGGACACCGGGCAGTCACGCTGACAACCCCTTCAAAAGACATCACGTAAGTCCGCCACTTCCTCTGACATCTTTCGCAGCTGAATTTATTTCTAACCGATGACGTCATTAGTTATTATTATTAGTAGTTTTAAAACTTTGGAATGAGCTCTTAACATTAAAACAAAAGAGACTGGGGTGTAATTATTAAAATTGGATTGGAAAGATTTCTTTGAAAATAGCTCGGAATCGAAAGAAATGAAACTGGATCTGAAGCGAGTGGATCGGTGTAGAACACGCTCGAGCTGGCTGGATGGCTGGCTACCCACTTCTTCCGTTTGCTAGTTCACAGAAGGGGTTAAGTGTCGCGTGAAGCGGAACCTTGGGAGGCGATCTACCAGAACCATTCTCCGAGGTCCGACAAACATTTGCGGCTTAGAGTCGTGTTGGAATTTGCATTAAAAAAAAACGTTCTGATAGTCTAAAACATAAAGGAAAGACTCCAAAGAAGTCAGGATAATTCCATTTAACTATAGAAGCAACTTTTATTTTTTGATTGTAGTTTTCCTTGAAGTGTCGAAGGTCGCTCTCAACACGTTCGGTTTTTAGTAGACTGCCAAATAAAAATCGTTACACTTTACTTTTGTGGAAAATGATTTTAAAAAGTATAACAAGTGAATTGATGTAAACCTCTACGTGCTATTCGTATTTATTTTAAAATAGGCATTGAAAACGAAGTATATTTGCAGCATCTTATTAGTAAAACAGGGAAGCATCTAAAATAATATTAAGCTGAAGCGATACCAAAAAAGTTGGCAGATGGACTTTTACTTGTTTTGTTCCTGTATTTGTATGTACAGATTTTACACAAATCTCACTATGTACTCGAAATGAGAGCATAATTCCATGAACTCACTCCCTGCTCCGAGACCGTGTCACGTACTATTTAGTTGACTGGGAACCCTGGGAGCCCCTAGAAACAACCTTTCGCCAGTAATCAGATTCCCGACGCAGAATATTACAATAAAGGGTGTGTTCTCAAACGCATCTTTGGATGTCATATTTGGAAATTATGTGTTTAGATATAAATAATGTACTCACATCCCTTCCAGTATTTTTAGACTGCTAGAGGGACAAGATGTGCAAAATTGGATACATAGGTCGACAGCAACAACGCAGACAGGATGCTGCAGTTTTCCAAAGAGGGTCAGGTTTAGATCTCACATTGGCGAAATGCAGAATGCCAGCGCGATGTGGTTTTGGTCAGTCCGCTAATCAGCGGTCTAGACTGATCGTGTTTTTCGTTTTTCCGTGCCAGAAAATGAGCCAATTAGTATTTATTATGTACTGGTCCTCTTGCTCCCTTTTCAAATATAAATAAATCAGCCTAATGAGTGGGGTAGGAGTCAGCGGGGAGCATGGATTTGTAGGTTGAACGTGGTGTCGACTGTTTGCCATCTGCATCAGTGACCGGACTAGCGCCTCACACCACGTCTACCTACCGTCGGTCACCTGCTTTGTTACATGGTTTTAAATTTAGATATTACGCTACTCGGAATATGTATATGCATATTTTAAAATTATAAGTAAACTGGAAGGAAAGAATGAACTTACAGCGACACCGGTAAAAGCCCGTTCTATATAATGTATGCTTTGATTCCTGAATGAGGCAAAGACCCTGAAAACACAACTAATAACCGTTTTCAATAAGTTTACTCTGCAGACAGTGGTTTATTTCTTTTAGTAGAGTTAATTATTCATTCATAATTATCATTTCACAAGCCGCATAAACTGATTTTTTTTCCCTTTCAACGACGGTGATATGGACATTACATCTTCGGCTTGAGTAGCTAATGGCCGTCTAGCCTCGCGGCCAAGTCGTCCCTGTTCTGGTCCGACCCAGAGCTTCTACTACAACCCAACCATCAGTTAGTCAGAGTCCGGAGAAACTGGTGCTCATTTTAAATAGATGCCTGCTGACTACGCTTCCTTATGTTAACACTCTGCTGATAACTTCTCAAAGAACCCGGCTCTGTCACGTCCGTGCCTGGTAGAAATATCGTCTTCTCTGTTTCGTGTCTTCAACAATTTGATTTTAAATATTTATTTCAACCATTAGCGGGCGGATAACGTTAAAGTGGTGATTAAGATGATTAAAAAGCCACAAACATTCATTTTTTTTGTAATCTTATGGTGTTGTTTGTTTTTACCTCTCCCCGCTTCATTCTAAGTGATTTTAACCCTTTCAGCCGGTACAAGTTACTTTTCGGCTAAAATATCTCGAGGCAACTGCGTCATCGTTGTCAGTCGGAAGAAATAGAGGCATCGGCAACGAAGTGACAAATTACAGCTTTTGTTTTTGCCGCTAAGCCGATTTTAATAACGATATCGATTCAACTTTTAATGAAATCGATCGTCGATATCATTTCAGTGATGACGATGTCTGCGATACTTTGTCGGTTTGGATAATTGGCAGGTGAGAGAAATCTGGGAAACACAACGGGTCATTTAACAGCGGAGAAATCTTTCGGACAAAGTGGTAGCCACATGGTAGAGCGACTTTTCCCATCAAAAAGATGTATTCAAGGGGAAGCGATAAACCTTCTAAAGGGACTAAGTTATGACAGCCCATCTGTTGTTTAGACAGAACATCGTGCTCTCGGGGGATCTTCCTGTAATTGCTTTTTAACACAGTCCCAATAAAACCTGCAATGGGAAAATTTAATGTAAACCGACTGTGACTCTCTCTCTCTCTCTCTCTCTTTGATGTTTTTTTTTTTTTTGGTGTTTTGCGGTGTTTGGGGGTGCGTTTGTGAAGTTGCATATGTATGTGGGTGTAGCTGGGTCGGTTCCACGACCGGCCGTCTCAGCTGTTTACGAGTGAGGTCTTATTTCGGCCTGTGTATTGTTATATAGATACCACGTAAATATGGACTTTCAGGTCGGCATTAAATATGAAGACAACTTCTCATTCGGTGTACACTACATACAAAACAATCAGAAACACTGGTATTGCCAGATTTGGATTATAGATGCGTGAGAAAATCTATCTGTTTTAATTTTTTTTTTTCATCACTGTAAATTAATTAAATCGTATGCAAGGCTCGACATTAGAAAATATTAGTACGCCAAGGAAATAAGTAGTCCGCAGATATTGCGGCAGCAGTAAAGCGGTTTCCCATCTTCCTGTCTTAAAGCACCGAAGGCAGCTCCAGAAGCAGTAACTACACAGAAACCGGAACTTCGCAAAGCTACTGCTAAGCTGCATGAAGACGAAGATTTTCACGCCTGCGTTGTTTAAATCACGCGGCTCTAAGAATAAAATCGTGATGTTTTTGTTGTTACCGCCCAGTAAGCGAACAGCCTCCGATAAATCAGTAGATCATACCTTCGATCAGCCTATGTCTAAACAGCGGGCAAAAAATGTGTCATCCGCCCTGATTACCGTGAAGACGGAGGAACGCGACTCGAGCTGGTTTTGTCTCCATTCATCCGAATGGAGTGGGGAAGCACCAGAAGCGAGAACATAAAAGAAAAATCGATGCATGACTGGTTTTGGAATAGTAAACTCTCCTGAAGAGGTTTCTCTTTTCTGATTTTCCGATTCAGTTGCATGCAAAGAAATGTAAAGATCTTACATAATATATCAACCCGAGACGGGAAAATAGGATGAGTCTGACGGGTTTATGTTAGCTGACAACATCACTGATCTCAGCACATTAGATTATAGATTTGATGCATATGTGTGTCACAGTCAGACAGAGTGTTGCCACAATTACCAGGTAAGACGTTTCTCTTGTTGAGATAGCAGTAGCAAAATCGAAGACCAAAATTAGTCCGACTCGGTTCGGCTGAGAAGATCGTCGCCAATGTCCTGCTATCTTTTAAGATTAAGAGAAAGTGCGTTGGACAGTAAGATACACGTGGTCAGTGAAGTAAATATGGTCACTGATTAACCGGATAAGCGGAATAAATTCTTTTCATGGGGATGAACTCCATTTATAGCTTAAGCCGCTCATTGAGTAGGACCGCTTAATCTCTGTAAACCTGATTAATGGGATAGATACGCGGTCGCTAGGCAAACGTGGCCATTGAGGTATTCTTCGTCAGGGAGGTAAAGCTGATCAGCAGGTAAATCTGTCTGCGGGGTAAATAAAAGTAACAGTAGGCAAACTAACAAAGGTGTGGAGAATCTCACGAGGGGGTAACAGTAGCGAAAAGAGAGCTCTTTCCGATGGTCCTACTTGACCACTCAGAGTTATATCGATGACCGCCCGCCGCACTTTTATTGGACGTTAGATACTACACGGTCGCAAAGTTCTTCCGGTGGCTGCTGCTCGTTCCCGTGTAAGCGAGAACGAGGTTGGTTGGGTCGGTTTGAAGAGAAGCATATCCCCTCCAACCGCTCTGACCAGGGTCCACCGCCGGCTGATGGAAAATTCTCTAAACTGCGTGTGAATCAAAGGGAACTTAATGGGTCCCGAGCATCGCCAACTGCGACGAGAAGCGGGTGCGAATCGGTGATGTCTGGGTTCTCTATCAGGCCGTCTTCCGGGCCCTGTCCGCCTCAAACGTTTCGCTACCAGTCCGCGAAAACAGATCGTTTCCGTCGGTGAGCGACCCCTGCTGGCCAGCGGAGGTCCCCGAGACGCTGTGTGTGCTCCAGAATGAATTGTACTAACGAACACATTAAAGCTAAAAAAAAAACCGACGACGGAATGATTCGTTTTGCCTAGGTAAAAATGGTATTTATAACGATTATTCAGCTTAATTGCACAAGACGGGTAATTCGATTCGTGTTTTACAAACGATTCCCTCTCAATGTAACTCGCCAGCCGACCAGTTATTATATGCATAGTCAGCGAACATCAGTACAATAGCAGTCTACATACCAGACCGCTGCCCCGAGTTCGGAGACACTTAAGCGATTGCTTCCACTTGGCTGAATGTGTGTGTTTTTATATAGAAAAGTCTATAAAAGAAAATTAACCCTCTCCAGCGTGGTTTCAAGATTTTAAAATGTTTATTATTTTGCACCGAACATTGACGTAATTGGAAAGTAGAATATGTAGTAAAGTTATGAACTATACTGAAGCCACGTTATTCCACCTTCATAATCAGCGTATTTACCGTCTCGAATACTACTAACTTTGCTTCAGTTGTTACTGTAAATTATTGTGACATCCCACTATGTTGTTGTTGAAATATTTACAAAATAAGCTGTTGTAATCGAGCTATTTAGACACAAGCAGAACGTTCCGCCTTATTAGCTTGACAACGCCCTAGAGGAATTATTTGAACGAAACGTACCTATCTCTGTATATGTTGGACTTTGAGGTGGCCAGGTACTCAGTGCGCGCTGTCACCACGCCCCCCCCACACGTGAATACCGCGGTATCCCCGTACGTTCAGCATGTGGACAGAGTCAGCTTCAGACTCCCAAAGATCCCAACATCTTTTGTGGATGTGTGGTCGATATTATCTCAAGACTCATTACCCGCCACGTCCGCGCAGTATGACGTCATGGTTTCTCTTGTGGTTATCGCCCGTGCACGCACCAGAGAAGAATCTAATGCCATCTCTACCGCGGCCCGGTAAAGGGATATGTGCGGTAGAGCCTTTGAGAAATTGCGGCGTGAACCTTTTCTCGATAAATCCAGATTTTTAGCAATTTGCACCTGGAAATACCTGAGCGTGGAGAAGAATTAACGCTGACCTTCTATTCGAATATTTTCAGGCCATGGTCAAATATGGAGGTGGGAGTGCCGCGCAATCTGGCTTGGTGGGAAATCAAACCTAATTTGTTAGTTCTAATTTCCGCTGACCGTTTTGAAAAACACATTTCCTACCATCAGGAAAGCACGCTGAATTTCGATGCTTGTGTTATTTAGAAGGAGAGCGCTACTTGCGACACTTCTCGTGTGAACACAGATCTGGAAGAAAAATCAGATTTTTCGTCTTTCCTCTTAATAAATCAGATTGAGCATCTAGACCGTCAACTCAGAGAAATCTGTGCACTTCTGGTCGTTACGATAGCATTAATGAAAGCTCTCAGACGGATGTAGAAAACCTGGACCAGATCATAGTACAAAACATTGTTGATTAAAGTTTAACCAAGTTAGAAACGGAATCTGTGCTGCAAAAGGTGGCTCAGCCTGGTACTAACAAAGGAGACAACCACAACCTCTCGTTGTCTACCACTGGACCGCGAGTGTTAAGGCTTCTGTGACTATTTGTTGATCGTGATAATGTTTCCCACTTGTTTTAGTTCAGAGTTATTTTGCCATAAAAGTTCTTGTCTTATCTCTGAATTTCGTGATGATATTTATTTTTGTGAGTAGCATAAAACCCTGCCATAGAATGTAGGGGAATCCATTACCGACCTGAAGAATTAGGCTGCGATGCTGGAAACACCTGCACTCTCATACACTGTCAGCTCCATTTAGTTTCTAGTCGTTCGAAATATTCGGGGCAGTCGTCTCTACCATGCTCCGTGTCTTCGTGAAGAAATAAAAATTAATAGTTGTTTATAACTATTTTATTCCGTTGAATTAAAGCAGGACAGTTTTTGGAAAATACATCCAGAGGCTGCGAGTAAATTGGCAGTATTTTACGAGGTGTGAACCACGGTGGAGTTATAGAGAGCTGGAGGCTCGGAGCTTTAAAGAAATCTACACAGCGTTTAGAACAGCAGCAGTCGACCGGAGAAAATGTCGGCTAACTGAAAGAAAAATCAAACAACTTTTCAGCCTGAGAAAGTAATGATTTTTACACGTATTGCAGCAGTCAAACGGAACGAAGAAGATTCGGGATCGCAGGCAATGTTGATCTGTTAAAGTGGAATAAAGGGTCTGCTGGTTCATAATATAGAGGTAGAGATGGGCCGGCCTTTATCCAAAGTAGGAGGTTGGTTAAAGTGAATGGAATGAAACGTGTCTGGGGTTTCAGATCAGCAGGAAGAAGGAAAAAAAGAGACGGAGAAAGTTTTTCTTTCCTGAGCTATGAATGAAAAAAGAAAAAAAAATCGATTATTCACGTAAAGGAAAAGTCACCTGTAACTTCCATTCTTCTCTTGATACATACATCCTTTGAAATCTAGTGGACTCACGGTGGAGTACCCAGGCAGGTCTTCCATTTCTTTACGGTGAGCACGAAAGACATCAATTTCGTCCTACACCGGCAGTAAATGCACCACAATAAAAACAGGGACTCTAACCTGTTTGCAGTGGAAGTCGGCTCAAAAACGTTACCCCACTGAAATCTCTACCTTAGAAAAGTATACGCGCGTGACGTCACTACAGAACATTGTCAGGTACTTGTTGTCGAAGCGTCATTCTGAGAAATTTTACCAAATAGTTCCAACAATTCTTTGTGATTTATTTGTCTCTGCGGTGTATTTCGGTAACACGTCGACCCAGAGTGGTCAGGAATTTTTCTTTAGAGAAATGTGATTGAAATTTGTTGAACTCAACTCTAAGCTCAGCTCTAGAACGATCTTTTTCGGCTTCTAGACGACCTCTTACAACATTTCGCTCTCAGTATGGCTGAAAAAATTTCACATGTTTGCTAATATCTCTCTCTCTCCATCTCTCTCCATCTCTCTCTCTCCATCTCTCTCCATCTATCCATCTCTCTCTCTCTCTCCATCTCTCTCTCTCTCCTCTCTCCATCCATCCATCTCTCTCTCCTCTCTCTCTCTCTCTCTCTCTCTCTCTCTCTCTCTCTCTCTCTTCTCTCTCCATCCATCCATCCCTTCGTATACTTTAAAAAATAATTATTTTCTCCCCTTGGCGTCTCTATACTGTAATAACTTCTAACTTAAATCCAGATTATTACACACTTAAACACATTTATTTTCTTTTTCGAATATTTGTCTTTTTATTTTTGTTATTTAGAAAATAGTTTTATTATTTAAATTAACTCCCCCTCCTTCGTTTTGTTCTTTTTTCAACGTGGATGTAAATAGAAGAAGCTAAGCTCCCGATAGGTTACATACACCTAACAAAGCTGTTAGCGGGTAGACGTACAAATACCGTGTAAACCACGCACTCACATCCGCGTGGCAGACATGGCCGTGAACCAAGTCGCTTAGTAGTCTCTGGCGAATGTTGATCTTCTGGTAAGATAGCTGTTACACGTGCGCGAAACGTCATGAATAGGAATTGTTGTGGAACCACTTGTCAGAAAAGTTTATTAAAACAAAACAAAGCAATAGATTGCCTTTTATCAAGAAAGAAAGAGGAAATTCTTTCTTTTATACACTTAAAAAGATCGACAGTGCCAGAATGTGTATAAATTATTAAAGTAGTCTGACATTCTCCCGAGAGCTGCCCCGCAAACGTAGGTAAAATGTATTAACAGAAACATCGATCTGTTCTCCTTTATGCGTCCCTTTCATTGTTATAAATACTTGCTTCTTTCTTGATTAACTTCGCAAGCACACCGGTCAATATCTCGATACTTCCCCAAGATCTCCTATCAATAGCCCCTGCTGTCGACTTCTCACATGACAATGCAATGCTGAAGTGTCCCGCATCTTTGTCAACTCTACAAATAATAGAAAAACTATTCTCGTTTGTAGCCGGTAAATTCTTTTTGTTTTGCCATTAAAATTTAAACAAAACGAAAAATTAAAAGAATTTAAAAAAATTAACAACCAAGAATCCACGTGCACTAATTATTCCTCCCGGCGACAGATGCGCGATATTCTAGCAGCTGACAAACGGATCCAACTTCCACGGTAAAAAAAACAAAACAAAAACAGTGGCACGTTCAGATTTGAATTATATAGTTTTTTAAATAATAATTCTATATAATTTTTCCCTTTTAGAAATATAACGGAATATTTTTTTTTAAGTCATATTTCCAAAGATTTCCCAATAAATGTTTTCGGGCAGAAAAGGGAAGATTCGTCAGGATGTTCTCAGTTTCAGAGTATTTTTTTGCGAATTTACAAAGATCGACGTGATCAAGACAAGCCTTCAGCGTAGATCGAAATTGAACATTTAAAAATAGTTATAACATTTTATTTAAAAGAAATGCAGCATCAAATAGGGGGAATTTATATCCAAGATATGATCTAAATTCTATGCAAACGAAAATGTCTAAAAATCTCAACAGCGATGAGTCAGGGTGGGTAAGAAAACTATTTCAATGAAGGGATGTATCGCAAGAAGTAGCGTAATGTGTCTTTAGATCTATCATTGAGCCTTGCTGGCTTAAGATATAGAGGTTAAAATCTGACAGGTGCGTGGAGCCGGCCGACTCCCTACTTCAGGTTGACCGTCCTCAGAGATCTGAGCAATCGTGACATAGGTGGGTGGTCTGGCCTCTGGCGAACTTTAGCTGGACTTACACGAAAACATGGAGCAAAGAAAGTGGTCTTTGAAATGCTCTTCAATGACCCGGCGCTCACCTAATAAACACACTCGGTTTTGAGAGGATCTTACATCTGATCGCACAGAAAATTCTTTCTTTTATAAATGCTTTAGTCACGTGATTAGAGATCTGCAGAAGAAGAACGTGTTTTGAGGCTTCATCAAGACCTGTGTGTGAAAAAACAAAAAAACCGTTTATGAACCAGGTTTCCCAGTAAGCGCTCCAGTCTGCTGAATCCTTCTGCACAAAAAAGCTTTATGTTTGTTTTACATGTATCAGTTTATATCTAATTATAATAAATATTTAATGTATACCTGGTGACGCACTTCAGCAAGAATTCTGTAAAATAAATTCTTGAACACAACTTGCACCTGAATGTAGTCTCTCTCTCTCTCCTCTCTCCTCTCTCTCGCTCCTCTCTCTCTCTCTCTTCTCTCTCTCTCCTCTCTCCATCTCTCTCTCATCTCTCCATCTCTCCTCTCCCATCTCTCTCCTCTCCTCTCCATCTCTCTCTCCATCTCTCTCTCCATCTCTCTCTCTCTCTCCTCTCTATCTCTCTCGTCTCGCTTCTGCTGTTAATCGCCCCGATTCCCGTTGCTGTTGGTCAGTGACGATGTAAAGACGAGGCCGCCGAGAACAAATCTGTTTCGCGAGGGCGAAAGTCACGGTTTCCAGAATCTCATGTCATCGCGCCAAGCAATATAATTAAACTGCCTAAAGACAAAATTCTAAAATTCATTGCCCCCCTCCCCGAGTATTTGTCACGATTGACCGCCCCGCCCACTTCTGCCCGGATCTTAATGTGTCACATGAAGTCTGACAGCGAAAAACCAGTTGAAATCGCGAGGTCGCGGTTCTGCTGTGGAAAGCCTAACTGATGCTTGCTGGAGAAAAAAATCGTGTAGCTGATGCGAGTCCGTTCATCATTTTCATATTTATTATTACAGTGATAGAGAGGAGCACAAGGACAAATGATACTTAGGGAGTGCTAACCCTAACCCTAACCCTAACCCTAACCCTAACCCTAGCCCTAACCCTAACCCTAACCCTAGCCCTAACCCTAACCCTAACCCTAACCCTAACCCTAACCCTAACCCTAACCCTAACCCTAACCCTAACCCTAAGGCCTCCAGAGAGGGCAGGACCAACCTCTCATCGGTTTTCCCCTAATCAGATTTTTTTCTGTTTTCAATTTTTAAAAACAAAACCGTCCACTAGATGAGACCAACCCGACGGCTGTAAATTAAGGGTGGGGTGGAGCTACGTAAATAAATAAGGCAAGAATTAAGAAATCAACAAATAAAGAAGTTGCTAGTATTAAATAAAATGTAGTAAATCTCTCTTGTGATCTACGGGAAGGTTAGATCAGGAGATGAACGAGTAGCGGCGTAAATATAATTAATCATTTTTGCTCCGCCTCTTTAAACACTCGTGCAAAATTTGCTGGTCTATTTATTTTAATATTTTTTTCGAATTTCTCTAAATCCCCTAAGGGACTCTCACTGTTTAATTCTCGCTGTATCATAACCAGTACAGCTGTGTGTTTGCGATTTTGAGAAAGATTAAAATGTTGTTTGTTTTTTTTTATAAAAAAATCGACAAAAATCTTTTAAAGAATAAACTGATCTTTTCCATTAGTTAGCGCTATGAGATCAGGTAAAGCAGCCAGACTGGAGCGATCAGCCGTATACATTCAGGTAGATAGAAGAAAAAAGCAAATAATCGAATCAGATTGGAACATGCCAGGTGAAGGTTCTTGCTTGTTTAAGCTGCTCGCTCCTGCCTGGATCAGAGGAGAAGATGCAGATATCTGTTCAGGCTACCGGGTAAAACCAATCAGCATTTTTGTTGTTGTTTACATACCAATCAACAGGACGGTTACTGGATGGACTTCTGTTCAAATAGAAGCTGCGTGCAATTCACCGTCGGGCACTTTCAATTTATTATGCATATTTCTAAAAGGGGGCGCTACGGTTAAAGTCCTCAGCAGAACTCGATACATTTGTATCTACCTGGCTACAGGTGAGCTGCACCGAGTACATACATCGCTGGAAGGACGCTAGCGCTCTGGTGGACAGAAAGAAATCTCTCTCTACGGTCGACATTTCACAGGAATGACCCTAATTTTTCGACGAAAAGATTTCAAGCATGAAGCCCCTTTTATCTGGAAGACATTGTCGTACGGCTACCCAGAGACCCTTACAAACGATGTGTCAGCGCGTCGCAGACAACTTCATTCTTCATCTGCAACAAACTCGCAAAACAGAAAATGAATGATTCCATTCCAAGCTTATGTCTGTATGCACCTATATATACCTAGAGGACGCCACAGGTCTGAGCTTAGTGCCCTAAAACTACAGCCACGTGACTCGACAGTGAATAGTTCTTCTTATGGTTGTTTTTATATGGCTAATTTAAAGACAAATATAATACATACAGAATTCGTCGTAAAACCAGACGTAGCTGTATTTCTTTTTTAAACGTAGCTTTCAAAACAAAACTACATTAAATTGAAAATTTTTCCTACATTTTGTTGTTTTTTTAAATAAAAAGTAATAAAGTTAATACAAATTTTAAAAATTGAAATTGAAGTAGCTTCCTAAAATATTGCAATTCTTTTTAAAAATATTCAAAATATCTTTACCGAATTTTATCCTAAAAAATGTAGGTTCGTATTTGTTTTTCAAGATTAAGTGAAATGTATTCAATAGCGATTATGAGAGAATCGCTCCCGTTCAGGTAAGTGCCGAGATCCTATTTTACTCCAATCTGATTATTTTCTATTGCTCTCATATTCTATGCTTTACTGGTTTTAAAATGTTAGATATTGTATTTCACCGATAGTTTATATTTTTTCATCATTTGATTTTAGCAATATTCAATTATATTTTCTAGTTTGAAATTTCATAACCATTTCTACCATTTGTTTTTCTTCTTTCTTATAGCATCACGCGGTTCTCGCTCGTTCGGTCCAGTCTGCTGCTGTCCTTGGTCAGACAACAACATTTCAAATGTTTGCTAAATTATTTAAAAAATCATTTGCGAATATATAGTGAAAGTTTTAAAAGAAGACAGTTGGATGGCTGACAGCTATATAATTAATTATTCCACCAAAAAAACAAACAAAAAGATTAGAAAGATTTGGGAATCAGCGCAAAAACAACGAATTCTCGCGTCTGGACGCGAAAACAGAACAGCTATCGCGAGATCTCACAGCGAACGCGAACTACTTCCTGCAGGTGTTCACTCCCATCATACCAATATCCGGTGAAAGCTTGTACAATGCTTATGTTGAACCTTTTGTTTTTTTCAGTTGCCTTTATAGAATTTCCTCAACCTGAAATTTTAGATGGTTCTCTATTTTGTTTTGTATTCCACTGCACTCTACTTGATCGAGCCGACATTACGGTCACGTTCCGCGGCGTACATGAATAATTAACAGCGCTCATATCCAGTTTATTTCCCCTGATGATAACCATTTCATCTCTCTGCGTAGACGAAGATTCGTCAATGTGTCAATCGCATTAGACATCACAAACACGACTTAAAACATCTAATTTCTGCCGTATTTTTAAATTATTGATAAGTTTTCTTTCGAATCGGCCACAGGAGCCGCCGAATGCCACAAATAATGTTTAATTAGCTTCCCCCTCTGCTCTCTTGTGTGATATTACCATATTGTTAGGAGATATGTCAAAGATAGGGTCTGTAAACAGAACATGCGAATTAATTATCAGTGGATCTATGGGGGAAAAAATAAGCACAAACAGAATTGAGTAGCCAAATATATAAAAATATATTTTACAAAATGAAAATGCATACACACAACTAAAACAGACATAAGTGTGACTTTACCAAAAATAAAATAAATATGCAAAATTAGTTATTTCGATAAAAAGAAGTCGACAGCTTAACGATTCAAGGTAACTTTGCATGTTCAGTATTTTTTTTTTTACAGGCTTAAAATCTCTCTCTCTCTCTCATCTCTCTCCCCTCTCTCTCTCTCTCCATCCATCCATCCATCTCTCTCTCTCTCTCTCTCTCTCTCTGCAATAATTACAAATGTGTTACAAATGACGGCTTCTGTACTTTAAGTTTTCTTTGTCGCTGTGCACCCTTTTCGCGGTGATTGCTATTTCTTTTCCTCTGCGTCCTTAGCTCAGTTGTGAGGTTACTGAGAGGAAGGAGTTATGTCAAGAACCCGAGCCGATATTTCTAGCTCACGGACACTGTGACAGATTGCCGCAAAGCCACAAACCGACAACGTACTAATTTACCGACTGATTCACAATCAAACAATATTCTTCCTCTTCCTATTTAAATCCGGAGTAAAAGTAAGCAACCTGATCCACTCTCTCAAAGATTATATGCTATACAGGGAGATGTTTTCTGTAAAGTTAATTAACAGGAAGTCATTTTTAAAGGTTTTTTTTACTCAGATGTTGTTCTGTTTGTGTGGGGGGGGGATTCCTTGTAGGCGGAAATGATAAGGTACACAAACAGATAGCTAACTGTTCACGTGTTTGAGGTACGATTCACTGACCCACGACGGTAGATGAAGTCAGCATTTTGATGAGAGTAAAGTACGAATTATTTATGCTTACAGCAGTGGAAGAAATGTTTCGGGTACAGTAAATATAGACGTAACAAGTGAAGACTAAAAAACAGAAAAACGTATAAGAAAGCATCTTTAAACCACAAACCGCAAATATGACTGACATCTAATATTTGCGACGAGCCTGTAAAAAAAAAAAAAATCTTGTGGTATTTCATTTCATCACATTTCTTGTCGTGCTCGCCATACATCTGTACCGATGTTTGTTCTCGCCGAACGATGTATTCCCATAGTTCTACTGTTTTCAAAACGAGGCTCTAAGCGGCTGCAGGTGCTTCCTCTTCCTGTTTGTATTATTTACTTTGTGAATAGGACAAGCGGTTTGAGTAGTGTGTTCCAAATCGTCATGCTGCAGTAAATTTGCCTCAGTTAAAACCATCCACGAACTAATAGAAGTTCTTCTACTTCCCTAATGTTCATTTGCCATCTACTTGCTGGACTTCTTTCTGTTTCTCAGAGATGTAATCTTTAAGTATTGCTTATCTTTTTTTTTTTAACTTTTACTTTCCCTTCTTTTCTCTTTCTGTTGTCAAACTTCTTACCAAACGATTTTATTCAGATACCTCCAGGAGCCTAATATCTACGCGCTGATACTTACACAGTACCAACTTATACTCTGTGTCATATTTTACATCTTCATGATCATTGGTAGATGACTAATGTCATGTATACTGCATCAATTACAACTCCGTGATGCTTTCATACTACAAGTTTCTAGTTAATAGTACAATTCATTCGTAGATAAAAGTTCGTTAAAAGTATGAAGGCAAAAGAGTTAAACGTCTGTCTTCAGCTCAAGTCTCTCATACCAAAATATAAAGTGAATAATTTTCGTGCATATATACATATATATATTTAAGAATGTTATTATTCCAACTGAAATACTAACCAATCAAACAAAGTTATGCATTTTAAATTTGTTTATTTACATAGCATTAACAGGCCACTTTTCTGGAAATACACATGCGAACAGAATGGGATATAATTTTGTCTTGATGTCTTTGACTCCATAATCTAAGTGTTCATTCGTGATGTCTGTCGTGCTCTCAGCGTTTCCGGAACTTCGTTTTGTTTCTCTTGTTAAAAGATTATAAAGTCGATCGACTTCTACCAGTAGAACTCTCAGGTACAGTTTTTATTTAATGATGTAAATTTAAAGGAATTTAGAAACTTTTTTTTGGTTACAGGACAACGTGAACTCTCGAAGTTGTCTCGCTGACTCTAAAAGAAAAAGAAGAAAAAATCGGTTTTCAGTTCTTTTATTGTTTCATTTTTCCTGTGGCCCTGAACCGAATGTTATGCTGTAGGTCCCCGCCGTCCAGTAATCTCCCTGAATAACTGAGGAGGGGGCGCCCAGTCCCCTTAGCTGGCGAAGTCACGGACTGCACGCGACATTACAGACAAACCACTTGCAAAATGTCTGGAAATGGCTAATAATGTTTAACGGTTTTTGCCTAAATGGGCGTTGAATGGCGAAGGTAAATATTTCCAGACATTGCAGGCAAAAGATGCGGACAGAACAAATGATCCGCGCTCGGACACTTTTCTCTTCAATTCGCGACGAGCAGACAGATAAATGGGGTTAATCCGTCTGCTGAACCTCGAGGCTAAGATGTGAAAATGGGAAGAGATTTTTTCCTGGTCGCAGAGACGACAACAACCTGATTAAAAATGTTTAGAAGTCGTTATCATGCTGGGCGAGGAGTGGGTCCCCAAAAGAAAACCGAGGGGTAATGGGGGCATTAGACGAAAATGAGGGAGCCGCATACACGTGATAGATGCGAAGTTTGGGTTAATACTTACCGAAGGCGATCACGTGGTCGGGTCGATACTTTTTACGAATATATTCAGATAAAATCGTCGCAACGCATCAGACTTTTCCTTCTTTTTTTTTGTTGATAAAGCGAATTCATCAGCAGCCATTGGGACGGGAAATCTTTCCGGAACGTTAGATGTATGCTGCTTACTCGTCAGCGTTTTCCCCGTCCACGTCCTTAATGCGCGGCCGCTGGCAGAGACAACCGAGACCTGACAAATAAAGAAACCGACTGCGCAATCCGTACAAACGTCGCTTGACCTTTTGCAACTGACCTACCGCAGGAAGTTAGTCATGTCACGTGTCTTCGGATTACCGGTCTTTGGCGACCGGGGACTATTTTTTGGTTACTAGTGATAAATGAAATGTACCTAGAACTCCAATATATTCATACAGCCATCTGTCCAAAACATATTGTTTTTTCTCGACAGACTGACGACCGGATGAATGTTTAACAGGATTTAAATTCAAAACAAAGTTTTTTTTAGGAAAAAACAACATCTAGCAAAGAGATTAAAGACAAAAAAAGTTTGTAGACAAAATCAATTAAAAACTACTCAGAATAACAAAATGTTGCCGCTGTGTTCAAGCATGGTGCAGTTACGCTAAACAGAAACCAGAGATGGCAGATAATTATATTGGAAAATGCTAGATTTTCTACGGAGACAAAGGGAAGGAACTCGGCACACACTACTACGTATTTAGCCGTCTTGCCGCTAGGAGCTGTGTTCGTAGCGTTGTTGTTTTCATACAGCGCGCAGTGCAGTGGCGGCGCCGGAGATTTGTTCTTGCTGGTGCCACGGTGGGGCTGAATCATTCAGTGATGGTGCTGAGGGATGATGATGTACTGCTCAGTAATACCTATCCACAAGGCCGGACGCGTGGCGTTCAGAAGTCAGTTTCAAGCATTATGTGCCTTCTATAAATGCCTCTATTGATCCACAAGCTACAGCAATTGATAGATTCAATATAGAAGTGAACTGTGACAGTGTCAACAGCATCGGGGACAACCCGGGCTACACAGAGCATCCGACCCACAGCGCACAACATGAATCACGCACCAATCCGGCCGGCAATCAGCGTCAAATGCGGGCTTTTCAACTGAAAAAAGAACACCAACCCACAATGTCCGCTGCTATTCGCATGACATAGACAGACAATGCCAAAAGATGCACCGTTATTAAAGCAAAATTAGGCAAACAACAGATGCAAGGATTTACCGGGAGTTGGACAAATCGTACTCTGACCGCGCAATACCTCAGTTAATTCGGCTACTGAATTTAAAACAAAAATCAACGGAATCACCGCCTGGAAGTCTAAGCAAATCAGTCGGCTTAATAGCAGTAAGTGTAATATTTTAGGATTTGCAGGAAACATAAGGACAGTGGGGTATTCACCAGAAAATAGTAATTAAAAACAGCATCAGTCTAGGCACAAATTTTACAAAAATCAACTGCACTCATCATCGATGTTTTCAGAGAAGCGCAATCCGTCTGCTGTTGTGATCGGGGGCGAAAGCATCAATGATTTTCTGGATGTCAGGTGCCTACTACTCCGGCTGTTTATGGCCAACAGGCCGAGCATCGCCGCTGCTATTCCTTAGGTATTTTTGGAGGCGTCTGAGGAAAGAGAAACTCCGCATGAGGCAGATGTCACAGACAGAGTCAGTGATATGCAGATTAGTTTGTATAAATCTATAAGTGCATCGCGGTAGGGTCTCATTAGAGCTAGAAATTCCACTGTCATTCACTGTCTGTTCTTGCTTTTGTTTTGCTTCCAGCAGACGCCGAACCTGATGTAGCTCTGCAGTCAGGTTCACCTCAGTCACTCCATAGTATCGAGCCATTAGCCAAAGAAATTCATGTCTACGAAGAGCTTGTGTTTGGGACTCAATGCTGAGACTTCAGTCAGAACACCCCCAGTCTCAACTGAGAACCGTCTTTTCATTTCAGTCAGAAGTCTGTCTATAACCGGATAGAAACAGAGCTGGCGTCGGTCATCAGAGGATGCGACAGGTGTGCGTTCGGTTTGGGCCTCAAGAACAAATTCGTGTAGGCGGCGGGGTGGCTCGGTCTCTCTCCTTTCATGTGGTCTGCTCTGTATACGGGCCTTCGCGCACAGGTCCTTCCTTAGCTCTTGCCTGAATTTCACTCCATGATTCCGCTCCCCGTTTTTCTGACGGCGCATCGATAACAGACTGAGCCAAGTCGACAGCGGATGGAAGCTCCATACTGGAAGATCGTAACTGACTCGGAATAAATCCTCAACCAGAAACCGCTCATCAAACGGTCCATTTACACCTCTGGCCTCCGTTCATTTGGTTGACCCATAATATCCTGTAGTGTAGCTAGAACGGCAGGGAGTGATTTCCTTATAGCCCACAAAGCTGCATACTGGCACGGCCAGCGTGTATCTGACCATTTCTTCGACTCCACGGGCTGTGCAGTTGATTCCAGTTCTCTCTGTTTCTTCATGAAGAAATCGTGGGCAGCAGACTTTGAAAATAAGTTGTAAAGCAGCTGCACAGTTTCAAAAAACTCACCCGCTTGTTGTACATTGCTCACAACATCCACTAAAACGAGGTTAGGTCTGTGAGCATGGGGCGGTGTGTATATATATAAGGCCTGCGGGACCTCTTTGCTGAACCTCTCTTGTACCCCGCTATTGCACCCGAACATCACTGCGGCCCCGTCATAGCCCTGACCTATCTATAGACCCGTTCTTATCAATGACACACCGGGCGAGTGCCTGTTCAATGCTTTTAAGAAGCGACTCTGCAACCAACCCTCCTGCTGGAGTGAAGTGCAAGAATTCTTCAACCACTGTTTCGTTATTCAAATACCGCACCACCACTGATATTTGATCCTTTTTACTCAAGTCTCTACTTTCATCCACCATGATGGCAAAATGTTCAGCCTCCTCGAGTTCTGCACTTATTTGACGTCTGACCATATCTGCCATAATACCCATAATTTTATTTGGGATATGGTGATGGGTATATTTTGCATTTCCAGGATTGTCCTCTATTTTTTTTAGCTCCAGTCTTATCAAACTGCCCAATTACAGTGAGCAACTCAACAAAGTTTCCCCTGTCGCCAGCTCCATCGTCCTCCCGGTGTCCTCGCGGGGCAATGCCTTGACACGCAGTATAGCGTAGAGTTTATCAAGCATATCGCCCAATCTTGAACCGTCTTGTTTTCTCGGCCCGCGCCTCCATAGCAAACTTATGAGCTGCACTTACATGGTGGGTTTTGAAAGCTGTTGTAGCTTTCCGCCAGCTGCGGTAACTGATGACAGTGAAGGTAGACTCAGAATGGAACCCATGGCCTCCACACTGGAAATGCTACCTTTCGTGGCTGAATATTCCAATCGGCAGTACAGGTCAAACCATCCACGAATAAAACTCCTCTGCTGATTGCCAAACTGTTGCGAAGGGTACTTTTTCAATGCTGATTAACATCGGTAGCAGTATTCCCACCGGCACTGAGAGCAGCTTCATCCACGTTCTCTTCCCGTTGTTCCTCTACTTCGCCCTCCACACACTCCTTCGACGAACTGCCGCCCCGCGGGCTTGTTTCCCACGGCAGGCACTCCCAGTTATGTCACGGGCCTCTGCGGTAACTCGCAATGGCATCATCACCCCCCCCGCGGCTTCCTGTCGTTCCGCCGCCATAATGGGAGCGCGGACAATACACGCTGGCGACGGGAGCCGGAACTCCACTGTTACCGCAGTGGGACTGACGTAATCGATCCGCGCTCCCACTGGGGCCAGCGGCTAAAGGACTCGGACGACGACGCCTGACGGGAGCACGCGGCTAGGACTGGACAGTGAGTTCGGCCGGATACGCACTAGCCAGCTCGGCTCTAGGCCAAAATGGGCACCAACAACATCACCACCTTAAGTGATCTTAGATCAGCCTAACTGATCTCAGGTCAGCAACGGCAAGACGTTGACAACGAACGAACTGACAACAAATAAGCAGGAGTGTAGTGGATCTGACCTTAGACCAGCACAGAGTTTATAACTTTATTGCTGCGTGGTTGCTATGGTAACTGGGGGCGCTGTTTCACTAGATCAACTGACCAAAGCAACTGCAATTTGTATGTCAAATTTCAGTTAATTTCTTGGTGATGTTATTATAATTTCTGCTGGTACTGTAGCACCACCTCAGCGCGGTCACTGGCGCAGTGAACCGAACCTCCCTGTAAAACTAGTCAGCCATATTGATAAATTCGCTGCAGTCCCTTCGCCAATGCCACGAACCCGAGAAACGTCTGGAAGGTGTCCAAGAGACCGGATGACCAGGGCCACCACAGGCTTGTCGCCCTGTAGAACAGAGTGGGGTTTTTTTGTGGAAGATTTATGAAACGTTTGCTTCGACAAAGGTCGGTTCCTCCTGCGCATTGTCGATGGTGGAATCGCAGTTTGGCGACAAAGGAAGATTGTCAACGCTGCAGCGTGTCGCCAGGTGTCGCCAGGAACAACGTAGGCCAACTAGAACCTTTCCTCCTCCTTCATTTTGCAGTTACCCGCTTTCTGCTAGATGTGGGCGACAACACCGGTCCACCATGCAGTTTCAGTGGCACAGTATTACAAGAGCCATGGACTCAGTTCCTTGCTGGCCGGGATTTGGACTCGACAGAAGATCTGTTTTCGATGTGAAATAGGACGTATTGTGAGGGAAAGGATTCCTTTTGTTCACAGTATCGCTGTACTAGCTACGAGGGATGGCAGAGAATATCTGCCAGGCGAACGCGTTCTAGGTTTTTCGAGCAGTTTGGACAAGAGGGGAAACTGAATTAGCTGGCGGTGTTTCTCGCAGGGACGTGAGGCCACCATAAAGCGCCGGTGACGTATCTGACGCCCAGCATGCCGCATCGCACCGGGAAAGTAATTAAAAAAAGGAAAAAATCGCATCTTCTGATTCCCATCCCTTTCCAAAACAACAGTACTTTGTCGAACTATTTCACTTTTTATTCATAATTGCATTTTCGCGTGCAGTTGTTCCGCAGGAAATGTTTCATTGGTGAGTCCGAGAGCACGTGACTTGTGCTGCGGTGCATGGCTGCCATATACTCAGACGCCCGATGCCAAAGTTTCTTTTTTTAAAACTACACGATTAAAATATTCGTTTAAACAACGTCTGCTCTTCCAGTGGTGCAGATAGAATGGCGTTATATGAGAGCAATCAGCTTATACGGAGTAAAGAGGTACGAATATCTCCTGTTAGGCGGCATCTCGATTTGTTGCTGAGTAGCGCGCATCGATTCGTCTATAAGGCGTTCTGGCGCGTGAGCATTTACCTAAACGCATTGTGTTTACATGATATCTGCAATCAATACTGATCCTTCTTGAGGAAGACAACAAAGCACGGCAAGGTCTGTATCTAGACGGCTATGTGGATACTTCATCCAGTGGACGGCGCTCGCCGGCCTTCTGTGAAACATTTTAATTTGTCATTATTGCTCATGAAAAAAGGGGTTACCCGACATCTCTTGTATGAACCAGTATCTTCCGGTTTGTGTCCATCTGAGTATTCCTATTTACGACAGTCGCACTGAAGGTTTCAACAAAAACAAGTATATTCGATGGGTGCCGTAAAAGACGACGAGGAGCTCGTCCGTCTGTCTGCTTCAGGCTCTACTCGGCGAAGTACTTCAAGCCCGTGCTCTCGTGCTGGGTGTGGAGACCCTGCTGACGGGGAAGAAGATATCCTCGAAACGTTGGCAGTGTAACCGAAGACACTTAACAAGATTATCACGTTAACCTCTTTACATCTCTGGCTTCAAGGTTGTCATTTACTAACAGACATTCAGCCTGAGTCTTTTCTCCTTGCGAAAGAACGACGACCAACAACCAGAGTGAAGAGTCGCTGCCAACCATTCCCCCTAATACGGAACTTAGCGGTTCAGTTTACAATGCTGACTGAGCGCAATAAATCCGCGTATTAACTCTCAGTGATATTTTTTTTCATCAGGAATTGTCAAACTGAAGTGAAAACGGGTTTTAAAAATGGAATTATTTTTGGTTCAGAAACTGAATTTCTACAATTCCACGATCTAATAGACGAAAGGCCATGCGAGTTTACACTGTGAAGATCCACAGAGTCGATCATCTGTCTATCCAGAAGGATTCTCTTCTTCTATAAATTCATGCCTAACGGTCAGAATTTCATGATATTAGGACTTAAAATTCGTTGAAAAATAAATCGGCTTAAGTTTTAAAAAAATCAAAAGAATTCTATGTTTCAAAATTTGTCTGAACTTCCACTGGAATTTAGTTCTTCCGCCTACATTCCCCAAGTTAGAATTTCTAAATTTTAGTTTTACATACGACGATCAGCTGTTGCAATCTAGTTTCCATTCTCTTTGTTTTATCGAAAAACAAACTTAATTTAGCTGGAGATGCATTTGTATTTATTTCTTTATCTATTTTGTCTTTTTTTAAAAAATGTCCATTGAAGTTTAAATGAAGAGATTAGTTCAGTTCAAAGTAGCCTGAAAGGGTACTCTTACTGTTCTCCTTATTTGCTCATTCTAGAGAAATAAGAAACTCTAAACTATTCAAGTTTTGCTAAAATATAATTGTAATTCCCTCTTAATTTAATTCAAATTAATTATTTTCCTAACCTTAACGTATTGTTAGAATCTGAGCTGAAATCCAAGACTAGAAAGTAAATGTCTGGCTAAGAATTCATCGCTCCCTTCTTAAAAGTATTTACTGCCTTTTCAGTCAGTTAAGATAGACGTCAGATTTCATGTATTTGAATTCTCTGCACAGCAGAACTCATTAATAGCCAAATGCATTCTCTCTGGATCTAATTGAATACAGTTCCTTCTAATAATAACATAAAGATGCAGAATTTCATTGATTGTAGCTTCATGGTTTAGACGTTCACTAAAAATTACTCCATGGAGACAGATTTACAAAAAAATAATTAGGGTCTGCTATAATTTAGCCTCCCAACCCTTTCGTGTAGAATTACACTGATGTAGGGGGGCGGAGTCTGTGTGTTCTCAAATGTCCACAATTCCATTTTGCATACAAATAAAGCCGCGTTGTTTTTGAAAAAATTTTTAATTTCTTATTTTTAAAGTTGAGATGCTTGAAATAACGCAGCTGCGTATTTTAGCGCTAATTACCTGACCTTTGTTTAAATTTCTTTGCAACATGAGGCGAGTTGAGTACGATTATTAAGTTCCTATTCGTATTCGTTTTAATTGCGTGATATTTCAAGCGTTTACCGAAAAAATGATTAGTTTAGCTTGGTTTGGTCGATACAAGAAACCAGGAAGTCATTAGGCATGGTTAGGAACAGATCCTCCCCAGGCCAAGTACGTACACACACACACAGAATTATAAAGATATACAGAGATGTCTCGGTCTGTGGTTGTTGAGATTCTTCAATTAATTCGTTATATACATTAGGGAGAGATGCAATGGCTGTGTCAATACATTATTTAAGACATAAACAGGTAATAGACCTAGCAATGTCTGCTAGTTTTTTACCAGTAAGATAATATTTCTTCTTCTAACCCGAGTGCTGACCGGCCCTGATACGCCCAAGACTCAGTTCCCCAAACCAGGCGGCGCTTAGTCGCACATCAGGGTAATAATCACTAAAAATACATTTAAAATAGATTATTTATTCCATTAAATTACCGGTTGATTCGTATACTCGTTTAAATACGTATTTTTATTTTACAAAGCTTCCTAAAAACAATTATAATAATTGGCAGTGCCCTTTAAGACAGCAATAGAACGTACATAAACTTAATAGACACACAAAGTGTTTTGTATAATACATTCTTACAGATACTTTTAGCCATTATTGTGTGCATTTCGTGCACTCTACTTAATTTAGCGTTTTTACATAATATAATACCCGTGTACAAAAGCATCCACATGCAACACACACTTCATCACCAAATCAGTGATTGCATGGAACCAACTTTCTAAGAAAGAGTAATTATGGGACTTCTACATTGACGATACGTTCCAATTTATTCGCCAACGCTAATCAAGACCATAGGACTTTTCTGGCAATCAGATGGTCCACTAAAATTCACTGTCCAACAGCTGCACTGTAGATTTCTCTACTCCTGTTTACTTAAAACTCCCGTCTGCCTTTATACGTGGATACTGGCACCATCACGGGGCGAGATAAGCTAAATACAGGTATTCTGGGTTCTGCTTTCCTACTCTGTTTCTACCCGCTTTATACCTGAACAAAATAAAGTAAACAGTATCAAAGTTATCTGTGCCCAGAGGCAGCCCAAATTCATTGTAATATCCAAGTAGTTTGATTTGTTTTCGTTGATATCTAATGCAATGCCTAAGAACCTGGTTTGTTTCTGATAGTCAGGGCGATACGACAAAGTGGAGATCTTTCGAGGGGACATTCAAATGAAACTAGGAAAAATAGCATCGCCTTGATAGCATTCGGACGGGTTTTATTTGAAGCTCCCTGGTGCCACTCCGATCTTCGTTTATTGTTAAATTCTTCATTTTTTTGTCATACTTTTCTGGTTTGTATTTTTTTTTAAAGTCAGATATTAATATTAAAATTTATAGATTCAAAATTAACAAGTCGGTGCTCTTAATTCAGTTGTTAGTGTTCATTTCTCGACGAATAACAGACACCATCTCTCACAAACTCGTTTTACTTTCAGAATTCTTCGAGACAAATTAGAAGTGTTCAGGCGAGACTATCTGAAGAACGACGATGGGATGCCGTGACGTCATCATCCACCTTTGACGTCTTTTAGGAGCCCGCGAATTGGCACCACGTGTGACTGCCTGACTGGCTGACTGACTGACTTTTGCAATATGCTTGTTTGTTCTTTAGTGGTCTTTCTCGATTTCTTATTTAATAATTCCGAATACCTTTATCTTAAAAATATTTACTGCTTTGAAAATAAATAGATATTGCAAAATCAGAATTTGTTTGTAAATTAATACCATGGAACGTTACCTTAAGATGAAAACATCAGCTTGAGCTTTCGGGGTTATTTACTCAATTGTTTTTCCTAATTAAAACATATGCAAGTATTTATTTATAAGCAACTGAGAAGCACTGAACCGCGGAGGCCAACGACACTGGGTGGGGGCGGTGGTCACGTGGATAAAGTTGTCACAGCACCAATAGATTCTAACTAGACTTACAGAGATGAGATGTAATCGGCATCATATTACGGATGTCGGCTCTGAACGGTTAATCATTGGCCTGGTGGCAAGGCGGCGAAGAACTTTAGAGCGTGGCTGACATCTCACGTCACAGCTTTATATTCATGCAGATCATTCTTCTTTGTTGGTTAGATAGCAGTTTAATTATAATAACCCTCCCCTCTGTTGGATTATGACTGAAGAGGGTTTCATCCCGTCGACAGTTAAACAAAAACCCTCGACATTATAGAGCGGGCGTTAAAGACAGAGAGAGAGATCGTCGGGTAAATCTCGACTTGCCTGGTCGGTTGTTCGTGGTTATCTCTGGGCGGAAGGAAGGTGAACGGAAACCTTCCGCCGGCCTAACAATAAGCCCACAAAAGAACGCCTCTCTAATCCCATTGTGGAGTGGAGATTTAATTGGCGACCCTTTTTCCCCTCTTTCTTTTCTCTCTCGTTTTCAGTAGAAAAAACCTTCCTCAGTGACACGGACGTCACATCCACTTAAGAGACCCGACCCGCTGCCAGAAGAGATCTGACTGATTGGCTGCCGCCTCACTACAGGCGGGTCGACAACACTGTGCATCCGTCCTGATGACTGGGAGTGGCCCCAGTCCGGCTCCTACTCGACTGCTGCTGCTGCCGCCTTGCGTCGCTTCCGCAAACCGAAAATCTCTCCCAAAGGGAGTCGCTGGGGGAACCGACGATGAGCTTCACTTTCGACAGGTCTATAAATGGAACCTGGAAGAACTTTCCCCATTAGAAGCGGGAGGAGGCGGAGAAATTAGACTCACCATACAAAAATCCACTAAATTTATCAGCGACTTGGCACCTACCAAAGAGAAACAGGTCCTGTTCTGAGTCGGTTGGGGGCGCTGGTGTTTGCGGCAGTGATCCCCGCGACCAAAGGATCAGCCGTCGGGTTAGGGTTAAGGAAATTAGCGATATTGAGCGGTCCGGTCTGTCAGGGTGACGAGTAGTCTGTAAATAGCACATCACCACCCCACCACCCCCCACGCACACAGCTCTGATATTTAGCAATGAGTGGTAAGATGTGGTACGTGATGGACGGGGGATTCTGGCTGCGTACCTCTCAGAGATGCTGCTGAGCGGGGAGAGGACCAAGCGCCGTGACGTCAACTCTCGACGAGAGCAATGGCAGACTGGAGCGTGGCAGTCCCGCACCCTAAACCGAGATGAAGCTCGGAGCGCCACTTCCGCTGGGAAATAATCCTATCAGAAATGCGCAGCATCTGAACCTCTACAGCGCAAAAGACTAGAGTGGTTAGTGAAGAGAACCGTCTGGGGCGTGATACTGTGAGAAAGAGTCAAAATAATTCAGCAGGCGTCATCTGCTGGATAAAGCGTTTGTTGACGATAGGTGGCGCGAAAGTCGCGACTGGCCAGCTCCTGCAGCACACATGGCCAGGGTGACGGCGAATCGCAAATTTTCGAATATAACAAATCTTGGTTTCATAGATATTTCACCTGCAACGGCAGCGCTAAACTAAACGGAATTAAGTTAAGTGATTCATAAACAACAGACTTAATGCAATTTCATGCTAAAAAAAAAAGAAGCTACATTTCAATTTATTGATATCCCGTTGATGAAAAGAACCGAGTTTATTCAAGTTGTAGAGTTTAAACCCCCGGACCAGAGAGAGGGGCAGGGTTAACGCCTCTGGAACGTTAGGAAACCCGGTGCCGGAAGTAAAAACACCTGTTATTTGTTTCCAATGGAAGCGGTGCTAGGTAAACCCAGGACTTTGCTGATTGTGGAATGGCAATAATTCTACTCCTTTTTTTTTCCATTAGAAATTAAGCGATAACTGAGCTACGTTGGAAAACTTTCGTTTTTCGTGTGTGTTTTTGTGTGAGTGTGACAACAAACTGAAGCAATTAGGGGCAATCAGGAGAGCGGCGAATTAGCGAGTCGTTAATTATACTTCCACCGCCACGTTAATGTAGCGAGGCCTTCAGCCGACTGCCACCGGCGACCACGTGACAGTAAAAATGGCGTCCTTATATCCACACAGCCAATTACCAAGATTAAGTGGAGTTTATTATCGTTAGTTAAACTAATGTATAAATTACATCGCTTCACCCCTCCCCCCCCCTGTAGTCCAAGTAAAGACTTGATTTTTATCTGGACTTTGTAGATTTTTTTCGCACATCAGATCTGGCTTCAGCTTGGTGGAAAGTCGGAGCCCCGATGACAATGCATAGAAGTTTCTGCCACTAAGAAAGCTCGTCCACGACAAGTTCCCGTACCCAAACTCTCGAGCCCAAACTGTCGAGCCCAAACTCTCGTGCCCAAACTCTCGTGCCCAAACTCTCGTGCCCAAACACTAGCGGCGGCGCAAACCATTAAAAGTAAATTTAATTATCCGCATCGGCCATTTTAAAATTCCTGCTAGTATCAGGCAACAGGGGCAGTTTAATAACGAGCAGCTTTCAGAGTATTTTTTTCCAATGGAGTTAGGCTGGAACTGAATGATGGCTTTCCAAATAAAAAAGCCTCTCCTTTATACGTACAATTGTGAATGACAACGAAGCGATCATTCGCTAAACTGGAGAGATCGCAGAAAGGAAACAATGCCTGCTCGAGGAATCAATATCTCACATTAAACCTACCATTTTTAAGCAATCATCTTTCACAAATCGAAAGACGCCGACGTAAAGATAAAGAAAGAGTTAGTGGACACTTACCTTTAAGTTATCGCTTTACAGACTTATCATCACCATGGTGATAATAAAAAGCGTGTCATGAGCTGCTGTGAAGCGACGCCATCACTATTATAACAGAAACATGGCGTCTTTAAACTGCTCAGAGCTATTAAGATTTTCTCCCCCCCTTTTTTTTCCATTTAAGAAGAGACTGAAAATGTCTCGGTGTTTCGAAATTTTAACACTTCGCACACCATAATGGCAGAGCAGAGTAAAGCATAATTCAGCAGCATTTCTGTTAGGAAATAAGCATTTCAAATACTCACAGCAGTTGATCGCCATCAAAATTCTAATGGCTAAAGAATTTAGTAAAGCGGACTTTTTTCTCGAATAAAGTCTTCTGCGAAAATTCTCAAAATAAACCGTAAGCGCCGTTTATTGAGTAGAACTTTTATCTAAAATAGATCGCGTGAAAATCGTATGTAACTAATTCCCGGAGCGCATATATTATAATATCAGTGTCGTGCGGTAGTTGTTACAGAGTTATCTCACATGACGTAGCCTTGTATATTAGATTTTTTTTGTTTTTAACACAGGAGAGTTCGACCAGTCCAGCTGGTGAAAACTGGTAAAATACCTCCAGAAATCTCACAATGGACACAGTACTGTTTACAGGTGCCGTGTGTTCTTCTCGGTGAACCCCTGTTCTGACTTTCCAGGTCTAAGAAAATCTCACACCACCGGACTATAAGAGGAAGATGGGGAGTACCAGTCTTGCTTGTGGTGAAGGTGAGAGCCGATCAAGAGAGATACCAGCGAAATATCTCCGAAAAACCCGACTGAAATCCTTTATTTTTAAATATTGGAAGAAACTGAAGGAGCTCAGGGAAAACCCACGGCGGCGGGAAGTGTGGAAGTCTGCTCGGAAGGTACGTGAAGCTGAGCTGGTCTTCTGCTCATAGTTGATGCATTAAAAGTTCCCTTTAGAAAAATCCAGGTGTGTCTTGTTTACGTGATTTTCTAACAGCTGATTTATAGAATAGATCCGGTGGCTGGGGATTGTACAGTTTTGAGTAAAGTGACTGGAGTGGATCAGCTGCTGGAATGAGATCTACCGAGTAATCGAGACAGAAGCACTGGGCTGGGCTAGAAAGCGAAAGCAGTTGCGTATCGGTACCGCTCTCTCGAATCCCTCGGGAAGTTCGCTGATTGACAGATTGACCGAAATATCGAACCTACAAATAAAGTAATTCTCGTTTATAATTCTTCAGTTCCTCCACGTCTTGATATATACTGCGCACGCGTGAAGACTACCTTCCAGATTTAAAAAAGGATTTTGAATTACAGGAAAAAGATCAGAAGAAATTTACTAGAATTTTTTTTTCAGATTTAAAATATTTAAGATACGCTAAACGACGAGAATATAAAGTAGTGGGACTTCATGCATCCGGAACGAGGTGTGAGAGCCCTTCAGAGTACACACACAAGGACACAGATTTTCCGATGATCTGCAGTTCACTAATACTAGAAGACCTATCACCAAGAGGCTAAGATCTCGGCACCGCTCAAAATTAAAAGCCATGTTTAGTTATAGATTTTCAAACGGTCGAAATAAATCACTGGCAAGTACAGTTAATAGTGGTAGTGCAAAACCGTTTAGAAGTCGTGTTGGTACATGTTTCTTTCGGCTGGAAAGGAAGGGGCTTGAAGAAGACATTATAACTTTCTGCCTCAATGCGGATACCAAACTTAAACTAAAAGTATTCGTCCATTCTCCATCCGGAGCCAAACTCCGCAGCTTCCAGCGCTAAACAGCAAAGCGAACCTGATTCGGAGTTGGTAATTCAAAGTGATGTGCAGGAAGTAAAGTCCGCCCTTAAAAATATCCGTATGTGATTTGGGTAGACGCCGGTAAGAGATCGGGACCAATTCTTCAAAACATTGAGACCCTTCAACTGTTCTGGCGCCATCGGCGCACCTCTCTTAACGACAGCGCGGTTATTTCCCCGCGTGCATATTTCGAACTAAGAAAATCTGGTGCTTCCCGTCTAGATTTTCTTCAGACATACCTTACGCAACAGGAATGGAAGACACAAACGATTACCGCCACTGATTTGGCTACAGAGAAAGTCAAGCACATGAAAACCCTCTTCTCTCCAATAAAAGTAAGATGCTTCGAAAGATCTGGCCAGAGGCATACTTCTCAAGACCCGTAATTCTTGAAAGCTCTCGGTGAGTCTAGGCTTTATAGAAATAAGACCTCTAGTTTTAATGTTTGGTCTTTCTCAAGATCTCTGGTGGCTCGTCAGTCATCACACAGAGAACATAACCTGAGGTCCTTGACACCACTTTTGGAGACTTTGGGTTTTTCCTTCTGGACCACGTGTACTGTCAACGGTACCAGTTTCGTGAATCCTCCTCCTCACAGTCCTTCATACAACTGCTTCTGAAACATGAAGTGGAGTAGCCTTACAGGATAAGACTTCGACTTCTATACATCTGTCATGTGATATTTCTTTCTCGGAGTCCATAGTATTCACTGCAGATTCACGTGGCACTTTCTGACTGCTCGCGTGCTAACCAATCACAGCCGACTATATCAAAACGAGACTGCACTATAGCGCATCTAGTTTTTATGCATGAGATATAATTGAATCACGTGTTTGTTTGTTTTTTTCGCATTTTGTACCCAGTTTTGTTTCCTCTGTTCCATAGTTACTTCCAGTTTCGTACACATAATCCTATGATAATAAACCAATTTCTATCAATAAATTAAATACGTGTACCACAGTGGTTTTCTTCTTATTAAATCAGTGAAAGAGGTCACAGTGTGAGTAGAAAGCAGTAATTCGGCAGGGATAAAGGCCGATATACCTGATACCATGTAATCATAGAAGTTAAAGAGACAAATTACTGCGGACTTTTAATCATATCTTAAAAATAAGAAAATTAATAAAATATATGAGGATGCTAATAAAACCCGAAGTCTTGTTTGGTTAATTCCTCCTAATATGGCAGCTGACAAAACGCCCACCTCACAAATGAAAGAAATATTCTTTAGTATCTGCCAGGGCTCTGCCCATATACTACGTCATATTTAGGTCGTTTACTTGTCAAATTCTAAATAGGTTCTTATTTATGTTTAATGCTGTATACAAGACATCGTGATATTTAGAATAGAATTTTGTTTTAAATGCCAGCAATCCATTAAAATACTGCATACAGAATAGTTTTTATTTAAAACATATCTATTTGTTGGGTTTAATCGTTTTGCTTAAAGCCTGATCAACCGAGAAAAGGTTATTCAGGAAGAGGACCTCGAGTCGTGATGTGTGCTGGAGCTGTCAACATCTTGTTTCCTCTCGGAGGTTTAGATGACGCCACCATCTAGAAGATGCAAAAGCCAATTTATAGAGATGGTAAGAACCCACATAAACTCTTTGCTGAGGTGAGGGGTAACTTAAAAAAAAAATATTATTCTCACTGCGCGAAGTATCTTTATCCTTGACGTAATCTTAAGAAAATAATCAATGTTGCCATGGCCTTGATGAATCTTAGCAGTTCAGAAAATTTTCAGAATGCACAACAGGAAACGAGAATTCGGAATCCCATGAATATTAAACTATACAGCATTTAAATAAAAAACAAAATTAAGTATGATTCAATTTAAATTTAAATTAAAGCTTTAACTTTAACTTTACAATATATTCTTTAAAATATCATTCTGAGAGTTCTAGTATTTACCACAGCCAAATACACAGAAAGGGGCCAGTTGGAGGCGCCACAGTAGTTTTAGACTAGTTTGTGTGCTCATTATTACAAACCGAGGCAAGTGGCTTGGTATGGATTAGGGGAAATTAGGGAATTGCTACAGGACCGTTCGTCGTAGTTATTCGTTTTAAATGACAGAAGGAGATGCATCTCTGTTTGGATTATCTTATCATCAGATATTTACTGTGCATTCGTATACACTGCCACCTACCCACTTCCCGTTATACGGGTGAGGTAAGATTCCGACGAGCGAGCCCCTGGAACCTACCCCCTTTTCTCGAGGATTTCGGACGGGGTCCCGATTGCGGCACGAGAAAACCAGATAGGCGAACAAACTCGGATCACCGAGAGATCTGTCAGATCCCAAGTCCTTTCAGGTCCTCGTCAGATACGAAACGCCACAGCTGCTGCGAAATCTATCGACAACAACAGGAAAAAACGACCATAGTTTGAATATTACCCAGAAAGGGGTTGTGCGGCCTGGATAGCACGTGACGTCTATCGCGCGGCTCCGCATTTTAATCTCGAACCCGCGTTCGAGTTCGATCCCAGGCGCCTCTTCGAACTTCAGACTTTGTCCCCATCAAACAGCTGAAGATGTCGGGTGAACAGAACTTCCATCCCACTCGCCGCTCTACTGTAGAGCTTACTGAATGCTTACTCGCTCAGCTACATCTGCTCTGTCATCGCTCCCCGAGTTTCCTGTGATTGTTATTAAAATCTGAACTCATAGCGAATTTTAATGGCGGGACTCGCCCCTACCCCAGTCTTCCCGGACGGATGAAGCACCTATTTCTTTCTCTCGAATAACTGAACGTAGCTCCACCTAGCCGCGACAGCTTGAATTAGAAAACCGGCTCTCACCGTGAATAAGGGTCCGCGTTTATTCCCCCCCCCCAGTTGATATCCGGCCATGGTTTCTTTTCGCCCTTCTGTACCAGTCCGGGGGCTTGCTTCCACGGCCAATCACATAGCCTCCAACCCCTGCCCAGGTAACTCGCTTGGTCACCAGGGCCCCTTCCAACTCCTTTCTATCCAGTCCTCCAAATCTCGGACACAGAAGAGTAAAAAAACGGACAAATCGGATGGAAATATTTAGTTACCGCAGCAATTTGAGCTGAAAGGAACTGGCAGACATTTCTCAGTCGAGTGGCTGCTCCAGCTGTGTCAGCTCATACAGCGAACGAGTGGGACAACGGGGTCTTATCACCAGGAAGGGGGAGTTTTACGTGAACATTAAAGGAAACTGTATTAGCGAATACGAGTATACCTCCCAAAAATAGTGCGTTTTTCATTCCTTCTACTCAAAAAACCCACTTAGCCACGAACAGATTTGCTATTGTGCTCTCTTTTAGTCTTCACTATATGGAGTTATCGATTTGGTCCTATGTTCATAATTATGGAGATTCCCACATTGAATTCTAGGACCATCTTTCTCTTCTACAGCATCACAAGCACCGCTGTCTGCAGATTGAATCAGAGACGCAAACAGGTAGAGAACAATAAATCGCTATCATTTCTACAATTCTGTACCACGTGATCGAAGCACGAAAATGATACTAAACTACTTTAAATCACTTAAATAATAGTTAATTGGTGGAGAAGGTCTGAGAGAAATTTCCGTGCAAACCCAATGTGGCCGGCTGAGATCGGCGCCTCGCTCGAGGCGCAACCGGCTCCTACAGGAAATATTAATCCGGATAAAGTGGGCCGGATAATCCAGGGAGTGTAACAGACATTCCAGTATCATTTATCTGACACTACGACACTTCATGTCAACATGTCTACCACCAGGGAAAACATGCCCTTGATGCAGGCGTAAATATCATGTAAACCCCATCTGCATGTAAAGGTGGACTTCATTTGCCTCCCCCGAGTCGGTAAAGTTGGCTGAGTTTGTGTGTGTGTGTTTGTCCGCATCCTCTTCTGCCAACGGTCAATAACCGGCTGTATCCGGACCATGTGCCTGGCGGGATCAGCGTGTCTGGTAAGAAAGGCTACCTGCAGCATAAAGTTCGGGGAAAACCGTATCTCATTAACACCGAAAAAAACCATAAGTACTGTAGACATCCAGACAATGTGCCAACCATTATTTTAACACTTTCGGCACAAGTTTTTCCGTTTTTTTCTCCAAGACGCCATCGTTTTGACAGGATCTTCCCGCCGGGCCTCGGACGCAGACTTACTCCGGCAGACAATCACTGGAAAGTCGGTCGGCGTGCTTTTCGTCTGGTGCCAACATAATGTATTTATATATCCCCCACAATTTTCCATCTTTGCACGAAATGTATCCGAAATAGCTCCAGCGCGTTATCCTAGTTCTCTATTCATCCAAAAACCAAACCTGAAGGGGATCTGCAAGAGAAGGGCAGCAGCAAGGTAAAGATAGTACGACAATTAGAAACAGACTATAAAGGGCCATCCATTGTCTCAACCGGGATAAGTGACGCTTATCTTTAGTCAGAAAGGGTTAATCGTCATTCGTTAGCCCCACCTACGTCTACAGACATCTTTGTGGTTTTTGAGTAGGTTCCTGTAGGAAGAGAGCGCAACGTGAAGCAGAATTTAAATGTCGGAGTCCAACCTCGTTAATAGTTGAGACCCGAACGGTCACCATCTCTGTTTTCTCCATGTCGAAGATAAACACCCAGTATTTCCTGATATCTCCAACAAACCGTCTTCCTTAACGTAAGCTAGAGTCTCTAGGCTTTTATAATGTATACAAAAGTTAATACTTAATTCTGTAATCCTCCATTTACCTGTAACGACTTAAGTAGAATATTTCCAGAATTTTCTTTACTGCACGTATACCAAACGCGCTTATATTTAGATAAATCCCTTTGGTGTAAGAGAACAAAGGGGTCTGGCAGTATTACGCCTCTTTGGTAGATCTGCCCAGAACTCGATCGTTTAGAGACGTGAGGCTGCGGAGCCAACAGACCGGATGTTTAAAATGTCCTACTTTACCCTATGTAGACTTTGAGGCTCCTACTTCAAAGATCTAGTCTACTCACTCGACCATACTTGGGGCTCTTTGTCACTGCTCTTATTACTGGGTCTTAATCGTGAATTCCGGACTGAGATTTGCGGGTTAATGGGATTAGGATTTACGACAGATTTCTTCTTCGTTTTTTTAGATTTACATTTTGGCCATGTTTTCGAAAGTACAGATTTCGCGAGATTCCCAGAAAGCCTCGCTCTGGTCTGATCCGTGTACAGGTGAGCTCTGTACTCGAACAACACTACACGGCCATTCCCCCCGCTGGTGTATCAACGAAGGGACTACATTAAATACAGAAGATACAATTATGAAACATTCTATTGTTCTTGTTGTATTTTTTAATTGCTGATGAAACTTACTGCGTTTAATGCACAGGAATCTCACTTCTCGATTGAAGCGGAAACTTCCGGTGTTTTCTTCGCCTCTGGGTCCAGGGTTGGCTGCTCTACCTGGGCCTGAGTATCGTGTATGTCACGTAAAGGTGGCCACTAATATCCCTCTACAACTTGAGCAGAGGTGACCGTATCTTTCGTCAGACGATACTGAGATGCCTTCGTCATTACCGCACAGCTGGTCGTGTCCATGGTTTCCACGTGCACTTCCGCCACACCGCCCGCTACGATCCGCTCAACTACCTCATTTTAAGTTTCGCCCCTACACATTCAGCATACCGCCAATAAAATACACTAAATGTGTGATTTAGTTCCTATCAAATCAACACCCATTTCTAGTTACCTTCATTAAGTATAATTGTGGTTTATTTGACATTTAAATGTATAAAATTTGTAATCGCATCGCATAAATAAATAGAAACCGGTTTAGTTTGGTCGTTTCTCTGGTCAGCGGTCTCGCATCACCTGTGATGTTTGATGTCAGCTCCCTGTAGTGACCTGGTGTCGCCCTGTTTATACCGGAGCCACCCCTCCTTTACTGAACGTGCAGCTGTTGCTACAGAAACCAGAGAGGTGCAGCAGATAAACGATTTTGACGAGGGAAAGTCTCAAGACATCCCTTTCTCGATGACAACCCTGTTATAGGTCCCCCCAATTAGGAAAACTTTAAGCAGATTTTTACCTCTCCTCCTCGCCGCCGCTAAGCACATCTCCGACCCGTCGAAGGTCCGGAGGATGGCGAGACATCACAAAGCTTCATGGCTGACACGTGTGCCTAACAAACGATCGTCACTGACTTACAACAAAAACGAAATACGCTATTGTTTAACGGTTACCAATGTTCCAGTTGTTTTACACGCCTTTAATAACAGTTAACCTTCGCTGTGACATCCGCACGCACCTAGAGCTTCTGAATCATCTCCATCTTCTTCCTCCCGACCTATTTACCGTGTGACGGTATCGAAAAGTAGCGCGATTAAGAATCATAAGATAGTATGTAGGATTTTGGAATTACTGAGCAGGTGCGAAGCGGATCTTTAGAGATCCGAAAATTACCAGAATCTGTCCCGACTTCACAGACGAGGAAAAGTGGTACATGGGAAAGTATCGGCACCGTATTTTTCCTCGCGCACGAGTGAAGCGCCCTCTCATCGCTCGGGTTCCGTGAGCGGATAACCCGCGATGATCTGCGGGGCGTAGTGTGCGCCGGTATCGCACGTCTGTGTCACGGATATTTTCCTTTTTACGTTCCAGGCGGACCGTCGCTCACCTGATCGTGATTACCTTTTGTCTCCCTGTTGCGAGATGGTGAACATTTAAAGCTGATCGCCAGACCCCGGTTAATAATTATGACATCTGATCCACTCGCGGCAGTTTAATGTCTTCAAAGCTGCGAACCCGCGAGGGGAGATAAACGAGCTGGTGACGGTTGCAAGCTTCTCGGCTTCTTCTTTCCGTGGCCGATTAGAAGAGTGATTTTCAGTTCTTCACAGCGGCCGCCGGGTGACTGGAGAGGCCCCGACCAGGGGGCGCGCCGCGTCAGGTTACAAATGGCCACTCGCCGATAATTACTGGGCAATTCGCCTTCCTGCGTGCACGACAGTAATGAAGCGGCTCTCGAAGACTTCAAAGAAACGCGTTTATTTTGTGTGCAGTCGGACAATTAAAATCGAAATCTGTTTGCATAATCCTGTCCGGTCTTGGAGTAGAGTTTCAAGGGAATGTGTGGGGGTGATGGCTCGCGAGGAAAGCGCCGTCGAGACGAGATAAATGAACCAGAAAGTGGTCAATTCGCCGTGAAAACAAAAAAAAAATACATTTTTGAAATAAATTAGTCATAACTAGAAGATGTGACGGTCCGGTACTGATAACATGGCGAACCATTCCGGAATTATCGTTGGCCAGCAGTATGAGTCATGTATGTAATCATTTACAGGAAGACTTTCCATGAAGTTCATTTGCCATATTCCTTTACCAGCCAACATTATTTAAAAATAGCTCCACATTCGCGAGGAATTACCGGAGATGTGGAAGAATTACGCCAAGCCCTGTTTATTAATATGCTTGCGATATTTTCAATAAAATTGTTTCTCATCAAAAAATCTCCAGTTGAAACGATCTTAATTAACCTTGCCTAAAATAGGCAACTAATGAATTATCCAATGTGCCAATTCGCAAACATCATCCCGTCGATGAGGAACAGTTCGCTTTTAACACCTGTAACTTCTGCTAGGGATGAACTTTGTTTAAAATCCAACCGAGATACAGATTCTCTTTCTGTATGTACCGTAATCTCTTCAAACAAAAGTCTTTCCTAGGCTGAAAACAATAATAGAAATGAAAGAAGCTGATGAAATTCTAGTGTAATTGTTGAAATACGTATATAATATGTGAAACAAATAGATTTCGAGAAGCAATGGATCGAAGGTTTTCCAACTGGTTCTAGAATATTTTCAATATTTCTGCCAAACTTTAAAGTCAGGTCACGAATAATTCAGTTTTTTTAACGCAAATACTTCGCAAAACCGTTCGTCTGGTTATCACTTTAGTTTTTTTTTCTGCTTTGCAGGAGTTATTCTAGATTTTTCAGACGAACACCTGTCAGTAAGATTAGGCACTTTCCTACAAAACAGAACGCTATCCGACTGTTAGAGGCGAATTAGCGGAAACTGTACTTTCTCAACCTAAAAGGACTCTCATTCTCTCTCTGTCTATACCCCGTCTGTGTCACGTGATCCGATAAAAAAGAGGCAATTTCCTGTAAGTCAAAAAAAGGAGAGGAAAAATAGTTTACGAAATAAAAACACAAATACGAAAAAAAATTTTAAAATTATTAACTGAAGAACTATAAATTAAATCTTATGAAATCTTTAAGCTGCCTCTTGGTGATTTCTCCCAAATATGGCAGTGATAATTTAGCAAAGACGCACTGTAATTTAAGAGCCTTTTCTCTGTTTCCATAGTTACCGTTTTCTGGAAGCAAAAGCTAATTACCACATTTTGTCCAATGGTTTGAAGCTCTACTACTGTCGCCCCGTGCATTAAGGCCAGGAAGTTCTGTTTATTAAACTGGTCATTTAGAAAAGATACATTAAGATAATGGAAACAGGTCGACTTATTTCTGTCGACTTTAACCGACGGCAAGGATATGCTGTCAGTTCGTCGTGGACCTGCAGCATCTAAATGGAAGAATGCGGCTTGGAAAGTCTTAATGCTGGCTGGAGCCGGGTCCAACGGGTGGAGGGATCAAAACATCCGGCCCGCGGGCCTCGGTTAAAGTCTTCGCGAACTCGCGGCGGCGGCGGCCAACAACTTTAAAAAGAAATATTTTAAAGTCGTAAATCGTTTGTTTAAATCCGGTTTAGAGGTCGGGTAGTGTCACTGCGTTTAGTGGCATCGCTATGAAGGAAAACATCTAGGAATTCCGGTCACGAGATATATATGAAACCAAAGCCCACGTGGTGTCGTCGACTGCAGAAAGTAGTTGTTTATGTACTTCTGCACACGTTAGGGAACTTTCGGAATGATTATTTTTGGCTTTTTAAAGTACAGGGACGAACCACGGCTACTGTGTATAGCCAAAAGTAGAACATGGGACGAAGCCTGGGTCTCCAAACGCGCAGCTAAAGCCGCGCTGAGTGAATGTCCCAGCGCAAAGAAGATAACCGTCTGACCCGCTTCACTTAGCTCCTTACGGAGACCTATGTCATCCTTTTCTAAATAAATGGTTTGTTAACTGAATACCAATAAATAACTAACAATACATATTTCCGGAATATTTAAAATTCTTCACCAAATGTTCAGCCCGAACTCCTCAACATGTAGCACAACCTTTATCAGAAAACACGCGAATTACAAACAATATTCAGAGATTTAAATGGAAACAAGCAGAACCAAATCAGAAAAAAGAAGGAATTCTAACTTAAATAGTGTAAACAACAACAACAAAAAATTAGAAACGGTCGATAAGAGATACGTGTATCCCTGATGCTGTTAACGGACTCGCAGTGGCTTTGCATATTGCTTGGAACCCTTTAATGGGAGCAGTGGGTGCTGATGTCCATTTTATTATCAGAGAAGTTTGCAGTTCTTGGAGTGATCTTGGAAGAGGTTGAAGAAGAACAACAAGTCTTTCCAGAGCATCCAAAACATTTCCAAAAGAATTTAGCTCAGGAGAACGGGCTGGCCATACCACATGGATAATGGCTCAGTCTTGAAAATATTGGTCGATTACACCTGCCCTATGTGGATAAGCATTAAATTCGATTTAACTGAAGTTATCTCCAATTCCACCTGGGTGTGGTCTGACACAGAGATCCAGAATCTCATCCCTATGTGTCATTGCACTCAGAATACTTCCCTGAAATACATGCAAACCTGCCTAGACCATCCCATCATACCTCCACCATCGATATTATCCCTTTCCACGTTTATGGGTTGGTCACGTGTTCTATGTTTTCTCAAGAATACGCGCTGTGAGTCACAATGAAAGCTAAATTTTCACTTATCAGTAAAGAGTACATGGTTTCACTCACATGGCGTCCGAACGACATGTTTACCACCAGCTTAGCGGCTCTTGTTTATATCGGCAGGTCAAGGGGATACATAGTATGAGTCGTTTCCATAAAGTCCTCTTTTATGCAGACTCCTGCGTATGCTCTAGGCTGGCAAGCTCCCTGCGGCCGCAGAGAGATTAGAAATAGGTGTTCAAGTTCTGCCTCGCAGAGCCAAAAATGAACTGGAGTTGTGACCCATAGTCGGCCTTGAACCGGTCTTCGGGAGATATTTTCTGGCACTTGAAATGACCTCTTTAGCCAAGGAATCACACTTTTGTCGATATGCAGCCATTCTGAACTCCGCCTCTGCGACTGCCTGGCCTCAATTATACCGACAGCTGTTCGCCTTAAACAATCTTCCAAACCAGCATAGTTACCCATACTTCTAAATAATTAACTGAAGCAAATAGATAGAAATAATTCGTTCATATGGATATACTTGTGTAACTGCACGGCTTCGAGCAAATAGCGAGATAGTAGTGGGCTTCGTGAACTGGTCGAGAGTAGTTGGACAGATTTTAAAGAATTCTTGACATCACACACACTGATTGTTTTCGTCCAAACTTTAACTTGTGCCAAATCTTACCGGAGAGGCATAAACTTTCGCGTCAACTGTAACTTTGTTTCACACGTTTGCAAACTAAACTTCTAAACTTTTAAAAAATATCTTCGGGTTCACGAGGAATTCTGTTGTTGTTTTTTTAAGTTTCCAGTTATGAGATCAAACCTTAATCCCTTTTGTCCGAAAACGTATTATCCAGGAACCTCTCACTAGAGCACTTAGTTCTCATGAATTTCATAAAAATGGCGTTATTATTAATTTGCCAGTGAGCGACCGTGACTGACACATGAGTAAACAGCAGAGCGTAAAACATTTTCATTTAGAATCTGTTCACTAACAGCTGAGAAAACCTTTTAAAAACGTCTGGATGTGTGTGTGTGTGTGTGTAGACACGATGTACTTGATACCTTAGTTGAAGTGGTAGCTTTACTTTCTTGAGCAACTAAGAAGAATAATTTGTTGGTCGGGTTTCTAGAACCATACGGTCTCCTCCCTTTCTCTTATATTCAGAAAACTTTCTTTGAATTTTAGTTAACGCAATTTTATGCTTTTATTAAATATCTGTCTCCCCTCCCCCAACCAAACAGAGCAACCGCGAAAGTTTTAATTTCCTGACGATGATTTTATAACAGATTTTATCAATCATGCGATGTTCGACTTGTGAATTTATGTCGACATAAAACCATCAAACGAGTCATTAAAATCGTAAACTTCAAGCAAAACAAAAAAATACCATCTTAAATACAGCTTTTAATATTTTAAAACCAAGTAAAACTATTTTAATTCTCTATAATGAACAATGAATTATTAATAAAATAATGAGAGATATAGCGGGTAGTTAATCGAAATATCAAAGTCGCACCTCGGTTGATTTGATGTACCACCCAAGCACAGTTCCAATGGCTCTTGTTTTCCAACCAACCGCTGTGTAGATTCTTGCCAATTTACTTCCGCATCTGTACAAGAAGAACTCTGGAGGAATCTTCCTGCACGAGGCAGAAACAGCTCTTTCAATCCGTGAAAGAGGATTTGACTTAAACTCCTTTCTAATTCTTGCCTTATTAGTAAATAGAGCGGATTATCAAACTGTCGGAGTCTCGGGATGTAGAAGGGCTTACGTTATGGTCGAATCTTGGTAGTTACCGGAGCTTAGTATTGTGCATGAGTCTCGGTAAATGGAGGAACTTATCTTGGAGTCAGAGTCTCGGTGGGTTAAGGAGCTTACCATACTGCCGGAGTCTCGCTGTGCAGAGGGCTTATCATTCTGTAAGATTCTCAGTAGACGAAAAAGAATACCATAATATCGTATTCTCAGTACCATACTCTAAGAGTTTCGTTAGATTAAAGAACTTACTTTACTCTTTGAGCCTTTGAAGGTAGAGGACTTTACTTTGGTGTTGGAGTCTCGGTAGGTAGAGAAACTTACCTTACTCTCGGAGTATCGGTAGATTGAGGATTTTACCATACTGCCGGAGTCTCATTAAATAGAAAAGCTTACAATTTCATCCCAGTCTCGGTAGGTAAAGGAAGGGGATTACCTAGATTTCGGAATCTCTGAAGGTAGAGGAGATTAGTCTTAGTTAGTCGACAGGGGAGATTGCTATTCGTTCGTGGATTCATGTCGCTCGATTCACGATTTGAAAATGCGTTTCTGATGTAAGTTATCCATCCAAACAGCTTTACTGTCTATCTTCAATGACGAACACCACACCTTACTTACCATCGCGTTTTTGTCAAATGCATAATTAATTTTAGTTACTAATTTTTAAAAAAAAAACATTATTTTACAATTCTGTTTTGGTAGTTTAGATGATATTGACAGGATACTTCGATTTTTTTCATGTAAGAGTTTTGCGAATTTGATTTTGGAACAATCTTCGTGTCCTTGCTCCTTTTCGCTTGACTGCCCAATCGAGCCATTTTACTACAACCCGCCCTTTGTTATGGTTAATTAGTTATTTAATCAACCTTGCAATCGAAACACTACACTGAAAACAGAAACATCAAAGACTCCCCGAAACGTCGACAAGGAAAGACTTTAACTGTCGATGAACGCCAAAAGTCGTGCCCAACACGACACTAACCGAATTTTATTTTTATTTACCTTCTAGTTTTATATTTCACAACCTAGTTCTTAACCTTTTCCCCTATAAATGTTAAGAAAAAAGATTTTACATCGTTTTGACTAGAGTAAATGTGGGGACCCGGGAAAGTATAGTTCACACCCAAACAACAATCAACTTGGCCATTACGAATATTTGTATGTCCTAGCTCAGGATTGTTTAAGGAAAAGTTTTAAAATCTTAACCATTTGTTTCACCTTTAAAGGATTTTTTCATGTGGGTAGCGATTCTGCCAACACGATTCAAATTAAGCTCCCTTAATTATATAGCTCTTTTGTCATATAAGGTAATTTAAAATCGCGTTGCAAGATTATAATGTAATAAATACTGCCTGGCTACATTAGGAAAGTTCATTTTCGAGGCTTTCGTTTCATTTCCTTTTTGTTTTAAATAAACGTTATATGACAAGAAAAGGATTAAAACATAAAATATAGACAAATAGAGAAAACGGGATAAACTCTGACGTGTGGATTATTGTCTCTAGGCAACATTACGCCGTCTGTAGCGCGCACGTGGGCGATCATGTGATCAGATTTATCTGGATTTATGTCAGCGATTTTCTCTTTAAAATGCCCGCCTTCACCGCTGTTACAAACGATTTTTTTGTTGGTTTTATTCATCTTCTACCAACAGGGAAAAGTTGTAACAACCCAAGATCAGAGGGTTATACGTATTATATATACGCAATTCTCTAAAAGCTCTTAGAATTACAGCAAAGCGAACAGCTTTAGTGGTTTGCAGAAATAAAAGGAATTTTTCACCTTGGTACATGGCGTAGTGCTGTGGACTAGGACAGAAATAGATTTACTCCCTATTTCATTATTAGAGACAATTCTGTCGGCTGCTGCAGTCGAGGTGTTAAAGGTTACGTGAACGGTAGGGTTTCGACTGGCTGGTGCTTCTCTGGTAGTCTGCCAGTTTGCCTGAATCTGGAAGTCCACCCGGAGATTCCGCTAAAATGACAGCTGGACTCCGACCGACCGGCGAGTTCCCATCCTCCGCAACCCCGCCATCCATACCTGTCTGTAGTGGTTCACAAGTATCCACTTAACCCTAACATAAAAGAAGAAAACTACTTATCTAAGTTTTTACCAGTCTTCAAACAGATCTCAAGTTTTTGAGGATGTAGACTGAGTCTACCTCAAGAGAAAGGCCTATTTCCTCGTGGCACACCGTTCGCCATCGTTCTTGAGAATGCTGATATTTCCCCATTGATGACAGGAGATTGGTCAGCTGGGCGACCATCGGCCACCGGGAGAGAACGTGAGGCTCGCGGCTCTGCAGGGTGGAGAAGTTACGTCCTGCGAGTCGAGTTAATTCTGACAGAGCGGCCGATCCATATATGAATAAATATGGCTGAGTGAATTGTTAATGGGGATTTGAAGGCGAGTTGTGGTTATGATATCGTCTTGCAAATTAAAGGACGAGACAGAGAGAAAAATTCTTTTCCTACTTTAAAATAACAAACTATGCAGAATTTTAAGTTCGGCTCAAACAGTCAACGGCTGTCGGTCGTCACTATTTTATTGTTAAGTTATTCCCAACTGTGTGGTCCGATTCGTGTAACATTTAAAACGATTGTGTATGCAATATAGAACTGGTTTTCGTTAGGAAGAGATTTAGAAGATCTCCCCACGACGAAAACTCACGACGAAGTTTCATCATTGCCGAATACTTCCGAACATGTGGCTATCAGGTCAATATGGCGGATGAAGTAAAACGCTTTTTAAAAAAAAAAAAGAGAGAAAATTTAAGAAATTTACCATAAAGAAACCGCGTTAAAAAATCTTTTAGCCAAACATTAAACAAGAAAAAAGCACGACAGCCTTAGATTGGCTTTTGAGGGCTGGCATGCTTTTATGATCTCCGCTTGCGGGCAATCATGAGTTTCCGTGACATTGCATTGTGGGAAGATTTTCCAAACTCTGCCCTATAGAAACCAGCTTCATTGATATTGCATACACAGCCGCTTTAAATGATTTCTTTTCTTCAATTGTTTCTTTTAATTTCGTAATCATTTATGTGCGTCGCTCTGTTAGATTTATTAGTGTCCCCGGTAAAAGCAAACTTTAGTACGTAGCGCAGTCAGGATTGGTACAAAAACTAATAACCCCAGATTCCCTATTTGCTTCATTTTCGCGCACAATGAATTGAGTAGTTCTATTTTTTTTTTTAATGTGAATAAAATCTAATTACCTTTTGTCGGACCCCGTACATCAATAGAAAACCACGGACACCTCCCTTCTGTTGTGAGAGTTTTCTAAAATACGTAAAGAAACTTACACATTTTTGTAAAATAATCATCATCATCTTATTACATGGCTGCATCCAAACAGAAATAAGCATTTTTTATTTTGTATTCTCACGTCAGGGAAAAGAGGAACAAAACGAGAATAGATCCGTAAATTAACAGGCGGCTCTCACTTTAATGTGCCGCCATCTTTGTCGGCAGAATGAACATTGAAAAAACCAGCGTCGGTTATGTTTACCCTTCTATTATAAATAGTTTGTGGTAGGCATAAATTAAAATACCTAGTTAATAAAGTCTAAATAACGTTCGGCTCGCTGTTCAGGTAAAACGATAAACAAACGGAATCAGGTTCCATTCCGTCCGTCGTCTGGTTGCCGAACTCCGCCGATCATCATCACCACCCTCAGCAGCAGCAGCAGCAGGAGTAATACAGGCGGCGGTTGTTAACGGGATGATGATGATCTCTGGTGTATCTACGCACGTTGGGATACTAGTGGTTCTCCTCACGAATCCAACCGTCGAACAACAAAGGGGAAGGAGCCGGCCAGGCCGATAACTGATTCTCCGGTCTCGTGACGAAAGCCGATTCACACGAGACTCGCGGCTCTCGGTCGCCAACCCAAGAGGAGCCCGCACGCGGAAATCTATTAACTGACGGCCGCCATCAAAACAGCAAAGTGACGCCAATGATGAAGACCTCGCGTGACAGTCGGTTGTCGAGGTAAGTAATACGCGCAGCCATCCTTAAAAGAGAAGAAAGGAGCTCGGTCGATGTAAACCCGGTGGCCGGTTACTGCTGCCATCGGCCCAAAAAGTTTCCAATGAAGTCTTTTCAGGAGTTTCCGGCCGCGATGAAGCGAATGGCTGTCGCAGCAGCCAGTCGGCCTCTCATCACCACGTGCGAGTTAAGGTGTTGTTTTTTTTTGCTTTTTAAGCAACAACGGGAAACAGAAAAATGAGAAATGTATCAGATTTGGACAGTTTATAACTCCGGCGATTTACCATTTTTGGTAAACCAATCCCAACCCACAGAACATCACGGTTACTTATCCGCTATACATATATTGTTTAAAAAGTTTCTTTAATCTCCTTGATTAGTTTATTTTCTAAAAAAGTGCACATGAAAACAGATATAACTATGCAAAAAAATTCGGCTAGCGGAGTCTTCACACCCCTATTTCAAAGCCGTGGTCCACGCCTGACCATTCTCGACAGCTGGCAACGAAAGGTGAAGAGAACGTCTTCAGCACCATAGACTCAGCCTGTTGGCAATTTACTGGAATTGTATCGTTGAATTAGTTGTTAACTACTATGCTCCAACACCAATCCTAACTTCAAGCATTCTCTGCCGATAAGACGTTGTAAACTTAGAAAATATACAGCAAGCATTCAGATCTGGTCATTTAGACACAAACTTAGGAACTTTTTAGTTTCGCATTTAAAAAAAGTGCAAGAGAATATATTCAAATGAAGAAAAGATAGATGATTGTCTCCTTGATTCGTTAGGCAGCGTGTCGAAGACACTTACCGATATGGAGAGCTGACAGATTTGTCTCACATTAGAACAACACAAATGTCAGATAATTTTATTCCAACAAAGAAAAATCAAATTTAGAATACAAACAGAGAAACAAGATTACTGAATGAGCGACATGTTTAAAGAATTAGATATTCTTTCTTTTAAGAATTCAGGGCAAACAAAATGGCTCACTACTATTCTGTAATCAGTCTGGTTTAGAGGCGAACCGTTTTTATGTAGAAGGGAAAGGGTGTACAGCCTTAACCGTAATGGCCTTTCTCAAAAGTTAGTTACAAACAGCTGTAACTTGGAGCCGATTTAACGTAGGTTTTATAGTCTTCTGCAACAACGTCACACAAAGAAAGAGTTCTGTTTCTGCTGCTGTTGGTGCCAAGAGTTTAATACAATAACAGAAACAACAGAAAATATGGTAAGTCCTCGTTCAGTATAGAAGATCAAAATCTTAATAATAATCCTGCCCAAGTGGATTATTGAAGGATCTTTAGCTTCTTGGTCAAACTATTTTATGGTTATTTATAAATAATTATCAGTCGTCCAGAATAAAGGATTAAAGAATTAGTCTATAATTAACATTTTGTACTATATTCAAAAGGAAAAAAAGGTTTTGATAATTAATACGGTCCACATAATTACGAACCGGTTAAGCTGATTAATTACAAAGAAATACCTGTTATTTTAAATTCACCAAGGATTTGCTTCAGAACGGACGCCAGACGTTTTAAATCTTATTCGCATGCAATCATGGCCAATCAAGAATTATAAATGGCATCGAGAGTCTGTTGCAATTCTTTAGAAAAATTATCTGCCAACGATGCTATACCGGCTGGAAAACGCTCTCCTGGCTCTGGAGAGCGGCCCAATACAATAAGATCTGGGTTTTAATGAAATCAATAACAAAAAAAAAAGCGGCAGATTTCGTAAAATGCGTCATTTAGATTTATCTGGAAACTTTGTGGAACCCATCTTTCTCCAAGCAGACTTCCGGTCTCTGGTGCCGGTTCGATCCCTTTTTTAAGATTGTTAAATACCCTCCCCCTTTGAAATCAAGTCAGAGGAAAGAAAACAAACTCTGGTAATGTGTTATCCCAATAACACGTGGGGTGGGGGGGATCGCGCAGCCATTTGGAAACGTACTTACGGGACGCAGGATCCCTTTTCACGAAGAGAACTGGATGTCAACATCGAGACGTAGAATCACAGTGTGTCGTGGTTCCGATCCAAATGAGTCGCATGTGGGTCGATTTTTTTTTCTTCTTAACATTTCAAAACTTTTTGAAACTTTGTTGTATTCGAATGGGCAGCAAACTTTCCTTTCTATATCGCCATCTTAAAACAAAGCTGCTCCCCTGGGCACGGGACCGAACAAACGCACATCCGACCTTCACCTAAGTTTATTCAGACTAATACCCGGCTCTCGAGACCAGATTCCGTTACCGAAATGCTAATGTTTAGTGCCAAGAAAAAAACAACAACACCTATTAATATAAACAGCTACATCCAGCAGCCTGATCCGTCAGTTCACAATGTTGTTGTCGCTTATTTATACATCAAGCAAAGTTAATAGTTTAGTTACTTTATAATTATGACCCCTAGTATCTCTCACTTTAGATAGCGGTAAGAAGATGTGACTGCGTACGCATTCATTGTTTTAAGAAGCCCCGCCTAACCTTTCCCCAGACGTCTCAGGCCTGAACCATATCCGGCGCACAGAAACATTCTCCTCGCCAGAATTCATAGCTAGTGGACCTTATGGAGAATGTGCACATCTGTGCTGACTTACTTAGAAGAAACGTCGCACGATGTATGTAACATTCAGCCGAAGATATTTTATATCACCACTGTTTTATCCGCATGGTGGCTACAGTAAGTTTACAAGCTTCCTGGGAAGGCCAAACCCTGGCGCAGTTTTCTCCTCCACTATTCGCCAGAATTATATTTTGAAAACATTTTCCGGAAAATGTGGCAGAGAGGCCCGGGGGGGGGGTCACGTGCTCCGCTTCCCTCCAGTCTGAGAAATATCGCTTATGAAAATTAACTTTCCGACCCCACGAGAACCCCTTAAGATTTCTAAACGAAAAAATTACTGTACTGACAGTCTTAAAACAGAACTGCTGATGCGATTCAATAACCCGATGCGTTGTAACACCGATCATTTGATTAGCAATTATGGGCACTGCCATTATTTTTCTGCGAGCCCCTTGTTGGAGGAGAAAGATATTTATGCGGTAGGGTCATGCAGGGTTATCGGACCTGTTCCTGGTCTCAATGCAAAAGGTCTTAATTATTAAGGACTATTGAGTTTTGATCGGTGACTTGGTGATATAAATCGTGCGTCCCGAGAGAGTCATGAGATATAAAACATTGGCTGAATCGATAAAGCTCATCAATTTACAAATTAATAAAATATTCATTCTTCCAGATATTGTCTGGTATATACGTTTCGAATAACTCATCATGTACACTCGGTGATTCCAAAATTCATTTCTAATGATCAAATTTGTCAGTTACGGAGCTCTCACTTTCACTTTCGCTCTCTCTGTCTCTGTCTCTTCCTGGTCGCTGTTTTGGCATTTGTAACATTTTTGTACAGAATACATTTTTTTATTGCTCTCCCAAATACTTCTTCGATTCGTTCCCGTGGAAATTCAATTTTACTTTGAAATTAATTCAAAATTTCAACAGAGATTTTTTGTTTAATGTGGTTCACATTTTTCTTTTGGTTATTCATCATTTTGTTGTTTTTTTTTGTATTCGTTTGGTTTAAATTATGCAAACATAATTCCTGGTTTCTTCTTTTACAATTATAATTGCGAAAAAAAAAATTAACCCTGTCCACTCAAATCAGGACGAGGTATCCGGCCGTTCACCCGAGACAGTGACACACCTGCACTGATGATGGTAACAATGCTATATGCTCTGTTAACGCTAAGAGAGGAAAGCTGGTCGGCAGCTGCTCTCTTCCTATTGTGTTGTTTTTCGGGAACTGATCACTCAATGGACAAATAAAGAAGATTGCAGCAAGGTCCGTAGTGCGTTAGCTGTATTTACCTCTAAACTGAGAAAGAACAGCTTTCTCGTTCTAAGAGAATACCTGGTAAATATTGTAATTAAGTGTAAGTGAATAATTTCGTATAGCTCGATTTAAAGGTGAGGAGACTGCGTAACCTGACCTGACCATGACTGATGCCGCGTCACCACGCGCACAGACGAATGCAGGGTTAGCGGAATCCTTCTCATTATGGGATTTCAGAAATCGAAAAAACGAGCCGGATACACTAGGGTGATCATCTCCATCCTCCTCATCGTCGACTTCTTCAACAACGTCATCCGGCAGGCAGTGGCTTTTAAAAGTCTCACGCAAACTTTCAAGTTCGTCCTCGTACTCGATATGTCCGATTTGGTTGAATCAGCGCACTGTCATCTCGTCAGCTGCGACCTCCTTCCACGCTGCATCAGCCCACCGAGTCACCGTCTCATGGGAAGCTCGTTTTCTTTTCCCCCATCATCGAACCATTGATTCCAACGACCCCGCATTGCGTTCTTGGGCGGTTTGTTGACTTGTGTATCGAGGAATTGAAGCAAAGGTGTCATTCCTGAGGGAATTAGCTTGGTATGGATGTGATGTTTCTTCATCGAAGCATCCAGCGCATCACTTTTGTGAGACGTAGCAGGATCCATTATGAGCAATGACGACTCTTGTGTTGAGAAATTCCCCTGGCCGACTTGATACGAATTTTGATACACGTGTTACGCATTAACTCATTTGTCACTGACCCTCCTTTAGAGTTAAGGATCACGACCCCTGTAGGATATTTTGCTTTTGGAGCATTCTTTAGATTCTTAATATCAACATTGGAGGCCATCTGGGTGTTTTCCCTTTGTTTTCAACCCGATGCACACCTGTAGTCAATATTGTTGTACAGTGTAACTTTTCCTACCTGGTAGATATATGCCGCACTGATTTCACACCTTTGAAGTCGTATGTACTGGAGGTTGGCAGATCAAAATAGCATGGGTTTCGTCCATGTTCATATAGACTCCATAATTTAAACTGCTCATGCTCACAAAGCTCAGGGGCATTGTCAGGTACCTTTTGTCCACCAATGCTAACAACGCTTTACAAGATGGTTTCAAATCAAAATCCTTCTTAGGTTACCTTGGGAGGCAATAGATTGTCGACCTTTCCGTCCAGGGTACACCTTTGCAAACTGAATGCGCACTTTTCTATGAATCGATTGTCTGCTCACATTTTCGTCCTTTTCTCTTCTCTCGTAGACATCTAACGAGTTCTGTCAAGAAGTGGACACGTGGCGGCTCTGTTACGCATTGTGATTCAAACTCGGGAGTTGATATCCTTTTGGTTGATGGCACGTCTGATTAAATCTTCTTGTTTAACCCACTGCTGCAAATTCTGGCGAGTGATCCAGGAAACAGAGCAAAAGGAACAGTATGAACGAAATTCTAGAAATAGAACTTGTGTGGATGTGTGTTTTTATGTTTGGGGGAGTCGTATGTACCTTCTTTTACTATCAAACTGTTACAAACGTTTTGTCGGTTTTTTACTGCAGCAATGAGGCTTCATATCTTCGCTTAACGTGAAGTTTATTAATCAAAGTTCCATTACAATCAACACACTTCTGTCAACGAATTACGGGTGCATTTATATCATTTTGAAAAAATCTGGATTTCTGGAGTCGATAGACTGTTGGTAGGCAGTTTCAATTGCTGCTTGGTTGGAGGATTTCATACAGAGAAAACTGTTGAGGTGTTTGAGAAGGTGGTACCGGTCTATGGGAGAAAGGTCTGGTGAACAGGCTGGATGAGGGAGAACCTGTTCAGTTTCTGAAGAGTCACTTTTGCAACATGAGGACGAGCATTGTTGTAGAGCAGGATTGGGCCTCCTCGATTCACCAATGCTGGCTGTTGTTGGGAGAGTTTCTGATGAATAACGTTTAATTCACAGCATTACCTTTCAGCTGTGATGGTTTTCATTTCTATGACAAACAAAGAGCAGATTTCCAGTCGACGATTTTGTTATTGTTCATTAAACTCGTGAGGCGACCACTTGTCAAGCTTTTTCACCTGGCTGATTGTGTCAAGATTCCGGGATACAGTTGCAGTGTTTATGTCAAGCTTTCCAGCAATTTCTCACTGTTTTTCTTGGATCGGCTTCAACTGAAGCTTTCAGATGGTCGTCATCACAGCTAGAAGGACGTCCGCTATGTTCCTTATCTTTGAGGCTCATATCTCCTGATCGAAACTTTGCAAACCATCGCTGTACCGTGCACTCATTTGCTGTGTCCTCGCCCCATACTTGCTTAATGTTATGAGTTGTCTCGCTCGCTTTGTGGCCTGGTTTAAACTCGTGAAGCAAAATGGCACAAAAATCTTTTCTATCCATGCTTCACTCAGAACCCTGAAAAAAATATCCATTTTATGATTTTTAGAAAGGTAGGTCTTGTATAATGTATGCCGAAGCACGTGCTGCAAAATGATATATAACTTATCTATGTACACCTTCACAAGTGTGCAAAAAATGAACCCCAAATTAGCATAATATAAAAACCGACAAAACGTTTGTAATGACCTGATAGTTTATATCACAGTTGTAAAATTATTTTATTGTAGATTTTATGGTTGGTTTGATTAGCTATACATGCAAAATATATGAGCATATATAGTTACATAGTTTTGAAGTTTTACTGAAATTCCCATCGTTTGTTTTTCCCTTAAAATCGAAGGAAAACTGTCTTCGTGTATCATCCATCCTTTCACTATTTTCAACTTCAGCAACACGGATTTGCTCAGTATTTTGCTCAACAAACGCGGTTCGAATATCCAGTCATTGGATTAGAACAGAAATTTGAAACGTTCACTGATTTGAGGAAGAAAAAGTTCATCCAGTCCACCTATAAACAATCACAAACCAGTCTTAAGGTAGAGTAAACACCTCTCCCCCTAAAAACATTACGGAAAACGGTACGGTGCCGAGATGGTCGCCCCTATTCATTTCATTTTGACGGTTCTGTCACCGGTCTCCATGTCTGCCAAAGTTCTTGGAATCCCGTCATCGGCGGAACACATCCAAAACGCAGTAGGTGTTTTGAGGAGCCGGCCCCAGAAACTCGGTCGAGCGTTCTCTGCGTGAGCGGGACTTTGAGTGCAAAGGTCACGGGAAGGAGAATAAGCGGCGTAGGGGACCGGAAGTTCAATCGCGTGTTACGCGAAAGGACCCTGAAAAACAATGGAAAATGCTCAAATGTTAATAAATTAACATTTTCAAAGATGTAAATAGAAATAAATCAAATCAAATAAATCGAAGTGTTTTCGTTTTCTTGCAAATTAAACCGGATATACCTGGGGTCAGGGATGTCCGGGGGTGACACGGTAAAAGCACCAAGCAAACTTCCTGCCTTGATTTCGAAATTTGTTTCATTAGGTATAATACTCTTCTCGTGCCTTTATTTCCTTTGGCCCCTGACAGGTCCCGTGCCGTCAAGGAAAACCATTCGAAAGTTAATTCAAGCCACTAATGTTCACTGAATGGTCAACGGATTCTGGCCGCAAGTTACGAATCATTAACCATCTTAAATATTCCAAGCTCATTCTTAATTATCAAACTTTCTCTTTCATTTATTCTCGCTGCTCATCGAAGCTTTTACATTTTTCTCTGTTCATCATATTATCACCTGTGAACCCAGGTACGCATGGGCCTGTTTCTTCTTTGCTTGAGTTTAAAATGTATTCTACCTTCACTGCTACCAATGACAGAATAATTAATATTACTGGAAGCCCTGGTTTTGTCGCAGACAATTCTTGTCGAATCATCCAAAGAGAAGAAAATGGAGCCTTTACCTTTCTGGCTACGAACCGTTTCAAAGAGCCGCTGGCCGCTCTGAGACGCCCACCCACGTGTTTCCGTTGCCAGGAACGTGGATATTCGAAGAACAATCGTTACAATAGAACATTTGTTCAGCTGCTGGGTGAAGCCCTCCCGGCCAACCCAAGTTCTGAGAAATTCGGTTCTTCCCCTGTGCGTGGGAACCAGTACTCGAGCAGGTTACCGCAGCCGGCCGCGTCACCGAGTCTGAAGCATTTGGGCGACATCTGTCAGAAGAGGAGAAGGGTACCGAGGCTGCTTTTTTGCTCTAAAGTCAGCGTGGATAGGGAAGTGTCAGGGGATGGTGTTGCTTTCCCGGCTGTTCCGTTGGGGCACCGTTTTATGGGTTTGTGCTGCAACAGAAAGACGACACACAGCAAAGTGAGAAGGTTAAATGCACGATGTCTCACCAGAAAAAGTCGAAAGGCCTCCTTAAGTCCATGGTTTGGCTTCCTTGATTTCCAGATCTCGACCAATTGAGCGGGTGGGATCAGCTGGACCGAAGATGAGGAGGATGAGCCAACCGATGTCAGTTGGCCGTGGAACTACTTAAAAGAGGAATGGCTACTCACAAGGAAATATTTGAGAAGATTCCAGACAGGATGCTCAGGGTTCAGCTCTTGCTCACCTGACAGGTGGGCATTTTGATTCCACAGTAACCACAACTAATACTCCCCGTGGACTGTCGGTGGGATAATTTATTTCCGTTAACAGTAAAGCTCGCAGACATCTGGTTTAGAATCCGGTCAACAGCGAGGGAAGTTTAGCAAAACAACAGTAAAAACTCTTCGAATTCCTCTGTCGCTCTCAGCAGCGGCGAACAGTCGGGAAAATACCGCCCTGTTTCTGTTTCTTCTTCCTTCCTTAATATGTAAAATAGAATTAAACAAGCGCACATCGCCTCTAAACGCTGTCTTGAAATAAATAAATAAAAGCAAATAGTCCGTGAATCAATCCGCGCGAGGTCTCTCTCTCTCCCCGGTCAGCTTGTTTGTGTAGTGTCTCTTTCTGTCAGGGATTCCCCGCTATTTGCAAATCTCCCACACGGGCTGCTGTTTGTCCGCCACCGACTTGTCGGACACGTTCCACGGTCCTCAGGGCCGGGGGCTGGCTCCCAACAAGCGGCGAGACCGCAGCCCTGCTAACTCGTCACACCGCCACCTGGTGCTCAGTCTGGAAAACGCTGCGATAACAGCCTTGAGTAATGAAGAACGCATGGTTTCTACTTTTTACAGCTGCCACTCAAACAAGCCCCACCCCATAAACCCCTGCGGTCCCTGCCGGTTTGCTTTACACCAGAGATTCTCCCCGTAGGCGTCCATCGCGTCGAACTCGTGTGGGCGAAGTCCTCACTAACCGTCGATCACGAGCGTATCCGCACGTAGTTTACCTTGTATCTGAACCACAACACAGTCAGAGACACCTGTAGACAGGTGTGCACTCGACGACAATAAAAATACCGCGTGTTTCCTCCTTGTTAGGAGTGGGACCAGTTATGGCGACAGTGGTAAGTTCTGTGTTGAGTGTCGGCAAATGGCGAATCTTGCGGACGGCTTTGTGAGAATTTGTTAAAAATAACTAAAGTTTCATAGATGAGTTTTGCGTGCGTGAGTGTGAGTATGTATGTGTTTGAGTGTGTCGTGTGAGTGTGTATGTATGTGTTTGAGTGTGTCGTGTGAGTGTGTTTATGTATGTATGTGTTTGTGTGTCGTGTAAGTGTGAGTATGTATGTGTTTGAGTGTGTCGTGTGAGTGTGTATATGTATTGTTTGAGTGTGTCGTGTGAATGTATTATGTGTTTGAGCGTGTAAAATATATGCATATAAAAATGGAAAAGGAACAAAATAGATGTTTTTAAAAGTAACTCAGCTTGTGGTTGTTGGAGGAAATAAAGAGGAAGGTGAAAGCAGAGGTATCTGTGAAAATAAGTCTTAGTTATCTGTCATAACTTTCGTAATTTTGTTGTTTAATTAAATCTAAAACAAAGACCGATCTGCTGCCTCATGATCCAACTCAAAGGTGACGGATTCCACACCGAAGAACAGTTGGAATAATTAAAGCCGTCGCTAGCGCATAGAGGATGAGGAGGGAGATCTCGAGACGTTCAAACCGTAAAAGCGAGAAAATATATCGTAAAATTTTCCTCTTTTTTTTTTTTTAAAAAAAAAAAAAAAAAATCACTCGATCAAAGATTTTACGCCTTAATCGCTGGATTTCACCCTTATTCTCATCTTGATGATGCCGTCTTGGACCCGCTCCCATCCGGAAACAGCATAGAAGCATTAAGGGTGCACCGCCGAACAATGTATTACCCATCTTCAGAAATAACAAAAACAGGAGGCTGTGTTAGAATTCGGCAGAAGAGCCGACGATCGCGGGGCCGGGTTATTGAAGTTGTTATTAAATCAGAGAAATGTAGCGTAAAGGGTGGACTGGAGTTTAAAAAAACAGCTTCTCGCCTACAGCCACACACAAAATTATACGGCTTCCTGGAAATATTTTATGCAGAAATGTTGGCGAATCTTCACGTAGCCAGCTGCCAAGATCCGTGGAAGGCAGCTCGGAGCTCGATAGCTACCCACGCACTGTTCTTCCCAGGGCCTGACAGATTCACCACTATGAATTCTTCATAATTAGCCATGTAACACAGATCTGTGCCCGCGGGAAAAGGATTCTTTCTGTACGGGACTGAATAGGAAGAGTCGCAATTTTAAAATTATAGAAAAACAAGTTTTTCTTTCGAAATAAAGCCATCATTAAGTAAATTGAGGGAATGTTTTTTTATGCCCCCTGCTGGCGAGATAAATAAGAAATTGATCCTCATTAATTGATTGATAAAGGCACTCGCCTTCGGGACATGCGAATATTGACGACTCGATAAGAATAGCAATTTGATGGAGCTGCAGCGATTCGTGTGGCACAGTACCGAAAAATATTCAGAAATAAAAAAAGGGACCAGACTCCACTTTCCTTGTACAGTTACACGCGATAATGCCAGTGATATTTCCCCTATGTAAAAATTATATTTAGACGCATTAAAATGTTCAGTTGATTAACATACGTAAAAATAATGAACAGACAAATTGTTACTTAGTCCAAGTTTTCGGCCGAGCCAAAGATGACGGCAGCTGACGCAAGTAAACAAAGATTTTAAGGAAACTCTACTGTCAGGAGGAAAGTGGTTTAAAACCTCTGATGACGTCACATGTGGCTTTCCTACTTTCTATTTCTTAATTAATGGTCAGAAAATCAATGTTCCACAGCTTTCTATGGCTGTTTTGGTAGTGATAACAGTATCTTGAGGTAAACTGTACAGGAATGGCTAGTTAATCAGCTCATCACTTCATAGTATAGACACCTGTAATCACCCAGACATACACCACAAAGAGATAAGGCAGCCGTCATCCAGGTGCACACCCAACAGTGCTGTCCCCGAGCCATTTTAAAGTCTTTTCTTCTTTTCCTAATCCAAAATGACAGGAGAAATGAGCTTCGTGAAGCTCCATCGTTTCTACACGAGATTAGATTACCACCTGAGACAAAGGTAGATAAGATAAACAATAAATAAATATTTTATGAAAGATGGAAATCACCGTTTATTTATTGTTTATAGGACGGCTGTTCTTCTCCGTTAGGTGAAGCACCTTATTGTCATCAGAGCGCTGAATGTAGGAAAGGAAGCTCTGTTCAGACTGGCTGTTGGTTCGCCATTGTCACGATACGTTCAACGTGGTTCTGTCAGGTTAGCACAGATGTTCACGTACAGGGCCGGGTTAGGGTTAGGGTGGGGATTAGGGGTCAACTACCGAATTCGTGGTTAATAATAATAATAATAATAATAATAATAATAATAATATAATAATAATAATAATAATAATAATAATAATAATAATAATGGTGATGATTTTTCAACCTATCTTGATTGTCAGAAAGCAGGAGAGAGAGAGAGAGAGAGAGAGATGGAGATGGAGAGAGACGGAGAGAGACGGAGAGAGAGAGAGAGAGAGAGAGAGAGAGATGGCGATGGAGAGCTACCTACCACGGATCAGCGATAACGACCGACCCGGCAGCCGTCACGTTTGCCTAATTGGCACCAGAGGGACGACTACTACTACTCCTAGCCGAGCGGGGATCCACCCGTTATTTCCACTGTTGTTTTCTACTGAATGCGCGAAAATAACGACAGAAGCAGACCTAGGCGGTGGGTAACGAGCCGGTTTTTCTTCTCCGGATGCTGGCAGGGGACAAGCAGGAGGTTTGGAGAATCACCTTTTCGCCACACCTTCCAAAGATGTGTTTACTTCGTGGGGCCAGAAAAATTAGCCTGGAAACTGTGAACATTTGCAGACGGCGGTCAGACTGCGTTTAGGTTGACCCTTTTCTTAAAGACACCTGCGTAGCTGGTTAGGGACAGAGATATCGATGAGTAAGACGAAGGGGTAAAATATATAACCCTCAGGGTGGGTGTGGTCGAGTTCTTCCAGGAAGCATCACAAGCCCTACCAAGTTCTTCAGGTATAGATGTGGGAGGAAGTCTACGTGGCCGGAACAGAGACATGCAAGAAGCCGAGCTGACGGGATTCGAACCTGGGCACCCAGTGGCGAAAGTACAAGTCCACTAGGTCACTTGCCGCCATAGCTTTTGGAGAAGTTTCTCTCATCTTTTTAAACTGGTTAAAATTTAAAAATAAAATTAAAATAGTGCCCTTTAAAATAAAAGATGCCCCAGCGTGTTGTGAAAGGTAGAAAAACATGGGAAAGAATGGCTTGGTCTTTCTGACGGCAAAAACGTTTCATGGATTACAAACCCTGAACTCTCTTCTCTATGGCCGACGCCTCTGTTCGCGGACTATCTCACATTTCCGTCAACGATTCTTCGGAGTCTTCGCTAGTTACACATTTTCCAGCAGAATTTTTCTTCTTCCCCAGGTCGTAAAAGAGAACAAAGTAACCACGTAATCAGCCCCTTTTCTTGCATATTACTTCTTTACGTCACTTCCGCTGCCAAATTTGAATGAAATTAACAAGCGAGTGTCGTCTAGTCAGACATCCGTCTACCTGAGTATTATCTGTAAGAATTCTGCGGGTGATTACAGTGAAATGCCTCATGAATTTTAATATTCTAAGTAAAATAAAGGTTCCATATGGGTAAATCTCTAGACGTTTTACAGCGTTTGTTATAAATATTTTTTTTAAAAAGGACTGAAAATCATATTTGTGTTTCTTAAAGAAATCTTCATTGATAGACCCTTCTGTAGACGTGATGCTCTGACGCTACTGTCGTCGCTCAGACGTTTTTGGCCGGTCCTTCGCCACCAGGGACCCGGCGCTTTGGCAGAAGAATCCCCGCTGGTACTCTTCGTTTTCAGATGCGGGAGAAAACCAGAATGGCCGAAGAAACCGCACGCGGCCGGCCGGAGAAGAAACCACGTCGGGGAGTGCGCCCCGTCCAGACCGGAAACCTAACTTAGGCCCGTCCGTGCCATAGGGGTCCGAAATCGATTTCCCACGGAAAGCGAAGTCGGGAGCCTGGATTGCCGCGTCGCCAAGGGACCAGTCAGTCGGCTCTGCCAGTTCTTCGGTTTCTGAGACTAACGAGTCGCCAGTAAATCAGAATGAAAAAAGAAACTTTGTACTTGCAAGTTAAGTCACTCTTATATACAGAGAGAGGAGGTTTTCCTCAACTCCATGGCAACACGAGCAGGGAGCTCTGCAAGTGTTTAATTTTGTGGTGTGCAACTTGTTTCACAAGGCATTGTGTTTAAAGAGTTTTTAGGGGGCAAAATCGGGGAAGATTTATTTTCTTTCCATTTTTTGATAAAATTGTTTGTCACGAAAAGTGTAGCTCCTCTATCAGCCTGTCACCGCCCAGAGTCTCTTTCTCAAACATTATTTCCAAATTAAACAAAAACGCTGTTCTAGTAGATATATTTTCAGCTGACATGGCAGCTTTAAGAATCGCAATTCTATGTAAGTTAGGGCTCCGACTTACTCGGAATGGCGATTTAAGGTGCTCCCCTTCGGTCTAACAGCTTAGCACATCTATTTCCCATGTAAATCGCGTTAAACTCGCCAGTTAATTTCTTCAGACCCCAAACAATGAACAACTGCCTTTCTGGGGGTTTTAAGGTCCAGGTTTTTTGTAAGTGGGGATGACAAAATATCGAATTCTACAATCTGAGACTGAAAAAAGAAAAAGATATTATGAAACTGCGAACAAAATCAGAATAAAGAAAAAAAGGAATATCTAAAATGCATGAACAGTTAAGGGGGAAGCGTCGCCCCGAAGCATTGCGCATATTTGCTAAATATCTTGTCTTCGTGGTGACTTGGAGAATAAAAATTGAATGGCAGCGCTTAACTAGAGCTATTTGTTTATAACGGCACATCCATCAAGTCCCCCCCCCCAGAGCCGCCCTTTATAGAAGGAGGGTGGCGAAGTAATTATTCCTGTACTACGGGCCCACTTGGAATATGGAATGGGGCAGACATCGAAAGTGAATCTCTGCCCACCCGGAAGAGAAGCAACCAAACTAACCACTGCTTTCCCTGACGTGAGAAAGTAACAGTTGCCATCTGAAATAAATAAAATTGTATATTATACATACAAAAAAATAAAAGAATGCATATATTACCGACAAATTCCATAAGTTATCAATGTTTATATGCCTAAAAAGTGAAATTGTAGCAGGAAATGCAAACTAACATAAATATTTTATGGTCCATTAGCCTAATGTATGGTGGTAACAGGAAACAACATGAAGATTTTTGAAAGCGACGTGTCTGAAAGGTGACATTAATTATTTATTTTTCGTGTATTGCATTATTTAGACATTATCATGTTATCGAATCGTAGACAGCCCTTAACAATAAATTCTCGACGTCCTTAGACTTCGGCTAGGATGTTGGAGACGATAGTGCATGCATATTTTACCGACTTCATCGTCCACTATAACTTCTACTGACTGACAGCAAGATAGTGCTTGCATTCAAATGGCTGTACAGTTATTTTATCGTGTAGCAGATGACATTAACTGTTCCCGGAGTGATGGGAAATATCTATGTCCACCAAGAGCAGTCGATGTCTTTGCTGTTGGGCTGCAGTTTTGTAGGCAATAAAATATCCACTGCGGGCGACTTTGTAGAGAATTTGGCAGGTTGTGCTGGCAGAGATCTCCCCTGTCACTGGGAATCTTTATTTTTATGCTTTCCTCCGGGTCTAGAACAAGATTTCCCCGCCGTATTTTCCCTTCTCGTGGAGCCCAGTTCCCAGCGGCCAGGCGTTGTGTAGGTAGCGCCACCTACGCCCGCTGGGCGAGATCCTGGAGTCTCTGGGCGTTGATTAGGTGCTTGCGATCAGAATGGCCTGATAATAGACTTCAAGTAGTCCATCAGCCGATCCGAATGTTCGTGATAAAATATATATCAATAAAAAATAGTGAAGAAACAACAACAACAAAAATAAAAGTAAATAAGTATGCGACCACAAACAGTGCTGGAGAACAAAGTCGCACTCCTATGGTACATGAAAGTGCTTGCAGACAAAGAAATCAAGACGTGCAGACCAGACATCATCATCATCAACAACAGAAAAACGTCTGCTAATTGACGTAACCATATCATCAGAAAGAAATGTACTGATTAAGGAAACAGAAATTATAAGAATCTCGGGATGAAGATTAACAAAATGTGGGAGATGAAGTCGTGGACGGTGCCAGTTGATAGAAGCACATGGGCTGCTTAACAAGGGGATGAAGAACATCAGGAAAAAATTCCTGACGAAATCGACATTGCAGAGCTGCAGAAGAATTTTCAGCCAGGAACACCCCACGTACTTACGAAGACACTTAGAACCAAGAAATGGACTCAGTGGAGCACGACGACAAATATATATCATAAGGAGAAGGAAATACTACTACGAACAACAACAACAACAGTAATATCGTCCGAATGATGGGAAGCAGTGAAGAAAATTCGAGACTCACTTGGCAGACTGGTGTAATTTTAGTGAAGATGTTTGGTCTAAGCGCGCGTATCATCTCGGGGGGGGAGGGGAGGTTGTCTTTAGTCCCGTTAAATGTGCCCGCTGTGGCTGCACTTTAGTCGTGTCCTGGAGCGACCCCATCCCATTATCAGCGCCATCTTCTCTCTCCCAACACCAGCATCGTGTGAATTCTGCTCACTTATCCCGCCAAGGTATTTCACGTTTTAAAAGACAAATTACACAAGGAAACAGACCGTTTTCCAGACAAAGGAGCTCGTAATTGTAAAATAAAACGACAAAATCCCATATCCTGACTCCAAACAGAAAGAAAGAGATCTAAAGCAGACGACGAGCTGCCAGGTTTGGGGAAGGGCGCGGTTCTCGGTTCGCCCACCTGACGCCATAATTAACAGTTTACTACATTAGTCTACTAACATATTTTAAACAATACAACTGATTAAAAAAACAACAACAACATTATACCAATTAATGTCGCTTATTCACGCATTTTTATGATTCTTGATTTTGCGGTGGAAATGGTAGAAATATGACGTTCGTTCTGTGGTTGTCGGTCGTCAGAAAAGAAAAAAAAAGAGTTGTCTCCCCTGATAAACTCGGGGGGGGGTTGTTTGGTATAAGGCTCTGGCTGCGCTATCTATAGTTTTCGGCGCGTAAATGTCTGGTTACCGCGTCTTTTTTTCACTTCATGTGGTTAGAGAAGTTTTGAATCTTTTAAAAATAAAAATAAAAATAAAATATTGGTCCGTTCAGCATCTTTAAGCCTGTGTTGAGGGTGGCTGGCTGTCGCTCGGGAGACCACACCAAAAAACGGGAGACTGACCAAGAGTGGGGTTAGGGTTATCTGAGAGCCGCTCGGCAAGAGGCATTCACGGTTACAGTATAGGTGAGATACAAGGTTTACCAACAAATAGGGAAGTCAGAAGCAGCGAACTCGGGGCTACCAAAAATAGGGCAGGAGAGAGAGAGAGAGAACCTGCTGGTGATGCGAGTCGAAGGTAACGGTGATCATCAGCTGTGTTGTGTGGCGATACCGAGCCGGTGTAGAGTATCACCCCCCCCCCTATCAATGTTATTCCGACCGCGGTCACTGGTCTGGACGGGTATTTGCTTGGTCTATAAATTCTTAATGCCTGGATTTGTGTAGATTTTTGGAACTCCCTCCAATTTCCTAACCTACAAAAACAGCCCAGCTGCTGGGAATAAAAGAATTTAAAGGGAATTTCTAGGTAAATTGTACCCGCAAGCAGAGCACCGGGTGGGCCACACCGCCGTGGCCGGGGAACAACGCTCGACATTCTAAAACTTTATTCAGATCGATCGATTCTTCTCAGAATTTCAAATTTCGAAAAGAAATCCATTCCAAGAACCGATCCATGAAATATTGATCCGGTACTGTACTTTCACGGGAGAGCGACACGAGTGTTCTTCCAGGCTCCCCTGGTACAAGCCATTAAAGCCGGCTAACAGCGGTAAACAACTGGATTGCTGGGGTTCTGCTTACACACATCACACAAGCTCTGCCTTAGTCCAGAACCGCAGGAGCCGAGAGGGGCTAAGTTAGAGTGGACTCTGTCGGGGAAAACTGATGACACAACTGAGAGATTTTCGAACGAGTGTCGTGGCCATCATCGGTCGGACAGCAGCAGCTCTGGGGGAACGGGCCAAATAGAAAGGGGAAAAAAAAAAACACAAAAAACCAAACAGGTAGCAAATAAAAGGGAATCCTTCCTAGTTCAAGTCAGTGGAAAGTGGGACCACAAACGTTTTTCACGCATTCAGAACAGAAGCTCGCACAGCTTAACAGATGGAAGAATTCAATCTCTGCCCGACCCCGGCAGTAACCCAGCGACCGGTCACCACAGTCTGGGTACAGAACGTTAAATGAATGAAGTTATTATTATATTTTCCATTACGGTATCAATTCTATGATAAAAACAATAAAAGTTGTATATTTTGCGTAGATTCGGTGATAAAATGTTGAAATTAGAGAAAACCTGGAATTGTTTGGATTATCGAAGACGAAGCCAACACCGGAGGAGCGTGATTGGGTCCCTAAGGGAACAACACAGTAACCCCGATCGAAATAAAGAAACAAAGAATGTTAGGCATCTTTTCTTTAACTAAGAGCGTAAACGTAGATAAGAACAAAAAAAAAAAAAAACAGTTGGCGATTTAGAGGAGGAGATAAGGGCAGGCGAGCGAGCCCGTACCCCCCCCCCCAGGTAAGGAAGCAGTGGTAAACGACCTAGTTACCTCCCCTTCCTATGGCACAGGAGTCAAATAATGGGTTCATTACGTCATTGAAGCCGAGATGATCGACTTCGTGTGGCAGGAGGAAAAACACCTGGCAAGCAGAAATAAGGTCCACTCCCCCCTCAGCCGGATGTGGAGAGAAAAACGTGTGCTGGGTAACGGCTGGGCGGGGTCCGTATCCTATGATACTCTACGCAGTCAGCTGGCTGCTCGCCAAAACTTTGATAACGACCAGAGAGAGAGAGTTAACTCCCTTTACGAAGGGTACCTGAACTCGGGCGTGAAATACCCCAAACTGTCGGAATGGCAACCATACCAGAGATATCCACTGGAAAGCAATGCACGAGGTTCTTTCTGCCCACTAGGAGAAAAACCGGTTCAAATGTAGATCGGTTAACTGACCGAAATGAAGGAATCTGGGTGATAAGCCGACCTGGAACCTGGTCTAACCACGGTGAACGCAGGATCTCCTGCTAAACTTCTTAATCTTTTCGGCAAAAACAACGGAAAATCCGCTAAGACAGAATTACACGTTTCCCGACCACTGACCGAGCCGGGTTTTCGGGTCGCTGGTTCATCAGCTACGTGTTAGGCCACAAATTATTTCTACAGTAAACAACTGAGCAACGGGGTTTCCACGGCCCCGACCGAGCAAAACGTCTGGTTTGGTCAGAGTAGACAGACATTAACCTTTTTTTATTCTTTCTCGGAATAGGAGACCAAAACAGCAGCAATCACTGTACAAGAACTGTTGGAGTTTCTCCAGAAGCAATAGATAGGATATGAGTGGTGGGCTACCTCACAGTGCCCAAGAGACTGTCACAGGGGCAGTAGATGGGATATGAGTGGTGGGCTACCTCACAGTGCCCAAGAGACTGTCACGGGGGGGGGGGGGGGGAGATAACCCTCACTTACAGTCAGCTACTATGGCCGAACGTGGAATGGATCTAAATGTACCACACTCACGTTCTAATTTGCAGAGTCAGAATTTTCATAGTAAAAATAACAAATATTTTGCACCATCAAAGGCAGAACCTCAAATTTTATTTAACGGTGCTAGTTAGTACATTAATGGAGGGAGTTGTAGGCGGCTCCCAGGAAAGACTAGCCGTACTTGTCGTGGATAAACTGAAAAACATCCATTTTGGCCCTAGAAACAAAGGTAGATTATTCAAAAGAAAAAAAATAAAGGGGGGAGGCTATTGTCCTAAAAACGCGAGATTTTTCCACCTATCTACTTCACGTCGCAGATGCCCGTGTATACGGCGAGGTTTCCAACTCGCCCCTAACTTTTAGTTCGGATTTATATGGAGGCTTGTTCAATTCGGGTTTTATACCGACCCCAAACCAAATGTCATCTTAACGTTTCGCAACTGTACTTGTATTTGTTGTTCTATTTTCAAAGAACCGTCGCACCAACCTAAAGGGGCTCCTCCTCTGAGCTTTGTCTCCATCCTCCGTTAGTCTTTCACCGCGCCCCCACCTCTGCATATCTCTGCCACCCCACAAAACTTTCAGAAGTTCCTATTTATACTTTCACAAATACAACAAAGAATACGTTCTTCTTTTACCGAGCCGGTAGGTACCACGATGGTCAGGGAGAAGTTTGGATAATAAACGGGTCTATGGAAAACTTACGCTGCAGAAAGACAGGCAAATTCATTTTAACAACTAAGATTGATCGAATCTTTAAACAAACAAACAGAAATTTTAAAATATGGTTCCCTAACGAAATAAACTTTGCACTGTTGGTAAATTTACCGAAATTCACAGAGATAAGCTGACGTACAACATTAGGCAGTTTAAAGAATTCAAGAACTTCACCTTCGGCGTCACTACGAGAAATCAGAGTCTTACACAGCAAGAGGTACTTACTCCCGCAACAGTTCAGTTCAGTGACCAGACTCCCGATCAGTCGTCAACAGTAACAAAACCAACCCAAGACGATGATCTGGGCTGCTTTTTGTTTTTTTCTTCTTCTTTAACAATTTAAAAGTACATCTACGAAAAACTCATTGCACTAAGCTGATATTAAGGCTCCAACCAGCCCACAAAATACAGGTGGTAAATTTAAAATCACATCTCCAAAAAGCAAAAGAAATATTTAAATGTTTCTTTTCAGAATTAAATTCGTTTATAATCTTAACTGATAATTTGATGCTTTTTTTAAAAAAAAACTTATAAATTATACATAAAAAATCTTTCATTTTCAAAAACGTCTTTTCTAAACAAAGTTTTTTTAATCATCTTGTATTAACCCTTGCCATACTACTGAGTCTTGACGATTTCTCATTCCCAAAACTTCACACAAATGATCACATTTGTTAGTGTTAATATTTGCATGTGCCCCCCCATTATTTCTAAGTTTATTAATAAAACTTCTTGACATTTTCATTACATTAGCTGATTTCTGCACATACAAGTATAACTGCATAAGGGGAAGCTGATTAGGTCTAAAGCACTTTTGATCACTAGTGTAATGCAGAGAATCACTATAATTTACCGTTTTTTAGAGAAAGAAAATATTTTTAAAACTGATAATTTTATGCTAAAGAAAACTAAATATCAGTGTGATCTTAAGTTACTTTTTTATAGCAAAATTGTAATTCTTTTTTTTATAGTCAGTTGTATGCTTCCAACAAACCTGTGAAGCTGCACGTGTGCAAGCTGCTGTCGAGATATGGCAGTTCACCCAGAAGCAACAGCCTGCTTTTTTCCAAAAAATTCTCAGCATATAAAAGGTTTCCTTTTTCTGACAAATCTATGATAAGAATTTTGCATTTTAGTGAACTAAAAAAGACAAAATTTCTTCAAGGCAGTTACTTTTCAAAGAACAGAAAGTTACTTAGAGGTCTACTAATTTAGACAAGCAGGATTTTATTATCAGCAGTGCGATGTTATTAAATTAACTGTTACTATACATAACTTAGATAAATGTTTTTCGGAAAATTTAACTGAAACTAAAAGAAATGTTGGTACTATCTCACCAAAATTATTGAGTGTTCATTCCATTTAACACTATAAAAATGGTTTTCTAACAGGATGAAGCTAATTAAGTTTTGCTTTGATATTCACAGTTTATTAGCACTAAACATCCTCTTTAATGTAGGAAAAGAAGTAAATGTACCCTTGCAATATACTTTCACTAAAGACTATTTAACAAAAGAAATACATAAACAATAAATAAAAAAAAACAAAAAAATGCTTAAGTAATACATTAATTATGGTACACAATTAAACAAAAAGATCCAATAATTTTGCACACTACTATATTTGTCATGTATACTTGCATGTGTCAGTCTACAAAGAGAATGCATTTCTGTTTTCTTCAGTAAAACTAAGCTTTAGGGAATGATTAACCACAAGTGAACTGAAAGAATAAGTCACTTGCCAACATCAGCATCCAAAGAGTCACACATTTGTTGATGGCATCTTTGTCATAATGACAAGGTGAAAACAACTTAATCTTAGAGAAAGTTTTCAGGTTGCTGGTCAAGATGTGTTCAACGCAAGCTCGCCTCTTGCTTTCAAAGATCTGATGATTAGATTCACCACCTTTCATGACAGTAAGTCAACACAGATAATTATTTCTGCACTCAGCATTTTTCCCATGGTCTTTTGTAATTCCTTCATTTCTGAAATAAGCCACAAAAGTGGTTTCCAGTTTTCAGGGGTACACTTTTGGTTCTGGCCAAACAATGAGGCTTTCCACAAAGTGATAAGGAAAGTTAGTGGAGGCAAACAGGACTGAAAAGTCTGTTAGTTTTTAGTTTCTTTGCATGGTCTACTCTCTCAGCTTCAATTTTGGTGTTTCAAATTAGTAGTGGCAGCTAGTACTACTTAACTGAAAATTTTTTTTTCGCTTTCTCAGCATCTCTCTCAAACTAGGGGCTGGATGGCAGTTGTGCAAGTGATTAGCTTGAGCTTGGGTGTTTTTTATAGAGAATTGGGAGCAGTTAACAATGGCACATTTTGCTTTCCTATTCTCTTTTTGTGTGAAAAAGTTCCAAACAATTTTTTTTATAGCAAGACCCATCAATATATCTTTTCTGAGAGTTGATAATTTCTCCTGCAAGAGACTTCTGCACTACTGAAAGTTTTAGTAGAGTCACATTAACAAACAGAATTTTCAAAATCTTCAGCTTCCATACTGCAAAAAAAATTCTGTTGAATCTTATGTTGATTTCAATTTTTTAAATTAGCTCAATAACAGATTTTAAAATAGTGATGCAGTTTTTATTTACATGCAAGAACTTTCCTGAACATTCTAGTAAGTTCATACTAGAACATTACACAACTATCTAAAATCACTTAGAATCATGAAAAAATACCACAAAACATTCTATAACATTGCATAAGCTAGGTTTCCTACAATTTACACTAATGTGTACTGCTTGTAACACAACTGTGCATCATAATAAAGGTAGGACTAATAATCAACTTGGGATTTTTGGTTGACACAGGTAGAGTAGAAATATCAGTTTATAACCCAAGTACTTGGACTCAACACTAATTAGGTGCAGAGTTTCACCCTCAGTGCAGCAGGGAAGTTCAAGAGTGAGACTGTTCTTAAAACCAATCTGACCACATTTAAAAAAACAAAAAAAAAACGGAGCTGTTCTCTCTTCCTACCCTAAAAATATTTATAATTTACATTTTTTAAAAAATCTATTTAAAAATTGCACACACAAAAACATACCAGACATATTAGAGATATTAATACATGAGACACACTGATCAAAATGATGTAGGGATATCGTGATATAAATTGTACAGATTTAATGAGGATCAAATATTTACACAATTCAAAACTGATGATAAAGTCTGAAATTAAAGCTTATTCTTCACAATATCTGAGTATTGTACAATACATTTAGTAACGCCACGACAACAAATAGTCACTACCTACATACCTCAAAAGTTACATGGCGCTTGTGCATGTCTGCCTCTGGCTTAGACTACAGTATTGCACCTGTACACCATACGTTCACTGAATGTTTGATGCAGTCTTGTTGGAGTGTATTCTAGTCTGCTGTCAAAACTTAACAGTTTCAGAACTGTCCCAGGAATATGTGATTGCTGCCTTGGCATCTATACAGGTCATCACAAACATATTGAATGGGAAACAAGCAAGCCAAGTAGCATTTTGGATGGCTCAACTATTCTTGCTAGATGGATCCCCGCATTAACATCCATAATGGCAAATTGATTACTAGGGCTTTGTAAAAAACAGTATAACAGGTCTAGAGATCTCATCCATTTAGTATTTGTAACAGTACCATCAGAAAATCAGTTCACTTTTGAGGTCACATTACATAGCACCCCAGTCTAGACCATTACCACCCAGAAACTGATCTCTCTCTAAAACATTAGCAAAATGGTGGTTGAATTTACTATCATTAGAGAAGAAAACAGCCTGGCTCCAGTGTGCCCAAGTATAATGAAGTCCTAAACCACTCCAATTTTGGCTTATGGTATGCTGGTATTAGGAGTCTGTGGAATAGTAGATGTCGAGCATGTAGATTAGCAAAGTATAACCAACTTTGCACAGTCTAGTCCAAGATACGAGTCCCATGGACATGCTACAACTCATTCTGATTCTGGATGGAATGTGCTGAAATAGTGCAATACTGTAGTACATCAAGCTAAATAGGCGATGTGATAGTTATAATAATTGTTAATACTGCTGCGGTGGTGGTTTTTCACCAACTAAATTGGTCTCTATATCTCTGCCAAGTTGGCTAAATCTACTGCATCACTGTTCATTGTTAACTTCATTATGTAAACATTTTTAACAGTTTCTACATCCAATCTGACCATTCTTATGCAAATTTTAAACCATCTAACAGAGGCTTGTCATTTGTGGTCTCACCCCACCAGAGACAAGAAGCCAGTACAGCTAAAGAATTTTCCAGAAAACATAAATGACTAAAAGAGCAACTGATTTTCACAAATTAAAATCATTTCAGAATATAAAAATTTTACTGAAAAATGGTAAACATTAATAAGTAGACCAACTACAAAAGTTATTTTCATATTTGAAAAAATATTAGTTCTTTGGATCTCAAAATCCTCTGATGTCAGCTAACCTTTGTCCATTGTTTGTTTGTCAAAAAGACATCACACTAAGATAAAGTCACCTACTGTAGCAAGATGACTGTCATTCAGCCAGCTTCAACACCTGAAAAAGCTCATAGCAGGCCTGTGAATATAACAGCAAAGAAGAGAACACAAACAATGAAGCAGTCACAGAAGACAAGGATAGCTTTAAAGTTTACTGGTAAGAAATTCATAAAGAGTGTGGAGGATGCAACACAAATTTTGTCAAAAAATAAAAAGAAAATGGTAAAGATATGCTCTAGTTAAATATGGCCTTTTAATAGTGGCAGGTGGATTGAAGTATGCAAAATTGAGCAAGTCCTTTGAGAAAAGATAAATAAAACAAAATAGATACAACAAAGTGAAAAACAAATATGATGTATATCATCTATCATGAATTATCTATAATACCACTAAATTACAGTAAAAAATAAAATATTACAAATTAACCACAAAATAACTATGATTTAAAAATACAATATGAAACTTAAGAATAATGTATGTATTTAAAAAGTGTATAACTATTGCCAAGAAGTCCAGTATTGTAATGCCATAGACTTGAGACTAAAACACTAAAAAAGAGTTGAGTAAAATCTGATAGCAAATTAATTATCTAATTAACCCTGTTGTAACCAAAACACCAGCCAAAGACTGGAATATATGGAGAATGTGTTAAATAAACCTTAAGTTGGCCAGCTAACAAATGCTTGATTTTATCTTTGTTGTTTTAAATCAAAAGAAAAACATAACACGTTTAGAAAGTAGTTTTAAAATTTTAAAAAGCTAAGATTGAAGGGACATAATTCTTTTTAAAGGAAAGTAATTCCAACTTCAAAAGCAAGCAAAATTAAACTCGCTTTATTAAACATCAAATCAGCCATCATAACTAATTACAGTAACACTGAATGAAATATGTAAAATGGAAAATTTTATAAGATAATGCATCAATAATATCTAACCATGAACCAAAATTAATGTTGTTGGCTATTAAAGAAAAAATTATCAATTAAAAAAATAATGGCTACACAAATACTGCTTAGAAGCTGAACACAGATAATATTAAAATTTTTATCAAGTGAAGATAAGTCAGATACTTTCCTGAAATAGTGAGAAGAATAAACTTTACTTACATATGCGTCGTTTGCTGCATAGATTTTCTGATATTCGGAGAGTGGAAACTGAGCCCAGTTACTCATCCTCACATCACTGCGTTTCTCCAGTCTGTGTTTCAACTAAAAACACCAGGAAAAAAAAAAAAAAAAAAAAAATTCATAATAGGAATTGACAGCCACATACTGATGGGCTAAATGAGAGATTTTTTCCAAAGTCTGCCCATTATTACAATAACCTCTTTCAAAACTTCATTAGACATTGTTAAAAAATTTTCTCTACCTCAACAACTTAACAATTTGATTAACAAGAGTGGAGAAAAACGAAAGCCTTATTTGCCAAACTTTCAGCCAAAACCAAGCTTTTTAATTTATTTTCTTCTATGTCTGCAAAGTTAAAACTGCTTTACATTTGATTAACATTTTCAAAATTTTAAAAAATTTTCTCAAAGATTTTGCTACTTTTATTTATTTTTAAATATTTCCATTATTCAATCAAAGACAGAGATGCTGGTTCCATAACAAAACAGATAGCAAGTTCTGCATGTGGGTGTCACATCACAGTTGACATGTTAAACAAACCAGTTATACTTCAAATTTTTCATTTTTGGCATATAAATCCCTGCACTTATAAACATGATATCCATGCTGGGCGGAATGTTTGTTTTCTTAATTATTTTATCTTTTAAAACTACTTTCTTTTTTCATTTTTGCTCTACATATTTCTCAAAACATTTAACAAGAATATTATAACATGACTCATGAATTGTAGGCATAAATAAAATAGCCACAGTTTCAGTTTTAAATATTATAATCAAAATAAGTAGATACTCAGTCTGGTGTCTTCAGAGTAATCTCCCCTGTCACTGAGTAATTGAGTAATTTCCCTTTTATCGTAAAAACTTGAAAACAACTTACCACATGACCTACGAGACTTTCCAGGCTCCAATTTTCTTTGAATTGTAATTTCTGATTAGCCAGTTCAGACAAATCAATGACACTCGTCTCAATTACCGATTTTGCTTTAAGGTCATAATCGCGCTCTAATTTCCAGAAGTCACTTAAAAAAAACAATATGTGAATAATAGTTACTCCTTTAAATTACAAAAACGTTTAGTGACACTGTAAATACATTGAAGACTGTTCGTTAACATTCTTAAAATAATTAGACAGCAGTTGTGCTGCCATACATATAATGTTAATACAAGACATTCAAACAGATAAATGTAAAACCATCAGACTCTAATTTTTAAAAAAGTTTGGTTCAATTTAATTTTAAATGTTTCAGTAGTGTATTTAACACGTACAAAGTTACTGCAGCCATGTTTAAGCTCTGAGCAGGACTCCTGTTTAAAGTGGTCAGCTCACCCACTCAGATGCTCCTTAGTAGTTATCACTTCCATTGGACAACTTTCCTTGAGGCTCAATTCATCAAGAAACCGATTTCTACTACTCCAGTTGAAAGATGTTGAATCCAGGATAAGTTTGTTGGCAAGAAACAAACTGGTTAGGTGCAGCCTTACCTGGCAATGTTTAGACCAATTTTCATCACTTTATCAGACATCAACAACTTCTTCAAACCTGATGGAATTCCTTAAATAAAATTAACAAAAACACCCGAAGAGTTGATAAAACAGTTTTATAAATTACATATTTCATACAATTATTTGAACTCACTAGATATTATGACAAAGACTCAGACAGAATGTATCTCTGTTGAGGCTCAAAGTGAAGTCTGTGAAAATTTTCTTTCTTCTTCTAGTTAAAATAAAATGCTAAAATAAGTTACTTAGAGAGTAGCTAAAACATTCCCTCATTATTTCTTAGTCTGTAAAATGGAGTATTAAAGTGGCATGTACTTGCAATTTGAATAAATTTTTATCTGCAAATGGTTTAGAAAATGTTCCCTCAGTGAAACACTACAAAAGGTCATGATTAGGTTCACTGCTGCCTCTCAACATCTAGCTATCCAGGTGAAGCAAACAGAAAACTTCACCTGAAAAGAAATCATGTTAAAAAAATTAACCAAATAAAAGAAACATCACACAAAAAAAAATTAGTTTGGATCTATTTTGAAGATTAGCAGGCATTTTTTCCAGCTCCTACTTATAGGCAATCCTGGGTTTTCACATTGTTGCTATGTGGGCAGATTTTCTAAATTATTGGCAGATACAAGCCACTTTCATATAAACAAAGCAAACCTTTAGATAACATAAAACAAAATTTACTTGTTATGGTTTGCTTATTCCTTAACTGCATACATGTATAAAATTAAGCTAGTAGTTAAAGTAAAAATGCTTATTACCTCTCATGCAGGCAACGTGGAAGAGATAGCAGTGAGTTTGCGCTGGACAGATCTGAATGAGCGCAGTTCTCCCTGGCTGTCTGGGCTGGTATGTGACTGGCCACTCCATGTCAAAGCCCACATGTATTTCTCCCTTGGCTGACCACCTAGCACTGGAATAAAAACACACACACACACACACAAAAAAAAAAAAAAAAATTAACCCATTACAAAGCACATCCTGTCTTTGTTTTAGCTTTACAGTTATCAGTAAATATTTCATTCTCAAAATATAAAGCCATAACTGAAAATGTTTTTTTTTTAAATTAGCTTATTTATTTAACCTAGTTTTATAAAAACTGAATGCTGTTTATGTTTAGTTCTTATGGTGTCAGATGGCTGATGTTACATATTTTTAAAGAAAAACTCTGCATCTAGTGTTTTATCCTATGGTTCTAACTATTGATGAATTTCAAAACATGCAGATTTCTTGAACAGCATACATATAGCAACAAAACAAACAAAAAAAAAATGGTTTGCCTTTACTTCATATAATTTTTTTAGATTTTTTTTTAAAGGTCACTATAACATGACGGCTAATGAATACATCAGTCCACATTTTTTATCAATGTGGTTATTTTAGACTGGCTGGTGATCACTCCCATCATTAATTTACTCCAGTTAGCTAGTTTAAAATACTCAACCACAACTGGTAGTACAGCTTTAATGATGGCCAGGGTACTTTCTTTATGTCTAAAAGTGTGCCAGAAATTCAACAGATACCTCAAGGGTCTTTTAATTTTCTTCTATAGGTAAAAGCTGCAAATTTTCCCTAGAACCATCACTTCATGTTACAGTGTACAAGTAAATAGCTGTGTGAGAGGAGGTAAATTAAATAGCATGTCAAATATCTCAATCTATGTCATCATATGTAGACTGAAAGCAAGCTTTTCTTGATGCATCAACTTTCTGCAAGCAAATAGATCAATTTAATGTTGAGGGGTGTTCATCATAAGACCCATCTCCAGATGGAGAAACTGCAACCTCAGAAATCAGTAATCAATAACTTCCTTCCTGTATATAAATATACATAACAGTAGGTCATTCCATAGTTTCATGGCAGAATTCAACAGAACTAATTCATATATGAGTTTACATACTAAACACCAATAATCTTGGGAATTTTCTTGATGGCTTTTTAGGTTAGATTAGCATTTAGCAAAATATTACCTATATCTGCACTCTCAACTAGACGTGAAGCCAACAAACATGTACTGGAAATGCTAGGCATAGTATAAACAAATATAATCTTGTGTGATCATCCCTCTTCTGCTTTAGAGATGTCCTGAAGCCACATTTGCAGAAGAGTAATACCAAGTGTCAATACTTCCAAAGAGGATCCGCAAATTTATTGATTTTTGTTTGTTTTCCCATTAAACAAGAAAGTTTGAAAGATTCCACTGAAGGCTAACAGCAGTCAGGCTGTTTCAAAAGTAACAAACTCAAAATAAAAAATATAAAATCTACTCAGAATGACATTGAGATGAGAAAGATCAATAATAGTTACTGCACTGACGTGATTTGACACAGGGGTCGGGAAAATAAGAATGCTAAGAATTTGGTAAGAGTCTAAGGTAGAATTGAATGTGTAACTGTCAACAAAGGGCACCATGTGTTCTGAAACACATCACAAAAGTCTTTAACCAGCTACTACTGGCAAAAAGGCAAATGATACAAGAAGTTCTTTTGTAGAGATACTATCCAGTACATAATGGTTCGTTTTTGGTCTTATGCCTCATGCTGGGTCCCAACCACAGGATATCTATAAAATGACAATTAAAAGCAGTCAATGAAAATCTAGATTCAATTGTGCTGCTTGCAGATAAAAACATTCCTTTTAAAATCTGATAACTTCTAAAGGGCAGACTCAGAAAACTAATTTCAGTTGGTTAATATTAAAAGGAGGTTAATAGCAATGTTTACCTTTCCCACAATTAGGCTTACTCAACCATCTACAGCAGCCAAACAAAGCATGTAGCTTTATCAGTAGACAACTGTGTGTAGAACAACATAAAGATATGAAAACATATAGGCTTATAAATCTTTAACACAAAACAAAACAAGCAAACAGCAGATATGGAAAAGAAACCTTACCCAACCCAGTGGTGTAAAATTGACTTCCTACAAGTGAGAGTTCTGAGCTCCACATACATACACTGTAGCCACAGTCACAGTCAGTAGACAAGTGGGCAGCAGGGTGAGCCTAGTTTTAAGTAAATGTATAAGATCTGCTCACTCACACAATCTCATCGCAGAGCAAGCAACAGTCACCAAGGTGATAGGAGTAGATTATGGAGCCAGAGAAATTCAAGACTGGCATCAGGTTCTTCACTGCATCCTCTGCTGCATGCCTTTCATCCTGAAATATGTAAGCATACATGCATGGTGGTGGTGGTTTGACTGGGTCAATCAACACAAAAACAAGTGTCAAACATGTAAAATAGCTGACAAAAATAGTGGGCTTTCTTTTTCCATAGTAATCGAAACAAATTTTTTTCTGGACCAGGAAACAGAGTATATTCTTCTTCCTCCTTTTGTCCCTACATCGAGATGTATCCAACTGAAAAGTATCTCTTTCTCCAGCTAATCCACTCAATGCATCTACCTTTTCTTCATCAATCATGCTGCGACAAATTTCCATCTTTCCCACTCACTCAAACTTCACAGTTCCCCACTGTCACCTGCTAGTCTCCATCTCATTCGGTATTTTCCACTGTTCTTTATCTGGTACACAGATCATATCCCCAATTGGTTCTCCCATGCCAGCTCTTCTTTAACCATCACTTCACAAAGAGCCAAAAACTCCAGCAAATTCATCATCAATACCAAATCATTTTGATTTACTGTTCCATGGCATGGCATTCTTTTGTTTAAAAAGTGAGCAAAATCTTTAAAAGTATTTTTTTTTCTTTAGATTTTTCACAAAGGAATAAACTACAAGAGATTATTTCATATTATTAGGAAACTTATCAGTGCCATAATAATATTGCTGATTAAAACAAAATCAGTTACGGAGCTGTTTTTACTGGGCCTGGTGTCAAATTGTATGGTGCTGCAGATGAGAAAATCAAGTCTGTCTTCTCCAGAGAGGTTTAGAATATTCAGTTATCAATCATATAAAAATTGATATGTAAAAAAAAAAGAAGAAGACTTTTGTTCTTTAAGAATTTAATGAAAATGTCAACTACAACATTTAGAATCTAGTTCTTTAGTAACTTATATAAGTTATAAAGTGTTTGCAAACTTTTTAATACAATAAAACTATGCACGTCCATTTTTTAATTAATCAGCCTTATAGAATATCTTAAGGTGTCTACAACTACCAAATTCATTTTAAATATCTATCTGTTAATAGCAGAACATTTTTCCTTAAATTTTTTTGATTCAGATTCGTATAAACCATCTTATACTTTGAAGAAAAATACAAAAGAAAAGTTCTTCTCTGCACAAAATTCAAGTTTTGTCGAAATGTAAATTTTCTAAAATATTTGTGCAATACACAACAAACAAGGCTTAGTGTTTCTACATCAGCTTATTTATGTATGGCATGGAATGTTGGCATGAGCAAATTGTTCAAGTGGGTTGGTAGTTGAATGTTATAAATTGTGCAAAAATAAACTCATTACCATTTTTTATAACTGTACTCACCAATCCTTCGTTAGTATTATTTATCTAAAAACTATCAAGGCTCAAAGTTCAGATTTGTGGAGCAAGTATGGCTACTGAATAAGTCCTTTGGCATGAGATGAGCCAGCTCTCAGACTGGAAGGTATGCCTGTGATATAAGAAAGTTACGGCTAAATCTGAGTAGGAAAAAAGCCATAATTTACCACAGTATCTACCATCTTATTGCTACTGAAGAGTAAACATTCCTTTTGGCAAGACCATCTTTATATACAAGTGAACACAAAGTTTGATTTTCCTACCAGTATTTTTAAGTTCTGGCTGCAGTAATCATAGAGTAAATTTGAACTACTGTAATAAAATCATATCCAATATAATTATGCATTCACCTTATAAATTGGTAAATGCAAAGGGACAGGTGTAGTAAAATAAGACATTTTCCAACTGTACTTAGTTCTTACTAAGAAATAATCCAACTTAGAAGAGCCAGATAAATGGTTCTTTGATCACTAAGGAAAAAATTCATAATGTTCAAGACAATCACTTGCCATTTCTTTCTTTGAATTTTTAAAAATAACTTGTTGTAAAACACATTCTACAATTATTACATCAAACTGACATGAGTGGTCAAGCCAAATAAAATGACTACTTATCCATAACTGATTGTATGCACTTAATTTTTTTGCGCCATACACTTAATGCCTACAATTAACCAGGTGAATATTTTACTTCAAATAAAGATACAGAAATAAATATTCTAACATTGTAACTGCTTAAACACTGGGAATTTTGACAAAAAAGAAAATAGTGAGTAGATAGTATGTCTAATTTAAAAATCCACAGCACACTACAGTGCTCAAAGTGACAAGATTTCCTTCTCTTAGTACTGTAACAGGCAAAATATAGAGATTTCTCGAAGTTTTCTACAGTTAGTATCTTCCTACCAAAAGTTTTCAAATAAAATCTTTTTATTGTGAAACTTGTCTACATGAGTGAATTGCTTTAAACAGGTTTTTTTAAGTTGTGCATGTGCTTTGTCTTTTTATGCAGCAGTATTTATACATTTTGTTAAAGGTTAAAGTAAAAAACTGCACAGCATCTTAAATAAAGCTGAAAAATAATCAGATCTGGTTGAGTTATAATCACTTTGTTTACCACTAACTTCATACCAAGACAAGGATAACAGATCCTAATATTATTTCACTTATGAGCTGCATAATATATTGCAGCTGAAAACAATAATTCTCAATCTGATGCACAAGTATTTATTGGTACTGCAAATATACACCTTACAAAGGTTAGCCTAACTTAACAAATTAATGTTTTAATCATTTTTTGCTGACTAACGGGAAAAAATCCTTAATTTTTGTCTGCCTGAAATTGGAAAAAGTTAAAATATCAAGCCTACTGTTCAGTTTGTTCCACAAATCAATGTCATCCTCTGTAGCATTTTTTGCGGACTCGATGTAAGTACGAAGTCGTTCCATCATGACTCGAGCTTCTTTTAGAGTTGGAACTTGCCGCCGCCTATTTGTTGTAGCATTGACACTATACTCATCATCATCCATTTCAACATCACTTTCAAAACACATGAGATTGATTATTTCCTGTGCGGTTAATGCAGGGATTGCATCATCACCTTTGTCACACTCCACAAACTGTTCTCTGGTAAGCTGATGCTCAGCATCAATTCCAAGAACCATGGAGGCTCGCTGAAGCAATTCAGGCAGTTCCTCTCTGCAAGCAGCATCAGAATTGCTTGTCAGCTTCCCACTGTCTGCTGCAGGAAGTGTAGGAATAGCATTCTCATCAAGCAGACCTGTCTCTCTCCAACAGTTGATAATAGTTTCTTTAGTGACGCTGTCCCAAGCCTGTCTAACAAACCGTATGGCATCAGTTAACAAGATAACAGGAGTTTTTCCAGCATCAACATTCGCAATAAGGTAGTGTAGTTGAAGGCGTCGATACTGTGCCTTGAAACATTGGATAATTCCTGCTCCAAGAGGCTGCAGATGACTTGTTGTTGTGGGTGGTAGAAAATGAAGTCTGATATTGCTGTAGTTCTTCTCTGTATGGCTTAGTGCATAATCCAGAATAAGAAAAATGTTTCTATTCTCACTTCTCATGTGTTCATTTAATTTATGCAACCACATTGAAAAAAGGTCAGAAGTCATCCATGCTTTTTTATTGCTTTCATAATCAACATAAAGTTTATGATTAAAATTCTGGAAGCATCTTGGATTTGTAGATTTACCTATGACCAATGGCCGTAGTTTTTGTGAACCATCTGAGTTGCAACACAACACAACAGTAATACATTCCTTCAACTTTTTATTTTCCTTTGCATCAATGATACATGTCAGTGACTGATCAGGAAGCATACGAAAAAACAGGCCAGTCTCATCCATGCTAAATATATTGCATGGAGCATAATCCCTGGGGATCCGCTCAGAGTAATCCCACCCTACAGACACTAGTCGTTGAGCAATGTGATAACTTTCACCTGATGCATATTTGGAAGATATGCCATGCCGAATTTTAAATCGATGCAGCCAACCAGGAGAATAAGAGAAATTTGTAATGTTCATCTGAGCTCCAAACTGACGAGCTTGCTCACGCAGCAACTCGTCACTAACTGTAATGTTCTGTGATGTAGCAGTTGAGTACCATAGGAAAAGTGCTGCCTCCATGTCAGTATGTTTTGCCAATCTTTGCTTCCTCTTGCCACCCTCTGCTGAGGTCCACTTATGCCGCTGAGCAAGGATGTCACAAACAGTACGTCGTTTGATGTCAAGGTTCCAGAGGTGAGAAAAATAATTTGCAATCTTCTGATGACTATCCTTTTGGTGGTCACTGGCATATTGAACAATAGCATACTTTTCTTTTGGGTGCAGCACATTGCGAGTCCTTTTTTTCCCATTCATCGTTGAGGTGCTAGTCAGCAACAGTAATTTCCTCCAACAAAGGAAATTTCAGAAATAAACTTCACAACATTCTTCACGAAAAACCCAACAATAATTAAATACTGGCAGTACGCACATTAGAGCACATTGTCTGTAACAACATATTCATTTTGCTGACATTTAAATGTTTCAATTTGAGTAAATCAGTTTTCATAAAATAATTAATTTGGAGCTACATGCCTTTTCTTCATTTTGTTTTCGTGAAACTGCAGCAAGCCACGCTGGCAATGTTCGATTTTTGTACATTGCTGTGTCCTCACATTCCACCAAAACCTGCCATCAAGATGTTTAATACATCTGAAGGAAAAAAAAACCGTTAAATTCATTAATTAGCACTTACACATACCAACGTACAGACAGGCAGAAATACAAGTCAGGTTTTCACAATTCTCCAGAGTTGGAGGTAGTCTAGAATTGGATTTGTATCAGCATCGTTTTTAATTGGCTTTGGTTATCTAGTCCTAAAAAATACAGCTACTTAAAGCATCTACTGAATGGCCAATGAAATAATTTTAATTTAAGTGGTTATATATTAAGTTTGAATGCAGCTACCAGCATAGTAAAGGGTCCCCGCATTGTTTTGTTTAGTTATTAGAAGTTATGGCTTTATAAAAAAAATAAAAAAAAAAAACCGAAAAGAGAATTCATTCATTCTGTTAATTTTAATGATTTCTACCAACAATTTATCCAATTTACTTGCAGTTCTATTGCTAAAGAAATACTGTATTTCTTCACACCAAACTTTGCAGAGAGTTTAAACATTTTATAATTATGTCCCCGCCCCCACCCAGTGTTTTAGATCGCAGATAACAGAAAAATATTCGCCGAAATGCTGAAGAAACCCTTTATTTTTAAAATTACTCTGTTACATTGTCTGTGTGTCTCTCTCTCTGTATGTGTGTGTGTGTCTGTGTCGGTGTGTGTGTGTGTCTGTGTGTGTTGTCTGTGTGTGTCTGTGTCTCTGTGTGTGTGTCTGTGTGTGTGTGTGCCTGTGTGTGTCTGTGTGTGCCTGTGTGTGTGTGTGTCTGTCTGTGTGTGCCTGTGTGTCTGTGTCTCTCTGTGCCTGTGTGTCTGTGTCTCTGAGTGTGTGTCTGTGTCTCTGTGTGTGTGTCTGTGTGTGTTGTGTCTGTGTGTGTGTGTGTGTCGGTGTGTGTGTGTGTGTCGGTGTGTCTGTGTCGGTGTGTGTGTGTGTGTGGGGGGGGGGAGACTGATGATTGCTTAGAAAACTAAAAATTTTCCAGCCTTTAAAAAATTCACGAGAAAGGTAGGATGAGAATCGATGGCTCACAGATCTCACGACTGTTACCAAATATTGTACGTATTTAAAATAAATAAATATATATATTATTTCTGCAGTTTTATGCAAAGAAGTGTTTTAAGGTTACCGTGTGGCTCGTGTTCCTCAGTACATCTGCCACAGAGCGACGAGAAGTAGGAGGAGGAGGAGGTGTAACTGGGAATGAACGAGCAGTTAAGAAGGGCAGGCAGACCCCCCCACCACCTGCGTCCTGTTCCACACAGAGAGGGAGAGACTCCAGGAGCAAAGGCCTCTAGCTGTCGTCCATGACACATTTTTCCTCCTGTAATTTGCAGTAACCCGGGTAGGAGCCGGCTCAACAGGTGAGAGGGAGGAGGAAATCCCTTGAGCAGGACGGGAAGGGCCGGGCCGGCAGCCTCCTCCTCCTCACATCACTCGCAGTATACCGGCCCCCAGTACACACACAGAACCCCTCTCGGGGAGACAGCCGTTGGTCGTGATTCACTGCAGTACATTCCCTAAACAAACGCCCCAGCCCCTGCACCCGATACCTGTAGGAATGAATGAACAGTTTAGAAGCCCGGCTACAGAAGGGGGGGGAGCGGGGCCCCCGGCCGGCCGGCATGGCTGATTACTGACCGGGAGTCTGGACTCGGCGGCAACTCTCTCTCTCTCTACCTGCCGACTGCTGCAGTCAGAGCTGGTGGGTGGGGCCGATATCCGTGTCTGTTAGAGCAGTTACCACTTCCCGGGCGGAGCGGCCTTACAGCCTACACAGAACAAGCAAAATCATTTCCCTGCCATCGCATTTACTAACCTGACATTAGCGCCATTTGTTCAAGCGTTTACGAAAGTTTTTTATCGGAATTACCTCCCTTACTCGCCTCCTCCACCACCGTAGTTCTTTCCCTTAGTACATCAAGTTTCTTTTTCTAATTATTATTATTATTATTATTATTATTATATTATTATTATTATTATTATTATTATTAGTAGTAGTAGTAGTAGTAGTAGTAGTAGTAGTAGTAGGCTTATATTTTAATCCAATTTCATCAATATGTTATATCTAAATGTAATTGTAATACACACACACACACACACAACGATTCTTGGTTATACTACCCTTGATGGTCTTTATTTCTTTAAAAGTAAAAGTTTTGCCTGGTAAGAAAAGAAAATTAATTTTGTTTTAAAACCCTCTACATTGAGTCTACATTTTTAAAACAAATATTTCTTTATGATTTTCACAAGTCTAATTTAATAAATGTATACATAGCAATTAACGCTGGCCTTTTAAATATAATGCTATACTACTTCAAGTTAGGAGTTTGACCGTAACTTGCATTCAGGTATTGCAAAGTACCCGTATTTCCGGTATATACCAATAATATTCGAATCCTTTTAGTGTTGCTACACGGAAACTATAATGTGTTTCTTGTATTTGGACAAGTAAAACTTGTCTTTGATAAGCATTTGTTTATTTATTAATTTATTTAGGCTCATAATATATCAAAGTTAATGTTTTGCGCTTTTGTAAAACCTCGTGTTTTTTTTTTTTCCAGTTTTTTCCTTTCTTTCCTTCCTGAAAATGAGAACAGTGGAGACAAGTCGCGTAACTCTGAGAGCGTTAGCATTAGTTGTTAACAGTGACAGTGCTAGCCAGATTTTAAAAATTGCATCAATTAAAACCTAGAGCTTCTGTAGGCTGTGACGACTTCCTGATTCCTTTCTACCACGCAGCCCGGAAGGGTGGGGTTCGCTCAGCACCCTTTAATACCATCTTCTCTCTATATATTGCTTTTATTGAATATTATTCAGGCTCGGCGGCCATTACACAAGGACTATAAAAACTGTATGAATCCGCAGTGAGTGGCAACTGGCAACATTCAGCTTTTTTTTCATATTTATACCATGTATTAGGTGGTGGCTGCCCTGAAAGCCACAGAGAGAATAGCTCGAGCAAGAATGAATGTCTAGCTGAGAGATAAGAGCACACGATAAACTGAGCTGGATGATAGTGCACCAAGGCACGTGACAGGCATGGCTGACTGTATGATTGATAGCCTCGCACTTCACCAAACACCTAGCTTAACTCACTGTTCTTTTGTCTTTTTAAGATCCTGCAAGCTCTTCGTCTGTAACTGAACTCTTTTTTATAATTGTGTGTTTAAAAATTTCTTCATTTTATTTTTCATTCCTGGTAAAGTTGCAAAGGGGCTCCTATGGTCCCTCGAGCCCCTCCAGAAAAATATCCTGGCTGTGCGCGTGACCGCTTGAACAAAATCAGTTAAATCTACTACCTTTTAGCTTCGCGAACATCAAAAGTGATTGCAGTCGTCAGGTGTAACTTCCAGAATGCAAAGAATGGCACCTCTAAGTAGTTCTAAAGTGCATACATAATTAACGTATATCACCTTTACTTATCAGTTGGTTTCACTGGTCAAATTACTAATTACAATTATCAAATGCCTATATGAAAAAATTACTTCTTTTTAGATTAAATACTACGTTAGTCTTGAGCAGAGGCGTCGGAACCCATACGGCACATAACCAAGCGCCACGAATATCCCAGTTATGACGCAAGCGAAATTATTGAGTCTTTTCTAACAGGAGAGCTATGACGTCACTCATATACTTTTCAAAAATATAGAAAGTCAAAATTTACTGAAATTCTTTAAAATTATTGATCAAATAAAATGTTATGAAATAGGTTAGGGCAGTTTAGTAAAAGACTCTAGTAGTCCACTAATGTGATTTTTGCCAGGTATTAGAATTTAAATCATTTAACACCCACATCGTTGAAAAGATGAGGTATCCGTCACTGATCTGTGAAATCAGCAAAAATATCAGCACATGAATTATGCCTGTAGCTTGCTGAGGAACAAACTCGGTTATTTAACTGTTGCTGATGTTGTTGCTGTTGGTTACCGCTAATAATGACGTCATATCTTTGCAGCAACATCCAGTAAACTTTAGTCTTTTTTCGCGTGCTTATGTTCTGTAACTACTGAAAAATAGTCATTTAAAGCAACTGTTTCTTGTCAGTAATTGTCCTGCCTAAATAAACCCGGCAAACGTTTCCTGCTAGTTTTCGTGGAGTAGGTTCTGTGTATAAGTTTTCTCTTGTCGTCATTATTAGTTCGGTCTCCCTAGGACGCGGCAATCATTAAGCATTACAGATTATATGACCGCCAGGAACGGAAATTATGAGCAGCAAGACGTTGGCTTCATCACCTAGGCGCGACTATCATAAAAAAAAAACGCGCAGATATCGGTTTTCAGAATCGGCTTTTCTGAAGGAAAAATAGCTATGTACAGATAATATAATATATGCTATAAATTAAGGAACAAAACGTTTTTAAGAACCACTGAATGTAAAAGTGGTTTCAGTGCCAGAAAACTTTAATGTCAATAAATAGAAGTCTCCAAAGAGAATGCATCCGCGTTGTTTTGCACGTGACTAGCGTGGTGGGTGGGGGGGGGGAATACGGTCACAGCGGAGAACTGGTTCAGGGACTCCATTTTACCGCGAGTAGAGTGGCTGGCCTGCTGCCGAGTGGTTTAACATGGTTGTTGGTGGTCATGGAGTGTAATATCCAAACGAGGACCCGACCGCGTCTTCGCAGTAACGAGCCACGCTTGATGACCACGCGGCTTTGGTGACCTCGCCAGGTGGAGTCGCTCTGTCGGCGCAGCCGGTGTTCAGGTAAGGAACGCCCTCTGTCGGGTCGCCGCGACGCCACAAACGAACCAGGACACCTTGGCGCCCGGATTTCATCTGGTTTTCTGCCATGTCGTTCACGTCCATCGCTGAAAACATGGTTGGGTGTGAATCGAACACTGGTTCATTACCGAAACAAGATTTCTGATTCCTATCGTTGGGTCTTTCGATGACGCTATTGATTTAGATTTCTTCCTTCCCACACTGACTAAAAGACTACCGCGGGCCGGTCAACGCCCTGGCGAGGCCGCAGAGCAGGGGCAGACAACCCGATTCAGAAGTGGAAATGGCGCCTCTTCCACGCTGCTGCCTTGTTGACATATTGCTAAAAACGTTAATACTCCTACATTAATTAGCTGGATTCATTACCGTTTAATATATTTTGCATAGTCAAAAGTAAAAGGGCAATAAACAGTGAGTCAGAAGTTCACAAACGGCCTCGCTCCCTAAAAGAACTGATGCGGACGTTATGGCAGATATCACAACCCTCCGGACTGACAGTTATCGAGTCTTCGTCACAGGTATCTAAAAAAACAACAACAACAACAAATATTTGTTTTCGAACGATTATGCTATTTTATTTTTGTTAGCTATTCTAGTTAAACAGCCAATGCCATTACCATTTATAAAAGTCAAAGATATAAGTAGAAAGAGGAAGAGAGTGATGTGAGGATATGACGTCATCTACATCTGAAAAGATGGAATACTCGTTTGCCTCCCTACTTTCGATAGCTGTGTCTTTATACATTAATCTGTCGACATCTTGAAAGTTACTTTCTTTTTTTTTTTCTTTGCAGGAATGGAGTTCATTTGGTTTAGAGAACAGATTTTCTTATCGATAAAGAGATTTCCGAGATGCATTAAGGAGTACGACATTACTTCTTTCTTCTTGTTATCTTTTGGTCTGTTCCCTGCTCAACGTCGACTTTCCCTCTCCCGTTGGTTATGGCGGCTTCTACTTTCAACAGCTGGAGCTCCACAAACAAACGTTTGTTTCATCGCCGTAATCGAGTTCTGTTGGAGCAGTGTCTTCTTCCTGTGTTCTCTGCTTTTATTCGCCAGTCAAGGTGTTAGTTAGTTTGTTTGTTTGTTTGTTTTTCCAGTCTGTCGAGCATCAGTTCAACTCTGTCTCAAAGAAATTCCTTCAATACTCATGACAGACATCCAGCCGTTCGCGGAGCTGGATGCACTCTTCTCCCGTCTCTGCGCACTTAATACTCATTAGAGAGAGAGAGAGAGAGAGAGAGAGGAGAGAGAGAGAGAGAGAGAGAGAGAGAGAGAGAGAGATGGGGAGATGGGGGAGAGAGAGAGAGACTGAGAGAGAAAGAGAGGAGAGAGAGAGAGAGAAAGAGAGAAAGAGAGAGAGATAATGATGGAGAGAGAGATAGAGATAATGATGGAGAGAGAGATAGAGATAAAGATGGAGAGAGAGAGAGAGAGACTCAATCCTTGTTTTTCACGAATTTGTTCAAAACAAAAAGTTTAGGTTTGTTGTTGTTCTGGTCTTTTTTGCTTTCTCTTTGAGCTATTAGCTGTTGTGTAAACACCGACTTGTTGCTGAAGTGCGCACAGCATCAAGGAAGACGGTTCCTGTGGTGCGGAGTAGATGCAGTCAGCAGAAATCGGTGAAGTATCAGATTCCATTTCAGTCAGGAGAGTTGTTCCTTTAGTGAGCAGGAACGTGCTGATTGTCACCCACCCAGGTAAGGCGTTATCTTCTCTTCGTTTGAAGCTCGAACTAGCGAGATACAGCAGCATTAGACTTTTAAACTTCATTTGTAATAACTTTTCTCTTTACTGTCCTAACGGTCACAGGGTTGTTTTTCAGCGCATCTCATCTCGTCAGCCAACAAAACACGCCATGATTAGACCTGCAGATATTCGCAGAATTTTATTTCTTCCTTAGGTCGCACTGATTTCACCAGTGGGAATGTCACGAAGGCAGATACGTAATTATAATACAGTCAAGTACCTTTTTTAAGACTTGTTCATCAATCCTCCAAATCTTAGAGTTTAATAATTATCTAGTGAGTGTTTGGTTAGGCGATTCGCTTCCTTCATCTTACTCTGTTTGTGCGTAATAACTTCCATACGTGATTGCAGCTGCACCTGACAGATTAGTAAATAATCCAGCACCAGCTGATCAGTTGTTCGGTCTCGCATTTCTTTCTTTTTGGATTTAAATCGATCTGATTTTATACAAAGACTGACGACTTCTTGAACTATTGCGTCCCTCCCATTTTAAATGTATCTACTTATATAGTTTTTTTTTTTGCTTTCCCATCTGCATGCTTACATCTCTCTCTCTTCTCTCCCCATCTCTCTCCATCCCCATCTCTCTCTCTCTCTCTCTCCCATCTCTCTCTCCCCATCTCTCTCTCTCTCTCTCTCCCCATCTCTCTCTCTCTCTCCATCTCCATCTCTCTCTCTCTCTCTTTCTCTCCCCATCTCTCTCCATCTCCATCTCTCCCCATCTCTCTCTCTCTCTCCTCTCTCTCTCTCTCCCCATCTCTCTCCATCTCTCTCCATCTCTCTCTCTTCTCTCCCCATCTCTCTCTCTCTCTCTCTTTCTCTCCCCATCTCTCTCCATCCCCATCTCTCTCTCTCTCCATCTCTCTCTCTCTCCATCTCTCTCTCCCCATCTCTCTCTCTCGCGCGCGCGCGCGTCCTTCAAAAAAAATATTTGTTTTTCCACACGCATAAAATATGCTCAGCTTAACACCTAACATCAGCTGATCTGAATCAACCTTCCGCGCACCTTCGCTATCAGGACCACCGAGCTGAGCTGACCTGACCTGACCTCACGCCGTATTTAGGTGTCTGAGTTGCTTTTCTCTGATGTCTGCGCTACTTCTGACATTAATTGGTTTTTTTTTGTTACAAGAACTTTGCGTTCGTCATGAGCCGATCCGCCCTCGCCTCTTTGGCGACGGGTGGATGGACCCCAGATCGGCCAGCCGCTTCGTAGCTTCCATGGCGCTTCCTTTTACAGCTTTTAACAAGAAGAGGAGGCTGCTTCTCCCTCACCCTCTCTCAGTGTCGGGTTCCCATCGCTTCCTATTACCCCGCTGCTCTTCTCATTAGCGTCGCCATGGCGATAATCCTGCAGCGACTCAGATGTAGATCCTCGCCAGCCTTCCCCGACTGGGTACTGTGGAATCCCAGAAGTATAGAATGTTCGATATTGAAGGTTTCCCATCATCCGTATGAATTCCCCGAGCAGGACGAACTTTTTGTCTGCTGCTTAGATTCTAGAATTCTCTCGGAAAAAAAAAACCCCCATCAGAATCGGGTTTGTTTTGGATTTTCCCCCCAGAAAAGCAGTTTTAAAAGAAAAGATAACTCCTCCCCAGCTGCGCATTTGTGAAAAATTGTTACCCGATCTTTTTTCTCTGAGGTGCCGCTAGGGTCGAGAAGTCTGAGAATCAGAATGTATGTTGTTATTGTTTTAAGCAAAGACCCAGGTTACGACTCAGTTGTGGGCTAGGATAGAAAATGTTGTCACGTGTAGTTATGGAACTTCACTTTTAAAGAAAAACGTAGGGAAACTCGAATTACTGTGTCAACGTTAAACACAAAAACCGGACTTCCTTTAATGGCGACCAAAGGGAATTTTTTCAAAGAAAGTTCTTACGTGGTATTTACATGACATTAAATACTAAGGATAATAAAGTACAGATACTGGCTCACTTTATTTGACATATGTCTATTCTTGAAGCAGGCAATGATTAGATGTACTATGCCGGTCTGCTCATAGAGAAGAATTTTTCGGAGGCTTTTCTGGAAGGAAAAAACTATGATGTAAGTGGACACGGTTCAGCTTTAACCAGTCGGTACTGCTACTGTCAAACCGAGGCTATAGACCTGAAGCGAGCGTTACGGGTGTTACCATGGCTACCTGCAAAATCTGTAAAACCGCTCTCTCAGACCGTCGGGTTCTCAGCTTGAAGATGTGCGTTAAATAGGCGCAAGTTGATTTGTAGGACGGTCAGCTCACACACGTATTGTAAATATGCCGGTCTCGTAATATCTTCCCTTGAGTGGGGCCTTGAACTAGGACATACCCACACTCCCTTGTTATCCACGCAGTCACTCGCGAGGTCGAGCCGAGGCCCCAGCACAACTCTCGCAAAACGTTCGGAGACGCCTTTCAGATGTTCTAGAAGCATCTCTGAGCCTCTTACGCCCATCCGCCAGAAGATGTAGTGCGTACACGCAGCATCTTTTCCCTCGTCTCGTGACCCAGTAAGCATCCGCATCATCTCGTCTCATCCCAGTTGAAACCATGTCATGTATTTGTTAGGATACGTATGTGTACTGTTCTAATATATTTTGTTTTCAGCCTTTCCTGCATTAAGGGGGGAGAGAGATGGAGAGAGAGAGAGAGAGAGAGATGGAGAGAGAGGAGAGAGAGAGAGAGAGATGGAGAGAGATGGAGAGAGAGAGAGTTTGTTCGTGGTTTTTAGCGCAATATTTAGGGCCAAAAGTGATTCTCTGGTACGTATGCGAGGCTCGTGGCGCCCTCCGCGATCGTTTCTGGAACGAATCTCTGGTGGATAACGGAGTGTGGGTGCATGTACCCAGGTTGGTGATCAAAGCAGATTGGCTGAGGCCACAAAACCTGAAAAATAATAACAGAAATAGTTTAAATAAGATTTAATTGACAGAATTTGTTTTCTCTTAGTAATGAAAATCCGTCGGAATTCTATGAGGCCAGCTAAGGCGACGTCACATGGTTAGAGAGGCGGTAAACTGGTAGAATTGTGAATATTAATTTGGATGATCGTCTGGAAAACAAATTCATTAATGATTTATTTTTATCAGTAAAATATTTTTGAATTACATGTAAAATTTATTAACCATTAATAAGGTTTATCTATTTATGTTTTTGGTTTCAGTATAGCGAAGAATGTTTCTTGTAACTCCGCTTATTCTGGATTGTCTCCCTTCTCCACTTAATGACCAGCAGGTCGGTCTTCAGATCGGATTTAATAATGTCTCTGAACATCTGGAAAAGAAAAAACGATGAAAAAAGAATTTTATTCTACTTTATTATTTTACCAAAAACATAATACAGCTTACAACAGACATCTGAGTATCGTATATTAGATAAGGGGGACTATAAATGTTTAAAGCGATGGTCGCCATTTACTCTTCTTTATCAGTGGTTTCATGTTCCCAGAGGTCTATGGAAGAGCTCGGTACGACAGGTCTTCTCATCTAGTCGGCGCCGACGTACTGGGTATTCTGTCAGAGGTCTATGGAAGAGCTCGGTACGACAGGTCTTCTCATCTAGTCGGCGCCGACGTACTGGGTATTCTGTCAGAGATCTGCGCACGATACTGGATGCTATCTGCTGACCAGATATATGCATTAGCGTGTTTAGGGAAGAAATAAAGGAGCACGAGTGGACGGACGTGGGAGGGAGTCATCAGTCGAGTTCTAAAGCAGGTGGAACCCTGGACCGCAAGAAACTGTAACCAGGGCAAAACAGAATTTAAAAAAGCGTACAGGAGTTAAGATTTGTTCTTCTCTGCAGCCTAAGAGAGATAACTCTGTCTGGTTACGGGCCACCGGCTCTCGGAACTCTTCTTTTACTGCATCAACTGTAGGTAATACGTGGTAAGGAGTGGTTTACTCACTCAGTGATTTTATCGAAACTCCTTAGATACCAGAGTCATTTTAATAATTTTACCACTACATACTGCGATCAGGACCTTTGAAAACGTTTTATTTCTTCTCTGGCTGAATTCCAATGCATTGCTTATATAAGTTTCCGTTTCACTGAATACCGGTGTGGATCTTGTGGTGTAGATGCTGCTATTTATTCGTTTTATTTCTCTGTTGGCTTTCGTTTTCTCTCCCATGACAGGTGATAGACGGCAGCTACGATACGATGGTCGTCCTTTTCTGTGTTTAATAGTAAAAAGTGACGGTAAGAATATCAAATGAAGAGATTAAACCCTCGTGATTTTGTAACTTGTTGCACCCGTAAAATCTTCACATGTTGTATCAGTATTTAAAAAAGTAACGAAATCTATTTATCATCACCAATACCATAATCTACAGCAGACAAGACAAAAATGACGAAATGAAGATTACGTATTTGGTACGTCTACCCTTCCATGCCTGCCTGACTCCGTCTGGGGAGATTTTCTTTTACTTTTGAAATAATACCAGCAAGAATCCGGAATATTGGTCCATGCATCTAAAAGCACTGTCCAACGCTCATTATTAATTCTTTGGCTTCTGTTAATTCTTTATCCTGTTCAAGTAACCCGTCCCTCACTGTTCGATAATATTAAAGATCAGGGGTTCACTCTAATAAATCTAGCGCTCGGCTTTCTTTTTTGAAGACTGACAGTATCTTTTAGATCGTCGCCATGTTTAAATTTGAATACAGCTAAATACTGAAGGAATAGCCATGTGAATAAGAATCGCTCATATCTGGCTGCATCCATATTTTGCTTCTATCCTTGCTAAATCTCCATCAGCCATGGCTGAGATACACTCCCACAGACCTGTGCAGACAGTTCCTTATGCTCTTCTCTAATCCTTCTCTTTACACCCTGCCTTCTCTTGGAGCCAAAAATTTCAAACGTTGATTCATCTGACCAAAGGACTTTGTCCCATCGTTCTCGAGTCCAGTTTGTTAGGTGGCTGTTTTAGTCGCTTAGCCTCAGTCCCTTTACATAAAAAGCAGTTTCTTGACTACCATCCGTCCAAGAGACCTTCGTATTCTAGAACCATGCACCAGAACCCCTGAGAATTCTGCCATTTAGCTCCTTACTGAATTTCTTTCTATTCTTCAGAGAAGTTATCTTTGGGTGTGTTAATCTTATTTAGATACATTTCTGGATTATCCACACTTTTTTATCAAAAGATGAGCCAGTATCTTTAAATTTCTTGATAATTAATTTTTTTTTTAATGACGTATCTTGAAATTTTGGTTATGCTACTTATTATATGTCTATTTTCAATTGATATCTTCGCCGTTTTTATTCAGTTTTTTTTTAATTTTGAAAGGGAAGAAAACAAACATTCATGTATTTTTCAATAAATCCCTAACATTTTTGCACAGTACTGTATTTATATTTTCTGATATCTAACCGCGCCGAAATCACAGCTATTTTCTAACCCTGACTTTCTAGTCCGGTAACTGTAAACAGCTGAAAACGTTTGTCCCTATCCACACGTTCAAAGCCCCCTGATTTGGAAAAGTCTAAAATTTGAACATGGTAGATCCAATATTTTTAATCGCTCGGTGCCGTTCAAGTGCTTAAAACCTGGAAGGAATTTTTGTATTTATCTTCTTTGGTCGCTCTAATAGACCAATACCTTTTTAGAACTCCTATGATTTATACGGCAGAAATTTAGAAATCTCTACTTTTGTTTGATATTCCAGTCAATAACTCCCAAATACCTATTTATTTGTATGCAGCTAGAACTCTTTGCTCTTCATGTTTACTAAATTCAAAATTCTTGAAAATTATTAAAATCCTTTTTCAGTATTAGCAATACCATATACTTTAGCGTTATCTGTAAGTATCAATTTCTACCATTGCATCAGTATTACTTATATCAATTGTAAACAATATTAGACTCAAAACCGAACTCTGTGGTACACCACTTGATGATATTACGATGATGCTCTATTTAGTACTATGTGTTGTTGCTTGTTTTCTAAGTTCTATAATAAAAATGTACCGTAATCAAATTCCGTGAACTTTTTCTATTAGTAATGTCAAATGAAACTTTATTAAAGTCTAAATAAGCAACGTCAACTTGATTTTACCATCGACTAACTCAGTTAAGTTTTTTAAAATATTCTAGATTTGTTAAGAAGGATTTTTTCCCCCTGAGACTTCAGTTGATAATCTCCCGAAATATTATTTTTAATTGGATGATTACGTCAAATGTCTTCCATAAATACCCAGCTTTCTTCTGATGTTAAACTGTTTAGCCTATAGTTGCCAGGATTACTTTTATTATGAATCATAATAGATCTGTTAGAAAAGTCAAATCAATCCTGCGACCCGCGCTCGATTACATCTTCCTCTTCCTCCACAGTAAGGAGGAAACATCTGAATCGGCGGCTAACTCTCGGGGTTGGCTCGGTTCTCGGTCTCCCCGGGAGGCTGACTGACGGACAACGGAAGCCGTTTGTTTTTTATCTACTGATCAAGCAGCGCCCGTTTATCCCATGTCTCTACTCGGGCGAGAAAATACAATAAAAACCCCTTAAATTTGTACGCAATTAAAGGTCCAGAATCTAGAAATGGAGAGTTTTGATAAGAATTTTCGATAGGTAGCACAAGTGGATACAGACACGTCGGGAGTTCTGCGACAGGCAGCCCTTTAAAAAAATTGGCCCTAGTTAACGTGCTGACGCAGTGTCGCCCAGACCCAGGGTAAAAAAGATTAAAGGGTTTGTCGCGCGTAGTGCAATAAAAACCATTTGCTGAGTCATTTTATTGTGTAACGGCATACTTCATAACGAGGCTGTCTATAGTGACGCACTACTTCCGTAACTTACTTCTGTTTATCGGATTATAGTGACAGACCCTTCAGTCGAAAATCCTCAACAAAACTGAAAAAAATTTTAAAAGTAGTGTTTAGAGCTAGTATCATGGCTTCCAATGAGATGCTACGTCTATAAAAGTACAGTGTTTAGAGCTAGTATATGGCTTCCAGTCAGTGAGATGCTACGTCTATAAAAGTACAGTGTTTAGAGCCAGTATCAGGCTTCCAGTGAGATGCTACGTCTATAAAAGTACAGTGTTTAGAGCCAGTATCACGGCTTCCAGTGAGATGCTACGTCTATAAAAGTACAGTGTTTAGAGCCAGTATCATGGCTTCCAGTGAGATGCTACGTCTATAAAAGTACAGTGTTTAGAGCCAGTATCACGGCTTCCAGTGAGATGCTACGTCTATAAAAGTACAGTGTTTAGAGCCAGTATCACGGCTTCCAATGAGATGCTACGTCTATAAAAGTACAGTGTTTAGAGCTAGTATCATGGCTTCCAGTGAGATGCTACGTCTATAAAAGTACAGTGTTTAGAGCCAGTATCATGGCTTCCAGTGAGATGCTACGTCTATAAAAGTACAGTGTTTAGAGCCAGTATCACGGCTTCCAGTGAGATGCTACGTCTATAAAAGTACAGTGTTTAGAGCTAGTATCATGGCTTCCAATGAGATGCTACGTCTATAAAAGTACAGTGTTTAGAGCCAGTATCATGGCTTCCAGTGAGATGCTACGTCTATAAAAGTACAGTGTTTAGAGCCAGTATCACGGCTTCCAGTGAGATGCTACGTCTATAAAAGTACAGTGTTTAGAGCCGGTATCACGGCTTCCAATGAGGTGCTATGTCTATAAAAGTACAGTGTTTAGAGCCAGTATCATGGCTTCCAGTGAGATGCTATGTCTATAAAAGTACAGTGTTTAGAGCTAGTATCACGGCTTCCAATGAGATGCTATGTCTATAAAAGCAAAATGTTTAAATTCCGACGTACAACGCTTTGGTCCGTTTTTCTTTCTCACCGAAGAATGAATACCGGAATAATGGAAGAAATTAGCGAAAGTTTTCAAAAATCCTTCCGGCAATTGAAAATAATGAAGTTTGCTACTCAGCAAAAATGTCTTCAGATTTACAGAAGATGCTGATTGTAAGTTTAAATGCTACTGTTAAAGTACAGATTTTGACCAGATCTATGCAGTAAAATAAAGAATTTTTCATGTTGGACATTTTTAAAACTTTTTTCGATTTCACGAATTTTATGTAGAAAACTGTGCGTTATTATAGGTCCGAGTGTAGCTCACTTTCCACAGTCAACTGAAAGGTGAAGACCTAATAACAGGGATACAGCAGCTGTTGTTATCATTATTAGGGATTATGAGCATACAGACAAACTTTTTGGGTTTACCAGCTGTCAGTAATTAGTATTACCATAACCAAAGAGGATAATTACAGATCAGCTAGCTGGTAATAACTATAAACTAAAGCAAATTAAGATATTAAACTTTGAAGGTAAAATAAACATTATTCAGAGATGCAGTTTATCTAGAGAACAAGTAGATGTATGCGCAGACAGATTTTTTACGAGAGTAGAGCAGTAGGTCGGCCATTTCCAATCGTTCGGGAGATCTGCCCCTGCCAAGAAAGTCTCCCCATACAGTAGACTTTGGTGGTTTTCTTTAGATTTTCCCACGATGCGCTTAATGCCAAACTTTCTTCATTATCCCTGTTCGGGTTATTGTTTTTGTTTTTCAGACGACGTAGACAACTGAACAACTAACTCTTAATAAACTTGGTTCTGCAAGTATCCATGGCTGGTCGAAAAATTCCGTAAGTACACACACCTGTATTTGCATATTTTACAATATCTATGCGTGTATTTATTTCTAACGCTGTTATCGGTTGTCATTGTATTAAGGTTTCCCGCCATTTCTACTTCCTTAAAACACGTGCATAATGTTTAAAGAGCTTCGTCCTCTTGCGCAGATTTGACCACGATAAGTCTAAAACTGCCTTTACCAAGAAACCAAGAGAAGTCCAGTAAATTTCAGTAGAAGTCAGGTGATGTCGGGACTCTGTTTTCTAGCGAATGCGCGGAGCGGTAGTCACGTGACCACGGTCGGAGCCGACATGTCCGTCCATCTGTATCTGTCTATCCGTGTTACGTCATCGAAAGATGGAGACCGTTGTGCGGCCGTCAATTCGACACACAACAGAAACTAAAACAGTGTGATTCTAACTTCTTTCTCCCCCCCCCACCTTATTGCGAAAGAAATCGTCTACTGTTTTATGGAAATGTTTTTTTTTTTCACTCTATAAAATGTTCATAGATTCGAGGAAAAAAGAAAAACCATTTGGTATAAGATTTACGAAATATCGTTAAATTGTGCGTAGTTTCGTATCTATCCCAGTCCGTCCCCTGTGCGTGGTTTGGGTTCTCGAGACTAGAATTGGTCTCCTGCGACATTAACCGTCTATGAAATCTCGCTTAGGTTGTCAACAAACACTTATTTCTAAGTAAATGGCATCTCCTAAGACCTGATAACATTTCCTGCTTGTTATCTAGCTGTGTATTGTTGTTTGTTTACTTTCTAAGGATGCTCTCGCTAATGCACCGTTAATGGAACTACATATCACGGTGACTCAAACTGAGAGAGTGGGTGGTTGGGTGGCTGAGCTAAGATGGATCGGCATTTCGGGTGTAGAATGCACCCAAACAACCCGTCGACATTTTTCTAGAAGCTGCAACCGATGTGCAGGAGGTTCATTACGCAGAGATTGGTGTTAGTCACGCGTTGATGAGTATCCCAGACTAACGAGCACGTTTGGTCGGTGTTGGGTAGACTTTTAGTGTCCAGACACAGCTGCTGGGCTCCGTCGGGGTATGTAGCAAACTGCTTCTGGAAATACCCAAGAGCGGATGGTACAGGAGAACATCTGTTAAAAGCCCTGGGTTGTAGCAGCCGTTGGTTTATGTACACATGGAGAAGATAAAGCATGTCGTCCGCCCTGCCGCTCTCATATCCCGGAGAGCGTTGATACCCGACACCCGCTAGTACCACCTCTCTCTCTCTCTCCCTCCTCTGGGTCTTCAAGAAAAACTGGCTCCGAAGGGCGACAACTGTGCAGACGGCAAAACTGCCCCTCTTCGTCCGCCTGGTTATTAGTGCCACCGGTAAACTGCCTCTGTTAGCGATCAGGACATTAAACCGCGACGTTTTTGAGGAGGAACGACAATTCAGTCAGTCGGGTGGTGGGTTTGTGGTCGTGCGACAAAGACAAAGGCAGGGCCGGAGGCGAATTGCAGTCGACCTTCGCATTTCTCACTTAAAGGTCACTCGGAAAGTGTTTTTACTACACGACTTCACTAATAACCGACCCCCCACACACACACACACCCCCACCCCCATTTTTTTTTCGTTAAGGGGAAGTAACTTCCAACATTTTCCCTTAGTCGCGGTAACCGGCCTTGGCCGTGTAAACCGCAACGAACGAAATGTAATATTTGAATACGCTAAAAATATGCACACGTATTTATTAAACTATAATTTTAAAATACGTAAATATTTTTTTTTGAAAAAAAAGAGATCTAAAATAACAGTTACAAATGAATCCGACATTACACACAAGAATCCAAACACTAGTGCATGACAAGAAGTCTTAGATGAAGATGTTCTTTATCATTTAAGGAATTCCCCTGTAAATCTAATTTATTGTTGTGTAAAACCAAAAAGTTTAAAGAATGTATTAATAACTTTTATCACTTTTTTATAATTAAATACAGATCTGTTTTAGATTACATTTTACTAGACTTGTTTTGTTTTTGTTAATAGCACACAATTTGCTCATAGATATTTTATTAAATTCCAGAAGCACATTTGTTAATAATAATAATAATAATAATAATAATAATAATAATAATAATAATAATAATTCGAGATTTTAAAAATTCTTTTCAGGTCAAATTAATATCAGTCTTGGCATCCAATGCAAATACCATGTAAGAATTATTTTTCATGATTTTCGTGAGAAGTCATTTTCTGAGCCAGATGTAGAGAACTTATTAATTTTAGTTTCTCTAATAAATACCTCTATTGAAAGCCATATGTTAGTGGTAGCAGTATCACCTGATCAGAAGTTCTGTCACATACGTTTCTGTTTCTGCTTTCTTGTTTTCAGAAAAGAAGTTCAGCAACTTTTCGACAAGTATACAAAAAACAACGTTCGCCGTCTGAAGAAAGATGATGCCGTTAACATGCTGACCAAAGAGTTTGGATTATCCGAGAGCCAGGCCACGTGTTTCTTCGAGACATTCGACAAGGACGGAAACAAAATGATGAGTATCTGGGAGTTCCATCAGTTCTACGTGTGTGTCGGACAGCAGTAAGCAAGTGAAAGTAGTTTTATAACATAGCTTCTACATTATGACTCTCCTCATGGCTTCAAAGTTAGGTGTTTGCTTGCGTTCGAAGGTAAATAAATTTGCACAAATGGTAAGGATAAATAGGATGTTTACATCTCTCTCTCTCTCCTCTCTCTCTCTCTCTCTCTCTCTCTCTCTCTCTCTCTCTCTCTCCCTCCCCCAGGTGACAAGATTTCCAAAATTTCGGATAAAGGGAACTACATGTTTACACTTTGTCCCACATAAGTTTCTTTTCTTGATTCTTAGTGAGAATACTTACGCATTAATTAACGAAGAGAGTTAAGAATTAGTCAAGTTTTTTTCTTTAATGATCAACAGAACAGAGTAAAACCTATTTCTCTTTAAAAGAAAAAGGGAAAGTTGTCAGGAGGAGAACAACTGGCAGAGTTTGAAACAAAGGTTTTCGCATCAGTTTGATGCCCAACCTTCTCACAAACTTTCCTTTACCCACCGACCAAGAATTTTAAACCTCGAGAAAAATTAAAATAAAAAAATTTTTGTGCAAATTTATTTTTTGAAACTAAGACAGTAAGTCGAAGATAAAACAAAATTACCCTGGTATTTTTCTGCGTACGAAACGTTCTAAGGGCAGTAATTGGGTACCGCATTGCTTACGGATATTATCTCCCTTTTAATATTCGCATTCTTATCGATACTCGTAAAAGCAATAGCGTATCGAAGTCGGAGAATTTTTCTTTCAGTTTTTGTTTGATACAGTGACACGTATTCTTCTCCACTTTCTATCACCGCTGTTATAAAAGCTATCGGTGCTTCGGAGATCGTTACCCGCCGCCGTATTTGGAATAGGCCCAACAAGAATCGTTGGGGTTTGTGATGATAACCTTCGCTGGCATTGACTGTGCTGACTACGCAGGGCTGTTATCAGCGGACCGCCAAAGTATTAATTTCGCACCTGAATTAAAGGTAACAACGTTCTACTGATCACAAAAAAGCGCATTAAGTTGACTGTAGGGACACACGGATGGCACACACTCTCTCTGTAATGACCTCATCTCTCTTTCCTGTGACGTCGATTATAGCTTCATCTCTACCTTTAATTATGGATTACTGGTGCTGTAACAACTCATCGCTGTGTAGGCCAGCTCCGTTTTCCGTGGGTACTGAGCTTTAAGGTGGTGCCTTTCCTTTTTGTAGAAATCACTGTATTTAAGATCGGCGTTGGAATATAATATTAAACGTAAAAAAAAAAAAATGAGAACCAGGACGGCATTGAGAAGGGAGACTACTCGGCCATACTAAGTTATAATAGCACGACTGACAGCGGCTCGTATAGTAGGTGCTGATCGGTGGGGTCGGCGCGGGGACCGCTGGAGCGATTAGATCCTCTCGCCTGCCGCGGACAGACGAAACAACTTTCGCTTTACTAAAAAAAAAAAAAAAAAAAAAAGTTTTTTTCTAATCTCAAAACCTGAAATTTCGTTTAAAACAAAATGTCTTCGATATCCCAGCGTCCGCGAGTCTTCCTCAGGCATGGAGTCCGTCCGACAACAGCCTCACATCTGTGACCAGAAACAAACCCGACCGTCCGTGGACTTGTCCAAGACCTTTTTCCTACATGAAGCCCCGGTCCCCTGACCCCGCAGACGACCGGATACCGGACGGCTTTGGTAAATTTAACCCCAGCCCGTCGGGTCGGCCACCCGCGCGAAGAAGAGGGCGCCACTGTCTATCAAAATAAAACTCCGCGCAAATGGAATTTTTTTTTCTTTTCTCTTTTCCCGAGAATTCAAATTATGTTTTAGTTTGAATTCAGTTTACTTCGTCGGGTTGTGGGAGGTGGGAGGGGAGATTCGTCGCCACGGGAGATCGATCTCACACACGTGACACCCACCCGATCGCAGGATTCTGAATGACCTGAACTCCGCGCCGAAGGGAGGGAGTCGCCGGTGACTTTTCCTTCCCTCGACGTTCGTTGTATGCGAGCTGAGCCGGAAAGGTGGGCGGGCGGTGCGATCGGACCACCATCGCCACCCCAGGCGGCGATCCGCCAGTTTTTGAGACCCTCGAGTTATCACTTTTCGGGGAATTGGTAAAATTAAGACAACAGCGAGCGATTTACTGTGGCGTACAAATAACTCGAGGGTGTAAACAGAGCAGGCATTTAACCGGGTTTCTAGGACACTCGTTTGATAAGCACTTACCGCGGGAGTAGAGATCCAGGGTCGGGGACAACCTGCAGGTGGATTATGCCATTGGCTCTTGATTTGCTGGAGTTTGGATCTTAGTAGTTCACAAGCTTAACTGTGATACCAGCTAAAATTAGGATCGATCATCGATCTCGTGTCACCTACGGTCTGATAGCCGTTTGGTTGCCAAATAATACATCAATAAAGATCGCTTCGTTGTCCCTTTAACTTACAGAAACAAGCACTTTACAGACAACGGCTCATATTATCGAGTTTATTGATTCGACTCGGTGTAAAATCATTATCGACAGGTGTTTCTTTGGTTTTGGTCCGTGTGTGTGGTGTGTTAGGGCTTAGCCTCCACCTGCCAGCTTTATGTAGCCAAACGCCGCGTGTACCCCACACACACACCAAACACACACCACACACACACCACACACACACACCAAACACACACCAAACACACACACACCACCACACACACACCAACACACACCAAACACACACACCACACACACCACACACCAACACACACCACACACCACACACACACAACACACACACACCACAAACACACACCAAACACACACACAAACACACACCAAACACACACACACAAACACACACCACACACACAAACACACACCAAACACACACACCACACACACACCAAACACACACCAAACACACCACACACACAAACACACACCACACACACACACCACACACACGCACCAAACACACACCAAACACACCAAACACACACCACACACACCAAACACACACACACACACCACAAACACACACACACACAAACACACACCAAACACACACACCAAACACACACACACACGACGTTTATAAACATTCGGTGTTGGTTCTTCTCTACTTGATTAACGCTTTTGTTTTTCCTCTATGCTAAAGAGTGGCTCAGGGCGCAGACAGACTCCTGGCTGCCGTCCCACGATGTAGCTGAGGCATGTTTCTAGAATCCTAACCGTTACATGGCTGTAAACAATCCTTTTAGAATACATGTCAAGGGTAAAAACGGTTGTCGAAATACAAGACTGTGAAAGCCGTCCAAAAGGAAACACCGCAATTTTTCACTGGTTTGTCGCTTTAATGTAGAATATTTAGTTTCTCGGTGGAACGAAAATTTCGTGGATTTTGTCATTTTTAGAATTTTGTTTAACCCTCTTTTTTTTTTCTTTATTTTAAATTGTAATTCTTGTATTAGATTAGTTAACCCATCTCATGGTTTAGCGTTGTTAACTGAAAATCTTCAGATTTAATAATAATAATAATAATAATATAATAATAATAATTTGAAACATGTAAAGTTAGAGAAGTTCAACACCAGTAAATTAAGACAAATGAGAACAAAGAAAACGCTTCAAAAAGAATTTAAAACAATTAGAAAGTGGAAGATGAAGGATATGCAAAGAAGATGCCATCCTTTTCGTTGTTGTTTTCCTGAGAGAGAGAGAGAGAGATGGATGGATGGATGGATGGAGAGAGAGAGAGAGTGAGAGAGATGGATGGATGGATGGATGGATGGAGAGAGAGAGAGCACCCGTCGTGTGTGGGGGGGGTTGGAAGGGTTAAGTAAAAATAACTTACTAGAGTTGACTCCCCTTGACGTTTTCCATGTCATCTTCTCCCAGCGTCCGCAGGCGATGCAAAGAGAAGACGGGTCTAACTGCTCAGAGTCGTTGACCGCCCGCGCCACGGAAGGTACCAACATCAAAGACGTGGCGGCGGAGTGACTAATGCGGTTTATTATTCTCCACGTAACTCGGGAATTTTTAAAGATCTACCCCGGCAGCTCCCAGTCCCCGGCGAGCCCTCTTGTGAATACCGAAAACAAGGAAGAAAACAGTCGAGGAGAAGTCACGTGGCTCCGATTAGCCGCCGAGCCAAAGAAACACCTGTAACTGGCTAAACGATTAAACCGTCATCACTTCGTTAGAGGCGGCGAGCGGCTTGGACGCCGCCCAAGAGATGGGAATGGAATCTGGAGAATCGCTCGACAGATCGGCGAAGTGGGAGCCGTAATGGCGCGCTGTGGCGAGCCTAAGAGCCTAACCCTTTTTTTCCGGAAAAGAAAAAGCAATGTGTAAATCTTATATCACCCCCTGTCTCCAGCCATTCCCGCCCCCGCCCGACCCCCCCCCCTCTCCTCGATATATGCCCGACGGTAAGACCCGCCGACCGCTCTTCCAGATCCCATATGGAGCCAGGAGACGTCTTCCCTCCCGGTCGAGTCAGTGAACAAATATTTCACCCGAACAGCCAGTAAACCATCTAAAGCTCGTTAGCCGATTGCCAATCCTCGCCCCATCCTCCTTTTTAGAAAATCAATCAACTCGAACCTTTTCGTACGTTCTGTGTATCCTCTAGAAATATAAAAGTTCTCATTTTTTAAATCACTGTTATCATTTCCTTGTTTGCTGTGATTACCTGTGCTGCAAATAAGTACAGCATTCGTCTATTTTATGCGCTTCCTGTTCAGCTCGACCATTTTTCTCCAGATTTATTCCTTAATAATTTACCCATTTATTTGTTAAAGAACTTAGTCAGATTACTGCCTTAAAACTTACTCGCGGCGAAGTTATTGGCGATCGATCTGGCCGGATCGAACTGTAAATTCCGTCGAGTTTTATTTAAAGTTTAATTGAATGTTTGTTGAAAATTGAGCCAAAATATTGATCATAACTTCATATGGATGCTTATCTATAATTAGCCAACTATTATTGGAATTTAGCATTTTTACTGATTTGGCGTTTAATAAAATTATTGACTTAAAATTTTCAAGTTCTATCAGATTGAACCTGGAAGTATCAATTGTTTATTTACCGATAAAGTTCAAACCAAATAATGAATTAAGAAAACAAATTGAAAAACGCATCAGGTGGGTAAAACAGTTTTTAAATCGTTCAGATTTCCGACTTTAGGTCTGCAAATTACGTTCTGGCTTCCGTCCAAATTATCTGTTGGTCTCAGTCTGATATATTTGGTAATACGCCGTCCGCCTCTGTGTGGCGCAAGTGTTCGTGAGAAAGCGCAACGGTCAGTTCTAAGCTGAGCTTCGTTTCCTGCAGGCAGATCCTGAACTTGATTCCTTTGTTACTGTAGTTTGACCGATTTTAGTAGATTTTTTTCAGAATCAAAAGTTCATTCCGTCGGACTTTTGTCTCGCTGACAGAAAAACGATCGAACAGGATCGATAACAGATACCTTGTTCCTTTACAAATAAAAATCACTTTCAGCTCGTTTGTACAAATCCTGGTTCGCCCGCATTTGGAACATTCCGAGCAGGCGTGGGAAAGGATACTGTTTATTGGAGGCTTAGACTTCTTGGCATCCGGATAACGCTGAGCGAGTAACAATCGTTAGATATATCAGCTTTTATAAACAAGGACGTGTAAGTAGGAGAATTGATGAACGGTTTTTCAGAAGAATTAGACGTTTCTGGTGTGAACACCGACACATTTTTCGGCTATCTGCAGATGCTAATATTAGGAATCAAAATTGGAAATCAGATGGGAATCGGCCCAGTTAAATATAGAGTTTCTCTCTTTTTTGGTTTTTTGTAATAAAATTAATAAATGGACTAAATTACTGGTAAGTGTAATTAGTAATGGTCTAAGAAATATATATATATATCTGAAACGTTGAAGGTCTCCGCTTTCTGTGGCTGCCGAGCTGAGCAGGAAGCACCTGTTATGCAAGTTGTGAGACTAGTAACAAGTTCTCCCCAGAAAATCTCGAGATCAGGTCGTTGACAGGGACAACCAAAGCTAATTGCGGCGTCATGTTCTTAGTCATCAAAATATCAGTTTAGCGGGCATCTATTATTAAAGCCTCGCTCTGTGCCATTATTGTGTGTGTGTGTGAAGCATTCAGCGCGACTAACGCTGTCAATCAAAGATAAATACTTTAAATTCCCATTGGCAACGATGAAGTTTTTCTTATGATGGAAAACCAACCGTGTACGGAATTTACCGAGTTCTCTGTGAATTATCGCTAGTTAAATGCTATTTTGTTTACAGAAAGAAAAATAAAAGCGACAGTTGCCATGTAAAATCTCTCTCTTTTTTTTATTTTTACAATCTTATTTTTAATTTTAAATGCGATTAAGGGCCGTTTGTAGTCCCCCACTTTTCTATCAAGGATTTTGTTCGAACAGTAAAACCGAGTTTACTGATTGCAGGGCGCAGGAAATTGTCGATAAGTTCCTTGCTCTTGACAAAGATGGGAGCGGAGTCCTAGATGCTGATGAAGCAAAGCAGGGACTGGAAGCCATGGAAACTGCCACCGGGAGAAATCTCGAGGCGAAGGAGGTGGAATTTTTCCTGAGAACAGCCACAGGGGAAAACAACACGATCGATCTCGGCCAGTTCACAAACTTGCTGTACCGTCTTAAATCCTACACGGCCGAACCCCCGCCGAAATGAAGCAGGGGCTGCTCCCGTTAAGCAATGTCTTCCATTGTTGTTGTTGTTAATGTTTTTTTTTTTCTTCTTCTCCTTAAAAACAAAATGCAGCAAACAAACAACGATTTACTGGTTGCTGAGCTCCTGTTTATTTAACCCCTTTACTCTCGGTCACCCTTTTCTGCTGCTGTCTTCTGTATTTATGCTTAGGGCCCAGTTTCCGCCAACGTTAAGCCGAAGCCGGTTAGCCAGCGCCTTTCTACGACTCGGATCTATCTCCATCTTACCGTTGTTGGTTTTATTTATTTATTTGATGCTGGCTTCTTTTTTACTTTGTATTATTTTCAGAAATAAATATATTTGAAATGTACTGTCTGTTCGCTTTGGTCGGCGAGGAGGCTGAGCGGGACCCGGACTGGCTGACATGCAGGCACACAGCAGCAGAACTCCACGTTGTTTTCTAGCAGGTTCCCCTTCGCCAAACTCAGTTGTTGTTGGGGGGGCGAGTAAATGGATACACTTTCCGTGAAAATGCCTATAATTATTTCCAACAAAAGAGAAAGGGGAAAGACGTGAATTCCGTTTATCCATGAATGTATTTATTATGGCTGCGGTTCTTGGGTCGACTTCCGGTTTAGCTTCTGCTCGGTGGGTCCGCAAGCAGTGGCGTGTATACCTGCCTGTGTGGTGAGGACATGCAGTGTCTGTGGCTACCTTTAACAAAACCTTGGCAGTCGAATAACTAGCAACCCACCCAATGCACCGTAGCGAAGCACGGCATCTGGGGCGTCGGGTTGCTGTGGTAACCAATCCGTAGTTTCGTAGTTTAATGTTCTGAAGCAAAACTCTTGCTATCACTCCATCCAAGCAGTCCTCGAAAATAGGTAATGGTTTCCGAGAACACCGGCAGCAAATCCTGTATTGCTCTGGGTTTTTCTCCCAAGCTTAATTAAGATTTACATTACTGGCTTAGTAACACCGACCGCCGAGTGAACTAGCCTGAGCACTGTACCGACACGGAGTAGCTGATGCTGCCGTATTGCGTACGTTCGTCGTTTCATCTGACAACAGGATAAGGTACGAGAAAGAGATGGGAGACGCTTTGCTAGATTAAAGTCTCTGATTGTTTGACACTTATATTTATTATAACAATGCGGGTTTTGCTTCAGAACAATTCAGATACAGCTTCTAAACAAGAAGCTGTTACGGAAAGATAATGATAATAATAGTAATCAGATGGAGAGCGGAGAGCTCTCCTCCTCCTCCTCCTCCTCCATCATGACGCCCCCTCCCGGGTGATGAATGATTTCGGCATGTCGGAACCGGGCGCGGGCTCTGTGTCTGTGCCATCCTGGAATAATTGCCTTTAATGTTTTCCTGCCAACAAAGCCCGTTAACTATTCCAGTAAATTGCTGTCGACCATACGAAGAAGCCATGTTTTATTTACCCTTTCTCTGTTGATGTCGTTATCCAGCTGCCCGATTTTAATTGCATTAGTTTCCATCTGAGAACCGGTCTGGCGGGAGGCAGGACCCGAAAATATGCGCCACCCGTCCTCCGTGCTGAGACCGACGGCGACCCCATGTAAGGGCACGCGCTAAGCATATACACTTTCTTCTTCTGTTCATTCATTTTCTCGGCTACAGTTGATGGGATGGGGAAGAGGGCAAAGACGACCGACATAGCCCTGATCTGTACAGTAAATGCTTCGCTCTCAAAGATCCATTAGCCGTCTGGCGTCCATTCGGTGAACATAGAGGCTCCCCCGCAGACAGCATAACATGGAAAAATTCACGTTGGCACCGGTTAATGGCGTCTGACGAGCGACTACACACTTCGGCAATGGACTTCGGCAGTCTTGCTGGGGGTTTGACTTTTTGTTGATGTTGCTTATTTCGAGTGATTCAACTTCTACAATTAATCGTTTTAATTCATTTAAACCTGATTAATAATAATCTTTTCGGTTTCCAATCGTGTTTTCTGGCACCCAGCACAGTTTTAGCACATTTTCACCGAAAGTCCTTTCGCAGTTGAAAAAGTGGCTAGGAGAATAATTAATTAAAGCAGGTGGAGTTCCAGCAGCTCCGCAGTCACAGACCCATTATCTAAATGTACTCTTCAGGATTTACCGCAGTCATGTCGCTTTGTTCGGTCAAATTACTTTCAGTAGTAAAAGGGGTAGAATTTTGTTCCTTCGCATTCCTCGAGTTCAAGAGAATGGAGAGAGAAGTAAATGAACAAATTCTTCCCACAACATCGGCCATATAAGGTTTGACGTTTTTCTTCACACCGTCATATTACCTGGAAAATATATACCATTATACATAACTAGTGGCAATAACACGGCAAATCCACTTAAAATTGGCAGGATTTTTTCAATCGTCCCACAATGCACTGTTGTTGTTGTTGTTTTTCTTTAATGGCGGCGAAAAAATTAAAGGCACAGTAGTGAGTGGTTATGTGGCCTTTTTGACTGTAATAAATCCGGTTATGCGAATGTTTGTTTCGAATATCGGCCATTACTGATCGTTATATGGAGAAACGTTATAGTAGAAAGTTTGCCATCAGTTTGTTCGTTGCTTCCTTAATGATGTACATCTACAGAACAAATTTTCAAAATAAGTAATGTTTTTTTTTTAAAAAATGGATTTTCGATAGCTGATTGTGTCCAAATTGCAGATGAATGAAAACTGGTTATGCTTCACTGCTTAATTCATCTTTAATGACTGGCTTAAAGAACAAAAAGAAACTATCTTTACTTTGTGTTTAGAGAACATTTGCAATCTTTCATATTTAAAGCCATGTAAATATCACGGAAAGGTGGCCTTGTGGTTGTTTATCTCATTTATTAAAGATAACCTTTGTCCAGTTCTGGGCAAGTTTGTTGACCGAGGCAGTTCTCTCGATGTCTGGTCATCCCAAAAAACTGTAACGTCTCCAGCTATGAAACGACGAAAACAGCCTTCTTCTTTTTCTACTTAAATCCAAAGGATGCAGCAATAAATTCTTGGTGCGGATTATCTCTCTGTGTCATCAAGATGGTGGGCCACGCACAATGCATTGCAAGGAAACTGACGGCCTTTTGAAAACCGCCGAATATGCAAAAGTATTTACGTATTTCCAGAAAATTAAGCCATTTCGATGATTAAAGGATACTTTTATTTACCTTAACCGTTTTTCCCGTCGACGCCAGCTTGAAAGAGGAGACAACTCCTGGTGCTTAATAGTGTGAGTCAGCTAACAAGATGGCGCACCTGAAAGGAAAACTAGAACAAAAACGTTCTAAACGGGACTAAGAAAGAAAGGAAGAAAAAGTACCACGTGTTCTGTTAAGAACCTGATTATTTATCATTTATGACTGTCAAAATACTAAACGCACGGTATTTTTGTTTTGAATCACTTATAATAAACAAACGAATTGCCGAAGACAGGAATGTATCAAAATACTTCGTGGCCAGCCAAGTGATCGTCTCAAGCAGGAAGTTTTGCTGGGGGGGGTTCTGTCTGCGTTGCAAAAATACCTGTTGTTAATAATCGTATTTAGGTGTAAACTTAAACGTGTGGAGGAGATTTATTACCCAGAAATTCTTAGTCGTGTGTTGTCATGGAAATTTACTCCGCTATAATGAAGTCGTGATGCCCGACCTTATTTTAAAGTGTGTATTTAAAAGCCACGAGTCTCGTTTGCTTCTTACCATTTCCTTAAACCTCGCGCACAAACTGTTCCCCTGTTTCGCCCGACTTTGCCAATTATCAGGATTCTTTCCTGCTTCTGACGCTTTGCGCTCAGCCGTCATCGTTGACTGCCCTGTCTGTGCACTGATGGTCGGCCGTCAGAGGGCACCTGCGCGAATTGACGTCACGTCGATACGATTTAGACCCTCCACGGGTTCTTAAAAATAGAACACGGCCAGAAATACTGCAGTGCTGGAGTAAACAACTTGTACGTGCCTCCTCGTGCGCATCCTCTCTGACTCACGTGCGCTAATCAAGCGTGAGTACAAACCCAAAGAAAGAGGAGGTTATATCAGACAGACATCGAAAACAGCCCCCCACACCTGTGAAAGTGACGCGGCCTCAGGCTCCCGGCCGGGAAGTCACAATAATTATAATCTGCTGGGGGCCAGAGAAGAGATGGGTAGCGGGGGACAGTTCCTCGGGTTTGCCTTTTTATTTTTTCGTCCGTCGGCAAATTATTTTAGGACCTGGACGGGATCGTTGTTGGAGTACGCCGACGCCGACAAGGTAGACAACCCTGGTGGAGAAGCGTCGCCGGTTCTGCGTCACGTGGGGCCGGGCCCGATAGCGAAACTATTTTGAAATGGCACGAAACGTTTTCGAGTTGCGCCCAGAAATCTAAATCGTGATGGGGGAGCAAGCATTTAGGAAAGAGAATACGTGGGTATTTAAAATAAAATGCGCATCCGAAAAAATATTGGAATTGTGCCCCCACACACAAAGTAGTAGCTGAGGGGCCGCGTGATGTCGGAAGGTGTTCAGCTCGCCCTCAGATCATCTGTCTGATAAGTGGGATACTTCATACGCAGCCGGTCTCTGGTCTGCTAATTTCTAGTTTTGCTTCATTGCCTTTTAGAAGAGAAAATAAGAATGACAGTGATATCTTCACACTTCATAGGTTTATGACTAAATAGAAGCACCTGATTAATTGGGAAATCATGGATATTTTTCGGGGCGTTCAGACAGACGATAACCTAATCCGTGCACAACTCAAACAAACACGATACACACCAAAAAAACATCATACCTGCCTGGCTGGAGTTTCGCTGTAGCAGTAAACTACTCGAACACCCGTGGTGATTCATCAGCAAAAATCCCGTTAACTTCCTAATCAGCGAAGGCAACCTTGGGTGGTTTACAACAGCGTTTTGTATAGTGATCGCAGTGGCGCGCCATCTTTGTCTAAACTGGAGAATTAGTCTAGTATTTTTAGAAATCACTCACTCTCTTCCCATCTTTGTCTGTTTTATTTTCCCTGAGAAAAAAACAGAAGAAGCTTCTCTAAGTACAGCACAGGTAAGCCGAAGATCTGTGGGGCCTGAGCAGAGGCTGGCTACCTTAGCCCCTCCCTGATCGTTTGGTTCCCCTCTAGGACCAGGTCCAGCTGCCTACATCCTTACGACCTCCAAGTATAGAAACGTTTAACCCTAACCAGCGCCGGTCGGGTCTAGGTACAGAAAGCACCGCTCGAGGTCGCCACTCTTCTGTACCTTTTCCGGTCGCCATTCTTTCTGGGTTTTTTAAAGAAATAAACGTCGGGCTGAGCCGGGGTGGGTGGGAAAATTCACCCATTGTAATTGGTTACGTTTTACTGGCCATTAACTTCGAAATGAATGAGTCCTCGGGTTCTAAAAGCGTTAGGGGTCGGGGGGGGCTCTTATGCAGACCAAATGATCGGGCCGAACAGAACCCAGATGGTAAGCGGGACTTACGACAGCCGCCATTCCGCCCCCACCACGGACGCGCGATATGGGGTTTCTTGTGAGGTCCCCTGAGATCTTCTCGCTGCTCGGCGGCGCCCAACTGTCGGACTGCCTCTTCTCTTGTGTCACGTGATATCACGTGACCACTTACGTTTGCGCACGTCTCATCGGGCAGCTGAAAATGGGGCGGAAGCAGTGCCCCCCCTCTCCCTCCCACTCTCCGGAAGGGTGAACCCGCCCACGCCAATCAGATGTTGCAGCAGCAGTTTTGAGTTGTCTAAGTACCCGGACGGAACCATCTTCCAGGGGTGATTAGGGACCAGGCAAACTATGTAACAGCCGAAACTTTTAGAAGATGTTGATGGCCAAAGTTAGATTTCACAATTAATTTTAACCGTCTCGACCGCATACTGTATAGGGAGGAGGAGGAGGAGGAGGGAGGGGCGGCGTCCACTTATAGCGATGTTGGCACCAGCAGCAGGTGCGCCGTTTTCCTGAAGAATGAGAGCAGGAAGAGGCTACTCGAGATATCGGCCGTCCTCCGGAGAGTCGCGCTTCGTTCGTTCTTCCGCCGGGCAGCGTAGTCCGACATGTCTAGAAGCGCGTGGTGCAGCTGGTGACTGCACTACACGGCGGCAGCAGCGAGAAGTTGGTTTCCGTGTTCGCTCGAGGTCCGCTAATAGGCTGGGGGCGGAAACAAAACAACTAGCGGGGAACGCTGAGGGGCACTCTCCTCCACGTGTGTGTGTGTGTGTAAAAGTCTGATTTTTTTAAATATGCGTTTATGTAACAGTTGTAGCTGGAGAATCACAGGAGAACTCGTTATTAGCACCTCGCTTTTAAGATGTGCGTTTGTTTGCTTTACCGTGGTGTGGGAGGCTGGAGCCAGCAGCACAAGGTGTTTGAGCTGTGATCGACGTCATGTGCTTGACCCCCAACCTCAAAGAAGACGACCTCGACTGTAGATTGGCTACACCTGTAATCAGGAAATACCGGCGCTGTAGCGAATTACCCCGTGTCTGTCTGCCTCTTTTAAACTCAAAATCTGTTGTTTGTTTTTTTTATTCCCCAAATAAATATTTTTTTGCAGTGGACGTCTCTCAACCAGACCTCGATTACTGACACGAGATAAAGACATAATCGATTCAGCGATTGCGTGTAAATCCGACCGAAAAGAAAGAGAGAAAGAAAACAAGTTCCAGATCTGCGGCGGTGATTTATCGAGATCAGGATAATCGATGAACTTCTCCGTTCACGGACAACTTAATGTGAAAGTTCTAACAGCAGAGGCATGCGTCACCACCCGCCTCCAAACTGGATCGTGTTCCTCCTAAACAAGATAACAACTAAGATATGGTCTTACAACATATTATGTAATTCCTTAAATTTCTCAGCACTTAGGCAAAATTTGCGTACCCTTTTAAGTAATTTATCTAGAATTACGTATATGTTTATCATATTATCACAACTTTACAGAGACATCTCTCTCTCTCTCTCTCTCTCTCTCTCTCTCTCTCTCTCTCTCTCTCTGTGCTCCAGTGACTGGCAGGGGTTAGGGTACGGGGGGGGCCTATTAGAACCCAAATTCACTGTCCTGTCTAACTACTGAAAGAGTCAAAATGAAGCTATGAAGATTTACCCTTATGTTATCTTTCATTCGCGTTAAAAACAGGATCACGTGACTTTAGCCTACAACACTACGCTCCTATGTACCATTTCCCTTTTGTTACTTTCTAGTATCGCCGCCCCCATGTTGTTACCAGCTTGCGAAGGTTCTCAGTCCACTGTTCTTAGTTTTCCAACTAAATAGAATTTTACTATCGCACTCTTCTCCGTTAACTGATGTGTGTGTAGTTGGAAACGTTTTATACGAATATTCTCATATGATAGTACCTGTCACTCTATGGTTTCGCTTCTTCGTAGTTCACATTCTGGCCATACGGAAGCAGATACAGTAAAGTCTACGGCACCCATGGGACCGAGCAGGTGCCGGTTAATCATTAGTCAAGACTACTCAGTATTACACTCTTAAAAGATTTAAGATTGATTCAGAGACATTGTACACACAATAATGGCGACGGGCAAACTGAGCAGGCAACTAGCAGCGCCCCCATCTGCAAGCGTGGGAGAGTCAACATCCGAGATGTCGTGTAACAAACTCCCGTATGTGCTGAATGCAAGTGTTTCGGACGCCGGTTTCTAGAATGTAGAATCGTATTGAGATATTTCACAGATTCCGATTGTTGAAGTATTCCGGATACTACAGTTCCGGATAACAAAGACTTTATTGTAATTAGTTTTTGTGGGCACACCTATGTGGAAATGAGAACGGAAACGTAGATCTCGGTTTCTTTAATGGACGGCCTAATTTCTTCTTTATATTATGAAAACGTCTCCGAAAAGAAGTCTTTCCGCCTGCGTGCGCAGAAACGACACTTCCGGCTGCAAGGTTTATTCTTTCAAAAGAGCGAATCGTGCTGAACGGTTGAAGGTCTGAAGTTTTTTGTTTGTTAGATTTTTGTAACGGAAAAACTATATTACTACGAGTAGCAACACTGCATAATATCTCGGAATCTTTTAGTGTTTCGTTATCGAAGGACAAATTTTAATTCGGCGGTATCCGTCTGGATGTTTTCGAGACAAAAGCTGAGGGCGGTGAAGATCAAGATAACTCCAGGACAGCGCCATACATCACGCGCCCGGTCTCTGGACCAAACAGCTTCTGTAGTTTTGAGGAGAAGCATCAACGTCTCGTGCTACCCGACTGACGACTGGCTAGGGAGACCCTGCTTCCTTTTTCAGAAAAATTAATAAAGATTTACTCGACTTCGGTGTGAGCGGTAGGCGGAAAGAATACTGAGGAATGGGCGGGAGACCGGGGTACAGCTTCTGGCACAAGGCTGAGTAGTAGGAGACGGGCGGCGGACTGTCTTCTTCTACATGCACGCACAGCGGGAGAGAGATCCGCGCCCTTTGTATCTGACTCTGCTGGGAAACAACAGTAGGGAGTGTCGTGTTTTCCCCTCCCGATCCCCGGCCCAACCCAGACTCGTGAGCGAACGTGGTTCGGATTGGTTAGTGGCGGCGCAGGATTACTGGAGCCAGCCTTTTTACGAGGCGGGGGGGGGGAGAGAGGGAGGCGACACCAGCCCCGACACGATACATCGAAGGGAGGGGAGACGGGGCCGCTATCGGCGAGCATCGACGACGACAGACGACATTCCTCGCGACCGCAGGTCGGACGCCGAACCAACCCTTCCGCAGATTTCTTTCCCGACCTTTGACACCGAGAACCGGCGGATAGTTTACGGCTGGGGCCAGAATTAGCCCTGTGAGAAGTTCGTCTGCGTGAACCGACTGACTGACTGGCAGACGACCGTAGCATTAAAGCTGAAGTGTAGATAAGCTGCGCACCACTTATTTTAGGGGTTTTAGCCTCATTACGTTCAGGAAAAATCCCTAGAAACGCCTGTCCCCCGGATAAGCGACTACCAATACTATCAGTGCCATGTTGGTATCCTGGTCAGCTATCGTTCACAGACTCGTCACCCAGCAGTCAAATAGGGCTGACTACGCAGATTTTTTTAAAGGAATTCTTTTCTTTAAATCCTAATGAAAATGCGATTGTTTAGATGATTAACACCCATGGATGCTTGTCTTAATGGCCGTGACGCTATCCGCCCCGTTCCGAATGTGACTGGGGTGAGTATCCGGCCGGAGAACTGCTAACTGACCCTGGTGCTGTTATCCGGCTGTTTCCGGTTTTACCGACCGCGCGGGTCTAGTAACTCCGAGCCTGCGGCACCGAAGGCTTGGAAACAAAACGAACCGGGAACCGGGCTCCGTTACCGAGACGGCCGGTGACTGGAGGGCTCTGCTCGTTGGGCCTAAAGTCGCCTCGGATAGCAGCAGTTTTGCCCCATCGACCGGCCGTCGGGAGCCAGTATCCAGTGGTTCAGTAGGTCTCCTGAGGACACGTGCTGCTGACCCAGCAGGGGGATTGTTCTTTGTGCGCGTGCAATTCCTTTCGTGGTGCCCTAAGGCGGTATTACGATCCCCGCCGACTCGAGGCCCCTCTACGGAGCCAAGCAGTCGATCCCTTCAGGTCGACAATACCGGTTCAGCCAAACCCTGGCCCCTTCTCTCTCTTATTATTTTTTTAAACAATAACACGCATTTACTGTTGCGTATTATCATCATCATATTATTATCATCATCATTATTATTATCATCATTATTATTAGCATCATTATTATTATCATCAGCATTATTATTATCGTCATTATTATTATCATCATTATTATTATCATCATTATTATCATTATTATCATCATCATATTATTATCGTCATTATTATCATCATTATTATCATCATCATCATTATTATCATCAGAATTATTATTATCATCATTATTATCAACATCATTATTACTATCATCATTATTATTATCATCATCATTATCATCATCATCATTATTACTATCATCATTATTATTATCATCATCATTATCATCATCATTATTATCATCATCATTATCATCATCATCATTATTATTATCATCATTATTATCATCATCAGTATTATTATCGTCATTATTATCATCATCATTATTATCATCATCATTATTATTATCGTCATTATTATTATCATCATTATTATTAGCATCATTATCATCATCATTATTATCGTCATTATTATTATCATCATTATATCATTATTATCATCATTATTATTCATCATCATTATCATCATCATCATCATTATTATCATCATCATTATTATTATCATCATTATTATTATCATCATTATTATCATCATCATTATCATCATCATTATTAGCATCATCATTATCATCATCATCATTATTACTATTAATATTAATATCACAGAAATTATTACTGCCAGAAACTGTTCCACATGCCGACGTCCGAGAGAATTAATGCCGCCGCAGTCGACGTGATATTTTAGATCCTAGGAAGCTGTTGACAATTTTCCCCACATGTTCGAGCTCCCAGTAAAGCCCCCTGTGGGCGTGCGGTAGAAGTCCCTAATTTATCAGCGTGCACTTTCCATCAGGAAATTCATATAACCCTGACAAGCAGATCTCCACCCTCACCCCGATAACATACCGCAGAGCCGTAAATCAGATTTCCGCTGCTTACTCAAAGAAATGGCACCGAGCTAATTAAAACGGGTGCCAAGATCTCCAATGACAACTGTATTTATGAAATTTTAATAGATAAAATGGAGATAAACCGTTTTAATGTGAGCAGCACCCTCCCATAAAGGCGGCTGAGTCAGTTGCTCCGGTCACGGCTCGAAAAACTTGCTGGCAGTCAGAAAGAGAACTGCGAGACAAAAACGGTTATCACGCGTGATGGAGAAGATGGTGAAAAATAGGTATTTCGATGTGGGAAATGGTTCATTAACAAGTAAAAGGAATTCAGTCACGTCAAAAGTGAAAGTAGTATTTAATGATGAAAAAAGGTATTGGGGAAAAAAATTCGTTCAAAAATATCTTTTCAACTAAATCCTTAACCAGACCCAGGCATTTATCTAAATGTAGCTATTCTACAACTGAGTTCGTCCATGCTTATTTCTGAAAGAATATTTATGAAAATAAATACAACTTTTTATAAATTTAAAATTAGAATTGAAACTAGGTTAACACGATCGACATATCAGGTCGTTACAAAAGTTTTGTCGGTTTTTATATTATGTTAATTTGGGGTTCACTTTTTGCAAGCTTGCAAAGGTGTATGTAGATAAGTTATACATCGTTTTGCAGCACGTGCTTCGGCATACATTATACAAGACCTACCTTTCTAAAAATCATAAAATGGATATTTGTTTCAGGGTTCTGAGTGAAGCATGGATAGAAAAGTTGCTTGTGTCATTTTGCTTCCCAAGTTCAAACTGGGCCACAAAGCGAGTGAGACAACTCATAACATTAAGCAGGCATGGGGTGAAGACACAGTAAATGAGTGCACAATACAGCGATGGTTTTCAAAGTTTCAATCAGGAGATTTGAGCCTCGAAGATAAGGAACATAGCGGACGTCCTTCCAGCTGTGATGACGACCATCTGAAAGCCTCAGTTGAAGCCAATCCAAGAAAACAGTGCGAGAAATTTCGGAAGACCTTGACATAAGCACTGCAACTGTTTTCCGGCAATTTGACTCCATCGGCCAGGTGAAAAGGGCTTGACAAGTGGATGCCTCACGAGTTGAACGAACACCAACAAAATCGTCGATTGGAGATCTGCTCTTCGCTTGTCATAAAAAACAAAAACGATCTATTTCTTGACCGAATCGTTAAGTGTGATGAAAAATTGATCCTTTACGACATTCGCAAATGAATCCAGCCTCCACCCAAAGAAGGTCATGGTCACTGTCTGGTGGACTGCAGCTGGTGTTATTCACTATTTCTTCTTCCAACCTGGCAAAACCATCACAGCTGAAAGGTACTGTCGTGAATTAAATGTTGTTCATCAGAAACTCTCCCAAGAACATTGTTGAATCAAAGAGGCCCAATCCTGCTCTACAGCAATACTCGTCCTCATGTTGCAAAAGTGACTGTTCAGAAACTGAACAGGTTGGGGTACGAAGTTCTCCCTCATCCAGCCTGTTCTCCAGAACTTTCTCCAAGACTGGTACCACCTTGACACCTTCCTCCATACAAAATCCTTCTCCAACCAAGCAGCAATTGAAACTGCCTCCAAACATTTTACCGACTCCAGAAATCCAGATTTTTTTCAAAATGATATAAATGCACTCGTAACTCGTTGGCAGAAGTGTATTGATTGTAATGGGACTTATTTTGATTAATAAACTTCACGTTCACTAATGATATGAAGTCTCATTGCTACAGTAAAAAAGTCGACAAAACTTTTGTTGTAACAACGTAATGGAAATTCTATTTCGCTAGAAAGACTAAACACATCAAATGTATCGTCTAAAGCAATCAATACTTAATATGAAGCATAAGCCTTCATTTTAATTCGATCTGCAAACGTGGAACTTTTGTTCCCGTCTTTTGCAGTTAACTCATTGATGACATAATGTCAAAAGTTATTTTAATGGCGTCATGCCATAATGTGAGAATTAGTCAGCTTAGCGGAGTATCGTCCAGACGTTCAAACCTGTTAATGGTGAGGTGCTGTCTTTGGTTTGACCATTCTGTCGTAAGATAGATCTCCGAGGGTATGACTGGGTTGTTCTGAATGAAGATCAAGGTAGCCGGATCCACAAATCAATCGATGTTTTGGTCACGTGTTAGAAAAAAAAGAAAAAGGGCCGGAGACCCGGCTGAGTTCGAAAACGTAGACTCAGTGATTGGCTAAATAAATGAGAACGGCAAAGATACCAACTTTACGGATGTAAACTACGTCATTCTTTCAAATATTTCTTACGAGAAGCACCAGACATAATCTCGCTAGCGCTACCAAATCTCAGATTACAAACAACAGTCCACGTCTAACGAGTTTTTAGGGAAAAAAAAATAAAAAGAGGGGGGTTTCTTTTCGCCCCTTAGCGGCAAACCATTCCTACATAAGGAGCGTCATCTGGGGGGGAGCTTCTATTTTAAGGAACCGGGCGCCATGTTATTTACTGGCAGAGGCAAAAATAACTGCGGAGCTAAGACTGCCGGCTGGGATTTCTTGTACTCTCCGCGCTTAGATCGGAATGGCGCCGTCGTCTGCGATAGTCCAACAGGGCCGAACTTAGCGATCGTCTGCTGCGCGAGTGAGTACGAAAGGTTCACGTGCGGCTTCTAGAAAAGGCTTCGATGAGGCAGAAAACTAAAATTCGGCCCAGACTTCTTGATGAACTTCCGAGGCCCGGCGCCACAGATGGCGCCCCGATCGTTAAACAGTTCACAGGGGTTGTCTTCTCTTGCCGGTCTCCCGTCTTCTGCCGCCTTAAGGTTTGCTCCACTGCACGGTGGCAAATACGTCCTGACGTCACGGCAGAGCGGGTGCTATTAATAGCACAACCCGGTGGCGACCTCTCTCCGTGACTTTGCTTCGAGCCGAAAGGGGATTTGGAGAAAAAAAAAAAAAAAAACACAAAAAAAACTCTGCATCACCAACACAAAGTGGGAACGGGTCCCTGTTTTGCAAAAAAGAAGATGGAATTCTGTGGCCGGATACAAGAGATCGTAGATTTAATGTATAAAGCTATTTGTGTTTTTCCAGGGGGTCATGAGGGGACCTTCTGGCAGCAGATCTGACAATAGAGGAAAATTTCCGAGTTGCGTTAGGGGAGTGAGAACCGGGCGACACAGTGACAGAATTAAAGCTGTCTGGTTGTGTTTACAGTGCTCTCAGAGCGAGCTAATGGTACGGCTGGCTGCCACGGGTCTAGCACCCAGGCATAAAACAAAACAAAAGAAGGTTTGCCGGTAATTAAATCCTGATTGTGCATACGTGAATGACGATCCCGTTTTGTAGACTATAACTTACTTATTGGTTTCCTGAGAGACTGAAAAAAATTCTAGATAAAACAAAAGAGGGCAGTAAGTTGGCCGTTAGACCTTCGTAGCGTTCGGTATCCACTGTCTATCTAGCCCGCCTCGAATTTTATATACTCCCCACTTGTCGCGCGGTGTTAGGGGAGTAATCGATACCAGGGAATTCTGTCCTGGTTATTACTGATCTCTCTCTCTCTCTCTCTCTCTCTCTCTCATGCCTTATTACACAGCTGTGACTCACTGGAGACGCGAAATATGTGGTGAGCAGAAAGTTGCATCAGACTGGAAATCAGCCAGATATTTCGTGGTTGCTAATTTGTTTCTGAAGAAGTTCTCCCTTTCCTGACCATTAACCACATCAACATCGCGAGCGGACACCCGCTTTGGATCCACTGATTTCGTATGCGCCTGCATACCGAGCTCCGTGTGTTAGCTGGAAGAGTGGTGTAGACGTGTGTGTTTACCGGGCCGTGTTGACTGAAGGTCCTTACAGCTGTGTGTGTGTGTGTTTACCGGGCCGTGTTGACTGAAGGTCCTTACAGCTGTGTGTGTGTGTGTTTACCGGGCCGTGTTGACTGAAGGTCCTTACAGCTGTGTGTGTGTGTGGTAGAGTATTAACACGCCACACGTTTTAAAAAAATATCTGAATCTTTAGATCCGCAAACAGACGCAGCTGTAGAGGCTGTGTCAGAACCAGTGATCCCGCTGGAGATCGTCATCCCTGCTATCCGAGTATCGCTGCGAGTTAACAAGCAAACTAATTTGGGGAAGCCGTTTGTAAAAATGTGTAGAATTAAAGCGTGAACAGAGAAAAAAATAACCGTGGACCCGCCTGGGTTTCCCTATTTTCTTGTCAACAGAGAAAGAAAAAGATTAATTGGAACGGAAGGTGAGTCGTTTAATTACTCGAGACTGCGAGCACGTGAGGCGGCGGCCGCGGCTCCGACCGTGACTTCCGGTCGCACTCATTTTCTTGGCGTCCCCCTTTGCCAAAATGGAAGTTCTGGGACCAAGATGGCGCCCTCCTATTTCCGGCTTTTAGACTCGTTCAGCGACAACCGGTTGACAGGGTTGAGTTGAGCACACTCGGCAAACAACTAAACTACTAAGATGGCTGTAGCCTGGCTACACCGACTTCATCACGACTCCGCTATTTTTGTCAATATTATATTTAGTTTGTATTTCAGCGGCACTAAGCTACCACATTTTCAGTATTAGAGGTACTGACTGTAGTTCATTTAACAGGATCAGTTATCAGTCCTAGCGCTAGTTTTAATTATCGATGTTTAGCTTATTGTTGATTTTATAAGATCCTTGACTTGAATTCGACCACAGCAGATGATGGTTAAGCGCTCACTCTATTATCTCAGCTTTTTTAATGACTTGTGGATTAGTGCGATTTCTTTTATTTCCTTCAAGTGAGTTGTTTCTTTAACGATTTTTAAGAAAATCCTTAATTAAATTAAATCTGCTCTAATTTAAATCAAACCCGTTTGTTGTATTTCTATAACACAGCATATTGCTATCCTTTTATTGCGTCTCTACTGTCCAAATCGTGCTGTCAACACTTAAATTAAACATGTCCTTATCCACAGTCAACCTCTCCTTGTCACAGTCAACCTGATCTTACCTACAGTCAACCTGTCCTCGTCCACAGTCAACCTGTCCTAACCTAAGTCAACCTGTCCTTACCTAACTCCACCTGTCCTTACCTACAGTCAACCTGTCCTCGTCCACAGTCAACCTGTCCTTACCTACAGTCAACCTGTCCTTACCTAAGTCAACCTGTCCTTACCTACAGTCAACCTGTCCTCGTCCACAGTCAACCTGTCCTTACCTACAGTCAACCTGTCCTTACCTACGGTCAACCTGTCCTTACCTAAGTCAACCTGTCCTTACCTACAGTCAACCTGTCCTTACCTACAGTCAACCTGTCCTTACCTACAGTCAACCTGTCCTTACCTAAGGCAATCTGTCCTTACCTACAGTCAACCTGTCCTTACCTACAGTCAACCTGTCCTCGTCCACAGTCAACCTGTCCTTACCTACAGTCAACCTGTCCTTACCTACGGTCAACCAGTCCTTACCTACAGTCAACCTGTCCTCGTCCACAGTCAACCAGTCCTTACCTACAGTCAACCTGTCCTTAGCCACAGTCCCGCTTATCTCTCCCAAACAGGTTTTCCTTAAATACCTCAAGTTTACTAACTCTATTTTAGCTCAGCAGGCACATAAAAATCATATAGTTTATCTTCCAGAAAGATGGAACACGCCGGCGATCGAGGTGATGTCTCAACCAGCCGGGCTTGGCTCAAGAGTTTTGTTGCTGTTGCTGGTTATCTAATCGTACTGTCAGATTTACACGGGCGGTATCCTCCATTACTTTCCTGGGAATAATAACTTTTCTTCGGTGAGATCCTCCCTGCGGCACTTATAGATCTACTTGGCGGGATGAACCTGGTGATCCGCCCCATTTATAGGATATGGAACAACGACGAACGACCGGGGTTCGTATAATAACCAGAAGGGGGCTGCTGCGACTAAGACGGTGAGAACAGATCAGCTGACAGGTGTAGTTAGGAGTGACGACGTTAATCGGCTTACGATTTCTCTGATGCCCGTGGGGCAAACTATGGATTCCTGGCTTCTTGCTAATACTAAAAACTAAAATGAACTGGAGTCGGTAAGTAACGACTCGGTTTACCTGGGTAGCTGAGGTGCATTACTGTAACTATGGGGTTATGGATACATAGACGCACAGCGAATTTCACTGTCAACTTATATTTTTTGTCGGAATTCTGTACTGAAGAATGGCTAGAGTTAAACCTTTTTTAGCCAGAGGGGTGATCGCCGGGACTGATCGTTACGGAGGTGAGCTGTCGCAGGACAAGTGCTCCCTTATTAGACGTACAGATGATCTATAATCGACGTCATGTGATTTAACCGTAAAAGTATATGACGTCGATTACGCTTAATTAGGTATCACGGGTCCTAAGACAACTTCTCTAACAGCCAGCCAGCCCCGGCGGTGACGCTGATGTTTGATTCCACTATCACCTGTATGATAAAGTCTTGGTAAACGAATAAGACGGAACATCCCCACCGTTTCCGCCATTTCTGATTCCCTGCCGAGCCTACGGGGATACTGACCGCTGGAGGCACCGGAAAATTAGCCATTTCTGTGAGTATCCCTTCAGTTGTTGACGTGCATTTACCTTCTCCAATTAGCGTTTGTCACCAATGTCGCTGATGCTTCCGGCTTTGAGCAGACAGTCACGAGACCAGTGGCCTTAAAAGGATCATTTACGCGCATTTAATAGATGACTGCAGCTCGGCAGTCTTTCTGAGACGCTCCAGGTAAATAAAGGTGAGCTTCAGTTCGCTATCCGCCCCGCATGCGAATTCTCCCTGATTACACGAAGCAGTCGGGTATAATTAGCTAAACGAGAAAGTGCTGTGGATGTAGCCTTTGAATGCAGGAGTCGAGATGACGAACCATTCCACTTTTTCGTTAAAAATATATTTTTCCCCCCTTCTTTAAACTACGTGGAAAGCTGACCCCGGAGGGTTCACTTCCGCCCGCAATCACTCGCTCATTAATATGTATGTGTGTGTTGATGACTGACTGAAGACTAAGAGCCGAAAACCGAGAACCAATAGAAGTTCTGCCGGACTACTTCGGTAATAATTAGAAAGTTCTACTGAAACCGACAAGAAAAAAAAAAAACCTGAATGAGGAACCCGGGTCTCCCTTAACCCCTTAATGCCCTATAGTAAGAAGCTGTCCGAGCCTTTGGCGTCTCGAGTAGGCGCTGACGTTCGACAAGCCGACGCACGCCTCGTTACTGCTGCCATTAAGGACACGGTCTCTCTCCTGAGCTCGGGCGACTGTTGTTTTTCAAGCCACCCTCACCCTCCACTGTTCATCTCTTTCTTCTTTAATTTGTCATTGGAACAGTGATCGGATTTACTCACCTGGATGTCCGAGAAACATAAAAGAAGAGGACATCGTCGTCTTCATATCGTTATGCGACTGCACTGCCACCGTGTCGTCGAAGGTGGGTGCCAACGGATTTCGCCCACTGCCTCCCTTCCGAAAGTCACAGAGCCCCAGCGGTCGTCTCGAGACACTCGCGGCTCCAGCGTTACTAGCATAGTAAGTGGGAGTGGCAGCCTCGGTGAGTGTCGGATAACGCGCCTGAACCTCTTCGTTTGTAGATGTGGGAGGAAACCCAAACGACCGGCTCGTGAAGAAACCCTCCATGCGCCGAGCCGAGGTGTTTACGACCGGGACTCGAACTCGGGCCATCAAGCATGGCGGTCTAGCAGTCTGGTCCCTTGCTGGATTTTAAAATCTTCAAATACTTATTTGCTGATCAGACTCAGTACCCAGACATCTGAAAATCAACGTTGACTTTGACTACTAGAGACATCCTCGAGACTTCTCCCTCCCTCTTCTTCCTCGAGTTTAGGGAGCAGGTGCCCGGCAGTGAGACTGAACAGTGTCTCCCTCGGCTTAACGAAGATCCAAGCAGCGAAACAAAAGCGTTAACAGCAGTCCCTGCTGAGCCCTATTTCGGCGGTTATAATTAATACGAGAAGCGAACATTAAAGATTTATAGCCAAACTGATTTTGATGCCAGTCTGAAACATGGTAATTCTATTGGTGTAATGAAATGCAGTAAGGAAGCAGTGTAATCTATTTAGCCTGCCATATCCTGGAAGTGATTTTGTTTCTTGACACATGACGTGGAATGAAAGGGAGACCACCGTGTTGAGATGGTTCGTCATCAGGCAATAGATGTGGCGGCGCTGCAGTCCTGCGTCTCATAGCCCAGTGTTAACATTGTTCTGGAGTAGCCGTGATAAATCCAGTTATAAAGGTTCTTGTTCACTTAAAAAAAGGGCTGTGAGCTGTTTGAAAACAAATTTTCAAAATGAGCTGCACATTAAGTGGTCACCATGACAAGAAAGTCCGCTCGTTTTCTTTTGTATGGGTATGCGGTCGGCGAATTCATTTAGCGGGATGTGAAGTTAGTGTTGTCGGTAGGGGGCGTTGCCACAGTCTTCCAGCTATCAGCAGAGGCTGCTTCATCAACTACTGTATCCACAACGACGGTCTTCCGGATATCCAGCAATGATGACACTCGCAGCAACTCAGCAGTAGTAAGCGGGTTAACCCAGAGATGAGTACTTAGAAGGCAAGCGACAGACAGACCTGCTACAGTAGACTTTCGCGCTTATGCAGACCTTTTCTTTTCTCAACGTGTAAAGCCAAGTTCTTCGAGTAACATTTCCAAAAGCCCCGTACATAAGAAATGTCCCCTTTCCGTGAATCGTCTCAACATTAGCATCCTTGATGGAAACCAAAATGCTAACAGTAAACAACCGTCGAGGTGCGGGTCGCCCGTGTCAAGAACACACAAAAGACCCACCTGTTGTTGTTTCGGGGCGGGTTCAAGACTGTGACGCTGAACAGGAAGAACTACATTAACGGATGTCGACCCGCCAACGGGAATTACCATGACAGAGAAACAAAGAGATGAGCAGTATCTTATTTGGGTTTGCTTACGTAGGCGAGAATTTTCTATAAACATTAGATGAAAATTAACCCAAAGAGATTTGCCAGTTCTTTTTGTCTTCATTATTCATCCAGTAATTTGTCCTGTCGCAAGCTGTTTACTTAGATTATGAACGAGACATTCCACAGAGATCGCGATCCGTGGCCAATTCTGCGAGCCAGCGGTACCGACATTTACCATTTCGAAGACTAAGTGTATTGCACCAAACCCCACCCCACCTTCCCTCGTGTAGATATTTTGCCTCTACACTGAAATATCGGCGTTCAATGTTTAGACATCGTACGAATATGTTGAAAACTCTTCAGTTTTCTTAGGAATGTATCCAGCTGAATCGTGTATAGTTTCCTCGGCACCGCTCACAGAATTAGTTCGAGAACTTGGACAGAGTCCAAACCAAAGAATCTCAGAGTTTGATTCGCGGGCAATTATTATGATGGATCAGGAAGAAGGAAAAAAGACAATAACATTAATTCCGAAATATTTCCACAACCTTTTTTTAAAAAAAATTGTTTGTTAAGAAATAACTCGCCGAACCATCGATTTCTGACTGTAGATTCCCTTGTGAGCTTGAATAGGAATCATTACAAGAGAAAAAAAAGACGCAGAATGAAGCTGTTGGCGAATTTGCTGGTATTCTGGACGCTTTTGCAGTCGCCATTTGTCACTTCTTCGCACACGTGGACAGTGACGTTGGCGCCCTCTCGCGGCTACCAGACAATAGCTGTACCGTGAGTGATGGTTTTGGCAGATTTTACTAAGATACTGGTCTTGGTGGACGTCAGGTGGGCGATGAGATTTCCCGGCTTCTGTACCCTGTCCACTGCAGATTCTCGGCGGGCGGGATGTGACGTGGCTTGAAAGCCGTCGTTTTCTCAGGTGAGGAAGGAGACCTGAAAGGGCCTGGTCGGGCAGGTAGGCGACCGGAGCCGGACTTCCGCTCGCTCGTAGATCTGCTTTAAGGAAACTAAGGGCATAAATCTGTCGGTCGGCGTCGTTGATGTCCCCAACAGTTATGTCGCTGAAGGAATCTGTCTGGCCACTACGGGAGGTGGGGAGTATGGATAGATAGGTGAACCCTTCCCGCCCACTATGACCCTCTGGTGTGGTTGGTGATTTCCCTATGTATCTGAGAGTATCTCTTCCTGCCGAGAATGAGGAGTACACATAATTCTTTTAAGGAAATGATTTTACCAGGGGTAACAACAGCAAAGGAGGCATCGACGATGAAAGAAGTGGAAAACAATTCAGCGTATTCCGACACCGTCTGTGGAATGAGTTCAGTCAGAATCCTCCCTATAAAGGAGAGAAAGGGAGCAACAACAGCTGAGGAATCTCTCTCTCTCTCTCTCTCATGACGATGAGGAAGATAAGGCTGACAGCCCTAAGCAGTTCCATGCATCTATTGGCTTCGTGCGCTCAGCATGGCCCACATACCTGCCTCCACTGATGAATCTGTCCATTTTTTTTGTTTTCTTTTTTTTCTGGAGGCATCTTCCATTGTTAGGTACAGTCTCATCGCGTGGGTTTCATTCCGCTATCACTCCATCTTTTGGGGGAGAGGATGGGAAAGATAGGTTCTCTAGGTAACTACTGCTTTAATTTTTTATGAAAATGTATATCGGTGTCGGCAATCGCATACTCTCCCGCTTGTTCCACAGACTCTTGGGGAGGCCTAACTCACTCCCTTTAAATTAAAAAAACAACAACAACAACAACAATTCGCCTGGCGTAAATCAGCAGCTGAGCTTTGCCACCCTGCAGCCGACCGGCTACACAGCACGGGTTTGGGTCCAGTTCAGATTTGCCGACGGCCGGGTCGCCCGCGACACATGCCTCTGCTCGTGTCCAAACCTGTCAGAGAGTCTGGCATCCATCCCTACTGGAGTCAGCTCAGAGAAGTCATCTGCGGGGCTGGCTCCCGGGTCGGCCCTGCCCGACACCCATTATATCATGACCAACCGAACCGGAATTCCGGGTTTGGGCGGCCGATTTTTAGTCCTTTCTTTGTGTGTGTACGTGGAAGAAGTGTCCTGGAGTTATCGAAGAGCGGCATTTCTCCATCTTGGAAGTCGGCCAGCACTTCTTCATCCAATAAACACCGTCCGTCGGCTCTCCTCTGTTCTGGTGGGGAGACCCCTAGAAGATGAGCGTTTCTGCTCATTTGCTTGGTTAGTTTAGGGGGAAACTCCCTTCTTTCTTAAAAACGCCGCAGAAAAGTATATAAGCATCGATCGGGAGCATATAACTCCATCCTCTCTCTCTCTCTCTCTCTCTCTCTCTCTCTCTCTCTCCATCCTCTCTCTCTCTCTCTCTCTCTCTCCAGATTTCTAGTTTTTTTTTATATTGCCAAACTTATCCTGAAAAATAATTTTAACATGGAACGACGCATGACAGCTGTTTATGGAGATGATCGGTATTATTGCTGTCAATGGTTTCGGTCCCCCTCAGTAGATGTAAACTTCATTTAGCTTGTAAGGAAAACAGAGCTGTCGGGTTTTTCCCCAAAAGAGGTCGTTCGGAGTATGTTCGTCCACAAGACCACGGATCTCTGGGGCGCTCGTCCTTCCTGGAATCTCCTGGGCCGAGGCGGATCAGGGTAGAAAACAGGTTTAGCGATGCCCTGTCTTGCTGTATCCTATGACGCTTTAAAAACAAACACGGAGAAGCATCGCGGCTGGAAAGATACCTGGCCGACTCCAGGAAGCTGCTTTCCTCAGCAGACTACGCCTGTTGTACTCCTGTTCTTTTATCTAACTCCGACCTCCCAAAACACTCGACGCCTATTTACTCAAGATATTTTATATATATACACAACTGGCTGCCATAAATATAAGTTCAACAGTGAAATAATCCAGCCTTTCATGCATAAATTAAGATAATAACCGCATCAGTGTTAGGAAATCATGTGAAGGATAAAAAGGGTTATTTTGGAACTTTTGCCAACACAAGGCATCTTGTACCAAAACATCCTCCTTAGACTTGATGAATTGCAGCATTTATAAAATGGTCTAACTAACAACAATATTCTGAGAAGTTGTCTGTCAGCAGGGGTTTCGGAATTTTAAAAAAAAAATCTTCTGGAATTTGTGGAAGAAATGATCAGATCTCTATGCTAGAGATCAGGTTGATGCTGCTTATTTAGAAAGGTTATATAGACCATGACATCCAACACACCCACACAGAGATCAGACGCCTGTGGTGCACCTTTGTTTTGGATAGAGAACTTTTTGGGAAAACGACGGCAGTTCAGGGTCCACAGACTCTCCTTCTGGGGCTTCCTCTTGTTTTCACTGCATAAGTAATACTGTTGGTGTGAGAGGAATAAGTGTTAGGGAGTTTGCAGATGGTACTAGAATCTAAGCAAGATTTAATACTTAAAAAAAAAAAGAAAGAAAGCAGAGGAATAAAATTTCTGATCAACCTGAATAATTTATCAGATCGATCAGTCAGGTGACAAAAGGGCAATTATCGCCGAAACACAGAGAGACAGAAGTAATAAATACTTGAACAGGATGCAGAGCAAATTCTAAACATTATTACATTTTGCAGATACAAAAAAATTTTTTTTAAATTTACCTTCAGAAAAATATCTAGCGGTTTTTATTAGCGAAAATATAAAACGTGGACAACAACGTGTTTCATCTGGAAACAAAGCCAATAAAACGACAAATAATTAGCCAAAATACCAATCGAGAACCTAAGAGATTGTATAACCAGATATGGATGTTTAATTCGTCCACACCTTCAGTACGCTGTGCAGTCAGTCATGTAGTGCATATTTAACCCTTTGAGAAGTAAGCCCGCCTATATATTTACGGAGAGAAAGAGTGGGTAGTGATTCTGAGAGATGAATTCCCAGATGGACGTTTTCATGGTTACAGATTACTGGCTCAGAATCAGTACCCACTTTGGGCGGGCGTACTCGCCGAAGGGTTAAAGCGGTATTGGAAGAGTAGGAGTCGATCACGGATTCACTAAAATGGTTTCAAGTCAGAATTGTAATTAAGGGATTCTGGCGCCTTTCGGCTCTTTACAAATAGAAATACCGATCCGCTTGGTGTCGGGGTGGAAATAGCAACGAGAGACTAACTGACTGGGGTGTTCCGCCGGGGATCTTGTGCGATTTCCCTGTGGCTGGTAAACTCCGGGGGGAACTCTGGTTTTCTTCCACATTTGAAAACTGAAGATTTCCAGCAGTGACTTAAGCTCGGATGAGGTGGGAGTACACCGGTGCTGGCTATGGCTTCCGGTGTTACGCCTCCCCTTTCCTGTTCGGATAGAATTCCGGATAGGTTTTGGGGGAGGAGAATAACAACGGCAACCAAATGAACTAAATTTCCCATATATACACAAATATGTGTGCGATGGAGGATTGTCTACTGTTTATTTCCTGATTTCTTTTTATTTGTTATTTTAGTTCATGTTGGTAATCCGGGCGTGAATGGATCCTTCTGCTCGACAAAAACATCTTTCTTTTCGGCTCTGTGAAGTAGCAAGCACGTGTCGCGCTTCCGATGGTTCTACCTTCATGAAATAAGACTTAATTTTTCATTCATTAACTAAGCCTCACATTTCCTGCTTAGAGCAGTCGCATTTCCCCCCATTATTCTGTTAGAAAATCACGTCCAAAACCATCCTACAGCGCCCCCTAGCAACTGCTAAACAAATCGCTAAGTTAAAAATTGTTTGACCTAAATAAGGTAATGATAATAACAGTAGGAACCGCCAGGTGACATCAGTGTTTTCTCTTGGATTGCAATGAAACACGACTCATTTCACATTCAAAGAAAACAGCTGAGCACTGCCATCTTTCTTTATCAGCCATCAAGGTCCCTGCCCACTTAAAATATTACAATTAGCACACAACAGAACCTGATCAACATGTGACGTCACTGCCAGCTTGTTATTGTTGTTGTTGTTGCTGCTGCTGCTGTTGTTGTTGTTGTTGTTGTTGAGCGAGTTGGACTTCCGAACGAGGTTCTTGCAATGGCATCGCATCCCGTAAAGACAAGTGGCCTGTTCCCTGTCGAGTCCTCCTCGTTACTGAGAGATGTTCGTCGAGCCGACAAACGGCCCGGTCCCCCGACACCGTGGGCCCCAAGGACCCGGGAGGTCTCTCTCACGTCGGATGCTGCTGCTGTTGTTTCTTTGTTACAATATGTATTCGTCTTCGTGTTCCACCGAGTCCTAGGTTGCCAAAGTTTCTAATTGATGGAAAGTGTCTTCCTAACTATATGGGATGTTCCAAGCATGCCATCCTTCTGGAATCGGTTTTTCCAAGAATCTTTCTGATGTTGTTTTTTCGTCTTATCGCTAACCACGGTCTTACTCCCACACCGGCGTCCATGTTTCATCTTCCACGATTTGATAATCTCTCTCTCTCTCTCTCCTCTCTCTCTCTCTCTCTCTCTCTCTCTCTCTCTCTCTCTCTCTCCATCTCTCTCTGTCTCTCTTCATCTCTCTCTCTCTCTCTCTCTCTCTCTCTCTCTCTCTCTCTCTCTCTCTCTCTCTCCCCGATCCTCATATTTGGCATCTTCTCTGTTTCCTTAACGGATACATTTTTCTCTGGTGGTACGATTACACTCGCTAATAGGCGTGTGTTCTGTTTCTTGTCCTTGATGATGATGGTCTATACGCCTTGATTTCCTTGTTTGTTGTATTAAGTGTGACTTCATCGTTTTATAACATTGTTTGTGGTGGTATCATTATTATTATTATTATTATTATTATTATTATTATTATTATTAGATTAAACTTACTTTTTGGATTAAAACTCAGTAATTTTACCATTAGATATGACACAATAGATACAGCACGAGCAGACACCAGGCCTCCCTGACAGCTGTCGCCAGGCCCCGATTTGTTATATGTTCCATATTTTATCTTAATGGCGTCGTATCTTCATCAACAGCGAAAAGGAATGTTTGTCAGAACATAGATATTCAAGCTAGATAAAAAGTAATATTCCGAGAAAATTACTACTATCACATCTTCCCCATCAGTCTATCTGGACCCTTTTAAGCAGCAGTCTGGCGAGGTTGGATAACGTCATCGTCAGCAGTGTATCTCTTTTCAGCAACGGTTTTTGTTGTTGTTGTTGTTGTTGTTTTAAGTATCCATTAATCACCACAGATCTGTACTCGGTGATGATGATCGCGGTGGCAGCAAAGCTGAAAAAGAGGAAATAAGCAGATGGTTTTTCTCAGGCTCTTTATTAATTGCAGTCATATTTAAGTTTTCGAGGATTCTGGGGTAAGTCCAAAAACGCCCCAGCCAGCCGGTTTTCGCTGATCTTCCTCGCTAGTTCCAGTGGCTCTTCCAGCAGAGTCGTTGGTCTTGTAACCTAACTTGACGGTCCCCAAGGCTTTGTTGTCGTGTCCGGGACTCCCCTACGACCGTGACTGCTTCCGGCCGGCCGATTAGACACCGGTAGCTCGGAAACAGCTGCACTGAGTTAGTTAACTTGACGCTGTAGCATCATCTCCAGCTGAAGACGTAGACCGAGAGACTTTTACTTCACTTTATTTTTCCGACCACGGTCTGACATCGTACGAATAATTAAAATAGGTAAATGAGCATATAGATGAATTACTGCAGAGTTTGCGTAATTAAGCATTCGGCAGTGTGACGACCTGGTGACGTCAGTAGGTCCATAGCAGCAGTTTTGGGGCCCTGTGATGTGGCCGGACCGTCAGCGAACGGATCGCAAGATAAAATACCGAGCAAACTCGCGCCATCCATCCCCAGCACTTGGTCGTTACTTATAAGGGACCAGTGGCGATGGGTTGGGCATAGAGATATGGTGTAGTGGTCCCGTGGTGGGCAGAACAAATGTTACGAGCACATAAGAACGGCAAATCAGGGTCGATCCTCAGTCATGGAAGACCATGGCCAAAGAGAGATCGACCTGAAGACAGGTTTCTTTAAGCTCCGTCGTAGCCTTTGAGCACCAGAAGATCGCATTCCAGCCATAAAAGAAAAAAGGATCTATGGCCGCGAAGTCCCGTTCACCTGGCGACATCAGCTGCGGGACCTGCGGATGAGCCGTCATATTCCGCATTGGCGTCCACTCGCTTCAAACGACGAACGGGGAGAAGAATCATCGCTACCTTTCGTATTGGATGACGTAAATTTTATGTGAGAAAGATTTTTTGGGGGGTTTTAAAATAATTCACTGTTTTTCTGTTTTTAGACGCTGGATCTCCAGCTTTATCTTGGTTACTTTTACTAACCATCTATGCCTGCAGTGCTGCTACATCGAACGAATCAAATAAATTGATCCTCACACGTCTCACATGTGATGAGGTGGTTTACCCTCAGTAAAGAAGGAGGATGGAGAGAGGAGACTACCCACACTCACCCACACCTTCAGTAAGGAAGGAGGATGGAGAGAGGAGACTACCCACACTCACCCACACCTTCAGTAAGGAAGGACGATGGAGAGAGGAGACTACCCACACTCACCCACACCTTCAATAAGGAAGGAGGATGGAGAGAGGAGACTACCCACACTCACCCACATCTTCAGTAAGGGAGGATGGAGAGAGGAGACTACCCACACTCACCCACACCTTCAGTAAAGAAGGAGGATGGAGAGAGGAGACTACCCACACTCACCCACATCTTCAGTAAGGGAGGATGGAGAGAGGAGACTACCCACACTCACCCACACCTTCAGTAAAGAAGGAGGATGGAGAGAGGAGACTACCCACACTCACCCACACCTTCAGTAAAGAAGGAGGATGGAGAGAGGAGACTACCCACACCCTCAGTTAGGAAGGAGGATAGAGAGAGGAGACTACTCACACTCACCCACACCTTCAGTAAGGAAGGAGGATGGAGAGAGGAGACTACCCACACTCACCCACACCTTCAGTAAAGAAGGAGGATGGAGAGAGGAGACTACTCACACTCACCCACACCTTCAGTAAGGAAGGAGGATGGAGAGAGGAGACTACCCACACTCACCCACACCTTCAGTAAAGAAGGAGGATGGAGAGAGGAGACTACCCACACCCTCAGTTAGGAAGGAGGATAGAGAGAGGAGACTACTCACACTCACCCACACCTTCAGTAAGGAAGGAGGATGGAGAGAGGAGACTACCCACACTCACCCACACCTTCAGTAAGGGAGGATGGAGAGAGGAGATTACCCACACTCACCCACACCTTCAGTAAGGAGGATAGAGAGAGGAGACTACCCACACTCACCCACACCTTCAGTAAGGAAGGAGGATGGAGAGAGGAGACTACCCACACCCTCAGTTAGGAAGGAGGATAGAGAGAGGAGACTACTCACACTCACCCACACCTTCAGTAAGGAGGATGGAGAGAGGAGACTACCCACACTCACCCACACCTTCAGTAAGGAGGAGGAGGAGGAGAGAGGAGACTACCCACACTCACCCACACCTTCAGTAAGGGAGGATGGAGAGAGGAGACTACCCACACTCACCCACACCTTCAGTAAGGAAGGAGGATGGAGAGAGGAGACTACCCACACTCACCCACACCTTCCTTTAAGAAGGAGGATGGAGAGAGGAGACTACCCACACTCACCCACACCTTCAGTAAGTAAGGAGGATGGAGAGAGGAGACTACCCACACTCACCCACACCTTCAGTAAGGAGGATTGAGAGAGGAGATTACCCACACTCACCCACACCTTCAGTAAGGGAGGATGGAGAGAGGAGATTACCCACACTCACCCACACCTTCAGTAAGGAGGATGGAGAGAGGAGACTACTCACACTCACCCACACCTTCAGTAAGGAGGATGGAGAGAGGAGACTACCCACACCCTCAGTTAGGAAGGAGGATAGAGAGAGGAGACTACTCACACTCACCCACACCTTCAGGAAGGAGGATGGAGAGAGGAGACTACCCACACTCACCCACACCTTCAGTAAGGAGGATGGAGAGAGGAGACTACCCACACTCACCCACACCTTCAGTAAGGAAGGAGGATGGAGAGAGGAGACTACCCACACTCACCCACACCTTCCTTTAAGAAGGAGGATGGAGAGAGGAGACTACCCACACTCACCCACACCTTCAGTAAGTAAGGAGGATGGAGAGAGGAGACTACCCACACTCACCCACACCTTCAGTAAAGAAGGAGGATGGAGAGAGGAGACTACCCACACCCTCAGTTAGGAAGGAGGATAGAGAGAGGAGACTACTCACACTCACCCACACCTTCAGTAAGGAAGGAGGATGGAGAGAGGAGACTACCCACACTCACCCACACCTTCAGTAAGGAAGGAGGATGGAGAGAGGAGACTAACCACACCCTCAGTTAGGAAGGAGGATGGAGAGAGGAGACTACCCACACTCACCCACATCTTCAGTAAGGGAGGATGGAGAGAGGAGACTACCCACACTCACCCACACCTTCAGTAAAGAAGGAGGATGGAGAGAGGAGACTACCCACACTCACCCACACCTTCAGTAAGGAGGATGGAGAGAGGAGATTACCCACACTCACCCACACCTTCAGTAAGGAGGATAGAGAGAGGAGACTACCCACACTCACCCACACCTTCAGTAAGGAAGGAGGATGGAGAGAGGAGACTACCCACACCCTCAGTTAGGAAGGAGGATAGAGAGAGGAGACTACTCACACTCACCCACACCTTCAGTAAGGAGGATGGAGAGAGGAGACTACCCACACTCACCCACACCTTCCTTTAAGAAGGAGGATGGAGAGAGGAGACTACCCACACTCACCCCCCACCTTCAGTAAGGGAGGATGAGAGAGGAGACTACCCACCACTCACCCACACCTTCAGTAAGGAGGATGGAGAGGAGACTACTCACACTCACCCACACCTTCAGTAAGGAGGATGGAGAGAGGAGACTACCACACTCACCCACACCTTCAGTAAAGAAGGAGGATGGAGAGAGAGGAGACTACCCACACTCACCCACATCTTCAGTAAGGAAGGATAGAGAGAGGAGACTACCCACACTCACCCACACCTTCAATAAGGAAGGAGGATGGAGAGAGGAGACTACCCACACTCACCCACACCTTCAGTAAGGAGGAGGATGGAGAGAGGAGACTACCCACACTCACCCACACCTTCAGTAAGGAAGGATGGAGAGAGGAGACTACCCACACTCACCCACACCTTCAGTAAGGAAGGAGGATAGAGAGAAGAGACTACCCACACTCACCCACACCTTCCTTTAAGAAGGAGGATGGAGAGAGGAGACTACCCACACTCACCCACACCTTCAGTAAGTAAGGAGGATGGAGAGAGGAGACTACCCACACTCACCCACACCTTCAGTAAAGAAGGAGGATGGAGAGAGGAGACTACCCACACCCTCAGTTAGGAAGGAAGGATAGAGAGAGGAGACTACTCACACTCACCCACACCTTCAGTAAGGAAGGAGGATGGAGAGAGGAGACTACCCACACTCCCCCACACCTTCAGTAAGGAAGGAGGATGAGAGAGGAGACTACCCACACTCACCACACCTTCAGTAAGGAGGATGGAGAGAGGAGGACTACCCACACTCACCCACCACCTTCAGTAAGGGAGGATGGAGAGAGGAGATTACCACACTCACCCACCACCTTCAGTAAGGAGGATGGAGAGAGACTACTCACACTCACCCACACCTTCAGTAAGGAGGATGGAGAGAGGAGACTACCCACACACGATATCTGCCGAATCTTTCTCCAGACATCGCTCTGCCGGCCGGAAATTCCGCTGCTACTCTGCGTTGCAGCCAACATGGTGATGCCAAAAATTAGAGTCAGACTGTGTTACCGTTTCTATCAGCTTGAAAGATGAAAACAAAATAAACAAGAAAAAAATTTAATATTTCAAGCATGAAGGCTCTTTTTTGGTTCTAACTACTTGTCGTAGGCGCCGATAAGTTCCCGCCTCTTGGCATCTATCGCCGTTATGTGATTGCTTCGGTCGCTGCGTTGGAGGGACCAGTGGGCCGGGGAAGACGACTTTCTACCCAGCGAGGGGCCCGACCGACTCCACCTGTTTGTGTGGTTCATTGACGGCGGGGATATCTTCCCTAATGATTCATAAATGAACGGTTCCTTAGTGAGTTCTTGCTTGTCTTTTAATGAAAGCAAAAACGATAACTGCGCAAAAGTAGAGAGAAATGGGATAAAATCAAATAAAAAAGGAAATCGAGAAGTTTTGAATATTTGAATATGGTTGAACTTAATTTTAGAAGTGTAACTTAATTAATATTTAAAGACTGAATAAGTACAGATCTGAAATCGTTTTTAGACCCAAAGTCTTATAGTTTAGTTCATATTCAGCAGTTAGATCTTCATCGCGCGCGCCCGCCCGGGGTCACGGCCTCGAGACCTGACAACGACGACGGGTCAACACCATCTCCGATAACCCTAACCCCTTACCGGCCGGATTGGATATCTCACTGAGGGGTTCTGGAAAATCTTACGCGAAAGTGTGCGCGCTTTTATGTGGAACCTCGAGGGGAGGCGTCCTCCCTCCGCGGACAGATATTATTAGTCGGGGCTGTGGGCGGGTGCTCTCAGAATTCTCACATTCCGCCAGAAGTCACCGACTCTTCGAACCCTCATCAGCCATCCGCGCACCGACTAGTACCCTGGCCCGGTCCTCTTGTACCGAGGGATGGAGGAGAAGCAATGGGAATCTCAAGAAGTAGTGATAACCACCGTACCTTCTAGAACATCATCACCCCGTTCTATTGCGTTACAAATTAGAGAACAGTCTATTAAAAGTGCTACTGCCACGCGCGCGCGCACTTCTCGTTCTCCATCAGTCTGCCACCGGGATGAGTCATACGGATTATATGTAAAATAAGGAGCGGCGACCTGAACTGACCCGAGCCGCGAGACACATCCCTCCGCCGTCCTCCTATAAATACGGCTGCCCCGGGAACTTCGTTCTTCATTCATCTGCTACTTTTTCGAACCAGTTGTTCGTTCGGAAACTCGGAATTATCTACTTATATTGGCCGTCCTGGACTAAGGCTGAACACATGGCAATGACGAGGAAGATCCCGTGAGTAGCTCTTGTCTTCGCCCTGCCGCGCCGACCGACTGACGGTCGTCTTGTCCAGGTCCCCGCCGAGACTCGGTACCTGGGATGCTCCCCTGCAGTCCCTGCGCGCCGCTATCGTCGCTCGCCAACTTCCAACTCCCGTAAAACTAAAACCCCCTTTTTTTTTTTAATTTGCTTTTCTTATTTTTTCCCTTCTTTCCTTTTTTAATCAGTAGTTTTCTGTGTCGTAAGCGGTCTGGTAAGCGGGGCCCCTCCCGCCTCTCCACTTCCTCCGTTTGTTTGGGAAGAAACGTTTCATTTTTTTAAAAAAAAAAAAAAAACTTTTCAAAGCAGATATGTGTGCCTAATGATCCCCCTCCCTCCCTCCCCGTTCATCACCGCCAGCGGCCCTGGTAACAGAACAGCAGCATCCAGGTCGTGTTTCAAGAAGGGCTTCTAAATATGGAACGTGGCAGTCGATTTAACTGACCCGGTCTCTGCCGAGAGGCCGCTTACATCACCCGGCCGTGTAGGCGCCACAGTGCGGCGGCGAGTGCGCATGTCACGTCTCTGAATAGACGGATAAGCATGCTAACTATTCGGCTCGCCCGGGACCGTTAATAACTGCATGTATAGGAGAAGGAAGCCGGCTGAGTGGACAACAATTCTCTAAAATAGAAGTAACAAATCGTTGTTAGATGTCGCTGGACTGCAAAGCTCGGAGGACCCGAGTTCGAGTCCCGGTCGGCGCGGACTCGTTTTGGCGGAAACCCCATTTCTTCTCGCTCTTCTTCACCGGCCGTGAGCACGCGATCTCCTCCTCCTACCTGGTAACCAGGACGGGGACCCGCAGCCCCCGTAACCGTGAAGCGTACAAGGAAAGAAAGAAGGAAATGCTCTTTTATCTCAAATAATATTTATAAAAAAATGATCAATTAACTCTCTCTCTCTCTCTAAGGAAGATGAGCACCTTCACTCTCACCGATAACGCCATAGATCTTATTACCTGATCTAAAATATGTATCGTATATTCTTTTCAACGATAGGAAACTGAAAACGGATAATGCTTCAAGGATGCAGACTTAGTGCAGAATCGCAGCCAGTGCTGCGTATGCTTTCCAACCGGTATGACGACAATCCGTGTTTTATTACCGCCCCTGTTTACACAGCAGGTCCGATTTAACAAAAAAAAGAAAGAAGAAAGAGAGAAAAGAATTCCATTGAGAGCGCGAATGAGATATGTTGTTGGACAAGACTAATTAATATTCGTACCGCGAATATCGGCTTAAGCTCAAAGTCTGCCCCTTGCGGTTTTGTGAATAGCATTCTACCTATATGATTTTTTGCAGAACAGCGCCCACTGTGGCTGCCTCGGGGAAGCTGTAAACTGTACACTGAAAACAAGTCTCTTATTTGTGTGCCTTTCTCTCTATAACATTTATCTTGTGGATTGATTTCTCTTAAGAGGCAGCGATTGTTTTCAAAAACATCCAAACTCGCCTTTTACTTCACAGTGGCGTATTAACCATCTACGAACCATTTGAGGCGTATTTGCCCCACTGCCCTGCAAACACTTAATGCTTAGCGCAGGTTGAGTCATAGAGGCTGTGACACATAGTAAGTACCTCATTAACGTTAACGTAACCCTTTGTAACAACAAATCTGTATCGCTTTAACCCCACGTTTTGCAGTGTTGAGGAAGTACATACGGCCAGTCCACCACAACTACTAACCGGTGTTTCTAGGCTGGGGTATAAATAAGTAAGTTAAAACTGACGTGGTATACGAAGGGTTTTTTTAAAAAAGTTATAGAGGGGACGGACAAGTACATAACATACAGAAGCTGCTATGGCCGAGGATCCGAATTTGATCCCTGCTGAAGACGATCTCGGCTTGGCGAAAATGGTGAAAAAAACATGTTTTAATAGCGTGATAAAAGGAATTTGTTGATGTTTTTAACTGCTGTCGTTATGTTCGGATTTCCTGTCTTTTTCACGTGTAATCCATCTTTTCATTAAAACTGGTAGCTAGCTAGTGTTACGGCAGAGTCTAGAGTGGCGATAGAAACGATCCTGGAAACTGTCTGTCGCTTAAGCTTCGAAGAGAGAGAGAGATGGAGAGAGAGAGAGAGATGGAGATGGAGAGAGAGAGAGAGAGAGAGAGAGAGGGGGAGAGAGGGATGGAGAGAGAGATGGAGAGAAAGAGAGAGGAAGAGAGAGAGGGGGAGAGAGGGATGGAGAGAGAGATGGAGAGAAAGAGAGAGGAAGAGAGAGAGGGGGAGAGAGAGAGGGAGGGAGATGGAGAAGGAGGGAGAGAGAGATGGAGAGGGAGAGAGGGAGGGAGAGATGGAGAGGAGAGAGGGAGGGAGGGGAGAGAGGGATGGAGAGAGAGAGAGGAGAGGGAGGGAGATGGAGAGGAGAGAGAGAGAGGGAGGAGAGGGAGAGAGAGAGAGAGGGAGGGAGATGGAGAGGGAGATGGAGAGAGAGAGGAGGGAGATGGAGAAGGAGGGAGAGAGAGATGGAGAGGGAGAGAGGAGAGAGAGAGAGAGAGATGGAGAGGGAGAGAGAGAGGGGGAGAGAGAGAGGGAGAGGGAGAGAGAGAGGGAGAGGGAGAGAGGGAGGGAGATGGAGAGGGAGAGAGAGAGAGGGAGGGAGATGGAGAGGGAGATGGAGAGAGAGAGAGAGAGAGTCTGTCAGGCTAAATTAGATAAAGTGCATATTTAAGAGTTCACGACATGGGTTAGTTCGAGCATTTCCCACAATCTTAGTGGTCGTAACAGAGCCTACGTTCGGAAAATGCCCCAAATTACCCTTTAATTTCTGTAAATGGCTCGTTACCAACAGCTTCCGATTCTTATTTTATCGATAGCGCACTTTTACTCGTAGCTAAATAGGATGGCATTAACAGCGCCCTCTGGCGGTGATTTACAACCACAACAACAGTCCGACATCGCTATCGTTATTCACACGGCAGAGTTTCAGCTGCTGAAAGTAGAAGTACATTGAGAGGAAATGCTGCATCGGGACTAGTCTAATTTCTCCCTGCCCCCCCCTCCCGGGGGCCATTGTGACCGTCTCCCCTGCCGCTCGGCGGATAACTGGTCCCGAGTTAAACTTGAGACGGATAAACACTTTCTTTGCCTCTCAGAATGTTGCACTTCTTTTATCGCTAATTCGGGAACTTATCTGTGTCCTTATTGGAATTGTTAAACGATCCTAGAATAATTTAGATTTGAGCCTGTCTGGGGATGAAGACAGCGATGATGGGTCAGCATGACGGCCTCATCACTCCTGACGTAGGACGCGCGCGTATCTGCACGCGCAGAAGCGGCGGAGTTCCTCTGCTTCCCATGCCGTTGGTTTTGCTCGCTGAACAAAATCCGCGAGTAGGAGATAATCTACATTCAAAGGATCGCGATGAGCAAAACCAACCTTTCGGGGCGACATGGGAATCTCCGTAACTTTATTTCTTAAATCTATTTTGTATATGGTTCAGTTGTCCTTCCTTTTACAAAGTGAAATACAGTATTCATAATAATAATAATAATAACCTTATAGCGCAAATTTTAGTATTTCAAACATAGAACCTTTTCGCAAGTTCATGATAATTTTCTTTTCCCCGTCGCAGGGTGCAGGTGGAAGCCATCTTTGATAAATACCAAAAGAACTTGGTACGGAGGCTCAACCACCAAGATGCTCTGGATCTGTTTCAACAAGAGTTCGACCTTACAGAAGAGCAGGCTCGCAGCATGTTCGAGATTTTCGATAAGGACAAGAATGGTGAACTCAGTCTGTGGGAATTTCACCAGTTTTATCAGTGTATTGGCGAACAGTGAGTATTGACATTGCTACTGCTGTTATGGTCTCGCGGTTCGCGAGAATTCTATTCCCGTTTACACGAGATGTAAAAATAGGAGAAACTATGCGGAGCGAACGTAAGCAGCAGCTAAAAGATGGCGATGCATCGTTAATCTGGCTGCAGCAATCTTGCTAGGCGCTCCATTCCAGGCATTTTGACTTTCGTCTCCTATTTTTGGAATTTTTTGAGATTAACACCCGAAGCGTTCTGTGTCATGTCGTAAACTTGCGAGCCAATGACCGAGTAACATACAGTACTTCATGGTATTCAGAAGATAATAGTATTCCACGAGCCGCACAGGGCAACCTCAATCTTCTCATTCCCAATTTAGATCAAAGCCAGAATTGTGCGCATTTTTAACCAGCAGAATACTGTCGTTTGGTCTCCAGAAAGCGTCAATTGTTCACGTGGCGGAGTAAGCGGACAGGTCTCTGCGCATGCCACTATTCATCTGTCTTTCGCCCCCTGGTTTGGAAGGACTAAGCTCAGAATTGTTCTTTTCTTACAACTTTGTATCAATTTTTCTTTCTTTCTTTATTGACTTTTAGAGGTTTTAATCTTGTGGCAACGAACTCCGAAATATTGGACGAAAACGTTTTTTTTTTGAAAAATCAATAGCTTATTCGTCCGACTGTGACGGTTCACAGACAATACCATCCACGTTGACGGGATAGGACAACGCTAACCTGTCAGAACGGGAAGTGATTTGAATTACGCACGCCGACAAAGCCACATCTTTTACTCCCTTTTTAAAGCTGTCTTGATGGGGTTAATATAAAAAAACGGTTATCTGCCCACACACGCATTAGTTTAATATTTTTAAAATGTGATGTCATTGTTTGATATTAAGAAGTATTGAATATGTTAACGACGATTACCTATCAAACTCCTTTTAATTAAAAATATATTTATTTTATTATATTTTTATTTTTTATTTATTTATCTTATCGTCTTAACATTTCCCTGAGACCAGGAACCACTCTTGTTTTCTCTTTAGCGCCCCCACCCACCCACACTTGAAGTTTATCAAATTGCATCTTTCATCGAAAACTTCTGCCACACTGAGAGGACGATCTGTCCATTTTTGTACATGACCCCTCAGATTTCGCATTCCACGCAAGCCCGGGGTTTGCCGACTTGACAGACACACAAAGCTGCCGTCCGTCCGTCAACGAGATCTCGCGAACTTTCTGGAATGTGGGCTGGCTCGCCACTGGGAACACATTAGCCAGGCGTGGGTCGTGCCGACATCTAACCGCCCAGCAACGGAGTTGGCCGATCGCTTACACTGAAGAAAGAGGCAAAGTGCGGAATTTAATGATGAAGTTACCCTGATGGGCCTGGCGGCTGTTTTGGAGGACTTATGTCGTCGTCGTTGTTGTTGTTGTTGTTCACCCATTTGCTCAACGTGTGTGGCCCTAAATACGTGATCTTGTACGCGCTTAACCCACTTACAGGTGTCCGAGCCCCGTTTTAACTCTTTCCCAGCAAACGGGTTCTTAGATAAAGACTCGTCCGATGTCGATGACATCGTGATCAGCTCTAGAGAGCCGGGGCAGCGACAAACCAACCTACTGCCCTTTCTTTTCCTCCGCGTGCCCGGTACAGAGCCGGCGGGCGTCAGGGCGGCTCAAGAAACAGTTCGTCTCTCTCTCTCTCCGTAATACCAGCCAGCGTCGTCTTTAATCGGAATTAAAAGATCGCGAGTTGTGGGGATAACTTAGCCTTCGTTGGTTTGTGTGTCCAGCTCTGTCAAAGCAACAAGACAAACAAAAGCTTAACGAAGGAGAACAAATTCAAAGAAAAAAACAGATAGAGATGGAGAGGGGGGTTCTAGAAGTTTAATTAAGCCAGTTTGTCAGGTATTAAAGAGACTTTTATGCCGATAAAACTATTACCAAACCTTTAAAGGAAGTCAGGTCTGACTCTTACAACTGTAACCCTTCCCTTTTATTCCAGGAATTAGCGATGAAATCTCTAGAATGCTCAACGAACACAACAATGGTGTTTTCGTTGTTTCAAAGACCCAGAATTTCAGATTTCCACTTGTTTAAAGGATCCCATAGATACAAATCTATCCCTGCTATTTACGTGGTTATGGTCTCTGAAGCCAGAAAGTCAGTCTAATAACCTCAAATCTTCATTTGCCTCATGTATGCCAACTGAAAACCATCCATCACGCTGTTGAAGGAAACAATGTAGGGGCTTACCATTAACGATGTTTCTTTGTTCCCTTTTTAAAAATGGTAGTCGTCCTTAATTGACCCTTTTAAATTCCCTGTTTGTTTCAGCGCTCACAGTATGCTGAAACTCTTTGAAGACCTGGAGAAAGATGAGGATGGTCACATCGAAATTAACGCTGCGTGGGACGCCATGAAAACGATGAAGACGTGCACAGGAGATCCGCTGAAAGACGAGGAGATCGAGTTCTTTCTGCGCGCGGCGGCCGGGGAGGAGAAATTCATTGACTTGAACAAATTCATCAATCTACTCTGCAGTCTGAAGGTCTACAAGAGGAGCACCAACAACAAGAAGAAGAGGTAGACGGAACTGAAAATGAACACAGACATCGTGTCAAAGCCGTTTTGTACGATATCAAGTATGCATCGCGCGCCTCTTTGATCGATCCTACATCAGATATCTGTACATATGAAAGAGGACCTTTCTGATCTGCACGGTGCATGAAGAATGTCGATATTACCCGAGTGTATCAGAGGTCCCAACACGTTTAAACTCATATTTTCATGGTTTATCATACAGCAATGAATCTTCCTCTTTTTTTAACCTTTCGGTGAAGGAAAAGGAATCAAGGGCAAAGACTTTGTTTTTTTCTATTGTTCTCTTCTGTTTTGTGCACCATTATATAAGATACTGGTTAAACGCCTTCATTTCTTTTGTTGTATAATCATCACGTGCGCACACAAAATAAATGTGTAAATAAAGTTAAATTAATAGAAGTTCTAAGATATTGGAAATAGTTAGAGCATCGTTGTCAACAGATGGCGCTCATGCATGCAGACGTTACCTGTTGACGGTTCACGATGAAACAATTCCCCCTTCCTGGACTTGGTATCCCGACACTATGCTAAACGTTTCTGGAGAAGACGCACAAGTTGTGAATATAAATTGCGAATACAACTTTGAAGTTGACGATTTGTACATATATTTTCATGGTAACTGATTTTTTTTTTTTTTTTACATTACACCGAGGAAATAATGTAATTTCAGAATCTTACCTTACATTCTGCTATTTTTTGACAATAAAACTCAGTATCAACAGACTTTTCCCCCTGTTTTCTTTCTTAGGTGAAGGTAGTAAAAGACAAAAAGGTTTCCGTTGCTTGGAAAATTCTGATTGTCTTTTAGCACAGCACGTGACCCCATGACAAAGAGGATTTGAAAACAAAACAGTAAATCACCGACCGGAAGTTCACGATGCTCATTCTTGAAAGGCCCCTTCTACATTCAGAACATGGAAAGGGTTTTCAAGAGCCAGGGAAATCAGCAAAAAGAAATGTTTTTTTTTTTAAGTAAGAAGCCATTCATTGGTACTATTTCTTTGGTCTTTTACTTCGTGAATAGTTTAAGCTGCGACTATTATTTACCCGTATTTGCCACTTTGGATAGCAGTGAACACTTAACTTACTCGGTCAATGACTGGGACTTTAGGCGTGTGACATTCTATTATGCTACCCTGAATTATTCCTGACCTAGAGTAAGCCGTAAGATCATGCTGGACGCCTCACTTAAAGGACATCTGCTTTACTTTAAACGTCGTCATTCTGTATTGTCGCCGTCTTGTCTCGGAGAGAGAGAAAATTTTTTTTTTTGAGTTAAACTGTGCCATCGACGTCATCTTCAGGACAAAGGGTTAATCTAAAGAGAAACTTGGCTAATTGCATTCCTGGACCCATCATTTAACTCCTGCTATACCAGTAACTCGCCACAAGCCCACAACGAAAATATTTAGCCAGTTGATAGGATGATATCAGTCTAATTCATTTGGTACACAGCGCTGGTAGTCAAACGTGGAAAACAGACAATTTCTTTGCGATTTAAAGGAATATTGGAGTCCACAGTTTTAGCATTACAACAGTTTCGCGGCCACTGGTGAACCAGTGGTTAGCCTACTTCCGGCTCGGAGCGCCTAAGGTAGGTATCCTCTCGCCATTCTTTACCAGCAGTCGGCGTGGATTCCACAGAACCGAAGAGTTCTGTTAGGTTTTCCCGGGTACCCGCAGCAAGATGCCTGGTCTTCTCGGATGTTCTTTGACAGCAGCTCCTATACTGTAAACAAACTCCCGCATCCAGGTGCTTACAGATAATATGCAGACGGCCACCTTCGGTTAAGAATTATTATTGTACCAACTTCGTTATTAAGAGGACTAATCGCAGCATCAGATCTATCAGTATAAATAGTTACAGGAACCACTGCCGAGAAAGTTATCTTTTCAAACATCTGAAAGAGTCGGGAGTTGGAATTGACTCAAACTCCATCGAGACCAATGGCAGCACCGTGGATACTAGTGCAACAGGGCTGTCAAATGGGTTAAAACAAAACTGTAGAAGAAAAAGACACGAAACGAACGTTTGCTCGAGTTTTTCTTGGCAGCTCTTCTGTTTCTGTTTCCCCCAGCACTCCACGGGATCGGAGCACCCTGACCTTTAGTCTCGGCTGTTATCTGGCGCGGTCTGCCAAACCCGAGATATGGACTCTGCTCTAAATTCCTCGCAGAGGCAGAACAACATCAGAGTTGGGGGGGGGAGGGTTACAGATAATCTGCCATAAGGTAAACTTGAAACAGCGGTCTGTATTTGAGAGACGGCACACAGCCAGTGGTTGTTTGCGCTCTTTAAATAACGGACTTGTTCCCAGCAAAATCCATTCGTTCTTCTTGCTGCTACTTCCAAGTTTTGTGTGTCGGCCAAGAAATTCCTCGGCTCTGACTTCACGCGGTTTTGTCGGGTGGCTGACAAAGATGTGCGAGAGTCGTCATCCTTTATTGGGTGAGTCGTCAGCGTTCCGCTTGTAAGGTTCGTGGAAATACCGATCAGAGAATAATAATAAAGCCGTTATAGAGACTACCTTGTATTGTTAGCCGCTTAAATAAAGTAAACTTTACATTACACACACACACGTGTGTGTGTTATATTATACAAATAATCCAGAGGTTGAAGTTAGTTCAGGAGCGAGAACAATTTTAAGAGCCGGTCTATGAAGAGTTAAATCACGTGGTAAGTTACCATTAAATAAAATGCTTTTATTTGCTGCTTGAAAGTATTCCATCTATTTCGAAATTTAACTAATTTAAAATGATTATTTATCGTACATTACTTTCTGACAAATGAAAATTGAATATTGCCTTCAAAATTTTTTTAAATATTTAATGTTATTATTTCAACAGCTGCCTCCAAATGTGGCGCATAATTTTCTTTAAATTGATTTTTTTTAAAAAATTACATTTCAAAACAATAATCTCAACAAAAAAAAAAAAATGCGCAGTAGTCTCCCTTACATTGAAATTATACTGAACCCTTTTTACGTACATTTGTTTAATTCGTTAAGCTTGAAAAAAACTGTTCTATTGTTTAAAATTGCGTTCAGAAACAAGACATTTGTACTAAATAATTTTTTTCAACTGTAAGTTCAATTATAAGGACGCAAAAGATTTTCAAGATTACAACATTATATATATATAGGGTTAATGTTTAATAAGAAATAATACTGAATTTTTATTTAAACAGATTGTTTGTGGGTGTTATAGTACAGCAATTAGAAATTTCATTTTTAAAAATGACTTCACTAAAATAAATAGACAAACATATCCTTACCAACGCCTTTGCTTGTTTGTTTTCAATTTTAAACATTGCAATATAAGGAAAGGATTTTAAAACAATCAAGATTACATTATGTAATACAACTTTAAATGTAATGAAAACTCCATATTTTTTATAAAATATAGAATTTGGCACAATAATATAAAGTACATTTTATTTTAAAAATTACAATCAACAACACTAAAATAATGAGATTGATATAAAATAAATAAAGAACGATAGCTCTCCTTTTTCATTATACATACATTCACTACCTGTGCATAAGTTCGTAGTGACTGCTTTAGCTGAGGATCCACAGTAAAAGCTATTAGCTAAAACATTATAAAGCCCTTATGCGATTTCTTCATATTTTCCACAAACCTAAAAAAAACAACAAAGATGTTACAAATTTTAAAAATACATCACACTAAAGTGATCCCAATATCAGACTATACTACTGAAATTACTCTTTTGGTTGTTAGTGCAAGGGAGTTAATTCTTAAATGAAATTAATACTGACGTAGTTGTTTTTCCACTTTGTGAAAACTCCACATAGGACTCTAGCAAAATTTTTCTCAAGATATACTGACTTCTCAGCTGCAAAACGTTTTTCTTTTTTTTTTTAATGCCAACTATTCAAATCATGGATGGATGCTGAAGAGATGAATGGATTACATCAACATCATCAAATAAAGTTTTGCCACTGCTCACTGGATCCATTATTTCATGATGATTGTTGTAATTTTGGTACAAAAATGCATTACTCATGCATGTGGAGTTTTTTAGTATGTGTATATATATATATATATATATACATATTGCTTCTAAAGGAATACGAATGGGTTAGTAGTCTATTGACAGAGAAAGCTAGGACTCTTCAAAGGGAAGTCATTTTACCTGCCTGACATATGGTCTTCTGTTCAGATGCTGATCAAAGACACAGAGGAATGGAGTCCAACCAAAAACTGTCTCCAGAACTTTCATCGGTAAGTCCAAAAGATCCTGTGACCTCATTCATCATACATGAGAGCTTGTATAGCAGAAGACATACCCAGAAGGCAGCTAAAAAATTCCACTACACTTTGATCTTAACAAAAGGTGGAGAAGCATCAATCAGATTTATCCTGATTCTTCTGGATTTCATGGGGAACAAGCTATATTCATCATCCTTGTTCTAAGATGGTTTAGCAGAGCATGTGCAGTAATGTAATAGTAGCTCATTTAGTCAGAGTTTCCTTTCTAGAATTTTAAATCAACAAAACCATTTAAATGAAGGGAAAAAAGGATAGACTATACACTTCTAATTTAAGTAAAATATCTTCAAAATACAAAGCCCCCCCCCTTTTTTAACATAAGAATTACTTCCCTCTAAATATCATACATTGGCTAAAGTTAAGCAATAGACAAAAGTATTTTCAAAATGTTTAAAGTTTTATTCACAAATGTTCAACAGAAACTCCTCTTCATCTAACATAACTTTTATCAAAAGAATGTCTAAAGAAGTTCCAGTAGAAACATGTAAATTAGCTTAGTATACAGACATGAAAAAACTTCCTTATGTTCACATCAGTTTTGGATCTATTAAGATATATGTTTTACACTTGCCAGATTAATCTTCTCAGAATTTTGGCTAAAGTCTGTGCTTAATTTTATTCCTGGTTTCAAATGTGGAGAGAGTTGCTAAATAACTCAAGCCTTGTTGAGAGTTTTTAGCAGGGGCGGACTGAGAGTATTATAGGCCCTCGGGCATAACTGTTCACTGGGCCCCTTAGTGCTGATGTCAGAGGCTACAAAGCACCAGATAAGGGGAGAGCGGTTTGGGGTGTCAATTTAAAAAAAAAATTTAAAAATTAGTCGTCTCAGACTGCATCTGGAGTATATTGGAGTATTCATTTAATAGAATTTATATGGGAATCTCTTGCAACTGTGGGCCCCTTGTAGCTATGGGCCCTCTGGCAGTGCCCGATTGACTGATGGCTCAGTCCACCCCTGGTTTTTAGATTGTTGCATAAAGCATCAAACAACATTATCTTTCGATAGACAGGGCTATGGAATCACACTGCAGATTGGGGACTACCAGTGGTGAACCAAGCCATTAGAGGCATGTCAAGTTGTAAATATTATGCTGAAGTCAGTGCCAGGGGATTTGAAGGAACTGTGTCCACTAACATATTAGGAGATTCTATTTCAGTAAGTCCAGACAAGAATCCATATGGCAAGCCTCTACTGTTGGAGATGAGTGCTCAATTGAGGTTGTATATCAAAATATTCCCACTGACAAAAAAACTGTTGCAGGTGCAACAGAAAAACCTTCAGTTCCCAAATAAACACAAAATGTAGGGAAGAAATCAGAGGATGCTTTGCAAGTATGATCTCATTGTAACTCTCACCAACTTGATGGCAAATAGGTTGCCATTATGATGCAGTCAAAAAACAAGGAGGCAGCAAGCATGGCTATATTGTTGTCAGCCAAAGCAAGTTAGGCTACTAGTTTCCATGATTTCTAGTCAATTATAACCACTCTGGTCATGTTGGGTTCTTCTGCTGAAGATGCAATGGTGATGTTCTCAAACCAAAGAAACCAACATCAGTCAAGAAGCCAGTCAATGTTTGAAAATCAAAATTTCAAGCAGTTCAAATGGGATAAGCTGCTCTCTCTTCCTGTCATACAGTGCTACTAATGTTATAAACCTTGTCATGGTAGGATGAACACTGATGCATGTAGGGTAAATTAGCCAGGTCAACATTGTACTGACAAAACCAGGTGGTGGGAGTTTGCTGTGATAGAGACAGAACATATTACAACAATGAAGCATTTCTGATAGTAGTGGAGGTGAAAAATTATACCTCTTATGATAGAAAATAGGTAAATGGAAGTTAACTAAAAGAGTAATTTATCAGAGAAAATCCGTGGTGTGTGTCCCTTTGCCTGCTGCCATAAACAAAGCAGTTGAACTGGTGCTGTGAAGCCATGTTCTCTTAACCAATGAGTCAAGTTTTAACTTTCAATGTGACTCATGATGAGTATTCATCTAGATGTTGCAGAGAAAAATTTAATTGAGTGGGTGCACAGATCTTCATGTTTCATGGAACTACCCTGATTACAAGGACCATAGGATAAAGCTAGCACATTCTCCTGTAAGTAGTTTCAGAATGCTCCAGAAGGACATGCTGCCTCCCTCCAGCCCCATTCAAGAACTGCAAACTTTTCTGATAAGGTTACAACCAGCATGAAAAGCTACTGTTAGTCAGGTGTTGCCATCATGAGGAACCACATCCACTACTAACTACTTCTAATTTCATTTTTGTTTACATTCTTTGTTAGAATTCCTTCTTGTTTTCTAATTTGGTCCTGCTTGTCTCTTTTTACATCCCTAAAATTTCTTCATTATCTACATAATTCTTTGATAAAATTGTTTACATACAGAGGAGTTTGTGTTGATCATTTGGTGAATAAAACTTCCACCATTTTGGAAATGTTTTTGTTTACTACTTAACTTTTGGAAACCAGGAGTCTGTTTTCCACAATCAATGTACTCTTGTATGCACCAAAAACCTCAAATGAAGCTAGCTACTGTGATGTAAGAGAATTAATACTTAATTCAGTTCTTTGATATACTCTTGGTTCATATGCATAGCTAATGATCTGAACAATTTTTAAACTTAGATCAAATAGTTGGAAATAAATTCTTCTTTTAAAGTTACAAACATGCTAGAAAAGTGATATAATTCTCTTGGCCACAATGTGTCTGTCACCAACAGTGTTATCTGGTTAGGTTCCAACACTCAGAGAAAAGCCAATGAGAAGAAGGATAGTACTCACAGAGACATCTCAGAGCGTATGACAGGATAGCGTGGTACACGGAGCCATGATTCTGTTTTGAAGATGTCTTTATTCCAGAAACCATAGTTTTGATTTGTAGTGAGAGGATAACGATAAAGTTGATTTGGGGCTGAAAGAAAACAAAAGGGTTTAAGGCCTAGAGCAACCTTTGATGTAAGGGAATGTACAGGGATCATTTAAAAAGAAGACCACAGACAATGATTGTTGCCTTTTCTGAATAATTTCAAGAATTTTAGTTCTTTTGAGCAGGCAAAACAAAATTTCATGAAATTTGTGCTAAAAGTTACATAGAAATGAAGTTTGTTCTTAGATGCTCTTAAGAAATCTTTTCAGTGCCACTTGTTCAAACCTGAGTATTCCTAAAACTGATCTAAAAAAGTATGTAACCTCAATTCTTCTTTTTTATGACTAATATAAAGAACCACATCATCGTCGTTACATGGCACAAAATATGAAAGACAGCAAATATTGAAGGTAGAAAGATTTTTTGGTTCTCCTGAATGTCATTATTAAACATGAAATTTCTCGAGTGTTTGTAATAATTACTTATTATTTTATGAACACTCCCAATGACCAATAATCCTTTATTCCAAAAAATTTTCAAAATCAAAAGTAAACTGAAGAATTGTTAGTCTAACACAATGTTTTCTAGCCAAACCCAGGCTGATAATTTTATTTATATGCAGCATTAAAAAATAATTATGAAAACAAAGGAAAAACTGGGTATAAAGTGCAAATAACTCATGGTAGGATCACATGGCATGTGTAAGAATATTATGTACCATTAATACAGTCATGTGTTAATTAGTACACTGTGACTGGTTGTCATGTAAGCAATCAGAAAATGACACAACTACAAGACTATAAAAATATAGGCATTGTAGCGTGGTGAATACTATGGCTCCTGGAAAGGAAATATCACATGATAAGCATATAAAAATTAAAACTACTGAAGGCTACTCCATGCAGCAGATTGCAGCCTGACTTCATGTTTCAGGAGCTGTATGCAAGACTCTGAGAAAGACATACAGAACTGGTACTGTTGACAGACACAATCCAGGAAGAAAGCCCAAACTCTCCAAAAATGGTGCTAAGAACCCTAATTATGTTCTCTACATCACAGACAGATGACAAGATAGTAGAGATCTTGCAAGTTACCCGGCTGCTTTTATGGGTGTTAACACTTCTTCAAGAACAGTAAAATGCACATGAACGTGAAGTTGTGTCAGTGAATGTGTATCTGCCAAAAAACCATTGCTGGAGAGAGGCAACCAAACAGCAGGGCTAAAATGGGCAGCAGAAATGAAAGAGTGAGAAGACCAAACCTGGAAGAAGGTGGTCTTTACAGAAGAGTCGAGTTTGAACTGTCTAACGATAATCAATGGCAGTTTGTTCATAGGCAGATTAATAAGCAGTACAATAGTCAGTGTATAAAAGCTACAGTGAACCATGGGGATCAACCAAGATATGTTTAGGCTGCATATCAGCTAAGGGTACCAGAAATTTGCATAAAATCAAAGATATTCTGACTGTCAAAGGGGTCACAGGTGGCAGGTTCTCATCCATCATGCCATTCCTTCAAGACATCGGGAAAGGATTCCTTTTCCAACATGACAATGACCGCAAGCATATAGCCATTGTGGTGAAAAACTATCTAAAACATAAAAGGGCACATCAATTTTGGAGAGTTTTGGCTTTCTCCTTCAACCATGTCCACTGTAAACAGTGCCGGTTTTGTGTATCCTCCTCCAAGTCTCGCATACAGCTCCTGAAAAGGTCTGGCTGTGCTGTAACCTGCTGCACCTAGTAAGCTTCGCTAAGATTTTGGTTTATATATGCTAAAGTTATATCATTAAAATATGGATCTGTAAAATTTGATTTTTATTTTTTTTAGGACTGAAGTGAAATGCATGTCAGTCAGTAATGGAGTACAAGGAGAATGAACAACAAAATATTCTGAGGGTTTTTAAAAAGCACAGCTGAAAAAGTGACTCCAGGTGCTAATTGCATTAGCAACTTCTTTTATGAAAGTCAGGTTTCCTTTGTTTTTTTTTATTATGTATCAACCGAGGAACTATAGTTCAAAGGTGAAAAAAAGTAACCCCTATTTGTTATAGATGTTGCCTACCACCGTCGTCATAAATACTGGTTTATGAAACATTGCAGAGGCAGGTCAGGGGTTTTCTACACGGGTTGCTGCTCTTCTAGGATGCTCAACAAACAGTGAGCTTGGAATACACCACTAGCTTCCTACTGATTTATTTGCTCTTTGTCCACTTTTTTTTTTTTTTTAATTTATTCTCTCTAAAAGCTGATGTTTGTTGTTGTTTATTAACAATTAATGGAGAACGGTAGCGATTTTATAAATTTTATTATTATAACAGTTCAACAGCATAGAAATGTTAGTGGTGTCTCATGATGATGATGATATCTGAATATCACGTTTAATAACGATAAAATAATGCGTGTGTAGTTAATCTGCGAGCAAAGTTTGAGGAAGAAGGAATGCTTCACCTTTGGGGCATCTGATGTGCTGTCTGCCCAGCTTCCGCAGCTCGGCGATAGACCCCTCGGGGCCGGGCCCGTAGCGCGACACTTGGTCTGCAGGGACGAGTGATCTCTCCTCCCGCAGCAGTCTCTCGTGCAGAGGTGGCAACGCCTCGAAGCCGAGCTGCCTCGCTCTCCTCGCGGGGTCGGCCTGAGACTGCAGGGAGCATTCTCTGATACTATTTTGACAGCCGTAAAGGGTCAGGCCAAAGAATGTCATCGAACTCCGCGCCCTCGACACGTGACAAAGTCAACGAGCTTAGCAACGCGCGCTTCTGTTGCTATATCAGGCGTGGCCCGATCTCGCGGAATCGCGTCGTGTGGGCGGGCTCCAGCCGAACCCATCTCCTGAACATTTCCAATACAAAATATCGTTTAAGCTGAAAATCAATGTATAATCTTTTCACAAGTTCCTACTCCCCCCCCCACCCTTTAAAGCCAGAGTCTCTTTTTAAAGTTTAATTTCGATCCCCGTGCAAGTCTAAACAGCTTTAAATTGTTCAAGTTACCTCCCTTTCCTGATACAGTTTAATATGTCATTTCACTTCTGTTGACTTCGTAGCTGAGGGAGATCATATTAAGCGACTGTTTATTGATTATAGATCCAATCAGGCAGCCATGTAAATTTTAAAAGTTGCTGCACATAAAAAATCAAAATTATGCCCACATGGTTGTTGGTTTTACACCATTGTAAATTTTACTATATTTATAATTTTATTTTTATTCAGCATATTTTAAAATCTAATTGAGGTATATATATATACATGAAACTACAGCATTATTAATGGAAAGTTTCATTTTTATTATTGGTGGACTGGAAGAAAAGAAGTACTGTACTTTCATCTGTTAAGTCAGGGTGTCCTACTATTACTGTTAGTAAACATGGCATTCTACATTGAATCATATTGTAATTAATGAGACTAATACCATGGTTACCTAAACAGCCTGGCATATTCCACAGTTGTTGATGCTTCACCAATTTTTCGTTCTTAGTTGGGTGACTTGGAACTTTAATTCAACCAAATGGAATCTGGTTAAATATTATGGTCAACATTTCCCCTTTTACCTTTTGGTCTCAAACACAAACATGGTGTGAGCCTCTAGGTCCTTCACAATAGGATGTTTGTATCTAGCTAGTTATCTTTCTGTTATTTGTATTTACTTACCAAAGACTGATATTTTCCCTTTATTGAAAATACATTATAGTGTTTCTTTAAACTACATAAATAAAAACTCTCCAAAAATGTTTCATCATTTTTGTTTTTATTGTGAGAAATCAGAGTTAACATAAAACCTTTTTTACAAGATTCAATAGAAAGTTTTTGGAAATAAAAAGTTGGCACACATGTATCAGCAATAAAAAGCATTCTGATGCAATATCTGTAACAAAACATTTGGCAATATAAAATAAAAATCATCTGTGGGTTATTTTTTAATTGACTTAATATGAGTTTCTCATACCATATTTAAACAATGTTATAATGTCTTCTTTCATTAACCATCACTTTTTTTTCATGGAAAAAATAGCACATTGTAAACAAGCTGGATCCTCGATATAGAATATATGTTGTTTAAAACAAAATCGAAAGTTTCGCGCTTTTTTTCATATGTGAGACAAACCTGAAAAAAAAAATCATTTGGACCTCATTTAGTTATTTAAGCACTCACACGCAGGAGAAAGGTAAAAGAATAAGGGCTAGAAAATTGATCATCTGAAAAATAATTAGCAGCCACTGTACTTTTCTCTCCTCTTTGGAGAAAATGAAGCACAAGTAGATTAAACTTTTCTTTTTTCATGTACATTGCAAATATGATAAGTAAGGTAAATAGTTATTCAAAATGTACTGCAGCCCAAATTTGTTGATTCATTAAATTTGTGAACATGTATAACAGTTTTCAGCAATGAAAATACATAACCTTCATGTTTAAAATAATGTATTTTTTAATAAAAAGACTTACTTTTTATACAAAATTTTTTGGTATATGTTTGTTTACTTTGTATCACCAATTTTTTTAATTAGCTCTTTCCCACTTGGGAGTTACAAATTTGTTTGCTTATTGCAATATACAGGATGTCCATAAAGTCTCTTTACAATTTAAAAAAATTATTACAAAGGCAACTGATGAGATATCTTAATCAAATTTGTTGTATGTACTCAGTGGTTATCAAAGTTTTTAATCACATTACATTTGTGTGTTTCAGGTACCCTGCTGATGAAATAGGTAGTGTTAAATGAACCCCTATAAAAATGGCTACTCCTCAAGAGAAGGCACAATGTGTATCATGGTTTACTGAAACAAAATCGGACACGCAGATATCACTCCCCTGGACTTCTTTCTGTGGGGTTATGTTAAAGATATCGTGTATCGAACAAAGATACGGGACATCACTGACCTAAAGCAAAAGATCACTGATGCCATTGCGACCACTGATGAGGCTATGCTACAGCGAACATGGCAAGAAATCGAGTACCATCTTGATGTTCTTTGTGCAACTAATGGTGCCCATATAGAGGTGTATTAAATGAGGCAAAAAAACTTCAATATCTACTCCTCGTTTTGTAATAACTTCCACATATTTGTATGTTCATTTGCTTTTGTAATAAATTTTTTAAATTGTAAGGAGACTTTATGGGCACCCTGCATATACATTGGATATTTGTTCAACTAACCAACATTTAAAAATTGTAGAACACTAATAAAATACTAAAAAAAAAAAAAACTATAATAATATCAAAAAATTACCCAGTACATATTTATAAAATTTAATTTTCTTTTTTTATGTTATCAAAATCTGCTTTAAAATAATGAAATTATCTAAATTTCAGTTCACTTTGAACAGCAGGATAGTATTTAATATACGTCCAAGCCTAGAAAGTAAATTCTAGCCTTACTTTGTCATTTCACTGTGTATAGCTGGATACCGTTTAACATAGGTCCATGGCTCAGTTTTCCAGGTAAAGTCTCTTGCTTGAAAACCATAAACCTGGTTGAATGTAATAGGAAATCGGTAGTAGTCTTTGACATCTAGAACAAAACAAAAATCATAAAGATCCAAATCCAAGTTTTAAGCATTTGGAATACACTGAACAACTTAAAATATCAGATCTACCATGTTTGAATTTTTAGATATTTAAGAGGAAACCAAATAGAGCGGATTTTGAACATGGACAGGAACACACGTTTTCAGCTATCTATATTAACTATTACTAGGGTTCATAATTACAAATCAGTTAACCGGAACATATTTTTGGTAATACAGTTGATAATAGAGAGGATTAGTCACCACTGTCTTCCCTGGAGGGAGGGGAATTGTTTGACTAAACCATGATGGCTTCCTGTAACTACTAAACTAAACGTGCAGCAAAGACGACACCAAAGACTTATATTTATGCAGTTCTTGTAACTTTTTTCTTCTTTCTGTGGGAATTAGAACTATACTCCAGCTTACATGTGATGCAGGATATTCTGGAGTATTAATTACAACCTACCTATTTCTACAGAACAAAACTGCTTACAAGATCTCTGCAAATAGTATAGACTTTTGTGTGTGTGCGTGACTGAATTGTGTGCGTGTTTTTTGGTTAAATAAATAAAAATAAATTAGCTGAAAATCCTGTCCTTTCTTGTCTGAAATGTTTATGGTCTCTTCATCATCAGATTTAAACTACAAAGAGTTTTTACGTAGTTAAAAGAGATTTACATCTGAAGAAATTAATATCCAAAGATAAAAAAGGGGGGCATTGTTAAAGTGTTCTCTTTCTTTGGCTTTTTAATGATACTCAAAGGTTAGCAAAACTCCTAAATTTTAAGAAACTGTTAATAACAATGAATAAACAGAGAGAAGATAAATAAAAAATAGTCTGTTTTGTTTGTACACTTGTTTATACTAGGTGTTTAAAGCACACAACACAATGAAAAAAAAAGATAAATTTTGGCAGATTAAAAAGGAAAATTCTTATCGAATCATATCAAACAGAAACAGAACAACAGAGTCCTCGGGCTCTGAATTTATTAAAACTATCAGACACAAAGCCAATACCTTTTTCCCTATCTTTTATGCCATGCAAAATGTACTTTAGCCAAAGATAGATCATTCTTCCTTTTTTTTTTTTACTTGAAGCAACCGCTACAAAATTATTTTTATTACTCTAAAATGGATTTTAAAATAGCAAAAACATGGGTTCTACAAACATTCTTTTGAAGAGTGCCAAATAGCATAAATACAGTAGTCAACAAATACTACACTGTTTCAAGTAATACAAACTTCAATATTTTTTTTGCAATCAGAAGTGATTACAGTATATGGTATGATGTACATGTTATTCTCCTAGTCTGGGCACAGGAGAGTAGTCAACTGCAGAGGAAAGAGTTTTAAACTTTTACTTTTTTTGAGCAAGACAGCTTCAAACATTGAGGCGAGCTTGGGACTGGACCACATATCCCAAGCTTTGATGTGGCATAAGAGACTCCCACCTGGACAAAATTCATTCCTGAGGACAATGGGAAGGCAAGAACTGCTCTAATGTGTGCAGGTGTCATCCAGACAGAAGCAACAAGGTTGGAAACCTTCTCTGATAGCAAGCCAGCAGTGGAGCTATCAGAACAGCAGAAAAACACCAAAACAACATCATGAGGTTAGGCCTGCTTTGGCAACAGTTATATAGCATTGTAAATGTTGGGGAAAGGCAGCCTCCATTACAGACTGACTGGCTTGGGATGTGACAATCATCTTGGTGGGGCAAGCACTAATAGAGATGGGTGCCATATCACAAATAGCATGATCCTGACCAACCCAACTGCACCAGCAAAAGTGCTGTTGTGAGATTGATCTTAACAGTCAAAGGAGTTGCTATGTGCTCCAGGGAGCCAACCCAATAGTCTCGGTAAAGGTACATGGCTTAACTTTAGCTGCCCCTGCTAAAACTCCAGAAAACCTTCTAGGGAAATACAGCAAGGTTCTGGTCAGTTTCAAATATGACACCTTGCCAGGAATGTCCTTCCTATCAGGCCAAAGAAGCAGGAAAATGCTAATCACTAAGCCTATCCTGTGACTCATATCAGTCACTTTTGAAGGATAGACATACAGGGTGACAATCCAGTACAGGGAACAACACGGGCAGCCCACCTTTTGCCCAACCTGCAAGGTTTGAGAGCACTTGCTTGAATGAAGTACAGAGCAAGCCAAGAGGGAGGTTAGACCTGCTGTAAACAAAGGTTTCAAAGCTTCCCAAGTGAAGCTGCAGAACCTCAAGTGTCAAAGGCCCAGCCAACAGAGGAAAGGGAAAAGCGATACACAATGGCAAAACTGCAGACATGGTGTTGCCACAGAGTACTACTTGGCTCAATGCGCCTGCAGCAAGACTGAAGAGCAGGAAACCCCCAGTACAAGATGCAATGGCAGAGCCAACAGTTCTATCATCTAAAAGAAAAGGCCAAGGGAAAGGAGTTGGGCTCTCAGGCCACTCCTAATAAAGCAACTTTGGAGGAGTGGAGGGCCAAATCTGATGCCCCTCCCCCTCAGTGGCAACACTGACACAGAGCACACCCAGTTCAGTCAGGCTGCAAAACCCTGAAAGCTGAGTTTCCTGGAAACAATGAAGTAAATGGGTGCTCGGAATCCAGAGAAATCATGGAAGTAGATACATAAGGTGGGTCTCTCCCTATTTTCTTACTTTCAGTTTTTTGTTTTCGGCAGTGATGAAATTCACAAATAGATATTTCATAAACAGCTCTATTCTAGTGAAGAAAAAGTGCCAAAGCTCAGGATGCTCTCCTGCAACATCTAGATAATAAAGTAGACCCCAAAGACGCTGAGCTCTGCAAAGGCTTCATAACAGAGAATGAGTTAAAAGATGTTTTTCAAGCATTAAATAATGATAAAGCATCAGGGAGCAATGTCCTTGTGCCCAAGTTCTATGAAAGGTTCAGATATCTGTTAGTTAGCGATCTGGCAGCTAAATTTCTCAGCACATTTGAACAAGGGGTCCTATTGCTTAGTCAGTGCAATGCGATTGTCACCTTACTATTTAAGGAAGGAGACAGAGACTGCTTGGATAACTGCAGACCTATATCTTTCCTAAACAAAGATCATAAAATCGTAACTAAGGTTCTAGCAAATCGACTAGCCAAAGTTATGCCTAAAATAATCAGCAAAGATCAAACCCGCTCAGGTCGAGGAAGAGCCATAACAGACTCTCTCCAAATGATCAGAGTAATACTGCACAAAGTGGACACAAAAACTCTACAGCTGTCATGCTAGCCAACAATCAAATGAAAGCATTCAACATTCGATAGCGCAGAGTGGAGTTTTCTGTTTAAGACACTGAAAGAGTTTGGATTTGGGAAAGATCTAGTTCAGTGGATAAGGTTATGCTACTCAGATATCCAGACAGGAATTAGCCAAAATGGTTTCATGTTGGGTTGCTTTAAACCCTCACGTGGAATATGACAGGGTCTTCCCCCTCTCAGTGCGTTTCTATATGTAATTAGTGTGGAAATGCTGGCCTGTACGATTCATGCAGAGGAGAAAATAGAAACTAAAATAATTCAGTATGCCAATGACACCATGATAGTCCTGCTTAATACAAAGAGCTTGTTGGCTGTACTTGATAAGCTCAAGCTGTACGAGGATGCATCTGATGCTCAGATAAACAAACCGAGCATGGCTGGGCTGTCTTCAGAAAGTGCAACACAACCTTGACAGTTTCGGCATTAAATGGGCAAGGGACAGAATGAAAATTCTGGGTATCGCGTTTCCACTAGCTAGCTACAAAAACGTAGATAAGGACAACTGGGAAAAAAGCGGTTGATATAAAAAGTAAATTTAAAAATTTGAGACCTTATAATAATCTTAGCTTTGTAGGCAAGGAAACGGTAATCAAAAGTCTAGTAAGTGCCCCCCCCCCACTATGGTATAGGAGTAAAATCACAGGGATGCCAGACTGGGTGCGCACCATCATTAATGCTGAGCTGACAGTTCTTATGGCAAGAACGAAAACATCTGGTAAATAAACAAGTTGCTCACCTCCATCTGGGGATCGAGGAGGATAAATATCGTAAAAGTGGGGAGCAAAACTTGTGCGAGACAGCAGTATAAAGCCGATACAACTGGTAGTAACATGATGCGACTTATAATACTCCCTCTTAGCTTCGGCCTCTGTGCCTGGGTCGGAGGGTATAGGAAGCCCACAGAAATCATTCACTTCAAATGGAAGAGGCCGGACGTAACGGTTTTTGTCATTTTCTCATTACGTTAACGAAATATATAGAGAGAGAGTGAGAAATGAATCCAAGCCGTCAATGATTACCCTTGTAATTGTGTGTGAATGTTTACCAGCACTGACTCGTACGGACGGGTGATGCTTTATAGGGGAGATAACTACGCGTGTGTGTGTGGTGGGGGAGAGGGGGGCGAATATTCATATCCTTAGGGTTTTAAAGAAATGAGGAGCTCGTGTCGTTTTAATTTCGAAAAATTAAAATCGCAAAACCAGAGATTTTTTTTTTTAGTTTTACAAAGTTATTCATCTAATGAATTAAAACGAGAACCGAATTGGGGCGGAGGCTCAACGACGCTGATCTTCGCCGAAAATGTCGCTCTGGGAGAGGAAACAACCGGGAAGGGGCGTGTTTGTTAGGTGGAGAAACGCCACTGTGTCAGCGGTTACCTCCGGGACATCTTGTCTGCTGGTGCTTCAGTCTCTTCAGTTCTGCCATCGACCCCTCGGGGCCCGGACCGTAGTTCGACGCCATGCCAGTCGGTACCGGCGATCTCTCTCTCCGCGTCTTCTCGAAAAGCGGGGGAAGGGCGCTGAAGCCGATCTGCCTATCTCTCCTGAGCGGATCGGCCTGGGCCAGACGCGAGCTTTCCTTTATGCTGTTCTGATAACCCAGGTGGGTGAGTCCGAAAAACGCCATCGACCGACTCGTCGTCCCAGCCGAGCGCTAACCAAGGTCGGGTTGCTATAACAACACGTATTATTCTTCCGGTCTCGCGGAACCCCGCCGCCCGCGATAGCCGAGCGGCCATATTGTTCTAGTGTGTTCTGTTGCGTGTGGAGGAAAAAGAAGGAGATAAAGTTATCCGTCGGCAGCGCGAGCATCGCGCCTTACATCGAGAGAGGAATGTCCGCGATGGGAACCATAGCCGTAGACGAATACGGACGACCGTTTATTATCATCAAGGACCAAGAGAAGAAAACCCGATTGAGCGGCATCGAAGCCCACAAGGTGAGATAGCGGTGTGTACAGTATTCCGACGGTGACCGGCCGTCCGTCCTCTCGTTCCGCTTAACCCTTTGTGGACTGTTCTTTGTTTCGTGTGGCCCGACAGTAATACCTCGCGGTCCCCCCCCCTGCTTTCCTACGGCTCCATTTTGGCAGATCCGACCAGGACGCCCGCCCCCCCCTCCCAACTCTTCGTATTCTCGGCTGAGGCTGTAGATCCGATCTGAGGGAGACTGGAAGAAATATGCTAAGTAAAGCCACTAACTGGCAATTTCCTGCTTCGTTGGTGTTAATGGTGGTGAGGCCATCAACATGATAGTGACAGTGTGAAACCTCCTTCCTACCTTAACTGTAGATGCCGGTAATTGAGACATTGTGAAACTCTCTCTCACCAAAGTAATTTCGCTTTCCCCGCCGTCTGCCCTTAATATTTAACAAATTCTGAAGAAGTGAATTGGATAACTGGAAAATAGCTGTTCTAAGGAATTGTTTCGTTTAGTGGCTGAAGCGATTTAGCAGAAGGATTTTAAAATAGTTTCTTTTTGTTTTTCAGTCTCATATTCTGGCAGCTAAAACTGTTGCCAATGTGTTGAGGACTTCCTTGGGACCCAAGGGGCTGGACAAGATGCTAGTCAGTTCAGATGGGGAGGTGACCGTCACTAATGACGGAGCCACAATCCTCAGCATGATGGATGTGGAGCACCAGATCGCTAAACTGATGGTGCAGCTGTCGAAGTCACAAGATGATGAAATAGGAGATGGAACAACTGGAGTTGTGGGTGAGTATTGGATGATCATCTTCCAAAAAAAAACTGTTGCCTGTTCCGTGGATGAAATGCTAAATAAATGGAAGATTATTTTTAATACTGGTTACCTGATAAAGCTGACAATGTGGTGATCAGAGCCCATCTGTGAAAACATGGAGAAACAATTCAGAAAGTGAGGAAATCTTGTCAAACTAGTTTAATACCTAGTTACTCCTAGATGAGCACACGGCTGTTATCACTACACTAAGTCCTCAATGTCACTTATACTCCTAATTAGTTTTTTTTCACAGACTTGCTGTATAATACTTCCACAATAACTTCTTCCAGTACTGGCTGGGGCTCTGCTGGAGCATGCAGAGTTGCTGTTAGACAGGGGAATTCACCCAATTCGTATTGCTGATGGTTATGAAATGGCAGCCAAGGTTGCAGTAGACCACTTGGAAAATGTCAGTGAAAAATTTGAAGTTAATCTTAATGATTTGGAGCCACTGATTCAACTGGCTATGACTACCTTAGGATCAAAAATGTAAGTATGAGAGACTTTTGGGTATAGTTATGAAAAAACTTCATTGGTCAAAAGCACTGCATCAGAATTTCTTTTTTCATTGTTTGTTGTTTGTTTTTTTAATTAAAAAAATGTTTTTGTAAATTCAAGTCTTTAACACTGATTCTTATCTGCTATTAACATTATCAGAAACATTTACTTTTCAGAATATTCTATTAAACATATTTCATGTAATTGGCTTTTTTAGGATCATAAATTTTTTAAGGGTTGAAATAATGCATAAATTAATAAAACAAATTTTCAAACTTCATATGGCATGTAGTATCTGATTAACTCAGATTGTAAATGCATTTCTATTGGCCAATAAGATTGCTTGAGGCTTTATCAGCGTTATCTAGTTAATCTGTATATAGCTAGTTTTCATACCTTACTGCTGTTTTGATGAGGAGGAAACCTTAGCCTTATTTAAATAAGGATTATTGTCGTGATTAATAGAAATTTATTGATGCTATCTAAGCATCAATCTAATGTATATGTAAACATTACTAATACTATTTTCATTTTTCTAATTTTATTCTTAAGAGATAGTAATTTTAAAGTATGTCCTATTGGTCCTGATTGCTTTCAAGTCACTGATCATGCATAGCAGACAGACTGCATAGATATGTGTAAAGAAAGAATAAAGTAGTAAACCATTATTGAAGCAATTTTACTCAGTTTTTTCTTTCTTTGCATCAGTGACCAAGCAAGTTATTCTGGAAACTTTTGCATCTCTGAAGAGGGGGGAATAAATAAAATGAAACAAATCAGCTGCACTTGGTTTTACCCATGGCACCTGCACAAAAATTCCTGTTGCCAACAGATATAAAAATTGTTGTGCCTAGAGTTTCGTGTTTTCTTGTGGTTCTTATGCCACAATCATGACATTTGAAAAACCACTTACAGGGTGGTTGTCCACCATTTTGTTTTGGTCAGCTCTGTAATCAGTTTTCCTACATTAGTCTGTTATATCCACTTTCACATTTTGTGGCATCTAGCTTGAACTTGCTCATATAGCTTGTTGTCTTGGACAATCTAACTTTTCTACAAACACAATATGTGATGCTTGCTACAAGAATTTGGTGTTATAGTAGAAAGACCTGATAAAGCACTGTAAATGCTACAGGACAAAATGTAAGTACCAGGCAGAGCTATGTTGATAAAAAGCAGGCAGATATGGATAAGCAGTCTGTTTTCACTGGCACACAAGCAATTCAGTAGTCCAGTGGTATGTTACTGAATTGTTAAGGGCAAGGATCCAAGTTTGATTTCCACAGGGGACCAATTGGTGTACCCGCCTGGCAGGGTTTCCTTTGGCCCCACGTGGGACAGGATTGGTAATGCCTCTTGGTGAATAACTGCTAAATGCTCCCTTACCTGGTGAAAGGGACTTGGAAATAGGTTTCAACTGATTTGAACTAAGATGACTAAGTAAATTTGTCAATAATATTCATGTGCCTAAATAAGTCTTTGTGGGCAGACTTGTTTTTTATATATATAAATTTTTAAAAATAATTTATTTTAGCTTAAGTGTGGCATTAGAGTATCGTTAGCAATTAGAACAAAAACTGATTAAATAACTAAGTAATTAGCTGGTTAAATATTTTTATTCAATGCTTACTGCTGTCGTCTTTCAGTATATTTTAGGAGTCTACTTTTTTTTCTTCTGTCTTTCAAGTTTATCTGAACTATCTTGGACCATTCATGTGCAGTAGTTATTCTCCTGTACGGTAATCTGTTTGGCACATTTTAAATAATACACTATTTTGCACGAGTGTTCTTAACTGTCTACTTTTTGGCAGTGTAGCAGAATTGAATATTGTACTATTTGCAGAAGAATCTGTTTACAATTATTGTTATTAAGAAAGAAAGATTATAGAAACCAAGATGGAAATATATTTGTAGGAATATGGGATTTTTGGCCTCAGACCGAATTTAAACATGAACTAACCAGAGGTTCAAGCCAAACTTTTGGTGGACAAGAATTTTATGTAGTCAAAGTAGCATTTAATTATGTAGATGAAATGTTTTTGTTTATTTTAAACATTTAAGTAGATAATTATTCTAGCATTGTCAGTTTGATGTATATCACCTGGTTGGCAATGCTTTAGAAAGCTGGTGACATCTTAAAACTTGATAGATCCTAAATCAGAAATCTAATACATGCATGAAGCTTTTATCACAGGCTGTAAAGTTATATTGTGGCTTTATTTCTCTGAAACATTTCTGATGCAACCAAATTCCAGGAAAAAGTCTACCAGGTTGCCTCAGAATAGCCAAAAAATTTCTATCTGGCTAAGATAATCGACTGGTCAGAGCATTGGGAAAATCCTACCTCCCCCTCCAGAGAGCGATAGAGGGAGTAGGGTTCGGTAGCCAGCTCGCAGTCTCAATGTAAACTAATTTTGGCTAATGAAAATTATCAATTTTTGTTACTAGTCAAAATTTAAATAAAATTTCTTTGAACCTAAAAAAAAAAGATAATCGATTAAGTGAGAGCAAGCAGAGCAGACAACAGAGAAATGGTAAACTTGATTGTTTCTGTTACTAGTTGAGATAGAAAGTTTTCCATCTGTCATTTGAGTTGACACTATCCAAAAAGATTTGTCTGGAATTCAGCCTCGAGTAAACCACTTCTACACTGGACTGTATGAGAAATGAAAACTTTAATATGCTTGCAGCCAGAAATCTAATTTCATTTGTCATTTTGTAGTCAGCTATGGTTTTCAGTCTTGATATCTGTAGACAGAATATTTTTTATCTTTCAAATTTTGACATCAACTCTTATTTGAAAATTATTTTCCTGCACAAAAACTTTCAATTTTTTAGTCAGATTTTGGAAATGTAAAAAACAAAACAAAAAACTGGTTTGAAATCATGCAGTTTGTAAATTAAAATATACAGTTTTTTTAATTTATTTTAGACATTTATGTAATTACATGGTTCCAAAAAGATTAGCACTTCTGTGAACTGACTGAATAGCTTAGTTTTTATCTAAATGACAGGCATGGTGTTTGTTTGATTTGGATGAAGAATTTCAACATGGACTCATATTTTAGGCATGGTTAGAATTATTTATAATCTTGAGATAACACTAGCAATTCCAGTGATACAAAATTTAGGGTAATACATAAATTTCATTTTCTTCAGTATCAACCGCTACCACAGGCAAATGGCTAAGATAGCAGTGGATGCTGTTCTCTCTGTAGCTGATTTAGAAAGGAAGGATGTGGATTTTGAGTTGATAAAAGTTGAGGGGAAAGTTGGTGGTGAACTTGAAGACACAATGTTAGTTAAAGGTGTCATAATAGACAAGGATATGAGCCATCCACAGATGCCTAAGGTAAGCTAAGTAACTTTGTTTCCAACTATCTATTTAGAAAATTAAGACTTGTATAGAATTCAGACAACATCAAGAGTTTTATCAGTAAATTAAAGTTTTTTGTGCTAAATATTAAGTGAATGAAGGACTGACAAAGAAATGTTTTTAATTTTAAGTATTTAACTTACAATTTGGTTGCAACTCAACTGCTAAATATGGATGAAACAATGTGTATGTATATGAGAGACTATTTCTTTCATGCTTGTTAAATTTAAACTAATTGTCTTTCATTTCTGCAATAAATGTTTTGTCTTTTAATTTAAGAAAACAAAAATAATTTCCAAAAGTTGGTGAGAAGTATGTAATATCTTTTTTTAAAAATCAACTCTGGAATATAGGGCTGATTTTATAGGTGGTGGTTTGTTTGTTTTTTGTTTTTTTTTTTTTTTTTTTCAGTTTACAAATATTTTTATGATTTGAAATAAATAAATGTTAGTTGGAGAATATAAGATTGATCCATATATCTGAGATTCCTTAATATAGTGTGTAATATATGAGAATTTATTTTTCTTAAATATTGCTGTTACTGAAATTACTATTTGATAATTGAGATATCTGTATGAAATTGTCATCACAAGTTAACATTTTATCATTAAATACAAAATAAGTACAGTAAAGTCTCACTTGGCACGACTAATGTATTCCTGAAAAACAGTTTTAAGTGAAATCGTGTCGTATGCAATCTAATTTCCCATAAGAATACACGTAGTTAGGTAGGGATGCATCCGAGAGAGTGAGAAAGAGATGAAGAGTAACAAAACAATTAGGTATTATGAGTGTACAATGTATTATATTTTAAAGATAAAATAATAAACATTTTTAAAAATTTTACTTTAAATCCTTTAAGTTTCTGCTTCCATTTTGATGGGTGAAAGTGGGAGGGTACACAGCCACTGCTGCTGCTCATCAATGTCATCGTTGTCTGCCACTACCATTGAGCTTGAAGGAAGGAAAGCAACTGGGGGTCGCCAGGCCTTTTGAGATTGAAGAAATAGCAAATTGAGGAATTTCTGGGTTTTTTTTTTTTTTTTTCATAAAATGTTTAATCGATTTCTTCATAAAGTTGGTGGTAACAAAAGACAGCGTGGTTAAGGGATTTTAGCTACACTAGCACTTCCCTGGAAATCAGAATCACCCATCCAATAAACTAAATGCTCTGGATAATCTCTTGGTCGTTAATGTGTGTGGGTTCTTTGGTTTCATCAATGCTGTCAGCTTTATTTTCTTCTAGTTACGTAAGTTCTTTGTCTGAATCTAGTAAGTTTGACACACCTTCCTCTTCTACGTCATCAGAGACTGTTTTTATTTTGGCTAAAAGAACAGTTGCAACCTTAACCTTGGAAGCGCTTCCATTGACCTTGAACCCTTTAAACTCATTAACACATTCCAACCATAATTTATACCAGACTGCATTCATACATTGCCAGGCCTCGCTGATGATGTAATTTTTTGTTTGTTTTTTTTTTTTAATTTTGCCAAAACACTTTTATTGTTGGTTTTCCCTCACCAAAGATGTCGTGAATTAACTTGTATAAAGTGCAGCATAAACAATGAGCTCTAAAAGCCCAGTGACTGACACCTTGATCCTAGGCTGGATTGATGAGGTTGTATTTGGGGGCAAGAATAGGACTTTGATATTTTCTGATAAATCCACTGTTTGGTGGATGCCCAGTAACACTTTGAATGCTATATTTTCTTGTTCATAATAATCTTTCATTTCTATATGTAAATAAACTTTAAAATAATCCATGAAAATGCAGGACATAATCCAATCCTTTTTTGTTAAAACACCAATAAACAGTAAGATTTCCTTTGAACACCCTTTAAAGCTCTAGGGGTCCACACGCAATGCACCATTAAGGATTTAAGTTTTAAGTCTCCTTGTGCATTGCCCCCTAATAGAAGAGTGCATCGATCTTTCATGGCTTTAAAACCAGGAGCATTTTTTTTTTTTGTCTTGGGAAATATGTTCTGTTTGGCATCTTCCAGTGTAATCCAGTCTCATCTACATTGACCACCATAAGCTGCAATTTGTACCAGCAAACTACGGAAACTTTCAGCTGCATTTTTATCAGCCATGGCTGCTGCTCGTCACTTTTATGTTGTGGAGACTAAACCACTTAGAACGGAGAAAAAACCATCCCTGACTCACGTGGAAAGGTTTCACATCACTTTCACTTTTCTCTTTCTTCAATGGTTCGTGCAAACTTAATGCTTTACACTTTATAATATGCAGATTTAACAAAACATTTTGCTTCACTTGGTGCTCAATCTGATTACCCGAAAGCCTTTCCATAATGTCAGGCTTACTACGACTGATTTTGGTGGCACACCACTTGCTTTTATCTTATCCGTGTTTGAATGGATGGTCCGGCGTATTGCTTCGTTCAGCCCCATCACCTTTCCCAAATCGTTAAATGACTCTTAATTTTACTTCCAAAGAGTGACTTTTTCATTTCACTTTCGTTGCTGAAACACTAATATCTTCACTTTTTCTTTTTTGGCCCATTGTTATTAAGGGATAAAAACAATTTAGAAGGTGATGGTTCACTGGCTATCGTGTAAGAATATCAAACACCATCCCTCTTGTGGACTACTTTGTCTCATGGTGGAATCGTGTTATAATGAAACAATGCCATGTAAAGCAAATTCGTGTTAAGTGAGACTTTACTGTAAAGATTTTTTTTTATAGAATTTTCAATTAAGATGAGTAAATTCTATGAGATAATGAGTGTGGATATTAATGAACACACTACTTTTTTAAGAAATAGTTTCTCATGCTCCATGGTTTTCTGCTGAACCTCTTACTCTGCGTGATTTGCTCTATTTGCAGCAAACTGCTCTGTTATAAAAATCTCTTCTGCTCATTTTGGTAATTATTTTATGAATAATATCATGCATTTTCTTTCTTTTATCAATGTTCTTCTTAGTGAAACTGCAGTTGCAATAAGAATCTATTTTGCTGATTCTCCTAAAATGAATGAATGAATTTTTCTAATAAAAGGATGGAGAATTCCCTGTGTGTTGTTCGTGACTATGGGTCAGACATGCTAAAATAACATTCATTAATGCCATGGTGGTTGGTTCATCTAATTGTATTGGGATTGGTACATTTTTCTACCTATTTGTTTGATTTCATCTGTTTTTGTTTTATGAGTCAGTACATTTTCTTTTGACTTCCTGGCCTCGACTCATCTATGGATAAACTAGACTGGAATTAAAATAATAAATTTTGAATTCTGCACCAAATTAAAACCTAGAAGTTTAAAATTCTGTTAGTCATCAATTATCGTCATTGTATGTTTTCCCATTACTTTCTTAGTATTTTAAAAATTAAGAATTTAAGTCCAGGTTTTGACTTGTACTTTAAACTGACTTTTGTATGGATAGACAGACCAATTGACATTGCTTCAAGGGAAAAAAATTTTTTAATTTCTGAAATGAACTAAAATTTTTCATTTGAAAGACTACAAAAATTACTGCCTGTAACATTTGCCAATTCAGTGAGCAATTTGCTGTTAATGTACTGCACTGAAGCATGAGAAATTATCCTAATTATATGCATAAATATTTGCAACAAAATCTTCTATCTTATCTCAGAGTGCCTCTTGTAAAATCATGCAAGTCATGCATGGCAGCTTTTAACCTGGATGTTAAGTTTGCTGAAGAAAATGATGGTAATATTGCTGCACACTGGAAATGCATTACTCCATAACATCCTTCACTGGCAAATTGCAGCTACAAAGCTAGGTGGACTACCACTGAGGACAAGTTTGAGGAATGTGCATACCCAATATGCTGTGTGCTTGCGTGTCATGGACTTAATACTGTACAGTTGGGGGTTTAAAGGCAAACAAATCACAACCGGTGATCAGTGTCCTTACATTTTCCTATCTTTCTCTCGTGTACAGCATTCATCGTCATGGTTTTTGGGAGGTGTGTACCATATTATCCATTCAGATAATAGATGAGCGTGTTGACCTTGTTCTGAACCCTAAATGTCAAACCACCTGAAATTGAGTTTAGTTTCTGAATTTGTGGGCTATTGTGTCTCGAAATCAAATAGAACTGGCATGGTTGTTTTGGTAGATGATTCAACACAGTACAAACAGCATGGAATGGTGTAATGATCGCTGATGTCATGCAGTGATTAAAAACAGACACTAGGCTTTTCATACCAGAACCGATGATAACATCTGCAGTTTGTTTCAAATATCTTTACAAACTTGGAAGAAAAGTAATTTACTGATATGTACAAACAGCTCATTCATATTTAAGAGCTTGGAAGTACTGTAGATAGCAATGCATTGTGACAGCTTTATGAAGTATTTGACACACTGTTCTGACTGGATGGAAATTTCACTAACTACTGTAGTTGATCTAACTTTGCTTTATACTCCAGATTGACTTATCTTTGTATGAAGAAATGTGGAAATAATAGCCAGTTCCAACTGCACTTATATGCAAAAAAAATGTTAACTTTTTGTTTGTTTTTTTTTTGTTTTGTTTTAAAATGTATTGGCTGATTTCATGATGAATTTGCTTGTGTGCCAATAGATAAATTTTACAAGGTTTCTATAAATAGCAACAAAACTGTATAGTTTCCATAAATACAGGGATGGTGACAATATGACATGCATGACAAAAATCATCTATAGGAATTCAACTAACTATAAATAATGATAATTTGAAAAATACTGAGGCATAATTTTTTTAATAACTTTGCATGTAACTTTATATTTTTAAAAGTTTGTTAATTAATGTAAAGAAAACCTTTTTAGTCTTGCTCAAATCATGAATTAAAAGCTGGTTGGTGGATGAATTTGTACCATTTTCACGATGACTCCTGTGAAGTCCTGGCCAGGTCTGGCTGTTGAGGAGGATAAAACTCATGGGTGCTTTCAGTTGAAAGGGAGGGCTTTACGTTTCACTTTCTGATACTCTGAACTGGGAATTTTCTGAAATTTTTTTGTTTGCTTTTTACTTAAAGGAAGCCATAGGCCGATGTTTGGAAGGGCTTAGATTAATTTTAACTCACAAAAGTCTTTTGTTTTGCAGATGGTAAAAGATGCCAAAATTGCTATTCTTACCTGTCCATTTGAGCCTCCAAAGCCAAAAACAAAGCACAAGTTGGATATCACATCTGTAGAAGATTACAGAAAATTAAGAGACTATGAAGTAGCAAAATTTGATGAAATGATTAGACAAGTATGTATATTTAACTGAATAACTTGTGCTGTGATTTGACAACACCTCTCAAGAAATATGCTGACTTTTTTAAAGTAATAAACATGTTTAGAAATTATCAGGCATCAGGTTGGATTTTTCATACTTCCTCGAGCAAGTAAATGCAGGCATGAGAATCTGCTGCTTAAACATGGTTTCCTATTCGCTGCTCTAGTCTACTGTGACCAATTCTGAAATCAGTGTAAATCCAAGAGAATTTTCTATTTATTTGGGGTTTGGTTTTCACTAAGCAAATTCTAAACAAACGTAAATATACTCAGAATATTTGTCATTCTTGCTCATTGACTTAATCTCAAGGAGCCAGTAAAAATTCTCCATATATTAGTCTCTCTTGCATGGCTTGCTGGAGAAGACTAAATATCCTGATTTAAAAACTCAGCCAGTCTTTTTAAAGTTTGCTAGCCGTGATTGTCTGCTGGGTTTATAGTGCGTGATTTGTTAGAGGCTATTCCGTTAATGAGAAGGGAGGTTTAAAGGTCGTCGATGGCCAGGACTATTCTGGATTATTTTATCTGTAAGTTTTGGACCAATTGTTACAAAGTATTGGTTGGATTGTGAAATTTGTTCCGTTTATGATAATCTTTTGGAAATCAGTCAAGAGGTTATAATTTTTGTAGAAGGACTATAGGGTGTAGTCAGAGAAATGTATTGAAAGTTAGATTGTTTTTTTATATACACCCAAGTCTATTAACATTTGAAAAGAGTCTCCAAAATGCCCAGAATGAATTAAAAACACATCAAACATTAAAAGAAAGATATGAGTTTCCTTTTTGTTTTATTGCAGGTGAAGGACACGGGGGCCAATCTTGCAATATGCCAGTGGGGCTTTGATGATGAAGCTAACCATTTGTTGTTGCAGAGACAGTTGCCAGCAGTTCGCTGGGTTGGTGGTTCAGAAATAGAGGTAAATCTCAAGGTTTATTTGTGGTGATTGCATGAATGTTTAACTGATTGTAGCTGGCTCCTGTTTGTTGGATTTTTTTTTAGATATAGTATTTTGTGCAGTTTCTCATCTAGGTGTTTGTTATTTTCAGTTGATTGCTATTGCAACAGGTGGCCGTATTGTGCCTCGTTTTGTTGAGCTTACTGCAGACAAGCTGGGTAAGGCTGGGTGTGTTCGAGAGCTGAGTTTTGGTACCACAAAGGACAGAATGTTGGTAATTGAGGACTGCTTGAACTCCAGAGCTGTTACTATATTCATCAGAGGTGGTAATAAGATGGTAAGAAGCTTTCTTTAGGTCTCTAATTCTGTTCAGTAAGTTAGTCCACTTATTTTATAATGTAAAATGTGCATTTTTTTTTCCTTTATTATAAATGCATGTGCATCAGTTACTATTTTATTTTTTTTTTTTTTTTTTTTTTTTTTTAGAATACTAATAAGTTGGATGCTTAAACAATCAGATTTCACTAATTGAAAATTTACTTTTAAGAAAACTTCAACTTGTTAATTTGTCTGGAATTTATATTTGCTCAGATTGTTGATGAAGCAAAAAGGAGTCTTCATGATGCTCTGTGTGTTATCCGTAACATTGTGCGTGACAACCGAATTGTTTATGGGGGTGGAGCCGCAGATATATCTTGTTCTCTAGCGGTGGAACAGGCTGCAGACAAGGTAGGTCTAGTGTGACTAGTTGCTGCAAACAAGTTTTGGAAAATATTTTTGCTATTTATAAATAGTGTGGATCAGTGCTCCAATGAAGGAAACTATCTGCTTTGATCATGTCAATCATCATTTGACATGTTTAATTATACTTTGTAAGAAAACTTCCTACATGGAGATGAATTGAATTGTAATGCAGGAGAGTCTGTGCAACATAGGAAGAATTTCTTCACTTGCCTGCCTTTGAAATAATGTTCTGTAGTGTAGGTTTGTTACATTTACTTTGGCTTTTGACAATGAAACTAAGTAGGTAGTTTCACAAATAATCTGCTTCGCTTTTCTTAAAAACAGTTTTGTATTTACCACTCTCTCAAGCCATTTGCTCGTGATATCTGAAGTGAGAAAATTTGCATTAAATCACTACTAATCATTTGCTAATTTAGGAACATTTTCAGTTAACCAGTTAAAGTATCTTTTTTTGTCACATTGTCTTGTATTACATTCTAACTTTACATGATGCAAAATCAAAAAATTTTTTAAAAGAAAAACTAACTACTTTACTGGAAATGCTTCTTGGTTAATGATCAGATTGTTGCCAGGATTTGATACCATATCAGATAAATGCACTTTGCTGTTATCCTCATGAAATATTTTTCACATTGTACTCTGTGGTGTTAGCATTTGCCTTTCCTAACTTCTCTGTTTCTAAATAAAGCGATGGCACTCGGTTAAAAACAGGCAAAAGAACGCTAGCAAACCAAGATTCATAAAATGTGTTTAAAGGAAGGAAAAAATATTCTAATTTGAATGTTAACAATTCTGGAATAGCATAAGCAGAAAGCTAGGAAACCTTTCTATGCAAAGTAAAAGGTATTCGACAAAGTCAATGTTTACGTGATTTAAGAAAATGTAAGAGGTTATTTTGAATCATTTCAGAAAGTTTGTTTTTTTTTTTTTTGTATTCGGAAATATTTCTAAAGGCTGTAAAAAAAAAAATGTCATGAGGATATTTTCTGGAATGTTTGCCTGTTTTCCTTAAAACGTTTTTCATTATTCTCACTAGTTTAAGAAAATAATGAAAAGACTTTAATTTTCTATATTCGTGTCTTTGTTTGCAGATTTCTGTCTTGGAGCAGTATGCAATGAGGGCATTTGCAGAGTCCCTTGAGAGCACACCTCTAGCTTTGGCTGAAAACAGTGGCTTGCCCCCAATTCATACTCTAGCTGAGGTTAAAGCAAGACAGGTTAGAGACAACAATCCACGGTTGGGAATAAACTGTCTTGGTAAAGACAGTATTGGTGAGTGTGTACCGTGATTAGTTGGATAGTGGTTAAAAAAAAATTAACAATACACTGGCAAGTAAAAATGACATATTTTAGCAGTAGGATTGTAACTGAAATTTTAATGTTTTGATAATAAAATGCAAGTTTAAAGGGTATTTTTAATGAATAGCTCGTTTCTTTAAAATCAAATTGTCAGATTTCAACTGCTAACTGTTCCTCAACCCTGTTACTAGAAATGTTTTTTAAAGATAAAAGATTTAATGTAAGTTGAAAATACTTTAAAGATAGACTACTTATTTTAAGAGGCAATATAGTGTGGTTTCTGATCTACTTCCAGATCACCTATAATCTGGTTTCTTACCGCTTCCTTAAAAGGCTTTAAAGAAGTTGCAGCTTTTTTTTAAATCTTGGATAAGTAAACTATTGTTAACCCTTTGAATATCTTGCTAATTACAAACAAAATAATACTATATACAATTTTATATGGTTGCAAATATTATTTTAAACTTTTAAAAATTGAATTTGCATAAGTACAGTGTTTGAGAATATTGTTCACTTAATCCCAACATTCCTGTTGTGCAGGAAATTTGAGGTCATATGTCAAATTCTATTTTTCAGACATGAAGGAGCAGCATGTTGTGGAAACCTTGACAGCTAAGAAACAGCAGATTTTGTTGGCCACTCAACTTGTGAGGATGATTTTGAAGATTGATGATGTAAGAGCAGCTTCAGAAGGATACTAGGTGAGCAGTCAAAGTGACTCAGCATTGTGCATTAGTGGATTCCATCACTAAAAGTAGTTCTTTTCAAATTGACTATTCCATATTGTTTACGCAACTGACTATTTTTGTTGTTTATACCATTTGTCAACAACCTATACATACAAATCAAACTATGATCAAGTTTTTTTCTTCTGTCATCAACGTATGATGGTTGCAAAATATGTCTTAATTATAGTTACTGTTTTCACTTTGAGCGTGAACTAAGGTGAAAGATTGGACTTCACCTGTTGGTCAACTCCTGTTCCACACAAATAAATCCTTTTTAAAGATAGTGATGTAAATCTTTTGAGTTTTTGCTTTTAAGTCCAGATTTTTTCACCAAACCAACTAATAATCAAATTTCTTTTTCTTGGTTTTTCTTCTCACTTTGTTAAAATGGGAGATTTTTTATGCACTTTCACATAACAAATGTCCCTTAAACATTTTGCCAGGAAGAATGTGGTGCTACTGTGTTGATATTAACAGCTAATCTTGCATTTTAAATTTCAGTATTATACAAATGCCAAAAGTTTACTTTCTTGTTCAATAAATGGAATTTCATTCTGTTAAAATGCTTACAATAAGACTTCCTGAAATGGTAATTTACTTCCTTTAAGCAACCTGAAGCTTCTCCCTCAATACTATCAATGTATAAAATATCAGATTCTCTTTTCTTAACAATTAAATAAGATGCTTTAATTAAGTACTACAACTTAACTATTTTATAAACCATTTATTTTCATAATTTCAAAAATGATTTATGACTAGGTAAATTGATTTAATAGCATATGTGGCATAGACTTGCTACATGCATCAAAATATGCAAAACTGAATATTTTGCCCCTCTTGTTAACATGTTTTAGTATTACAAGCTTTATACCTTTCAAATTTGCTGAGAAGTGGCAATTGTAAATAAAGAGAGCAAATTTATTTGTTTCTTTTTTTACACTAAAACTTAATATGTTGACCTCTACATTCTGACCATCACTTTTAGTCTAACTTAATACACCTGCAGAAGGGTGTCTGGAGTTAGAGATTTTGTGCATGAAAGAACTCAGAAAACTTGTAAAAACCCTAAATCTGGAATAGTTCTAAGGCTTTAAAAAAATGACTGCTACTTCATATGCTACCTGTTTTGTCTGTGCAACATTGGCAGCAGCAGCATTACCACTCTGCTTAAACTACCATGTGAAGTCTGGGAATTTGAAATTGGACAGACTTTCATCTGAAAAATGTCTTGATGCTATAAAACTTGCCCAGGCTAATACAGTATTGAGAAATTACTTAGAGGAAGACCAATACATGGTTTGTCTGTTTAGTAGTCCCTCTGACTAATAGCAAGTGTTGTTGGATCTTGGTGGCAGCAACTCTTGTTCTATAGCATTGCAACTAGCAAAAACATCAACCTGCAACTAAAGTACTGCAATGCATTTCACCTTTCATGTTTTTATACACAATCTGGAAACTGGTTGTGCCGTCAGTGCGTTTTCTCTATTAGGTTTAAGTTGACAACACCTGTTGGTGGTCTGTTTTAGTCACTTGTGCCGGGCATATTTTATCATTACATCTGCTCCAGATGTGGATGGTGCTACAAAATCAAGATATTTATTGTTTGTTTACTGTTGTTTTACCAGATAAACTGCACCACCATTGAAATAAAAACAAACAAACTATACCATAGAATATTTGAAATTTATTTTTAAAACCTGTGGAAGATTTTAAAATTTTCATTGTCAATAGATAGATCTCTCTTATAATAGTTGGAAACTCAAAAGTATTATACAATTTTGATGTGACAACATGCACGTTTTAAATGATAAAAGAAAAAATACAATATTGGTTCGTAACAGGTGCAACTTAAATCTACATTGTAGTATATAGCTTCTTTTTTTATATATATATATATATATTGTAAATCAATTTAAATGCTAAATTTATTCCCGAAGAGAATATACCTGTAAAATTAATATTATTTACTTAAGTATTAAAAAAAAAATTACAATTTTCTTAATCAGCTTTCAGTGATTCTGTTTGTAATATAAACTGAACAGCTACGATCAGGGTAAACAAACAAAAAAACTAACTAAATATTGTAACTTTTCAAAATTCTTGCTATGAAAATTATTTATTTTTTCCCTTTTGTTTGCTATAGATGTTTGTTACTCCATTCAAACTAAGTTACTTTGTAATAGTTTTGAAATACTAATCATTCCTTCAAGGAAAAGAACCCCTTTGACAACTGATAATCCTCTTGACACGGGCTCTTAGGAACCAAAAAAAAGGGGGGGGTTAAGTAGGTAACCAAAGACTTTGATCTAGATGTCTGAATATGAACAGCTGTGGTGTAAATGTCAATGTTAATTACTGCTTTCAGGCCATTAATGGCCTGCATGCATAATTTTGTAATATCCTAATTCATTCTTACTAAGGAACTAGGTTGCCTAGAAGTGCAGCTTTGCAAAACTGCTTTCTTTGATATTAGGTTCTTACCATTATAACAACGCTACAGTATATCTTAAAAGTCTCTCATTTCTGACTTGAGGAATTGGTCCTTCTAAGTTGACATATAATGAAAAGAAAAAATTGGGAGGATTCCTCGGCTAAGTATAAAATTCAGATGCAGCCTACATTTGGTCTCTCAACAAGAGACTTCAACTTGTCCTGTGACTAATGAAAAAGAGCTACATCAGAGCAGCAGCAGCAGCCTATAACATCAGGTATTCGAAAATATCAAAATCCTCAGATAAAACCTGACTAAGATAGAATTGCTGTAATTGTGTCTAGTCTACCAGGTGTATTTTGAATAACCATTCTTAGAACTTAGCTAGGTTTTTTTAGTAAAAACTCCCAAGTGAAACGCAAGGTTTTATGAGAGCAAAATGTTTAAATTTAAATTATGAAACTTTTTGCATGGTATTTATTAAAATTCAAGTGAATTTCTGTCCGGGCTGTTGATCAAAGGAATAACAGGTACCGAACCTAGTCACCGACATTACTTTCATGTCCATCCCTGCACTCAATGGCACCAGTATCTACCTATGCAAACTTCCTGTCATTTAGTAGACATTATCAAATAATATAGTGATAACAAAATGGAATGAAAATACAAAATTAGTAAATGAAAGATTACTCATTGTATGTTAAGTGCAGGCTAGTGTACAAAAGACCCGTGGGACTAAACTATGATGAGTTTTTTTTTTTTCTGCACATAAGAAACAAAACTTTGTATTTGGCTGTTCATAAGATGAAAATTTGTTTGAATAAATTACACTCCTCGTATTAAGGGGTTAAAGACCCTTTTAAACTTCTAGCAAAATAGTCCTATTTATGTCATTGTTGGCCTCATTCAAAGAAAAGCAATTCTGAATGCTGGTAGGACAATATCTTTTATAACTTATTTTTACAAATGAGAACTTAGATGCATTTTGAATGTGCAAACATTGAAAACTGGTACATCAGTGTATTGAATAGCTGCTAATTAATTTTGATTAATGCTTCTATAACTGACTGATGCAACAGCAGATCGAGTCTGTAGTGAGGACTGACTATTCCATTATGTGTGAAAGGTAATAAACACGAACTGGCACCATATTTACATATATCTTTAAGGTCATCAGGTTACATGCAAAAACAAACCAGCCAGTTGTAACTTAGATTTAGTAAAACTATTAAATATGTTATTTAAGTGACTTTAAAAAAATTGAAAATAAAAGTGAATTTCAGGAAAGGCACAAGCTTTATAAACCTTTTTTTTTTTTAAAAAAACTTGTAATTGCTTTAAAAAAATTAAAATGCACCATTATGACTATAAAGTTTTCTAGCATCAGGTGGCTACACGGTGCCAACTCTAGCATAGGCCCATGAGTGTGCAAGTGTACACGCAGCAGCTTTCCCAACCCGTCTAAATCTTGCAGGTCGATTGGTCGTTTTGGTGAAAATCAGTGATAGGAAAGGTGAACAAAGAGAGAGAGATCTATTATCAAAGGTCAGCAACCTAACCAAAAAGTAAATGATGGAATTCAAATAGTAATTCTTTTGAAGAAATACCTTCAACGTTTTCAAAAATCCAAATAATAGTTTTGAGACAGCTAAATTATATTAAAAATCTATTCTAATGATCTTGGACCAACACAGCTCAATTTAGGTTATTTTCCTGTTGCCAAGCTTGGATGTTAATATTTCATTTTTTTTTATCTATCTATCTATCAAGTAAAGAAATATTTTTAAACCAACCTCGTCCACATCCATTGAGAACAAGCAGACACCAGAATGCAAATGATTAAATCTGGAAAACAGGAAAGGTATAATAGTATCTCCCTCACATAAGGTTAACTGAGGAAGATGGAGGTAAAACCAGATGCAGTACATTATCAATTGTCCTTGGACCACTGGGTTGGTTACTTTTTTCATGGTTCTGATCAGTAGAGAGCTGGAATTTACTACAGATGTTAGTCTGGAATCACTTGAAACTCTTTAGATCAGGGGCCTGAGAAGTAAAGCAACATCTAGTCTTTTGTAGTCCTTGCATCACTGGTTACTGTGGCAACCCTGGTCCACAAAACATCTAGATACAAGTGAAACAATAAAACAGCCCATTTGTACCATGTTCTGACACTAAACAAACAAACAAAAGTTGTGGCACATTCCATTAATCATACAAAATTATATAATGCTGAGAATTGCCCTATGGTAGTCATGCACAAAATATGAAACAGAAAATTTTCTCTACGATAAAATCCTTAAGCAGTTGTTCATCTGAGTGAAGCAAACACCACCGAGAACATACAGTCCCGAATGTGACAGGTTTAACAGTTTCAATTAAAATGGTGTATAAAACTGCTGCATGAAAAACAAACAAAAAGATAAATGATTACCAAGCAGAGGGATAAAGCAAATTATAGTTGTCCATTATTAACCAAAGATGAGAGTTGAGCTAAGATAAACGGATAGGGAAATAAATAAGACAACCAGCTTGACATTATACAGATCTTATTTATCTGGTTGGCCAAAGTTGTAATGACACATTATTCAATCCCAAAGTAGCTCAAAACTCTGCCCCAATTCTTATCTACCAGAGCTTAACCAACCTTCAGAGCTGCTTGCCAAGTATTTCCCCTAACTGCCCTCAAGTTCAGTTTGATAAAAAATTTTTAGAAAGCAAATGAAAAACGTTACGCAGCATCATTCAGGTCCATGGGCTACAACTTATCCCATGGTTACAGAATCATTGGTTTTACATTTGTTTCAATGGCTAACTAATTTAATGTCAATTGTGTGTTGATGGAATTAAATTAGATTAAAACATCAAAAAAACTAACATTCCTCATTTAGCCAAATCTTTTATTATAGATAAAAGAAAGAATAGGTAAATTAAACTAAAATAAGAAAAAAAATTACACATTTGTTCAAACCAAAATTTAAATTTTTAAAAATTAGCACTGAAATGAAACTCTTTAAACACGCATGCGACCTGAGAACGTCTGCACGTAAATAAGGGAACCTGTAAAGGTTATCAAGCTAACAATTCTAAAATAGCTGGAAATTAAAATTGTTGTTATGCATTTTTTCTATTTTAAGCTCAAATTTATTTAACTGTACATTTGTACAGTGTATAAAAAAAAACTACATTCAGTTCTATAGCCCTATGTTCTCTATTGTTTGTTTCAAATCAGAAAACTGCTTTCAGAGATTGTACTGCATTGTTTATAAATTAAAAAAAAAAACAAGCCATACATTTAATAAAAATCTGAGCTGTTAGACTGATTTTGGGACGGAAATTCCTAACCTTTCACAGCTAATAAAACTATTCAAGATGCTGTGGAAAATGTTGAGTACATAAACATTGATCATGTGGCTAGCAACTTTCAAAAGTATTGATCAGATAAAATCACCCATTAATGAGAAAAAAACAAGTAGAAAACATTAATTGTAAGAAAATGCATATCAAGAAAACTTAGTGAAAAAGCAACTAAAGGAAGGCCCTTTAAAAACACTGGGAAAGGTTTAGTTTTCATTCTTGTCCCTTTAAGAAACACTTGTCTAAGTTTCAGCATCTAAAGCTCATTTCTATACATAGCAGTTACGACAAAGTCAACTGTCTGTCTTCTAACTTCCATCATAACAGATGGGGATACTTAACTAATTTGTCAAATCTTGAACACATGAATAATGACTACTAGTCCTAACTCGAAATTTTTAAATACTTATTTCTCCACTCAGATGTTAACAATGGAGAAAAGTTGTTCAACACGAACAGGCTGCATCTGCATGATTGGCTAGTACCAGGTAGGACACACATCACACGCAGACAGAGATAAGACAGTTCGGTCCACTCTTACTGATAGAAAGTTATTACAATCAAACATATAAACAGAAACAAAAAAATGCATGTCCTTCCTTGACAGGTGGGTGGTCGTCTTTATTTAAAAATATGCAATATAAAAAAACTATTAAAACAATATAGCTGATTTTCTGTACAATAGTATAAAATGTGGTCCCTTTGGGCAGGTGGTCCTTTCGTACAAATGATCACATAAGGCAATTGGTCCCACTGAGGCATAGCTGCACCTACATTGGTGTTGGTTGGCTAATCGCTAACCTTAAACACTGATTTAAAAAGACAATAACAAATGGGTGTTGTTTTAACCCTTAACAGATCTATGGCCAGTTACTTGTGTAGCAACAAAAGTGTTGCCAATAGCACCCCCTTGGTTTACCCAGCACTAAATTGAAGGTGTCACGTAAGCTGCAGATAGGATATTCAGATAGACAGACAGTCACGTACTTTTTGTTAGTAAATTTAACTACAAACAAACTAAAATTAAAGTTCAGTTTAAACAATATAACCTGCACTTTACAAGTTTACAAAAGCCTACACAGTCAGCCAGTCTGGCTGCTTAATAAAATAAAATGCTTTGGTTTTTAAAAAAATTCTACTAAATCTTTGAAGGCCAAACAAGCTTTTTTAGTCATCTTTTTTCCATACTTGTGGTATGTCTTTATAGGACAGTAATAGGAAGATGCACAATTATATTGTTCCTACATATCTACTGGAGGCATTCAAAGGAAACCTGATTAAAATAGCATCCCCTAATGGTATCCGGGTGGATTTTATTTGAACATTCCTGGTAAATGTAAAATACATGTGATTATCTCCCTTTGTCAAAGTTTAATATTAGTAATATCAATAAATACCATTGGCAATTATTTACGTAAATACAGTGATGTTAATGAGTGCAGATTACACATGTACCATCTAGGAACCATACATCCAGGTAGAAAACTGCTGTATTGGAATAAAATTCATTTGGAAAGAGAAACTGAAAAGGATCCTGCAACCCTCTGGCAACAAAGTTTAGTCCAGGTTTAAATATTCCATACAGGTGCTTCCTTCTAATTCAATTCTAAACTATTGTAGCAGCAATATAATTGGGCTGAGACGTGCCCCAAATTCTTCATAAAAGTGGTGTCCTAATGAAAAGGTAGAAATGAATTTAATGTAGAAAAGAAAGCAACAGCAAACATTAAACACCATCAAAGTGAGTTCTGAGCTTTTCAGCCTCTTCCTTGCCTGACTGTGCTGATAGAAAAATCTCCAGGTTATCAATTATTTCAATGAAAGTCTGATCAGTCCATAAGTACAGTACAGGAGTTTAGTCTCATGGCTGGCTAACAGAGGGCACTTTTGGTCAGTTACTGACTGACTGGTGTGTCAGAGCGGCCATCTGTCTCCGAAGAGTCACTTTCTCCTGTCGACAATGAGCTACACAGCTGGTAGCCCTCCAATCCACTCTGGAAGTAGAGATGTTCCAAGGCCTTCTTTGCACTTAGCCTCTCCACTGGGTTGAAAACAAGCAGCCGCTGTAATAAAACAAAACTTAATTGTTAAACATTTTTTACTGAACTTTGGAAGCTTTTGTAAAACTGCCAAGTCTGAGATGTCAGTTGACAGTACATATACTTAATTATATTATCCATTCATTTGCTAGACAGATACCACTAACTATACATGAAAAAATGGTAAAAACAAATTCTTCTAGGTGATAGAATGACCTGATAATAGTCTAGTGTAAAGAGGATGGTTTTCCAATGAACACATGCACAGATATATGTTCAAAATTAAGAGTTAACCACATTAAAACACTGTTATCTGCTCTTTCAATATTTTATAATGAAAATGTATTATTCCAGCAAAGAATCCACAAAAACATCCAATAAATCATGTATCAAAAATAAACCATTAATTGTAATGTTATCACTTGAAACTTTTTTTTTCATCAAAATCCCTACCTTTCAATTGAATGACTGCTGCACATATTTAGGCTTTAACACTTTGCCATTGTGTTTAACTGTAGGGCCTCCAGCCTTTAACCTAACACACTGTTGGTGCTTAAAACCTGCTCTCATCCGACCAAAATACATGGCACTAAGATGCTGTTCTCGTGCTGATAAGCCTATACTCAGCCAACCAATCCAACTTCTCCTGACTGACTCGCCCACTGCGCCAATGGATTCCAACTTCCTCCACCATCTCCCACTGGAAGTAACCGGCCTGATGAAGGCCAACAATGGACATGAAATTTCAGGAATTCTTTGGTGCAATTTTTCCCTACCAAACAAGGTAGCAGAAATCAATAATTATGAAGTTCATTCATATTTGGTATAATATGAGCTAACAGCTATTCCAAATGGTACCAAGAAATGATATTTCAGATTTAACAATAATATCATTCTCTCAGAAAAAACGAAATTCAACATCCATGGAAACAACATGCAACAAACTGGGTCCATAATTGCGAAAAAAAAAAAAAAAAAAGGCTTGAAGAGCTAACAACAACAATTCATGGTTTATATATTCTGATACATGGTTCATCAAATTTCTAATGTTTTGTGTTTTTGAACTTTGGAATCATAACTTTGAATTCCAGTGTGTGTATGTATGCAATGATGATGGTCAGATGCCCTATAGTCAGTTAAAGCACTGTTAGAAACCTTGGTAACAACAGGTCATTGGTTCGCAGACCATCACAACTATAAATAACAAAAGCACCTACTGTAAATTAACACCAGTCCTTCTCCAGGTTAAATGATAGAGAGAAAAGGCTGCTGAAATGCAGATATATAATTAGTTAATACTAATAAAATGATGGAAAATGTCTTTCAGTCTCTACACAAAATTAATTTTAAATTTTACCTTTAAAAGGTCTTTCCCCAGAGCATCAATTTCTGGAACAAACTTTTCAAGTGGCTGCTGTGGCAGTGATTGGAAGGAACTCCATGGTAATGATGCATTTGGTGGCCAATCTTCCTTTGATGGTAAACCCAAAGCCCTTGAGTAAAAAAAAAAAACTATTACATACCTACTATACTGTACTACACATCTCTAACTCTCTTGGGTAAAGGTAAGTTTTTTTAGCATGATGCTAAACCCAGATTTTTTTGGATTAAAACTACATAGGAACATCTTTACTGGCTGCCAATAAGAAGCCAAAGTACCACATTTACATGGAATTTGATGTCCTGCAAACACCAAGTAAAGGCGATCTGCTGCTTCCTTATAGTCGTCAGAAAAATGATGAGGTAAAGACAAGTTTTTTCCCATTGTAAGTTTTACATTTGCATGAGAACTAAGGCTTCTGAGAGTCAATGAATAATATCAATAACTGCAAGAAACATCAAAATTTCTTGGATAATAAGTTATTTTCACTGCATTTCACAATCCACAACCTATGGCTGGCAGAGATTAGATCTACACATGCATTTATAAATACATACATACATATTATTCACAGTATGGGGAGCTTTTTGTCTTTCTTTTATTATATAAGTTTATCTGGCTCAGAATATTAAAAACAAACACACTTACTCAAAGATTTTTGTCAACTGGTCGATTTCTGATTGTCCAGAAAATAATGGGCTGCAAAAACAAAGCAATTACTATGTATGGTCTGCAGACATTTTAAAGTAGTCGAAGGGAGATAATTCATTTATTACAATTTTCTGCTGTGATAGAGCAAAACAAAGACATTTTTAAAAATTCTTAACTTTAAAATATCAACATAACAGGCGCAATAATCTATTTAAATATCTGCGTAGTTATGTGGCTAAAATTAATAATATAGGTTACTCTTTCTTTAAACAATGATATATTCCTTACTGATTTTAAGAGTTACTTCCCCTTATAAACGCCATGCATCATTCCAAAGACAAAGCTAGATTCGTTTACCTTCTGTTGTAGAGTTCAGCAAAAATGCAACCACAACTCCACAAATCGACGGGAGTGGCATACTGTGCCTGGAGCATGACCTCTGGGGGACGGTACCACAGCGTAACTACCTAAAAAGAAACGTGAAGACTGGAATGGCGCATCAGACCTATAACGTATTTTACTCACAAGCTAATCTGGAGCACACCACTTAACAGCAATGAAAGTACAAATTAAAACAGGCAGCTCAGCAGTTTCAGAAACCTACCCTGCATTTATTTCAAGTGAAACATCATCTGTCACAAGCCTGTAGAACTGCTGGTGTACTGACAATGTCCACTTTCCAATAAACTCAATTATTCTAAAGACCGGTCCTGCCATACCCATGTATTTCTGTGGACAATAAGTTTGGCAACATGACCGCCAATGAGACTGACCACATGTTCTCCTGCTACTGCCCTGCCATAATTCCCAGAATACTGGTCCAATTACCCAACTTTCTTAATAAAACTGCACTTTACACTGAGCAAGCCTCATCAATGAGAAGATAACTGGTTACAGTTTCTTGATGTCAATTAGAGAGCTAGTTTGAGATTCTCCTGTTGCCATAATAATTTAGGTGGGCATACAATGCGAGTTCTCTGACATTAGAGAGACGCCCCCAGTTTCTCACGCACTAAAGCATCAATGAATACTTTGTAACCAAAATTAAGGAACATTGCATTCAAACAAAAAAAAAACCCATCCTTCTCAGAACTAAACCATGATGATGCTGATGACAGAAATTAAAAAAAAGAGGTTTTCCAAAAAACACAGCTTTATTAATTAGTTTGGTTACCACTAATAAGGCAAAGGGGAAAGCTCAAACTAACCCTCTATAATTAAGATAACTTACCTTTATGTCTTTCTATCCTCATCATGCACATAGCAACATTGCAGCTTCATATTAGAAAAGATTTTTAGCAATAAATTAACTGTATAAATGAATGTAATAGATTACCAGCAGTGAAGGTTAATGGTGATGGCAGAAGCAGCTTAAAACTCAAATTGATAAGTATCTCTCTTTTAACCTGGGCCAAGAAAAAAACTTGGATTCCTGCCTCATTGTAGTAACTAAGCTCAACTAGAAGCATAATGATGTTACAGTGACAATTACAAAGCAAACTAAAAAAAAATCCCAAACTTCTATAAATACTTTTCAGAAGAATCTCTGGTTTTTGCACACAATTTTATTTATAGGTTAAAACAAAATTTTGTTTGCATTAATGGGTAACTGCAAGCTTACCACTGCGGTTAGTGCCATCTGGAAGCCATAGTTGCGAGCCAAGCCAAAATCAGCAATCTTCAGCTGTCCATTGCCAGTGACTAGTATATTCTGTGGCTTTAAATCTCGATGGACCACTTTGTGACAGTGCAAGAAGTAAACTCCACTCAACAACTGTTGCATCAAGTCCTGAGCAAAAGAAAGAAAAGCATAACTGAAAAACCCAACTAATCTCTGAATAACTCAAGATAAATAACTGCAACACAAATTCTGTAACTAATGGTTTTTCTATATCTCCTAGATGTAAATATAGTGTCAAAACATCAGGAGGTAAATCAGTGTAAACAGTCGCTAGTCCCATTGTTTCTTCTCAATGTAACATTTTGAATGCTACTGAATGGATAACTGGTGGCATGAGAGGCCAAGGTTATGAGCCTCAGTTCAGACCAGCTCAGTGTGGCATACCTCCCTGGCATGGTTCCTTCCACCTCTTCTTCTTCATCAGCTGGTCTTTCTCTGGGTGCTCTAGTTTTCTCCCACATCAAAAAAATGGTCTGTTTGGTTTTCCCCAAGTACATGGGTGAAGACTCTGCAAACAACTCTTGACCACTATCTTAGGGCTAATACTACACACCCCAGCTTCTAGTTCACTGCCGTGAGATATCCTCAGATCTTGGTGTGTCGAGGTAGGGGGTCCAAGAACATTTTTATGCAAACAAAACTGACCAACACAAGAAAGTGGTGCTACACACTGCTTTCACTCCATCAGTTACAAACGCTGAAGAACTTCTTTTCAAGATTCTGTTGTTTGGACTTACTCTGATAACGTCTTTCCCAAGCCCTGGAGGTGGACACCTGTCCAGATAAGTGGCCAAGTCCTGGTCGATGTATTCGAACAGCAGTGTCATGTACGTCTCCTCCATCAGCTCACAGATGAAGACATCCAAAAACCTGGAGATTTAAAAAAAACACAAATACAATTTTTTTTTTTTTTTTTTGCACTGATCTCCAA